>JAPSGF010000002.1:37145572-37190692 GCA_035772895.1 Perdix hodgsoniae
CCGTGCGGGAGGCAGCCGCGCGCCGGGGAGCGGGGCGGCACCGCCGCACCGACGGCAGCCGCCTGCAGGGGGCGGGGCGGCAACCGGCTGCGTCCGGCAGCCCGCTGGGGGCGCGCGAGGGCGCTTCTAGAGGGGCGCGCGTGTCTTAAATGTGAGATCGGAGATAGAGAAACCCCGCGAGGAGTAAATGGCGTGAGCGTTACTTAATGCTTCGACGCGGGCCGATCGGTTTTGGAAGAACGGGTGAAAGAAGGGGGTAGATGAGGAGCAGATACCAGTGCAACCAGCTTAGGATGCTCTAGGGGGCACAAATCAACACTTGGAATGTCATCGGACTCAGAGGCAGTGTCACTTCCCTAGTAGGAAAAAGAAGCAGCGAAGCACTGACCTTAACGTTTATTCCCCCCAGAAAACTCCTTCAGGTGCAGCTCACTGGCACCTGGCAGCAGGGCAGGACAGGCATTTGGCTGGCAAGGAGCACAGATACAATCACATCACCCCAACACCTAGCTCAGTGAGAAATGCACGCACTGCTCAGCCTGGAGCAGTAGCCGTAAAGGTCCCACTGAAGGGCTGGCCTAAGCACGGGAAAGCACCCAGCCGTCACTATCCAGAAGCTTAGAGCTTGGACTTGCTTAAGTGAGCATCTTATTTGTGCGTGGAGAGAGCAGGCCTTGAGCTTTTTGTGAGAAGTGTTTGGTTTATAAGTGGTACGGAAGGTTTGAAAGAGCATAGGATGCTGTGTTGGGTGTGGTGGGGAATGAAAGAGGGAGTAGAAAAAGAGTACGTGAGGTTTCAAAGCGTGTGGTTAACTCAATGGCCACAACTCAGTGTTTCTGTGCCCGTAACACCTTTTAGTGAAGAAGCAAGAAGCACTCAGAAATAATGATGTCGCTTTTACCATGCTCCTGCAGGGCTGTTTTACAGGCACTGCTACAGATGAGCAAACCGGATCACCAAAAGCAATTCTTGCTTCAAGTCACCCAGCAAATCTGCTGCGACGTTTCCAACCAAGGTACTCAAACCACAGCACCCACTGCCTGCAGTTTTCCCACTTCCCATCTCTAACCCCCACATCCTTCACAATCAGAACCACGCACTCTCAAGTCCTTTATCAGTCCACAGTAATTCCATAATACCTTCTAAAGTATCCAGCCATCATTTGGATGTAACTGACACTCTTGACCTTACCTTATTTATTACCTTATTTTTGACCTTACCTGATTTATGGACTTGTGATACCACCTAAGAAAAATAACAGCCCTTTCCAATACACCTTAGAGGGTTGCAGACAGTTGAGCTCATGCTACTAACATGAGAGGAAAACAAACAGCAGTCGGTATAAAAAGCAGCAGCCCTGAGGAAGGCACTATCATCATATTTCAGTGAGATGCTAGAAGAAGAAGGAAGGTAGACAGTGCGACAACAAGATGATTTGCTGCAATCTCTCAGCCTCCTGGATCCAAATTCATCTTGCACCTTCCTGTGAGCACCTTCGGGAGCAGACAGATAGGCCAGAAGTCACTGAACCAGTTCAGCAAGAAGCTCCATTGGCACTGTTTCTTCAGCATGATAGGTGTAGGAAAAACAAAAAACAAAAAACAGCACCGGTACGGAATAATGTTTATTCTGAAAATTCAGATGGTATAATTGCATGCTCTTGCAATTACTTATTTGCTCCTGGTGGAGATGATGGATTTCCTGAGAGGCAGTGGAAGTTTTATTGGACAACAGAGAAACTGCTGGACTTAATTTTGTTTCAAGAGTGTTGATACTCAGTGATTACTTACCACAGGCCTCTTCATGAGCTTATTATGCTAAGCACCTGAATTAAAATGCCTTATTCTTTGTCATAGGACTTAGTTAACCTTGCTCAGCCACGAACTGGTTAGGTCTGTTTATCCCTCACTCAAAGCAAGCTTTGTTTACCTTCCAGTTATATTCCTTGATTTTCTATGTACTTTGTTATCTCAATTATGCTAAAATAGAGAGCATATTTGATTTCAACATATTTAGAGTATAAACCTTCTATTCAAAATGGGGACCAAGCCTGAATCATATCTATAGAAAGCCATGAAAAGGCTGAGGTACTGATCTATTCATGTACTCATTTGTGTACTGAACAATTTACAAAGTTAATTTAATTTGTACATAGTTTACAACTTTCATTAGTCTGAGTTCTTGTTGGCTATTTAGTTCTTTGAAACCTTAAAGAAGAATGTATGAATATATTTTTTTTTAATCAAAAAAGAAAATGGCCTTAACAAAAAGCCATGAGAGAGATGTTAGAAAACAGGAGGAGTAAAGCTATTTTTTATTATTTTATTTAATTTTCCTTTTTTTCCTTTTTTTTTTTTTTAAGGGGGGAGGAGGGAAAGAAGGGAAATTATCTTTTTGTTGGAGCCAATTTTCCCCTCTTCCCCTAGAGAAGGCCTTTAGAGAAACCACAGAATTAAATCTGCCTGTAGTAAAACGATCAAGCCTGTACTTTCTGCCACATGTTCTCAACCAAATCTGTTCTTAATCTTTTTATTTATCTAATACTGTCAATAAATACTTTCAACTCAATTGGTATCCTTCTTACCACTGCACATGAAGCTATATCTGTAAAATCTTACATTTAGACTTCAGCTTTGTTTTTACTCATTATACCTTATGAGAAAAAGCTGTTTGTGATTGTGGTAAGGATTTGGGGCTGAAAATTGTAGAAACTTATGCAAATGAAAAAACCATCCTAACACTGGATAAATACCCTGAGCATTTGTAAATCCGTATACAACATGTATATTAATAGACAGGTATAACACACACAGTGTATAAAATTAATTCATTTGTCAATAATGAAGCATCAGAGTGAATGTGTGAGTTATCAAATTGCTATTTTTATAAGAACAGTATACATACTAGATTCAAATTGCAGCATTTTAGTGTTGCTTTTTTAAATGTTTTAGAAAACTGAGGTGAATAGGAGAGACAAAGTTTAGACTTAAGAAGTGAAGAGTTTGGAGAATTCCAATACATACGGGCTACCGGTGTAGCTGAGATTCCTCAAAGGTAAAATAAAGCTCTCATTTTGAGTTAACATTCATTTAAAAGGCTAATGCCTGTCACTTTGTTCTGTGTACACCACAGCACTAGTCTTTGCTGCCTTACCCTGCCATTGCAGGAAGAAAACAGCTCCCAGTACTTCTTATGACAGAGAAGGCTAGTTGATGTGGCCCAAACGGCTGCATGAGCAAAGCTACGGAGAACCTATCTTCATCTTGGTTTCCCTGTTAATTAAGCCACAGTAAATCAAACACCGTTTCAGCAGCAAAGACAAAACCAACTGCTTGGCAGGCTCCTGGCCGCTGCTTTTCCTCCATCCCACTCCTGGCTGCCCACCAAGCAGCTGCTTAGAATCTGGGATCAGAGTTTGTCTCTACATAGAAATGCTTTTCTTTGCTAACTTTGCATAGCTATTCTGGGCAATTAGCCAGCTTCTAAACCAGTCTCCTCACCATCTTTAAGACAGCCTGTGATTCAGGAGGTATTTTGAGCTGGAGCTACCGTAGCCTAAATAACTGTAAGCTCTAAGACAACCTAGAATCCAGTTCAGCTTAATACTTGCCTATTTTTTAGGCATCCACAAAGGTCCTAACATGAGATCCCCTGTATTTGGGGCATTAGATTAAAACATTAGTAGAAAGCAACAGGGTACCATGCGCACATGCAGAAACAGTAAAAGCGCTCAAAACCAACACAGTTATGCTTGGTAAAGCTCATAGTCTGCTTGGATGCAAGCATGCAAAATGTTTGTTACCACTAGTGACACCCTTCTGTACCATTGCTTGAGTTCAGGGCAGAACTGTGCCTGTGAGCCACTCCAATAATCTTTGCTGGGTCTAAGAGGAAGATGCGTCATTCTTCAACCCATTCTTGGCCACGGACAAACAAAAGTGAAAGAAAGGAATGAGAGAAATAGAATGAGAATGCAGGAAAAAATAGTTTAAGGAAAAAAAAGATATGTAAACAAGGTAAGAGAAGCAGAAAAGCACCGAGTGCAAGAGTATGGAAGGAGTGGAGAAGGATTAGAAGGGAACTGGCAGAAACAAATGACCGAAGCATCTCACGAGGGATAATTTTTTTCTCTACAACATACGGCAGAGTTGTTAGTAGCACATAACCACAACAGGAAACCACTTGCACCACTTTCATTCATTTTTCTAGGTATGACTAAGTATGAAACTATTTCTTAACACCTAACACAATAGAGTTGTTTAGTCGGTCTTTGGTTATGCTGAGTAGTTAAGCATATTTTTAAGCTCTTTCTATATATTGGAAATAGTAGTCCATAACATATCAATTATGAAGTATACAGAGCAACCCACAAGCAAGCCAACATCAGAAAAGAAAAATCTCCTTTCTAAGTAATTTATAACCTAGCTTAGGCCAGTTCCAAAGATAAATATATTTGGGTGCAAAACGTTAAAGTTTTCCATTAACAACAGTCCACCACCTTTTAAGAAGGGAACATTATGATTGCTTAGAAACTCTGAAATAACTATGATATTCTAAAAGTTCCCGCGGATAAACTCCATTGGTTCCTTTAAAAATAAGCACAGGCTCTCCATTCCTCTGGAGGTAACCGTCCTCTAGTAGTTAAACTGAGTTTGAAGAGTTCCTGATGGCACAAGGACATTTAGTTCAGCAGATCTAGATCAGAGAGAGCAAGCCATTTGTCAGTGCAAAAGAATAACGTAAGCTCCTTCCAAAGGAGAAGGACTTGACCCCTGCCTCCCAGCCCTTCGTTCTCCCAACGTGTAAATAGTACATTGAGCAATGCTACTTGTTGGCCTACACTATCTACACTGTAGGTCAGGACCAAGCAAATAACCTGGTTTATTTTTAATCTAGGATAAAAGAAAAAATCATCTCATCTATGACTAATGAGGGAATATTCCAGCAGGACTGTTGTCACATGACAAATCAATTTGTGCTTACTCACAGGGGAACTAGATGGAGGATCAGGAGTTCTACCATGTATTGAGCAGGGCTTTGCTGTACTAGCAAATCTAACTTTTGTCTTGTGTCCACATGCTTAGCTACTTTTCAAAACTACATTTAATTTTGCTTTGATGGTGAGTGTATGCATTATAATTACATGGAATTGCTGGAGAAAATCACTTACCTAAACCACAAACAGTAACACAAGTTTTGTAGTTAGTCCCGCATATATTCATGTGATGCATTTAACTGTAATTTTTACAACAAGAAGTTAGGTACAGTCTTAACACATTTCAAAAGATACACATACATACATATATATATATATATAATTTTATATGCACACAGTGGAAAAACCCTCAGAAGTCTGTTTGTTGTGATTTGAAAGAAAGAGCAAGAAGGAGCCACCTGGAATACTTTCAATTCTTTGTATGGCTGCCTGGCTTATTTTATTAGTGGTTTACTCCGAGAAGGTGAATTGCTCTTAAGGCAAAAACAGACTGAACTTGTTAGGGACTGGAAAATCACGCGTGTCTTGATCAGACTTTTTTCCTTTTAAAAGACACACATGACTTTCTAGCCCCTGACAAGCTCAGCGTCTGTTCTTGCCTTGAGATCACAAAAGAAAAAAAAAAATAGGGAAGAAAACTTCAAACAGAAGCATATTGTTACAGAAGGAGAAGACAGGCTCACATACGTGTGCACACAATAAATTTGTGTAGCTGAAGTTTGTGTTACATGCATATATCAGCAAAGCAGTCACAGGCCTTCTTGCCTATGTATTTTTATTGTTTTCTTCTCATTTAATATATATTTGTAAAAATTGATGGTATAATCTGAAACACCTTTGTGTCAAACCTCCTAGTTCTACCACGTCCCCTCTGTTACCCTATCTGTGGACATGGCTTTGGTATTTGCTTTAGATCCCAGTTCTGCTTGTGCCTGTAGGAATCTCGCACACCCTCGATCTGAATTTGTGAGATCCCAAGAAATATTAAGGGAATTTTTCACATTTTGTGACAAAAGACATCAAACACGAGAAAGGGCAACAACTCGATCACCACGCTTGTTGATCATCTCCTATCATAGGTGGTCATCAACAAGGTAAATTCAGTTTAAATTCAGAGTTGTCTCACTTGGCTTGGCAAATGCAGAACTGTGTGTTCTTAATGCAGAGGAACATTAAGAGTGTTCATCCCTGTGGGCCCTCATCAGGATGAGAGGCCAGTACAGGCAATCCATAACATTTAGCCCAACCAAGAAACAGCTGTGGTCACAAGTGGAGAACACACAAAATATTTACACATCAGTTTTCTCTAACTTTCCTGTAAGTGGATAACAAGACCGAAACCAAACTGATTTGTAGAGGCATATACCTTTAGATAGTCTTGATAATAAAATGTGAGCACTGATTTTAAAAAGCAAAGGAAGTAGTGCTAGCACAGAATTATGACCTGGTGAGTTTCTGTGGGCTGACAGCCATTTGCCATGAGTTCTTTAGATTTTCAAAGGCAATCTCAAATGTAGTGAGCAACTTGTATTCCAAAACAGCTCAATATTCAGATATTTATTTAATAATAATATTACTTTCCAAGTCCAGATGGTGTCCCAAGAGCTAATATCTCAACAGCTCCTGGAATAGTCCAGAACAATGCCTGAAAAACAGTCAGTCATGGGAGGGGACCTGGTGTCACCTTTTTTTTGTTTGGTTTGTGGCCAGACTGGCTTCAACCAATCCTGAACTGAAGCCAACTACAGTTCCAAATAGGAGCTGGGTCTGCTGCCGCTTTTCTTACGTGCACCAGTCCCAAGATCGACCCCTGAGGGACACTGCTTGTGACTGGCTTCCACCCTGACACAGAACCATTGATCACGACCCTTTGGTAGTGACCAGCCAACCAGTTCTTAATCTATCTAACAGTTCATCCTCCAAATCCATACATACCACTTCAATTCAGAGAGAAAGATGTGGTGAGGGATCCCGCCAAAGGCCTTGCAGAAGTCCAGGTAGATGACATCTATAGCCCTTTCCCTTTCCAATGATGCCATCACTCCATCACAGAAGGCCATCAGACTGGTCAGGCACAATCTGCCCGTGCTGGCTGTCTCAGATCACCTCTTTGTTTTGTATGTGCTTTAATATGGTAAATAGGAGAGACTACTCCAGGATCTTCCCAGGCACAGAAGTGAGGCTCACCAGCCTGTATTTCCCTGGGTCATCCTTTTTACCTCTTTCTTAAAAATGGGAGTGATGTTTACCTTTTTTCAGACACCGGGGATTTCACTCAACAACTGTGATTTTTCAAATATGATGGAAAGCAGCTCAGCAACCACATCAGCCATCTTTCTCAGAACTCTGGGATGCAGTTTGGGAGACATTTGATTTATCACACAGAGGATCTAGAAGAAGCTGCTGCTTCTGTATTGGGAGGAAGAAGAGAAGGGACGCTCTGACAGAATCAAGCTGTCAGAAATGAGGGCTGGGGCAGTACCTGGCCTGCCTTGCTGGGGAGCATTGTCTTACACCTGCAGACTGCTGCTTACACCAGCTTTGGCAGTCTTGTTGCAGCCCCATCAAGTTCATCACCAATGCAGCGTCCAGGCTAATTATGCTGTGACTGTCTTGACTTCCAGTGTAAGTATGAATGGGCATGCTCTACCCTGAATGATGTCCCATCAAGTAAATGGACATTTTCTTGAGATTACTTTTAGGCAGTATGTTAAGCTGCATGAAAAGATGTTTACCTGAAGTTAAGTGCTATATTTTCTCTTCCTGCCATTAATGGCAGGAAGGAAAAATAAAGCTTTTAACCTGCTATTTCCAAAGCGCTTTTCTTCAGTAGAGGAATGAGATGCAGCTCCCTGCATCCCTTTGTTATGCCTGATGCAGCACAGCAGGATGCCTTCTGTAAGCGAGCACTGCAAATAGCTTTTCCACTTCCTAAGTTATCACCTTCCCTCTGCCTGTCACAGATCTTGTAGGCCCATGAGAGCAATATCATGCAGAAGAAACACAGCTGAAGCTGGATGACTCCCACAAGGCTCCGGTGCCTCTATGATGTGGATGCACATCTGCATCCAGCAAAACAGTTGCTAGTGAGAGAGCTGCTGATGTCCCTGCATCACTCCCAGCACTCGTTCTTTACAGATAGACCCATGCTGTTGTGCAGCCATGGAGTAGAGGGACAGATTTGTCATGCCTTCTGCTGCAGAGGAACTGGAAGGCAGCAGCAGTTGGAGTGCCAGCTCTCATCCAAGTATCAATCTGTTCATCAAGATGCTGGCTCTGCAAGGGGCATCTGTCCCACTGCAAGAATTTCTTGCTCCTCTTGAGGGTGCTGACTCATGGAGGAACTACCTCCTTGGTGGTTTTTCGAAGGCCTATTTGTGGACCAGCACTGCCTCCAAGACTGATGCTCAGCATACTTAGCGTGTGAGACACTGAGGATGAGTGACTTGCTCTCCTAGGTCTCTTTGTTCCCAGGTGAATATTTCCATATCTTGTAAAGGAATCATAAAATCACAGAATGGCTTGAGTTGGAAGAGACCTCAAGGATCATCAAGTTCCAACCCCCCTGCCACAGGCAGGGTTGCCAAGCTGCTAGATCGAGCACAAAATCGGATTGTCCAGGGCCTCATCCAATCTGGTGTTAAACATCTTCCAAAACAGGGCATCTAAAACCTCTCTGGGCAACTCGTTCCAGCACCTCACCACTCTCAGTAACTTTCCCCTGACATCTAATCTAAATCTCCCTTCCTTTAGCTTAAAACTATTCCCCCTTGTCCTATCACTATCTACCCATGTAAAAAGCTGATTTCCCTCATGTTCGCAAACTCCCTTTAAATACTGGAAGGCTGCAATGAGGTCTCCCCACAGCCTTCTCTTTTTCAGGCTGAACAAGCCCAGTTCCTTCAGTCTATCTTCACAGGAGAGATGCTCCAGACTATAGATAATCTTCACAGCTGTCTTCTAGACCCTCTTCAAAAGCTCCACATCTTTCCTGTGTTAGGGGCTCTCGATTTGGACACAGTACTCCATATGGGGCCTCATCTTCCTCACCCTGCTAGCCAACTGTCTTCTGATAGAACTCAGGATACCACTGGCCTTCTGGGCTGCAAGCACACACTGCTGTATCACGTTTTTCATCAGCCAGGACCCATAGGTCCTTTTCAGCAGGGCTACTCTGAAGGAGTTCCTCTCAGTTTTGTATATGTCTAGGATTACCTTGGCCCAAGCGCAAAACCTTGCACTTGGCTTTGTTGAACCTCATGAGGTTTACATGGGCGTACCTAATGAGTTTATCAAGGTGCCTCTGCATGGCATCCCTTCCTTCTTCTGTATCAACTGCACTGCTCAGCTTGGTGTCCTCAGCAAACTTGCTGAGGGTGCACTCCATCCCATTATCTATGTCACTGATACAGATGTTAAAGAGTACCGGCCCCAAGATGGATCCCAGGGAGACTCAGCTCGTTACTGGCCTCCACCTGGGCACAGAGCCACTGATCACAACCTTCAGGCTGCAGCCTTCAAACCAACTTCTTATCCACTAAATAGTTTATCCTTCAAATCCATCTCTCTCTGATTTAGAGATAAGGATTTGGTTGGGAACCATATCAAAGGCCTAGCACGTGTCCAGGTAGATCGTCTCACCTGCCTTCCCTTTGTCCACTGCTGTCATTGCTCCATTGCAAGGCCACCAGACAGGTCAGGCATGACCTTCCCTTGATGGAGCCATGCTGGCTGTCTTGGATCACTCGCTCATCTGTCATGTGCCTTAACATGATTTCCAGGGGGGGTCTGTTCCATGATCTTCCCTGGCACAGAGGTGAGGCTCACCAGCCTGTAGTCCCCCTCCTTCCTCCCTTTCTTGTAAATAGGAGTGATGCCCTTTTCCAGTCACCGGGGACTTCACCTGACAGCCATGACTTTTCAAATACGACAGACAGCATCTTGGCAGTCACATCAGCCAGCTGTCTTAGGACCCTGGGATGCAAGTCATCCAGCTCCATGGACTTGTACACAGTCAGTCTCATGAGCAGGCTACAGACTTGCCCTGTCCTTAGAGTGGGTGGGAGTTTTCTCCCCTGTTTCTCACAGAGAAGTTCAGGGATGTGAGAATCCTGGATGCAAAGGACATATTTAGTACCTTAGCCTTCTCTATATCTGTTGTAGACAGTCCTCCTTTCTCATTTAGCAGAGAAGGTATGCTCTCTTTGACTTGTCTCTTCTGACCTATGTACCTGTGAAATCCCTTCTTGTTGTTTTTAACATCCTGAAGCCTGACTCCTGTAGTAAAGTAACTCCCTCTTGGTACACAGTGAAAAAGTTTTTTGCCCCAGCAAGGAAAGGTATTTGGGGTGAGTGGAGCCCATTCTGTGGTTTTAAATCTGCACAGAAAGATAACTGGAATGACCTGCATTTTTTGAGCTCCTAGAGGCTATGATAGGTGAAAGAAGACCAGAGAGAAGCCATGTCCTATAGAGGACTCAAAGATGGGGAGGAAGCGGACTGGCTGCTGCAGTATGAAGTTCAGATCCTGCTGGAGCAAAAGCAGGGCTGGAGATCTGGATCCCATAGTACAAGAGAGACAGAGAAGTGATCTGGCTGGTATCTGAATCAATGCAGTTATTTGGAAGAGATTCAAATATTCAAAGGGATGAAATGTTTGAGTCTTCCACTGCTACTGCTTGGTACTGATATGCATGCTATAAAAGAAAATATTTCTACCAAGGGACTTGTAAATAAGTATTCCTCCATGACCTTCAGGCTTAAGCAGATGCAGTTTTATAAACTAACTAAATGCAGATTAGCAATAACATTTCCCTGCTTCAGCTGTCCTTATTCTTGCACTGGGGACAAGAAAGGTGCAGCAGATAATGAAGCATTTATGTATGCTAGGAGGGCCTGTTCCTTCTCAATAAGCAAAGAATAATTTTGCATATCATCTTGTTTTGGTAATATACTTCCACTGTCTATCAGTTTTCCTCTATGCAGTAACGCCATCTGTCATCCCTCATAAATAATTTTGAAAGATTTGATTGGGTAAGCAGACAGTGCTGCTTTATCAAATAAATATTCCGTGGACATAGACACAAGAAGAGGAGGGAAAGAACTCCCCCAGTGTTGGGCCTCGCTATTCTGGCCTTTCTTCGACTACTATCCAGCTAAACATGCAAGTGTACACGTGTAGGGTGCCTCTGGCTAACCAGGCTGTCAGTAATAAAAGCACACAGGCCAAGACAAGATGCCTGGAAACAAAATATCAAGTCATTAAATGTATGTCCAGATATTCCAGATCTGAAATACAACAGCGCAAGTCTGATGTGCTGATCTGCAGCATGCAGAAGCCGTCTGTCGCCTTCATTGTATTTTCACTCCAGTTTGACTCTAGTGCTGTTGAAATAAGCAATGACTGCCACTAGCCCATTTTCTATGGATTGCATGAGACCCAAATCTCCAGATTATCAGTGATGAATTGACTAAGACGCAATATTTGAAGATATCCATTAAAACAATCATTTTTAACTTTTTCTTTCTACGAGGCATTAAAATTAACAGACTGTGAATTTAAACTATTACGATTGTATCTGAATTATTCCCTGCAGCATTACCTAATTCTGGGGGAAAAAGAATCCCTTAATCCAAGACCAGTATAATTTCCTTCCAAATTAGTCCCCCTTCTATTTGGCTCTTGTGAGGCCCCATCTGCAGTACTGCACCCAGGGCTGGGGCTCCCAGCACAAGAAAGATGTGGAACTCTTAGAGCAGGTCCAGAGGAGGGCCACTAAGATGATCAGAGGGCTGGAGCACCTCTCCTGTGAGGAAAGGTTGAGGGAACTGGGCTTGTTTAGCCTGGAAAAGAGAAGGCTCCAGGGAGAACCTCATTGTGGCCTTCCTGTATTTGAAGGGAGCATGTAAACAGGAGGGGGAACAGCTGTTTATGAGGGTAGGTAGCGATAGGACAAGGGGGAATGGTTTTAAACTGAGACAGGGGAGATTTAAGTCAGATGTTAGGAGGAAGTTTTTCACCCAGAGGGTGGTGACACACTGGAACAGGTTGCCCAAGGAGGTTGTGGCTGCCCCATCCCTGGAGGCATTCAAGGCCAGGCTGGATGTGGCTCTGGGCAGCCTGGGCTGGTGGTTGGCAACCCTGCCCATGGCAAGGGGGTTGAAACTGGATGATCTTTAAGGTCCTTTTCAACCCTGTCCATTCTACGACGAGCATATGATGAGCATACCAACAGGTAACCCAGCCAGCAAAGCATTTGCTATCCAGCAATAGCTTGTCAGGCACCAGCATCCAGTCTGCTCACGGTGATTCATTCTATGGTCTTCCCTTGTGGCAAGTCCGATGCAGGACTTCCCTCCTGCTCACACCTATCAGCCCTCAGGGCACAGGAAGGGAACCACAGCTGCAAAACTCAAACTTTCCACAGACCATCTCCTACCCCTGTGGGAATCCACAAGTTTTGCACCACATCCAGGGTCTAGAGATTTGCCGTGTCTTAGCTCCTAACAGGTTTTAGATTTACTTCTCACTCTTCTTGCTGTGAAAGGACATGCCATTCTTCCAGCCAGACAGTCCTTCTAGTTCTTTTCTGCACAACTGTTGTCACTCATACCTTCCTGGCTGTACCAGATGTTGTGCAGTCATATCCATGGACAATGCAGTCACCCAGTTTTTAATGATCATTTCAGACTAACCAAGAAATAACCGTGAATTTCAGCTCCACCACAAGGCCACACTAATAGCCCTTACTGCACATGCTGCTGGATAGACCCAGAAGGAACGTGGAGATCTGAGTCAGGAAATCTGCAGCCAACATTCTGTGCAGCTACTGCAAGTCAGTTTGCCTCTGTCTCTCTTCTTCTACACCTGCAAAATGGGAAAACGCATCCAAGAAATGTGCTAGTTTCATTGCCTCGTATATCGAAAGCACCCAGGATTTGCCAACAAGCAGCAGCACAATAGCATTAATTAGCACTGCTTTGTAATAACGCAGAAACAGCTTGTTCTATCATTTCTAATTATATTGGTAAGTATATATGTATAAAGCACCAACACGTGCCTTTTAAACAGCACGAATATATAGTTAATATCAGGTGTGTATCTGGAATCCTGAAGCTTCGTTGTTAATCAGCCAGTGACTTTGGCTAGGCTGACATTTTCCTGGCTATTTTTAGAGCATGACTCAGATGCTGTGCTACAGAGCCTGCAAAATCCCTGTAGGCTGATACCAGAGCCTCATTCAAAGCTGTACTGAGCATCATGCAAGGAAGTCAAAGAGGACAAAGGCTTTGTTCACACACCTTCAGTTCTTTCTTTAGAAAAAGAAATAAACCTGAGAAACAGGGTGTTACAGCAACGTAGAAGGGTACTTGTAACTGCAAGGGAACTCCTACATGGCTCTCAGCATTTTCATAATGAATCACTGGCTTGGCAGAAATAAAACTGAGCCTTGTAAACGCTGTTTCCAGATGTGACTGAAAACCCAGAAGAGAGAAGCGGTGAATTTTAAGCCAGCCCTATGCATAACTGAATCCTTTGCCTCCCTGTGCAGAATCCACTGCTCACCTCATCTCCGTGAGAGCAGCTGCCATGAAGAAGAGACCCACATACCTGATTAGTGACTTCATTTACTAAAATCCAAGAATAAAGGAGCTACTGAGGCTGGGGAGGGGGAAAAGCAGGCATTAGAGAAGGCGGTCTTTAGTGAACTGACTTGTTCTCCTCTATAACTTCATTATGCATCACTTCAGAAAGGGCTGATATCCTTGGAGAGTAATTTCATACAGGTTTAGTTCTCTGTGCAGTCTCCCGGATCAGCCTAATGAAGCAGCACGTAGCTGGAGTGAAAGCTATTGCTGTGAAGTCAGTTTCTCACAAGAAGAAAGATCAGGAACTGGGCCTTCATCCATCAACTTTAATATGCGATGAAACAAATCCTTTCGCCCTGCAATTCCTGGGTTTTGTTTTTAGTCGTTTTCCTTTCCAATAGCAAACAGAGAGTAAATATACTTGGTCTGAAGTGCAGGGGAGTCTCTGTCTGCATACTGGGAAGAAACCATCTGGGCAGTTCCTGTTGCTTGGTTGAGCTGTCACCTTCTTACCCCACCTCCCCAGCTCTCACTGCCCAGCCTTCTAATATCTATCATCTGGGTTTTGCTGGGCTGGTTATTACATATCAGCATATTAACTGAATGGGTGTCACCTGCGCAAGCAGACAGTTGTGCAGCTCTGAGCCGTCGCAGCCATCCTACGTGTTGGCAAGTAGAGCCACCACTAGCAGGAGACAGTATGAGGTCCTTACCAGTGCTCCCACCCCCAGCACAGGGCTGAGAGGATGGGTAAAAGCTGCCTGAGCCCTCAGCAGGGGCAGCCCACCTCTGAAGTCAATGGTGCTGTATCGATTTATATCAGCCAAGGGTCTGGCACTCAGCCTTCCCAAGTACGTGTTTGTAAGCTACTCTAAGGCAAACCATAAAAGATTCATAATGCATGCAACCAAGCACTGCAGTAAAGTGCGCAGATCACAGAAAGCATTTCTTCAGCACTCCACCAAACCATCAGAAAAGCAGCAGAAAGATTTATGTCTGAGAAGCTCATGTTTTCATCCCGTGGTTGTTTTAGTTCTGGTTAGTAAAACCAGAAGTGTTATTTGTGGTGCAGTCATCCTAAGCAGCTGCGTAATCCACAGATCAATAGGGCACTGCAGTATAGCGTTGCCTTTCTCTGTTCTTAGGTTTCATCTCTTTCATGCCTGTATTTCAGACAGGAGTGAAAAAACTGGGATTGCTTTCTACATTTTCTACAGTCTGAGCTTCCCGTACAAGCCATGCCACAAGCTTTGATATCCGTCTTTAAAGAAGACATGCTTCGTATCCTACAAAGTTACATCACTCTGGCTGCTTCTAATGGCAAATAGCAGCTTTGGAATTCTGCTTTGAGGTGCCTGAGAGCGCTGCAGATGCAGGACTTCACACCAGCTGTTGTGAACCCTGGTGCAGTTACTGGCCTTTCTGCCCCACAGGAGGCACAGCCCTCAACATAGAGCTGTTACGTCCCCTTGCTGACTGCACTGCTAGCAGATGTTTTGTGTAACATTTGAGTAGAGCAAACGTCTGCCATCAGATTGCCCGCTATCCTTGGTTTCTAGTGCTCTGAGCAAGCGTGCAAGCAGATGATAAATGGAAGTGGATGACAAGCATAACTACAAGAGACAGCTGGCTACTGAGCTTCTATAGATATGAACTGGAAAGAAATGATGAACTCACCACAACTAAAAAAAAAAAAGCTTTCCTAACAGAAAAAATAATACAAGAAAAAATAAACACTCTATAAACCAAAAAGAGCTACACAAACAAGATAGGAACAAGTTTGAAGTACATTGGATACATGCACTCCAAACACAGAACAACCTTCTCCACATTGTTATTTTTATTATTATTTTTTTTTTTTTGGTGAGCAATAAGCAGGCTACAGTTGGGAGCATAACCAACACAGAAAGGTATTGCTATGGAAAATCTCATTTATGAGCAGAAAATGAACACATACACACACAAATTAAAAAAAATAAACAGAGAGGGTTAAAGGTGTGACCTTTCCGAAAAGGATTAAATGAAAGCACAAACGCTATTTGAGCTTGAAAAACCCTAATAAAAGTTCTGAAACAGGTTATTGGAAGACTTGCAGCTTCCTTCTGTAGGCCTTATTTTGCAGACCGCCAGCCTTTGAAAGGATACGGCAAAGGGAGGGAGAAAGGAGAAACAAGAGCAACAACATTTACTGTAAAGTAAAGCAGAAGAAGAGCATTTGACTCCCTGCTTACCAGCAAGTCTTATGAAACCCCAAAAGTCATCTCCATTTCCACCCACAATAGAGAATAAACAGAACAGATAACGTTTCCTAATAACAGGGACGTAATGGCATTGAGGAAGGTTTCTGGCACTGTAATCAAGGAACAACGGGAGCAAGCTGACACTGTACTGCTAGAAAGAAAAGAAGTAATCACATTTACACACCACACACAGCTCGCCTTTAACACGTGCCTTTGGTGCAGAGTCAGATTTCACATCTTGGAGACAGCGAAATGCATTTCTGAATTGCTCTGCTTAACACTCAGATGCACAAAGACTGAGATCCAGCAGCACAGATTCGCCCCTTTGCTGGCCAAACCAAATCCCCAGAGAGATGATCTCACAGCTGCATAAAATTACATTCAGCACAATAGAGAGAAACTCTCACCATCAGAGCAGAGCTGCTTCACCACTTCTGAAGCCTGGTTGCTGACAAAACAGGCATGAAACACTCAGGCAGTAGCTATCAGAGCAGCAGGCAATTTACTGCTTATGTGCTCTTTATGCTCTCATTCAGTTCTTTCAACTAGCACAAACAAATGATTTACTCAGATTCCCACAGATTAAGCCCATACTTACGTTAAGGTCATTGCTTGCCCTACAGACCCCAAGACAATCACCTTCCCAGCATATCGAGCACCTCCATCCCCCACGCCTTGATGTGCAGCTGGCCTGTGCTGGTCATTGCTAACGACTCATCAAAGGCATCTGGGGAGCCTTGCCAGCTGCTTGGCTTTAGGACTTCACAGAGTGTAGACAAATAGAGATGGCTTTTCCAGCACTAACAATCCTTTTCGGAGCAGCTCCCTAGATGAAAGGCTGCGTCAGTTTGCTGTCAGTCCTCCATAAGAAACACCTTCTCCTCCTTCTCTGTTTCTATAGAACTTATGAGAAGCACCCAACCCTAAAACCACCACTGCCATCTAAATAACACTGCAGGTAACACATCTTTTGTGTGATTCTTCCCATCCCGTTTTTTTGCTGCTTTCTTGACTCCCAGCCACCCTCACGGCAGGAGCCCAGAGCTGATCAAATATTTCACATGTCAAAGCATTACCACCACACTGTTTTATCTCATGGGCCTGAAACTCCGTCTGGGAGCTGGGAGAATGCTCCCAAAGCACAGCCGAATTTCTGTTGGGTTGCGCTCCTGTAAAGACGCCTGCATGCAGCCTGGGGCTCCTCGTGTTGGGCTCCAGCAGCACCCCGCAGTGAGCATCCTACTTCGGTGCGTTTTTTCTCCTCACCCACATCCCCGCTTTGCTTTGCGTGTGACGATCGCCGCGGCTCCGATAGGCGGCCGCGCGGCGCAGGGAAACGCATTTGCAGGGAGAGAGAGCCGCCTGGTGGGGAAACGCCGGAGGTGGAAAATGGAGCCTGGTTTGCAGCCGCGGGTGACGTGAGCTGTGCCAGCTGCGGGGCCAGGGAGCTCCTGGGGGGAAAGCGGCCTTCGTCCGTCGGTTGTATGCAATGCGAGCTCTGGGATACCTCAGCATCCTCTTTGCTCTCCCACACGGGTGGCTGCCTGAATGTTTCATAGAATCACTTGATTGGAAAAGGGTTGAAAGGGTTGAAAAGGACCACGGTGCTCATCTAGTTTCAAACCCCCTGCTATGTGCAGGGTCGCCAACCACCAGACCGGGTTGGACTTGGAGGAGGCAACCACCCTGGTGCTGCTCCTTTATGGGCATCTGCTCCCAGCCTCTGTTGAGTCGGATATGGTTCAGGTGCAATTTGGGTTGGAGCCAGCGCAGCTGCCCAGAGCGGGGACAGAGGAACAACCTTATTTGAGCTCTGAGGCTTGGCCGACACATCCAATGTATTACCGCTCCCAGATGTCTGCTCTGTCCCTCTGCCAGAAGCTACCATGCCTTCCAGCTAGAGCAGGAGGAGGACATCTGCCTGGGCTTCAGCCACTGTGAGTCACTGCTGGCCTCCCTGTCCAAGCCTGTCTGCTATCTCAAAAGTAAGAGGCCAGACTACTAAAGCCAAGCTGCTGAGATGCATTTGTCCCGAGATGCAGGACAGCCATAGGAGCACAGGGGTGGCCTACAGCAGAGGGCAGCCAAGGCGTGTGAGATTGGTACTACTTTCCCTGGTTCATCTATTACCAGGGCGTGTGTACTCTCAGCTTGCTTGCATGAGGAATGAAGGCTGAGGAATGAGTGCATTGCAAAATTGCACTCTGACTTATTGAACATTGACTTCCTATGGCTCATCTATGGTGGATATGAGTGCATTAGCCCATTATGGATTTCTCCTTGGCCCTCAAGTCCTCTTATTCATAGAATCATAGAGACATCAAACCATGGAATGACCTGGATTGAAAAGGACCACAAATGATCATCTATTTTCAACCCCCTGCTGCGTGCAGGGTCACCAGCCACCAGACCAGGCTGCCCAGAGCCACATCCAGCCTGGATTCTCTGCAGGATGTCCCCAAACCCTCTCACCCCATCTTGCAGTGCTGCCTTCTCACAGCCATTTTCTCTGGAGTTAGCCTCCACGACTTGGTATAGGCAGCTGCCCTTAGGGCACCTTCAGCTGTGCAATACAAAGCTTGCTTGCTTTCCTACCACATTTTGGGTCTCGTGGGAGAGAAGGGACCCTGGGTAGGCTGGCACAGTGCAAGTCTGGATAATGCTCTTAGAAAAGACTATCCAGTCCTTTCTATTGATTGTGATGGATTTGAAGGTCACCTCCTTGAATCGTGGGAGTGAGTTCATTTTGACTTATTCCTGTCAGAGGGAAAGAAAAAGAAGAAAAAAAAGTATGGAGCAGCAAAGCCTCGTTTCTCTACTTGGACTAGAAATGAAGCACATTTGTGGAGAAAAGAGTGATGTAACCCAAGCCCTACGTATGTGCTTGCAGCCTGGAATTAATTGCCTTACGCCCCCGGTTATTTATAGCCTTGATGCCATTCCCAGCAGCTCAGCACTGGGTTACTGCTGCTGCGACACCCGAGTGTGCCGCCGCCCACGAGATCTGCAGCAGCAGCAGCTGTGTTGTGTGTGCAGATCACATAGCAACTCCGCTGGGGGAAACTGGCCCTGCTCTCTCCGGCGGCCGCCCCCCTGTACTTGGACCTGGGACAAAGCAAGAGAGAGACCTGGAGCCTGGGCTGGCAGTACCTCACACCTTCCTCTGCAGCCCAGGGCTTATTTTGGCTATGTGGAGCGGGGCTGGTGAGACAGGTTGCTCAGGCCGTGCAGGCGGCCGGCTGACACAGGTTAGATGGGCAGCATTAATTCCCAGTGCTGCTGACAGAAACGCATTAAACCGTAGCTGCTAAGCGGCAGTGAGCGAGGCAATGAGGCAGGGCGGTTCTGGGGAGCTGAGCTTTACCTAACCCACGGCTGCCCCTTTCTTCTGGGGGATGTGCATTAGGCACCAGCTGACCTGGCACATCCACACCTCGAATGCACTGCTGTGGCTGGGAGCAAGGCATGTCTTGTGTGAGCACGGCCACCAAGCTGAAGTCATGGGCCAGGATCAGGGAGAGCTGTGCGCCTGCAGCATGGCTGCAGCTCTTTCAGGGCTTCCTGACACCTTATCTATTTATTTATTTATTCTTCCCACATCTTCCAGAAAACTTTCAAGTCTCTTAAATTTCTTTCGGGCAGGATGCAAGCAGCACACCCATGCTGCATATCCCATGGGCTGCATATATGACAGTGCCCTACCTCCCCCAGCAAGGGCACCTTTGGGGACGAGGGATCCAGGGACGAGCAGCTGGATGACTCCTCACCCCGGCAGAGCCATTCTGCACGTGGCACAGCAGCGCCGTCACACCATAAGGCTGATTTAACACACGATGCCCAGAGCTTAGGGTGACCGCAGCTCTCCCTCCGGGATGTGGAGGTGTTCACCCCCACCAGCTGCTGCTCTCTGATCAAAAGCAGCAGCGGAACAAAAGCCAGGCAGAAGCGGGCAGCCAGGCTGCGGCTTGGGTCCCTCCTGGCTGCGGCTTCTGCTTTCTGCCAGTGCCAAAGTTAGCAGTGAGAAACAATGACTTTCACACATCAGAGAGTGCCAGCTTGACTGTCTGTTACAAAATGCGTAGGACACGGTCATCAGATTCGTTTTATTAAAAAACTTGCAATAAAATTCCTTGAAATTCACAATCTTAACTTTGATAGTTGCAATATTTTACTAGTACATAATAACACAGTCTCACATATTTACATTATAATCTTCTATATAACAAAAATAGCCATGTTGTACTACTGAATAACGCTTCCAAATATTACCCTTAATGTTTCGGTCCTTCCCCCAGCTGAGTCACTGTCCATGCTCTTTAGCATTTACAGTATATAACAAAGCAAGATGAAAAGGAAAAAGAAAGCACGTGCCTCATGGTTGCAGGCAAATCCCTTTAGGATGGTGCTTCCGACTCCCACATGTTTTTCAAGAGAGCTAAAGTGCATTGGAAGGGAAGGTGTACACGTCATAAAATGTCAGCGGAGCGTTAAGCCGTGTTTGCAATGCGGTGCAGAAAGTAAGCCTAGAAAAAAGGCTCGCTTCACAAACTGCTACTGCCGTTTTGGCAGCGTATTCACAGGTAGGAGGACCAAAAAAAAGAGCTGATGGTAAGAAAAAGAGCTGCTTATGCAAACGCCACGGTGTGATTTTGCCATGGCCTTTCACTAGGTGCTTCCCAACCCCAAGTTGGGAAGAAAGTTGAGATCCAAGTTGAAGAAAGGAACTATTTTTGAACGTGGAGGTGAGGGCTCATTCCCACAACAAAACCAATGCAGAGCCAGTACCAGCAAAACAGCTTCAGCCAAAACCACGTCCCGATCCTGACGGCCCCGCAGATGCTGAGATGCAGTGTGTGAGTGCGACGCTCTCGCCCTGTCCCCCAGGTTTCTCAGGCTGTCAGCTGGGGCAGGCGCAGGCAGGGCTGGAGCACACCCTGTCCCATTGCCCGCTGCTGGACCGACCGCCTCTGAGAACTTCACTGCCACACAACGTTGTTTCCCAACTGGAAATTACTTTGGCAAGCTGTGCGCTGATGCATATGGTATTTATTCATCTTTTTCTCCCCTCCCCTTTTAACACTGGCATTTGCTGGTGTGGCTCTGCAGCATGCGAGAGGAGACGTTGCTGGAAAAAATGTTTGGTGCCATCATTTGAAACCAGAATATTTCTGCTCTGTTCATGAGCTGCGTCCAAATAGGACACGGCGTTTTGTTTTGGTTTGCTTACAAACTACTCCAAATAAAAATAATTCTCTTCTGGAAATGGATGGAATGTATATCTTGACAAGTACAAAACCACTTGAAGTGTTCACCGAATACAAGGGACATCTTGCTATAAATAGAACAGGCCCTCCCACCCGCTGTCCCCTCTTTACATTTCTAGTTACAAAATGGCACAGTAATTCCAGCTTCCCAACGTGGAGCAAGAAGGAAGGATGGCATTACGTGCACATACAAAACGTTTAGATTTGGGATAGCTGTACGCATTTGGAGCAACCAAGCATCTTGGTCTTGCCATTGTTTTTTAACGCTACACCGGACTGAAGAATTGGGAAATAAACTAAAAAGGAAAAGGAAAATGCTATTTCTCCTTTATATTCGTCTTGGCTTTTGCTCCAGAAAGCAATAGCTTCCACCGATCCACAATTAAAATAGTCAAGAGAGGCAAGATTCATTTCAGATGGAAAACCCATCCAGTGGCTTTTCCCACAACGCGTTTAATCCATCTTTCCCCCCCCGCTTCTCTGCTTCTCTCCTTGAAATACAGCTCGTGCTGAGAAAGCTTTTCTTTTTTTTTTTTTCCCCATGGAAAAGAAGAAGCAGAGAGGAGGAAGCTGAGCGGCTCTGAGCCGCGGTGGTGCCGCACAGCAGAGGGCAGCCTTCGCCCTCGCTCGCCGCCTCCCAGCCCGCAGCTGCCATCTGCTACGCACGCATCCCGAGAGCGGAGCCCATCTGGCGCTCCTCTTTCAGCCGCGCAACTCTCCATTCGTCCAGGTAACAGCTTGTTAGAATTCAAGGACTGCTTGTGTTGGATCAGTTGTCCCTGTTAAAAAGTCCGCTGGAGCAACACCCCCCTTACGAGAGACACGGGCAGCACAAATTGCCGGTCAGAAAGCTGAATGGCGCTGGCTTTGTCCCACCAATTCCCTTCCCTTGTGCTGGAGCGATCCGTTGTGACGGATGGATTCCTCTACCGTTTCAGTCCTGCAGACTGGATGCAGCAGAACGGCAAGCCATTCCTGCCTTCTGTTCGGACAGCCAGCTCACTGGCCCGTATTTCTAGCAGACCAGGAACTTTCATCCTGCAACAAGGCTCTACGAGAACTACAAATGGTTAAAAAGTCTCCCTTATTGCTAACGAAATAGAAGGTAACAAACAACTACTGGTTTTCATGGTTTGCACAGCCTGTGAACTCACACTTCTGGCTTATTTCAAACTACATGCTTAGTTTGAAGTTAGCTTTTCTATGGACAGAGACCAGGCAGGAATGAGGCTCCTACAAACACAACCTGGAGACTCCCAACTGCCTGGGCTGAAATGCATCTCCTGCTGCCAAACACGACCTGTCTCATCATTTCAGTGCAGACCAATCGCCACAACGAAGACTTGCAGGTTGACTACAAAGGCTCACGCTCTGTTCTTTGCCTGTTCATCACTGAATCCCCTCTCAGGGCTGTTTTCATTCCAAAGAAAAAGTTTGCAAGGCAAAAGATTGGAAAATCTAAGCGACAACTGCAGGTTAAACCAGACTGGGAACTAAAATGCATTTTATAAAGAGTCTGCAGCTGTATACTAATGACTAAAAGTACATAGAGGTGTTAAGAGATCTGCAGATGGATATCTGCCAGAGCAACCCACCCAGGTGCAAACATCTGAGCTCACCATGTTTCAAGTTAGATGAGCACCTCTTTTTATCCAGCAAGGAGGAGGAGAGGCTGGATTACCAGGTGTGACAAGAAGGATTCTGGATCACAAAATGTGTGTTCTTTGTGAAACACTGAATTCTGAGCTACATCTGTCTTCAGCACTTGGATTCATTTTGTTCACAAAATAAGAACATATCACAAACCGGTTGTTCAGCAGAAGACAAAGTACTGGCCTTCTTGCAACAACATCATCTGGATCTGGCCCAGATTTCATTAAAGTAAAGTAGTGAGATCCCGGGGACCTCTTGTATGTGATTTCAGGATTTTTATTTCAAATTGCCTCCACAAAGCCTTTTTCTTTATTGCCATGTTCTCTCACATATGGAAACACTCTAAAAATGGCAGCAGCTTGTTTTCACTACAGTTTCCATAGACATATCGATGTACTTACATACGCATATGTGGAAACGTAATTCTGTAGAATGCTTAAAGAACAAACTGTAGCACTGCATCCATCCCAATCCTGTTTCTCAAGCTCCGAGGCAGTCAGGGAAAAGAAACAACCCCCCAGACCCACAGCAAGAGTCTCCATCAGAATGGCTGAGCTGAGGAAAGGATTCAGGGCCGGTGCCTTGCATGCCTGCATACACATTAGGTTGGCTAGGAGCACGGGACTCGTGCAGTTTTTTATGTCTCCTACCTCTCAAACAGACGTTTGGGAATGCAGCTCAGTGCAACTCATGAAAACCAAAGGGAACACAGAGCACGGGCTCTGCTTGCCCAAGGTTTATATTTCAACACAGCTGGAATGAAGACAAGCTGGCAAATGCTCTCCCACACAGCACTCGCTAAAGGGAAAGAAGAGGAAAGAGCTTCAGGTATATCGTGAGCAGGAAGAGCGACAGGAACACTTCTCAGAGAGCTGTGCTGTCCTCCAGCCACCAGCCCTGTGGAGGAGGTAACCCCTGCCCTGTCTCCCTGTCCTGGCCACACGGGCGTGCAGAACTACATTCTCGAGCACTCTTTATCAGAGGGCACCTGAGGATTTTGTTTCACCATCGCTGCAGGCCAAAGGCTGCTCTCTGTTCTGAACAGGTAGTGCTGTGCCCCCGGCAGCTGAATCCCACCTGCTTAATGCAGGGCTGGCAGGCAGCAGTACTGAGGAACTGCCAAACGCTCTCAGGAAGGGAATAATTTTGCCCAAATGTGCCGATGAGGAGGTTTCATTTTCCCCTGTGAAGAATCACAGTGGAGAGATTCACACAGGCAAAACTGTGCACGGGCACGCAGATCTGCAGAATTAAGGCTTTCATCTGTTACAATCGAACCTCTGAGGTCTTAATGTTTATGAAGCACCTCAAATACCCAAGGCATTCACAGGTCACATGTACAAAAACCACCAGCAGCCAGGTCCTACTTTAAGAAAACAGTTCCATTTGACACAGGGGCTTAAATATGTTCATAGAGGACCTATTGAAAATCATGTCATTTCCATACAAGCCCCAAATTAACCATAAGTGCTTTTCTGAACAAGGATGGATTAAAACATCTACGTAAGTGCTTTCCTAAGTTCTGCCTTCAGTGAGGTGTGACCTGGCTTTGCACTTGTGATCACTTCACAGCACTCAGAGCTGTGCAACACTGCAAGAGAGAGATGGAGAAAAATCTTTCCTGAGCAGAACTGCAGGTAGAATTCGGAAAACAAAAGCCAAAACGCTCCCGGCCCAGATTTGCTGGGACCACTCTTTAGAAAGACCAGAATACGGTGAGATGTGAAAACATCTTACCCAGCCAAGCACCCTGCCTCTGATGGTGGCCAGCCCTGGATGCCAAGGGACTGGATCTAGGATGGGATACTGAGAAGTATTATTGCTCCTAGTGATACAGGCAGGGGTTCAGTTACGATGTGCTGCTGCATTCAGCATAGCTCCCTTTAATGATTTTGCCAGGCAAATGACCCCCTTCACCATTAACTGGAAGTTTCATCTCCTGCCTCGCCTTTTTTACAGCCTCTGGTGCAAACACAGACATCATTTGCTGTGCTGTACTGCGGGGGACTCCATTATAGCAACAGCTAATCAGTCAGCTTGTCCATTAACTTAATTCCTCTGGCAAAAAAGACTTTGTGGCAGGTACTCCAGCAATTCAGTCAAGGGCTTGGTCTGCGTGCTGGGCTGCAGCAGGTGGCTGTGAAAGGAACACTGACAACTCGGACATCGCGTTCATGATGCTCTGTGACACGAAGCACCCAGGATCCAGAGCTACAGAATAGAACATACCAACATCTGTACTTTCCACTGGGAGACCTGTCTGTGTGTAACCAGCTTCTGCCTTTCCCCTACAGTCATCGGTGATGTTTCACTACTATGCAAAGGGCCAACAGGAGGTGTAAGCACCACCTGTATCTCATTTCTGCACTATATTCAGAGCTTAAGTGGGGCTGACGTGGTACTTGGTGTAAACTCTGTCGTGAAAAGGTGAATTTAAGCATCATTTCCCCTGACAGTGACAGCCTTGCCCATAGTAGCAAGGAATAGAGATGGCATTAAAGAATACAGAAAATATAGTAACAGAATCACAAATATTGGCAAGAGTGACTCAGCTGCATCCTCCCTAACAATCTCTAACGTCCTTTTCAAATCAAACAGATTCCAAACTGCTTGCATTTCTTTAATTAAGGAGAGATGTTCATTTGAATGGCTTATAAAAACATGACGGCACATATCTGGATCATGGTTTTCAAGCCTCAAACATGCCCTACAATTTAGGGACTAAGAACATTAAAAAAAAAAAAAAGCTCTAAAACAAACTGAGTTCTAATTGAACCCAAAGCATGGAGTATAAATCTTCCTTCTTCCCACAGTAAAAAAAAGCAAGCTGTCCAGCATTTTGGGTACAGTTCTAAACACATTTGTTCGTGAATAAAATCTGACAAGCTGAATTTGGGGTGGGAGCTGTTTTCCCCAGCTGAGCAAATCTAAAAGGAAGTTTAAATATAGCAAAAAACAGTTGTGTTTTGAGATGCTGCAGTGATACAAGTGAAAATGTTTGACCTCTCCATGAAATTCCAATGTAAGATGAATCGTTGATTCTGCTGACTTACTCAGGAGGCAGTAATGTGATTCAAATCATCTGACTGTCAACAGAAACCCTTTACTCTTGTAAAAAAAAGGAAGCTAAGAATGCTTTTTCACAGCTGAATATTTTGACTGAAAAATGAAATTTTACATTGAACATAGGCTTTTCCTTGGAAGCGCAGTTAAGGATGAATTATATCACAAATCATTCTTATTTAGATGTTTTGATTTGTGTTACTTATGTTAATTTTCAGATTCCTTCCTCTCTATCCAGAATGGTTTGGTATATATATAAGCAAGTACATACTGACAAACTGTACTAAGAGCATAAAATGCAGCAAAGGACTACAAGACACTTCTTTCTCTCCCTCAACTCTGTATCATACTTGTCTCAAAGACAGCTGTATGAAGAAGCCAAAATAATGCAGTTTTAAACCAAATCTCAGCAATCTTTGTTAATTCAGAGCTCTCTTACACATAAAGACCTTCAGATTACAACATTTCCCAGGCTCCACTTAATGCAAGCAGGTTTCACATTTACACAGGATGCTGGTGCACCACCCCTCTGAAGCCACGTGTACTTCATGAAGAAATAACAGGCAATGATAGATCCTGGAGTGGGATCATTAAGTGACCAGTGAACGGGGAATTCAATTTCTGGACTGAACTCTTGAAAAAGCTGGGGGTCAGTCAACAAAAAGAATGTCTATTCATAACAAACTATAAACAAACAAACAACCATAACAAACATATCTCTTAAAAAAAAAAACAAAAACGCGATTGAACAAGTGTAGAAAACACTCAAGCTGTCATTTCAGTTGCGTATTTATGAGCCACTGAAGAGTTACATGGCTGCTCTCAAGCACGTGGGCAAACTGGAAGCGTTCATCTCCCATGTGAACATTACGAATGTATGTAGATGATGGAACTGCATCCAGGCAGACACAACTGTTGCTATTGCTTTTCGTGACCATCTCAGAATGGAGTGTGCAGGAGTGACAGTGCTCTGGAGGCAAGTGCGTGACTGGTCCAAATCCTAGAAGGTTGACTCGGTCCCTCCCTGTGGCCCTCCCCTGTAGTTTAGTCTCAGAGATCTGTTTGTTTTTCAAGACTTCACCTCTTCGCAGTCTTGGTCAGTGGAAAGCTCCACATCGGACAGTCCAACCTCCATGGCCATAATCAACGAAATATCTGAATCGCTGCTGACTGCTGGCTCCTGCTCATCTGTGAGAGTAGAAAAGACAGAAAAAGGGCATTATGCTCATATCTTTCAGTCAACGTAATACTATTTTTCAAATCTGCAGATAGGTCCAAAGAAACCCAGGTTTCTCTAGCACAACTAAGTTGTGCGTGGTTTCCAAACTTTGTTCTCATTCAGTACATGTCTAAAACCTTGCCAAAGTATCACAGATTTGACCTCATCAGTAGAGAGAAACACGATGACAAGGAGACTGGATGAGTAGCACTTTCTACTCTTCCTCATCCTGTTTAGGCCCATCATTTCCATGACCTTCCTCCCACACACCTCAGTACTTCCTTCCCCTGCTTCTTCCTTGATGTGCCACCATCCCACTCACTCCCCCAAAGGAAGTGAAATAAGGACACAATCATGGGCGCATGGTGGAATGGGTTGGTCACCAGGAAAACACTTCTAACTGGAAAAAAAATCTGTTATAGGTTTCATTGGGTGCTAGAATCTCTGTGACCTGAGGCTTTTAACAGGGCACTAGGTGAATTTTTTGAAGGAGCAACACAGGTGTCATTAGTTCTGCCATTAAACACAGGACCAAGCTACCTGCCTTCTCTGGTGCCTTTCCTCACATTTTTAGGCCCTTCTTCTATTCATCCTCTGCTTTGATTTGCAGATACCTTGCAGGTTCCTGATCCAGGCCAAAGAGATCTACTTTAATCCACCATGATCCAGATACAATAAGAATCAGATTATTGACTTCACCAAATAGCAAGTTAAAACTGCAAGTGTGGGAAGAGTAACTTACTTTTCCTTTGATTCTGCAGGGCTTATTCTGTGTGTATTTACTAGCAGCTAAAAAGCCAACAGATTTTGAAGAACTAGAAGCTGATTTTATTTCAAGAACAACCGAGAGAAGCAAAGTACATTGGATCTCTGGGGAGATTTTCAAAGGCACAAAAATCACCCAGGTGGCCAAGTCTCTCAGAGAAAAATTTGATGGTTCATATTTTCAAGTGGTTTAATTACAATAATGGTACTTATACTGTAACAATATTATGTATTTAAATGTGTGGCAGTTTTTCCTTTACATATTTTATTTTTCAGACAATAGAACAATAGAAGCAGAACTTGACTGATGCTTAAGTGTCTAAAATTTGAGTACGTAAGAAACAATAAATATGAAAGATTTAGAAGCCAAGAAAACAGTAAGTCCTTACATTTTAATTATTCACTTGAAGCTAGAGGAACACAATTAGCCTCTTCTCAAGAGCTACGTGATTTTTAAGTCAGTCTTAGAGAAAAAACATGTACTTACTTGTGCTGTTATTAGACCTCATGTTCTAGAGAAAAAGCTTCAGCAAGGTCTGCATTATTCAAACTGAAAAATACAGTGTGTTCCTTTCTAACTCCCCCCATCTTTCACCCTGGATTATTTTTATACTTTCTTGATTGCAAGATAAATAATTAATACACACAGCCTCTGTATAACTGTGTATTTTTTCCTAGTAGTAAAACATCTCAAGGCACTGCTTCAGACTATATTTCTCATGGGGATGGAGTGGATGTTTATGAACTGAATGGTATAGCTTGTAGACTTCAGTGGGCTTCAATTACACGTAACCGTGCAGTGAACTGATAGACCCAAGAGTGCAGAAGTGCACAACACACACCTCCATGACCTAAAGCACCATCTGCAGTGGTGACAGCTCCCCAAGCCAGAACGATGTGCTTCCAGATCACTGGATTATTCATCAGTCCCTTGTAACTAATACAGTTCTCCAAAACATTGACAATGACAACGGTGGTTTCAATGCAGACCTAGGAGCAAGTTTACATTTGCCTGAATGAGTTCCCAGGGCTTAGCCTTGTTGGATAGCTGCTTGGAGCATCCTCGAGAGAAAGGTGACTCATCTGAACTAGCCGTGCAAGAAAGAAGTGGCTGAATGGAGTGACTGAGCCACAGGCAAGTTGAAGGGGTGATCCGAGTGGCCAAAATCAAGTGTCAGAGAGTCAAATGAGAATCGTTTATGGTGCTGAAATGCTATTTCAAGATTTGCCATTTCTTTCAGAGCTGCACAGAAGAAAAAGATCAAGTGCCTTCAAAACAGACAGAACAGAACCAGATCTACAGCTCACCTACCAACAGTCTAACCCATGAAGGTACAGAAAAGCACATGCTTTCCAAAATGGCAAACATGAATTTTACGTTAAACTTTATATGCTTAGAGGAATTGTTGTATCTTGGTCTTTACATATTGTGATCTCCATAGTTATTTTTTCTTCAGGAGTGAAATACAGGTCAATAGGAACAATGAACAAAAGACCCTAAACATGCCCATGTGCCAGCATTGCTTCTCCAGTGCTACAGAAGTGCTCGGGAACACAGATGCTCCATTTCCCTTGCTTGCTATCGGTGCAGTTGTTCAAAACGCAAAAGTTGCAGCCTGCTGCTTCAGCAGAATGGGGAAAAAAGCTCAGGCATCACCACTCCTTACTCCTTCCTATTCTGTGGAGTCAGCACTGACATTTCTTCGGAAGACGCAGACAACACAAGGATACTAATTCATCCCTCAGCTTTATGTGCCCCATTCTGTAAATAGGAGTCCTATTGCTGACCACAACATGCACACGATGCTATCTCAGGGAGAGTGCACAAGTTACACCAGCTGCTGCTATATTTGGGTGCAGATCTGGCTCTAAGTCTTCAAACCGCCCCGCTGTGACTCTCCCTCATAACACAGGCTTCCCAGACTGGCATGAGGTTCCTTTTGGCCAGCTACACAATAACATGAGTTAGCACAGTCGGGGAGCATCGTTAAAGGTAAGCAAACCTCAGCGAGACTGCAAGTGCCAGGAGCTTTGCCTGCATACTGCATTCCCAGTTTTTTAGATCCTGTTTACAATGACAAAGGCTGCACAGTCACACAGCCTCTACAGAACACGCCTGGCTCACTGTTAGAAACTTTTACAGCATTTTTGTAAGTTTTCTACAATGTGGTGTATGTTTGAGGTGAGGCTTTTCCTTAAAAATAAATACAATTTGAGAAGAAAAAGGAAATAGTTGAGCTTTTTTTTTTTTTTTTTTTTTTTACAACCGTACATTTTAAACGGATCTTATTTTGGAATATACGACTTTTGAATGTTTGAGATGGACAGGCCTGCTTAACAACTACTACTACAATACTTCCACTGTGTTCTATAGCATTTCACGCCGCAGGCAGAAAGCCTTTTGCTTAATGAAGCAAAAAGCACATCCCAATCTGCTTTTCAGCCGGAGTGCGAGCGCCCACAGCCAGCAACTGTGGACCTCACTGCCACATTCCTCTCATGTCAGCGAAACGCAATACAGCACAGCACGCTGCCTCTCGCCAGACAGACTTTTTCCACTCACTTACATTCCCTGACACACATTCATTTGAGAGAGGCCTGCTAAAACGAACTCCTTCTCCAGTCAGTGTTACTTTAAACTTAATTATGCTAAAGAGGGAGGAATATTATCATGCAAAGATGAACTGCCGTACATAAAAGTAGCAAAGCCCTTACTTTTCACAAAGTTTATTAAATTACGTTTATATTTGTTTATAATTGCAACCAAGCAAGGATGAAAACAGCTAATTACTCTGGTGCTTTCAAACAGTAAGACTGCACACTAATGTTGTCCACTGCCACTGCCACTCCTAATACTCTTAAGTGTGTACCTCTACCTGTAGTAGACTAATAGAAATTCCAAAAGGAAAAGGACAGACTATAGATTTCTAAGAATTTCATACTGCTAGGAATAATCCTGGGAAGGATTTAGGCATCCAACAGTGAGTGAAAAAGTGCACTTACAAAATGCACAGGTAAACATATACGCATGGGCAATTGAGATTTGAGACACAGCTGAATGACTAAGCGAGGAAGAGGAGCAAACCAATACACCTGTGATGAGTTTTGTACTCATGGAGCCTCTCTTGTGCCCAACACTGTGCTCCCTCTGAGGAGGCTGCATCTGGCACTCTACAGTGATGTCTTTAGGACATAGGCTGTGCAGTAGAGCTCTACTTAAACTGTTCTTGCTTACCCCAGATGCCATGATTCCTCCTAAGCTCACAGGGCTGGAAATACTGCAGAACCATCTGACTAAGCTAAGAGGCCCACAGTCCATCTGCATCCAAGAAATCAAAGAAAAAGAACAAAATGGAAAAATGTTATGTTGCTGAAGTTCCTCAGCACTGAATATAGACAACAGACTTCTTTCCTCCTCGAGACCTTCAGGTAGCTACCTCCTTAGGGGAATAAACAGAAGTATTGATTATCAGATGTCAAATGAGACCTGTCACCAAGTGTGTAATTAGGGCTTTAAAAGAAGTGTAACTAAAGGCAGCAATCTCCTGTTCTTGTGGATTAAAAACACGGGCTGCAGCAATAAGCCATTCAGCTGGGAGTCAGCCTCCCTTCCCTCATCTATTATCAGTGTTCTGTGAACTAAATCAGCATACTAAGGAACTCAGCTTTGTCCTGAATGCAATTAAACCATCTCATAGAGCTGTGCAGCTGCCAATGTTTTTTTTTTTTGTATCATCTTACAGCAGGAATCAGAGAGTAAGAAAAGACTGCTACTGTGCTACTGACTTAGGTGTAACCTACCTGCCTAGCTTTAAAGCTGAACATTTAACACAAGTCTTCTTTCCCTTCTGGCCCAGATCTTCCATTCTTGATAGTAGATGCCCAGTTTTGAGGAAAAATGAATGATTATTGATTTCTTCGTCTAACGAAATGCTTTGAAAAATATATCATTTGTTATCCAACCTTAGCTGAGAGAAACAGTACAGGGGACAATGGTGCTCTATCTATCTAAAATCTGGTTCTGACAATGAATACACAGCAAAAAAAAACAACTTCATTTCAGTATTCATTTCACTACTGTGAAATATACCCAGTTTCAGAACTTTTACCTTCTGAAGGTAGAACTGAGCCAAAACACAAACTCTTGTGTGATGGTTATGCCTTCAGGTACAAAGATATATCTAAAATTTATGTTGAAACATAAACCTTATTCTAGTCCAATGCACACTTCTATTTAACAAACATTGCCCCCAGTCAGATGTGACTAGAAACATTTTGTTCTGGAAGAAAATAGAAACATGAACACCAGTTGGAGCAATGAGAACTTGAAAAAAATATATATATCCAGGGTCAATAGAGGCACTGAAGTGGGACTTCCACCAAAACAGATTCTGGTCAGTACAAACCCACAGAGACCTGCCAAGGCAAGCAGTGCTATTCCAATTTTGCTTCCAGTATTACAACCTGAACGCATTATCCATCACATCTGACGTATGACAAGGAGAGAGAAGACATTTCTAGAGCTCTCCATTTTTCTTTGCCCAAGAATGCACGTTGTTATTACAGAGCATACTGCTCCCCCTCAGAATAACCTTGCCACAGAATCACGTTGCTGCTTATGGTCTTCCAGAAAAGGAGCACAGTCCTATGGACTCAGTACATCAAATGGCAACTACTCCACAACCAATCATATTTCTTTCACTGCTAAGATTCTTAAGCACTGATTCTTAAATTTATTCTCAGATTAATTGGATCTTATTGGATCATTTTGTAAAATACGTGCAAAATTCCTTCCAAATCTTCTTGATAAATCATACTTTGGAACAGGCCATAGCTGCACTAACAACACAACTGACTAAAAAAATGCCTATACAACTTCTAATGCAAAAGAAGCAATGGGAATGTGTTTGAGCAGAGAGGGCTATAAAAAAAAAGTGTTGCTAATGAACTCCTCTATGCAGAGGCTAATAAAATGGATGAAGAAGTCTGGCTGGCTGCAGCTGAGAGCAAAGTACTGGGGAGGTATTTTTATTGGTATTTCCTGACTTATCTGCACAGCAAGGGGAAAAAGTACTCAAACACAGTAGGTTCTCTTGGAAGGAAAGGCAAGAGTCTTTTCCACAGATACTAGCCAGAGCTCTGTGAGTGTACTAATGGCAGCACTGCCTCATTCAGAGCATAAAACAGCAGCATATGGAACACGCTGCAAAGAATACCCAAACATCAGCAGAAAGAACCAAACGCTTTGACTTGACAAGATTCGTTTAAATAATAACTTCAAAAGTCTCTTTGACTGGATCAACCTCAAAGTGGCTGAGAGACACCCTAGGTGGCTCTGAACTTGATATAGAACACCAGAGTTCTGTGCAAAGAGGAGTTCTGTGAAGCCAACTCGTGTTAGCTTCTTATTCACTGAAAAGGTAACTTTTTCCCTTAATTTTTCTTTAGGAGATGTATCTTGGGAGAACATACAGCGACTCGTTATGAGGGATGGCCAAAGACGTAGCTCCCCGTAAGTACTCTGTAATACAAAGGATAACATCATTCTGGAGACAAGCTACTGAGATGGAAAGACAAGACTGTTCAAGGCATTTGCTAACTCTGCGTGCCCAGGTAAGACACCCTAATCCTTAGCTTTCAGCTGTAGCAATAACCTGCACGCTGTATGCTCCAGGCATGTCTTCTGCTGCCTTCAGGTACAGCAGTAAGTACTTAACACTTTTGGAAATCATGTCCCAATATTTCAAATCAATAACATAACAAAATATATATATATATATTTTTAAAAGGGCATTATTAGCAATATTAGTAATGCGATTACATTTCCAAAAGCCTAGGGACATACTGTACTTCAGTGATAAACTTTGATACCAGTTATCTGAAAAGACAACTTGTCAAAGTTTTAGCAAGATCAATAAGCCAGTTTTCATAAACAGTGGGGAAAGTGGAAAATATCACCATAAAACACAGGGAACAGATAAGTAAGCACATCTGCAGAAAGCTGAGCAAAAGGGAAAGAACATATACCAGATGTTATTGCATTGAGACCTGGGGACTTGATTCACTGGAAAAGAAAACACACACACACACACACACACACACACACACACACACAAACGAGGCCACATTCTATGGGATTTTGTCCATGAACTGGAAGATAAGTCCCTGAAATTCTCAGCATGTGGTATAATCATTCTAGGAGTCCACACTTTGGATGTTTGTCTTCTGCCTGTAAGGGGCTGGCTGATATTCTGGGAACTCTTCATCAGCTGTCTGAGCAGGGAACCGCCAGCCCTCTTCCTGATACAGTGAACATGCTTCTGCCAAGTAGGACACACACACAAAAATCAACCTAGAATTTTTGCTTTTAGTACGCTTTTCTCATTCTCCTTACTCTTATGGGTCATTTTCCTGCCCTGGGACCAGCAAGGAAACTCGTTTTGTGACTTAGTTACTGCATTATCCTGTTCTCCCCTCCCTATGAATAGTCTCCTTTTGCTTCTTGCAAACTCAGTAAAAACATAATCAGAAAAATCATCTGAACAGTTGGTACAGTCATTACACCAGGATGTCTGTACAGACCACTATTCCCTTATATCAGCTAGGCCCCACGTTTGATTGCCAGACAAAAACACTGCTTGCTTTACATCCAGACTCTTAACCCTTTGCAAGGCCTCTCAAAGCCCTCCCACTGTCTGGAAGGAGACAGCAGCACTGGGAAGCCACTGCCCATGCCAAAATGCAGCTCTGGCTGTGCCTCTGCTCAGGACTGCACGTTCTGGTGCCCACAGCAAGTTTCAGAAGTAAGTGTGAATGCATTTCATTCAATGTACAGACTGCTAAAGCTGATTATTATTTGGAAGACGTGAAATTATTCATGCAGTTGTTTCAAAATCAGAAAATGAGATCTCTCATAAAAAGAGAAAAGCTTCAGAAGTACGGAAGAATGGAAATGCAACAACACGACAGTTTGATTCTTAAGGACCTTTGGTAAAATAATTAATAAAGATTTTTATTTCTGAAAGATTTTAGCTACGTTTGGTAACATCCTGCCATTTTCTACACTACACTAAAAGTTCAAAGAACCATTAAACTACATTTTCCACTTAACGTCAAACAAAAAGTCTAATTCAAACCTTTACCAAATTAACTTACAAGACGCCTCTAAGGCCCACACTGAACCAAACTCACTAGCACTATGCAGTCCCAAGAAGCATTAGAACACATGTGCAGGTGACTTTGCTTTTATTACTCTGAAATTTCTGCACACAGACCTGCTTTCAACTCAAGCAGAGACTGGTGTAGCAGCAGCATGACAGAGCCAAGCGATGAGGTCCAGCTCCCTGCCTTAGCTTGCCCTCCTGTCATCTAGTCCTGTCATTCCTCTGGTTGGCCAGGAAGTTAATTTACAGATATACATGAAAACTATACATGAAAACTAATTAAAAAAAAAATGTTTGCGAGATTAGCAACTGAATAGGCTGGCTGAGTCATGGGGCTAATAATGCAGCCAACATCAGGGGAGAATCATAGAATGGTATGGATTGGAAGGGACCTTAAAGACCATCCAGTGCTACCCTTCCAGCTATAGGCAGGGACACCATCCTCTAGCCCAGCTTGCTCACAGCCCCATCCAGCCTGGCCTCGAATACTTCCAGGGAGGGGGTATCCACAACTTCCCTGAGCAACCTGTTCCAGCACCTCACAGTACGGAATTTCTTCCTAATATCTAGTCTAAATCTACCCTCTTCCAATCTAATGCCATTTCCCCTTTTCCTGTTTCTACCCACCCTCATAAAAAGTCCTTCCCCTACTTTCCTGCAGGCCCCCCTTTAGCTACTGGAAGGCTGCTACAAGGTCCCCCCGGAGTCTTTTCTTCTCCAGGCTGAAGAGTCCCAGCTCTCTCAGCCTGTCCCTGTAGTTGGGAGGTGCTCCAGCCTTCTGATCATCTTTGTGGCCCTTCATTGGACCCACTCCAACAGTTCAACATCCTTCTGGCGCTGGGGGCCAGAATGCAGTACTCCAGGTAGTGACTCACAAGATCATAGCAGAGGGGCATAATTACCTCCCTCGACCTGCTGGCCATGCTTCTCTTGTTGCAACACAGGATACATTTGGCCTTCTCAGCTGTGAGCGCACACTGCTGGCTCATGCTGAATCTTTCATCAACCAGCACTCCCAAATCCTTCTCTTCAGGGATACTCTCAAGCCATTCTCCACCCAATCTGCATCTGTGCTTGAAATTGCTTCAACCCCGGTACAGGACTTTGCACTTGGTCTTGTTGAACTTGAGGTCAGCATGGGCTCATCTCTCAAGCCTGTCCAGGTCCCTCTAGATGGCATTCCTTCCCTCTAGCGTGTCAACTGCATCACTCAGCTTGGTGTCATCTGCAAAGTGCTGAGGGTGCACTTGATCCCACTGTCCATGTCACCTACAAAGATGTTAAATAACATCAGCCCCAACACCAATCCCTGAGGAACACAACTCATCACCAATTTCCACTCAGATACTGAGCTGCTGACCACTACTCTCTAAGTGTGACCATCCAATTCCTCATCCAGCAAGTGGTCCATCCATAAAATCCTCTTTTCTCCAATTTGGCAACCAGGATGTCATGCAGGACAGCATCAAACACTTTGCACAAGTCCAGGTAGATGACATCTGATGCTCTTCCTTTATGCACTGAACTGTAACTCCACCATAAAAGGCCACCGAGTTTGTCAGGCATGACTTACCCTTGGTGAAACCACACTGGTTACCACCAACCACCTCATCTTTATTTTCCATGTGCCTTCAGGAGGCTCTGCTCCATGATCTTGCGAGGTACAGAGGTGAGACTGACTAGCCTGTAGTTCCCTGGGGATCTTCCTTTTTTTTACCTGCTTGAAGATGGGGGTCATGCTTTCCCCTTTTCCAGTGAGTTGGAACTTCACTAGACTGCCATGACCTTTCAAAAATGATGGAGAAACATGCAGAAGAAGAGGAAGGAAGGGAAGGCACTCCCTGCATTCGACATCTATTCCTGCTGCACCATGACATTAAACCTCTGAGCCACCAAGTGTGGCACAGAGGCTGCTTTTGTTTTCTTGGCAGCTGCAAAATGACCAGGGCTCCTTGGTGAAGCTGCAAAACAAATAGCATTAAGTGACAAAGTTAAAAATAATTGTGCTTGGTCACGTTAATGGTGTGTAAGGAATATTGCAAGGATTTTTCCAGTAGCCAAGGTGAGAAGTGTGTAACCCCAGCATGTGTTACATGCTCTATGGCCTAGTGGCAGCCTGTCATAACAAAGAGACTTTTACATACAAGAAGTATAATCACACAGTCTGAAGTGGGTGTATCACTTTCCATGGGCTATCCTGGTGACTGCTATTGTGACTGACCTTTTTATTTGTATTTTAAAAATCCCTGTCAGCAGTGTGCTTTGCTTCCTGCAAGCCTGAAAGGAGAAGGAAATTACAGGCTGACTCAGACACACAATGCACTGGATTCAATGACCAAGCATCTAATGGTAAGAGAAACTTCTGCTCTGTTCTTAGGGAACAGAAGGAAGAAACATCTTTTCACAGAGTGACCTAGAGACATACTGGCCAAATGCCTCACTGCAGTCACACCACAGATGTACCCTGGTAACCCTGAGCATGACAACGTTAAAGCAGAAGGCTGGACATAAGCTGGTGGCTTGCAAAACCTTGCTCTTGGTTTATTGCGGCTTCCCATTGGGAACCTCCTTAGCAGAAGTAGCTGCACAAAACCGTCCTCCTTGTTGGTCCTTCTTGATCTCAGCTGCGCCTGTGGCTGGGGCTGACTGTGGCTCATCATGGCCTGCCGGACCAAGGCTTGGGGGAAACCGCAGCGTATCGCTGTGACCTGTGCCAAATGGCCCGGATGTGGCAGGATCCTGCACAGGCACCTAGAGCTACGGCCCACCTAGGAACGCCACTGTGACACTCAGGGGAACAGGAGAAGTATGGCTCAGCGCCTGGAAGAGGCACTCTTCAAGAGAGCTACGGGGCTGGGATATGACAGAGGACCAGCGGAGCCTTTCTTCAAGGCTGTCACAAGCTTCTCACTCCTACTTCAGTTCACATAGAAGCTGGCAACCAGCCAGTGGAAATCTGCACGGGGGCAATTAATCCTGAGAACTTGGTGTGAAACGTAGGCTGCTGTGACAAACAAAAAAAACACAACCATTTTTGCTTAATCACTACGAACTGCTTCACTCAACTACAAGCAGTCACACAGCTGTAAGAGAAAACAACAGCTTGCTTTAAAGCAAACTCCTGCTAATTCCTGAATGAGGGGGTTGGATGAGCCCACACCAGCCTGGCTGTTTGCTCGTCGTGGCAGCGTGTGCACGATTTCAATTCTGCCTCTTTAAATAGCATGAACCACAAAAGCTCTCAAAAAACCCTAAGTCACTAGCAACCCATCACACTGACGAATCACAGACTGAACTTTCAAGAGCAGTTACAACAAACAAATCTGTGCAAAGGCATCACAAAAATGCCTGCACATATATTAGAGGATTTAATGAGAAAACAGGCAAAAGTAGATGGCTGACAAGCACAAAGGTGGTGGAATTACTGAAGTAAAGCACATGTGCATCTTTCCTCCTATGATCCCACCTTCCTTTCCAATAGTGGGCTCCACCTGGTATCTCTGGACATTTCCAGAGGGCCAACTCCTTAGCCAAGTGCTTGAGTTTTGTGCACGCCACTAGAAATTTGGTTCTTCTCTTGTACACCGGTGCTGGTGATCCTTTGCTGGAATTTCATTCCCTTAACACAGGGATGCCTTCTCATGAAATATGGAAAGAATGCACATAGTAATGTAATTAAAAGAGAAAACACACACAAGGAAACACAGTACTCACAAAGGTTATGTCATTCTTACTGCTCTCACAAACAAAACAACTTTTAAAAGATGAACTTCTATCTTCAGCAGAAAACAACCTTCCTTTCTTCATGACGCAAGAGAATAACACGTCTGAGAACAGGTCTGGCTCTGCTGTAGCAACAGCTCCAGTGCCTAAAGCAGGGCACAGCTGTGGGACTGCTATGCCTGCCAAGTCTGGGCAGATCAGGATGGCACTCAGCGGCCATCCACAGAAGGCTCAGCAACCTCTGTGCTACCCAAGGGCTGCCCACCAACAGCAGTCATGCACAGAGGCTGTAACAATGTATGTCACGCTTCCCTTGCTGCTGCCTTTTCATCTGACACCTTGCAACAAACCAGCGTCCTGCCTTCCACCAGCCCCACGTTGACTCGTAGGATTTGACTCTCTCTATTCTCCCAACATATGCTCATGCCCCAGTAGAGATAAATGCCCCCCAAACACTCAGATATCCAGCCAAAGCATGCTGCTTAGGCTAAAGATCACTTCTCACAAGTCTATAAAAATGGAGAATACATCACAGAAACAGCACAAATAGCCAATGAAAACAAGTTCCTGAAATTAACAGGATGGCCCAACCTGATTTGAATCAGACAGCTTAATTACATATTTTTTTTTTATAGGCCATGGTTTATCTACTTACTGTAGTTCATAAGACAAATATTCATTTAAGAGCAATTCAGCTGTGGAAGAAATCTCTTGTAAAAAAAGAAAAACAGCAACGCAGAAGCATGGAGCCTCAATCATACAGCATCTCGGTGACTCTGTAAGACATCTACCATTTCACAGTCTTCTTCTTAGAAGCTTTTTGTAGCCTTCATACACTTCTGAGGCCTCTAGGAGTACTTAAAAACTCTGCAAGAAAGTCTTCATTAATATTCAATTTCACAAAACCTGTATATAAGGAAATTTACTCTGAGAACAGTCTAGATTTCACTTCTAATGCACTGCGTTCGCATGCATTCTTGATAGGTACCTAAGTCCTGTCCTCCCTCATGCACACACAGAGAGCACAGCCCTGCCCTTCACTGAACAGTGAACACTGAAGATGACTCACTACCTACTGCTGGAGCTACCACCAATGTCTCCTTTAAAGTAAGTGAACCGAAATGAGTGAAGCATTTCAGATTCTTCATCTCTTATGGAGTCTCACAGACAACATTGTTTTTAAAACAATAATAGCAAGAAAAGGCAGACTGCAGAATTCATGCTTCAAAACAAGAATTTATTATTCTTTTAACATGTGGAGTATTTATTAACTTAAAAAGGAAGCTTCGGGAGATGTGGAGATGTGGTCTGGAGGGGACATCCTGGGTAGCAGAACATATTCTGCTATTGTAGGGGCTGCACAATACAACCCCTTTCAGATTTGCTAGAAATTAGTATCATTCATTATACAAGCTCCCCAGTCACTTTGTTCATCTCTTTGTCAGCGCAGAACTACAGGCAGGTATCAGTTAAAAGTGATAATGCTGAGGTTTCAAAAGAACACTTCATACAACACCAACCCACAGAGATTAATTACTATATATATATATATTTTACATCCTACAATGACAGATGAGTTCAGCTGCTAGAACCTCTCTTTTAAACCTCACAAAACCATCCAACCTTGCTACACATTTTACATTCTGGTGTAGTTGTACAGTTTTTGAACAGAAATTATTCCACCTCTGATCTTTCCTGCAGCCTACTCAATAGCTTGCTATCGTTAACATTTTCTGCCTACAGTTGTGGCCATCTCTGCTCTGACTGAACACTGCATGTGACCCTGGCCACAGATGGAACCCTCCGTATGAAAACATGAGTACAGAACAACAACTGAAAGAAGCATTCATAAAGGAAAAAGGCAACAGTTTCTTTGAGAATGCTGCAGCATTTGAACAGGCTTGTTTTCTTTCCCCATTAAAAAATAAATCTTTCATCTGTCAGGCCAGGTTTGCTATGTTTGAATTTTGTATGATAACGTATCTATAAAGATGGCTTGTTTTAAGAAGTCAGCATTTACATAAACAAAATTAAAGATTTCTATTTAATTGAATTGATCTCCTCCCTCCTTCCTACTTGTCTCCCTTTCCTCTCCAAAATGAACCTCTATAAACAAGAATATGGCACGAGTTTAACTTGATCTGTCTTCCTGAGATGTGTTGCCAACTATTTTGTCTCAGCGCCCTGAAGCAAGGATGCCAGCATATTTTTGCTCTTTATTTAACTAGCATCTCTTGCTTTCCCAGCTCTCAGTTAACACAAATAACAAAGCTAGCTCCACTTAGCTGCTTGCAAAATGCAAGATGTGACACACAAAGCCCAGAGAGAGGCAGCCACGACAATCAACAGCAAGACTAACATAAGGTCACCTAAAGAGCCAGACGTATCAGTCAGAGCAATCAGGTTACCTTCCCACTGGCCAACTGCACCCAAAGGCCTCGGGCTGGCTGGTAGGAAACATAGCAGGAACATCAGTAAGAAGCCAGTCTTGGTTTACATAAACCTAGGGCCATTTTGTGTTTCCCTTTAAATAAGCTTACAGTTACAGCCTAGTTTCAAGTGAGCAGCTACTGGCATCAGAAAACCTCCAAGCTATTGTCTCACCATGGATTTTTGCTGACATGCTCATGAGAACATGAAAAAGGCCAAGATAGAGATATCAGTTTCTAGAGTTCCTTCCTGAAAATGGAAGGGTAAGGCCATCTGAAGTTTGACAAACTGCAGCTGGAACTTTACAGGAAAATATGGTCATTAGGTCATTAGGACACCATTACCGTCATCAAAACCACTCTAACACTCAGCAAGTAAAACTTCATATTGGACAGAGTAATTTTTAAACACCGTTCTCTGCTTTAAAAGATTTTGTCTATTTCAGTGTCACTGGTAAATGCATACTTCTATTCCACCTTCTTTTGAATTGCAGGTGTTTACACCCTTCAGAGAGGTAGAAGAGATGAGCACCGGTAGGTACTTGGGAAAGATGAAATACCAATGCCTGAAAGCCAACCACAAAACCTCAGAAAAATGAAAATACCTTTGCGCCAACTCTTCATTATTACCCTCAGGAACTTTATTGCAAAGTCAGAGTCAACATTTCATGACATTAAGTTCATTTTTAACCACTTCTGCCCTTGTTTTTCCATTCAAAGTCTTCTATGTCAACACTTCTCATTGAGAACGATGGCTCCCAAAAAATACTTAGGTCCTGGGAGGTTTTTTGGCTTTGTTTTAATACTGAAGTTAAAATAATGTTAATTATTTAGGAGGGCTTTTAGAAGGTGAATGTAAATTTAAATTTTCTGTTATATTTTCTGTTTTTAAAAGAAAAGCTGACTTGCTTGTTTCAACCATAATAGAGAAAGGAAGAAAGAATGACTGCAAATACATGAAATTGTTTCCACCCTGTGGAATACGGAGCCATTAGAGCATTTTAACAAAGCACTACTGAGTGTGAACAACCAGAAATAAAGTCTTTTTATCACAGCTTTTCTTCACAATCATTTCCTTTATAAGGTATCTTTGGGCTGCAGGCTGCTCAGCACCTGGGAGCGTACGTTCCATCTCCCAGAGCAGGTTGCAGAGGGACATTTTACTAAAAGCTTCTACTCTGAGACTACTTTGGCCTTGCAGACAGAGAGCTGCTCATGCACAGGAAGACCATTTGCTGGTGCCATCACCATTTCAACAGCAATTATAAAGTAATAAAGTTCAGTAACATCTCCAATCTTCAATATCCCCTGCACAAAGCAAAACCTGAAGCAAGGGTAGTCATATGTACAGGACATCACATTTGGAGGCTGTCTAGACAGTAGCAAATATAGCAGAAATTCACCACAGAGATTTCCAGGTGAGTTGTTTTGCACATTAATATGTGTGTTAACATAAGGTTTAATTATTGCCAGAACAGAGCATATGTTCTTGCCTGCTCCTCAAGTGCCTCAGTAATGAGTTAAACAGGAAAAGAACAGTCAAAGGTATTGGCACTTTTAAAAGATAGTCATAATAAACGGGATGAGTTGGAAGGATATTCCATCATACCATTCCCTGGCCACTTTGGGAGCCCATTAATGCAGCCCTGATGTCACTGTGCACCATACTGAGCACATCCTGAATATGTTCCTCAGGATACTGCTCTTGGTACTCGTTCACAGACTAGCCTAGAGGAATAAGGAGAAAATACCAACGACTGAAAAAAGCACATCAGTAGAACTCTTGCCTGGCTTACTTCTTCATTTGAGTCAGCTTCCAACTCCTTAAGACACTGTGGGAGCACTGAAGAAAATGTACACTCCATCAGGAAGCAATGCAGCAAGCAGAATCAATGATGACCACAGCAAATACGGCACTCCTTTCTATAAGCACCTCCAGTAGCTCAGCCTCAATTTTCACCCTCCCAGAGGGCCCTCTCTGTCTGCCCGCCTGCTGCTTGGTCTGATTTCTTAACTCTCACTTTCAGAAGCTGATTCAAGCTCACTCGTTGTATTTCCTTATTTGTCTTTGATCCTGAAATGGTCAGGAAAAGATTCAGAATATCTGTAGCACACTGCATCTTAAACAGCACTTCCTGATGATTTCAGTGGAGGCTTTTGTGTAAGAACTAATGAGAACAAAAACTCCACAGACATTAGAGATGTGAGACTGAATCCTAAATAATCAGATTGCACACACAATGCTGAACCATGTCTATCTCAAATAGAACAGTTAGTATTACGTGATCTGGTCTCTGACTACAGTTCAGATTTGTATTTTACTCTACGTTGTTTGCTTCACACACACTGTTGTTCAATGCTTTCTCTAGCTGTATGTTTGAGATGGTGAAGTATAAAGAAAGATATAAGCTATGTTGAGCCTGACCCCAGTCCTCAGATCCCCTTTTCCCCTCTTCACATTTAATGCACAGCCAGAGCAATTGAAAATGGTATTTCTGAGGACAACTCCACGTGCCATCATAGCTTTTACAATGGCAGTTGTCCTTTCTGAGTTTCATCACAACACGATAAATCTCTTATGTCTTTCATATTCAGCAGCCATATACAGCAGCTTGTGTACAACTGAAACATCGTGCTTACTTTGCCTATTTGTTTACTCTGATTTCTGGACAAAACAGACAGCTGCACAGGGTCTCACTGTACTTCTGAGATAGTGTGCTTGCTTTTGGCAATAGTGTTGAGAAAACTGGCTCATGCGGCCCTCTTTTGCTCTCCAGATTTCTTTCTTCCTGTTTACTGGCACAACTACTTCTGCATCAAGGAACTGATCCAGATGGAAAAAAAGCCAGAAAAAAAATCAGCTGGCTTCTGGACTGGGCTCACAAGGTAGCTGCATAACAGAAGGGCAACACAGAGGCAGGAATAAGTAATTTGTGACAGAGAGACGAGGTGGTAACTGCCACAGCATTGGCGTGCAGAGACAGACAAACTGAAGGACAGCCTCCCCAACCTCGGCTGCAGGGATGCCACAGAACTGTTATTGCAACAGTTTAAAAATGTGTTACCCCAGCATTTCACAGACCTGATGAGATGTGGAGGAGGGAAGCACAAGTCTGAGAGGCAGAGATGGGGGCACAACTGTATGTACCTACCCTGCAACTTGATCGTGCCACAGGGACGATAGCGTGTCTATGGGGGAGAAGAGTAATTTGGGAACCAACAGTTTCGTTTTAGCTCTATACAGAATGCCCATGTACATAACAGATGTACAGAAATCAAACAAAGAAACCCACCAGACTTTAAAGTCGTTCCTTGTTTCACAGCATTCTTTGAACAACTCTTTCTGCTGTTTGCTCTACTGAAACACTTTGCACTTCACATCTCAGCATATGGAAAAGCAGTTTTGCAACAATCCAGGTATTTGCAAGCATCCAGGGCACATTTTTAGTGCCAGTTAAGCCTAACTTGGTGACCCTTTCAAACCACCAATGCTATGTTGGCAGTGGTATGAGTCTCAAAACATATCCAGGACATCAGCTCACTGGAATTTTCAGTCCATGGTAACTATTTAGTGTAACATCCGCACAAGTTTTTAATAGAGCCACCAGGACTTATGTCATACTACAGGCACATGGGGCCCAATCTGCTCAGCCTTTAACTAGGTCCCATCAGTATTCTGTCTCAAGGACTGTGCTAAGTGCTAATGCAAGTGTTAATAACTTTCAGTATTAACTAGTGGCTAGGGAATTTTTCCACCTTTTCCTTTCCCTCTACATCTGCTTAAAAAACCCTCTAATAATAGCAACGAAGAACAGTCAAGTGGTTGCAAGACAACAGCAGATCAGATTCTTACCATGCTCTTTCATCCTCTTCCAAAGACTGATTATTCTTCAGAAAGACATTTTAGATATACACAGATCAAAATAATTACTTGAGAAGTTATATTAATAGATTTAATGAAGAGCTATCAAAGAGACTTGAAGGTGTCCTAACAGTCATGATGAGCTTTATGCTGT
>JAPSGF010000002.1:37190702-37326362 GCA_035772895.1 Perdix hodgsoniae
CACATTATCTACTACAGTAATTAGTACTTGAAGGCTTGGATGTTGGTTGAAGCCATCTGACAGAAACTGCTGGTCCATATTTTAGTGTTCAGTGCTACTACACAAGAGTTTAGCAAGGGACTCTTTAGGGACAGGCCTCCAGATGAAGACCAAGCAGATGTTCATAGCACACCATGTTGCCAAAATTCCTGTGGACGACATTATCTGTTCTAGAACACTGGGGGGGAGGGGAAAGGGAGGGAGAGAAATGTCTGCTGAGCACACACAGAAATGAAAAGGAAAGCACTGGCTGAGTTCAAAAAATGAAAAACTAGCCTCACTAAAGAAGGTGGGAGCTTTGCCACCAGATTTCAACGGAGGCAGAATTTCACCCAATGTGAACAGTACTCTGGAAATATCCCCCCCCTCCAGACGCACTGTGGGAGCTCTTCTGGCTCTGAATGCTCACTGGAAACACAGAAAGGAAAATTAAACCCAAACTGAGAAAACAATACCAGAATTATTAATCAACAAGCCAAAGGGATGCAATGACAATTAAGCAAAAAGTATTGCAGAAATGAATGGAAATTAGGCAGCAAGTCCATTACCTCCTGGACTACTGAGATCTGCCAGGAAAACAAAGGGATGCAGGAATGGGTGCTTATGCTGCTGGGCATAAGGGTGTCACATCAAGACTGCATTGGAGGCAGTCAACAGAGATTCAGTAACAAGAGGAAGAAAAACTTCTTGCACAAATTCAGCCTTGCAGTGCGTTCCCATCAACAGTGCTATATAAAGAGGCCATAATCTAGTAACTTCAGCAAAGATTCCTGGGAGCAATCAGTGTCAGCACTTATAAATTCCCAGGCAGGACAGTTCACAGAAAGGGCACATGCAGCGAGCTCAGAAGTTGTGTAACTACGAGGATTCTGGAAATGAGAAATATAATGCCTGAATACAATAAACTGACACAACACTTACAAAGCCCCGACTATATGACAGCTGTGACCTAGTTATTTAGCCTAAAGTTGCCCCCTGATTTAGTTAGAACTTGGTCTCACACCACAACTATATAGCTGTCCAAAATGTTTCCTTTTCTCTGCCTGTGATGCTAGGCTCTACCTTTTAGAGTGCCTGAACACCAACAAAGCCACATACGCAAGTCAGAGGGATAAACTCCCACCACTGCTGGAATCAGCTTGCAGCTTCCAACCAAAGAGCTCTTCTTTGCTGGGAGATCCACTACAAAGAGAGACCAAATGGCTGTTTGAGAACTACTGCAAATTGCTTTGCTTGCAATGTGGCAATGACAGCATGTAAACTCGCTCACCTACAACTGACCAGTATATATAAGTACTGTACTCCACTGACATGCGAAATCCAAATGAAAGTTCCCGGCTACATATTAAAGACAGTTGAGTGAGCTCCATGGTTTGCTGCCAGCTGTGTGCTGGAACACACTACTGGCTTTCCTGCAAGTTCCTTGTCCATGGACTCCGCAGTCAGCCCTCAGGACTGCCTAGTGTTAAGTGACTATTGTCCAGTGACATCAAAGCTTATGGGAAAAAGGGAGGGCATGAAGGCAAAATAAAGCATCTCCACATGCCTATTTTGCTCCTCTGTCTCAAAGCAAGTTTTTCAATCAGTTATTTAGCTGGCAACTTGGAAAGCAAAGAACAAATGTGTTTGCACTGACACTATCCTTCTACAGACTCTGGGAACAAACCAGAAGGAAGAAAGTGGCTGGAGCATTACTGAGCTCTTGTGCTCCCTGGCTGCCTCAACACCACTGTAACCACTGATGGCAAACCAGCAGAACTGCTTCTCAGTGGGCCAAGATCCTGGGATGAACAGCATGGATTGCCCCCTGTGCTGGGTTGTACACCAGACTGCTGTTTTTCGCAGTGTGGGCCATGCAGCTATTGGTGTTGGTCCCTTCTTTCTTACCTCAGTACTGGGCCTTGTAAAGAACAGTGGGGAAAAGGGTATTACCTGCTAGGGGAGCTGCTGGCTACAGGAACCACTACTGAAACCAGAGTCTAGCCCAGTCTTTGGTAGTATTGAGATACTGTGATGTAAAACAGTCTAAATCAGCCTAAAGTATTTTTAAAAACAATTACTGGAAGGAACAAAATAACACCTCATTTTGAACAGCCCTTGCCAGCATCCAAAAAGGCCTAAGAAAGTCACAGTTGTGTCAATGACCTTGTTGGATCCTGATTTTTGACCATAAAAGGACCAAAACTGAAACAAGTACCTAACCCAACACGGAGAAGAATTAAAAATCCTTTTCTGGTCACTTATGGCTAAGGTCACAAGTGTTTCAATGCTATCACACTGGCTGTGATATGAGTCCCCTCGTGTCTCTTCCATTGTTCACACCTCGTACTATTGCTTGACTTTGCACACAGGCCCAGACTAATACATAAAAACACTTTTTTTTTCCCTTTCCCAGGAGCCATGCTAGCTCCATACACAAACCTGTATTTTCATATTCTTCTGACTCCCTTCAAGTATGAGGATTTTTTCAATATTCTTGTCAATAGAATCATAGAATACTAATACAAGAACCGGTATCAAACATATGTATTTCCTACTGATCTGCTATTTTACCTAATAATGAGAATTTTAGCCTACTACAATCCTCAATCAAAGCAGCTGACAAACGTTCTTTTTAAACTGTCAGTAGATTTTCAATAAGGAACATCATTTTTAGGAACAGATATTTTTAAGAGTTTGTAGTTGAAATGGCAGCCCTTGAAGAAGTGAAAACTAACCACTGAAAATATTCAAATGTCTCATTTTTAGTAAGAATTGGCAGTTTTATTTCACCATGTTCAAGTGCAGGAACTCTGACCATCAAACCTTATAAAACGAGAAAACCAAAAATGAATAAATAACCCAATGAGCTCCAGTTGACACAAGAAGATGAAAGGAAAGACAAAAATCAGAATTCAACTTCCTTTTTCTCTAGACCAGGGGCACACAGCGTTTGCACACAGACAAACACTATACACAACGTTTGCAGTACAACAGTATGACACGATATCTTTAACTACTTACCTTGTGGAGTTCCTCTGGACTTAAAGTAAGGCCGCTGCTCTAGTATAAAAGCCCTCAAAGGCCACTTTCCCCCCACCAAATATTGGTTTGCGATTCAAGTTTCTAACCATTTCTTTCTGTGCAAATTCTGCCACAAAGAGGAACTTACTGCTTGTTGTGAAGTTACCCTCCCCAGCCTGGGGAAAGGAGTCTACGTCTTGGATTACTTGTAGTACTCCCACAGTCCGCACTGGGGGATCCAGGGCGACAGAGCTCTCGTTCACCGTTATATCACTGGCTCCTGTTATCTGGTTGGTTGGTGGTCCTCCTATGGAGGCTTCCAAGTCTGGAGGTATATCGTCCATACAGTCAGCGTTGGGCTAATGGGAAGGAAAAGAAGAAAAATCGAGCTTTCATAAGAACATTGAATTCACCTACTCTTACTTTTTCACTTTTTCTTAGGCCCACTGCTCCTACTGCCACTTTCTCGATTCCCACAGAAGTGCTTACAAACAAGTACTGAAAATAGCAACATATGAGGAACGAACATGCACAGTTTGCAAGCTTGATACAATCTGCTGCAAGAGGGACCCAAAGCATGCATTAGAAATATCCGCTGCCAAACCCCCATTCACAGTCACTAAATACCATTATTTCTACTGAGAAGTTTCTGGGAAAGTGTAGATTGAAAAAGTAGTGCACTTATCGATATGATCTGCTCAACACAGGCAGACTGCTGAGTCAGATTATAAATGTAAACAGACAGTAGCTGAAGGGGGATGATCACTGTTTCCCTAAATACACATTTTATGGAGCGGATATCAGAGCTTCCAGGAATAGGAATTCATGGGAATTGTCTGTGGGCGCACCTACATGTGACGTGCAAAAATAGAAGCCAAAGCTGTTGATAGGACAAGTATTTCAAAATCACAAGACTGCCCCCTTTGCTAATGCTACATTTTTTTGCATAAGTAGAATGATGAGAAAGTAAACAAACGATACTGGAAAACTGAAGACCCAGTCCAGATTCTTCCTTTGGTTGTGATTCAGACACCAGGGATGGAATCCAGAGCTGCACAATTTCTTCTCTTCTGCAGTTTTATATGAACATGACTATTCGTAGAATAAGCCAAGTTCTTCAGGCCAGGTGTTTGAATTTTCACTGAGCTAACAGGGAAGCCACGCACTGTGCAGCTTTTGTGCTGCATCCTTGGCATGAGAGTACCTACTTAGGAAGAACACTGAGATTTCAAGTGAGCATCAGAAGGCAGGAAGAATTGTTTGTCCAGTAAGAAGACTACGTCCAAGCTGAGAACTTAAAGCACGAAGCCTGATTTCTACCCTGAATTTCTTTATGCTGACCCAATCAAGATCGGATGCTCCCATTCATATATCAGCAACTACTATGGAGCTCCATTAACAACAGCGAAAAACACAGGGGGAAGGAGCCTTTTGAAACAGATTCTTGTGCCATTAGCCCACTTAGGAAGATTAAGTTTTCCCCAAGGCATGGAAAAAACATTTCGGCACAACTATTTCAGCAATTGGGTTTTGAAGTTTTGATATACTGCAAAAACAAACAAACAAAAGGTTAATTCAGAAATGAAGGTACTGTATGTTGGGGTACAAAGCCTTTAAATTGACAGAGGGGCATTGCAAGGTTGAGCTACAGTTACAGATACCTTCCTCAGTTAGGAAATGTGTAAAGTTAAGTTGTTCCCATTTATGGTTATTGTCCAGGAATCAAACAGATTATCCGGATTAGTCATTTAGGCTTACTCTAACCTGAATGACCTGAAGGTAATTTTGTCATATGATTTCTTCCCCTCAGTGGTAAATGGTATGAACTGCCCCCTCTACCTTCCTACTGATTACCACTAAACTCAGAGAGGGTTTAAACTGCTAGACTGGAAATTCTGTTTGGAGGGCTCAAGTCAGAGGAGATGAACACTGCCCTGTGAATTTGATTTTTTGCTGTGCTCAGGTATCTCACATGCTAGGGCATGTGTGTCCAACCTTTTGGCTTGCCTGGGATGCACTGAGGGAAGAGAAACCGTCTTGGGCAGCATATACATAGATCAGTCTGAAAATAATGCCTCCCATTTATTTCCATGGAAACGACAACAGATACAAAGAACACAAGAATGCTATTTAATAGAGGAAATTCTCAGCTACAAAACACTTTTTCAACATTGCCACTACCATTAACTATGCATTTTTGCCAGTGATGAACAAGAGACTGCATGCCACGCTCACCACTATCTGCACCAGCAGAGGTATTGCCACTGCTGAAACGCACCACCCGCCACCTCACTGTGCTCACATCCACTGTCTGGTCTCCAGAAACGTTCAGCAAGTATCAATGAATGTCAGTGGGAGCCATTTTTTCCACAAGAATTAACACCTTTGCTTCACACCTACTTCCATGTCAGATGCTGTTTAGGCAGAGTGCCCCTCTGCTGCCTGCAACAACGCAGAATGGGATATTGGTGGGTGTGGGGCAGGGTGCAGCCATGGGTTGGACATGCCTGCATGAAGGCATTTCAGGAAATCTCACTACTTGCCTCCCTCCAACATCAGGCGTCTAGAAACTAAGCAACATATACAGCAAAAACATAAACAGAGGCTTAGCTTTAAGCACAAGAGTAATCCCTTTGAACTCAGAAGGTTACCATATGCTGGATTTATTTTTTTTTGCAGAACCAGGAACTTAGCATGTTTTCTCTTCTCCCATACATTCCCTGTCTGATTGTTGGCCCCTCATGACTATTCTTTCACAAATGTTCCTGATGAAAAAGACAGGAATTTGACATAATCCCCAGATGACTGATATCCACAAGCTGAAATTTGGGATAAAAATTAGAATTGCCATAGTCAGGCTCCAGCCTAATCCACAGGCAGGGAGAGCTCCTTGCAGCTGGGATAAAGGCGTGTTCAGATATACCTAGCTTTATTGGAACCCACGGAACTTGTGCCTTCCGAAGTGAAATACCAATTATTTATCTGTAGGACTTGGACTCAGAAACGTTCATTAGACCTATCACTCTTAGCTGTTAAAACAAACACCTTCAGAATTTCATTTTTAAGTGAGATTTGGCTTTGAGGGCACTGTATCTTAAAGAAAAAAAGAGCTGTTTTATTTTTCTACTGCAAGAAAAATGATTTCTAATTTTTTTTTTTCCAAGGGATTGGTTGTCTATCCTTTGCTGTGATTCCAGCTATTCCTAGAATGGGGCTTTATCGCCAACTTTTAAACCTTTAAAAACAGGGGATTATAATTGAAAGCCAAACCAAACATTAAAGAATCTAAAATAACACTGCTCAATATAATTAATCCCTTTACTCCCAAATGATTCCAGTTGGAAAAAACACCCCAGATTAAGCAGCATGCTATAAAATCAATGATACAAAATACTGATTGAAAAAAAATATATCGTGGATTTTGCTGTTAGAGCGACCCAGATACATTTTCTAAGTTGAATTATATCGGTTTCACTCATTCCCTGCTTGTAAGTGCTTTGAGGGCACAATTCCACTACAGTCAAGGGAAGGCTTTGTATTGACTTCTGAGCACTTGGCTAAGGATCTTAGTGAATAGCTTCAAGTCATCCAATCCGCTGCCAAAAATGCAGCTGTCTGCATATCCAGCAGATATTTGCAGAAAGGAAGGAGAAGCAGAGGGAAACTATTCTATGTGATACAATCACCCCAAAAGCAGTGTAGGTCTTTAAAACAGAAGGTCACTTCCACTGATAATTTACTTAAAATATTACAGCCAGAAGAAGCAAAGTCTGTGAGCTGGCTACACCAGCAGAGACAGTAGAAAAGGTTACACCAAATGTTTGCTGATAGATATTTAGTTAATTAGCCTCTTGAGCTGCAGAGTACCCAGTGAAAGGCTGGGACGTTTGAGTGCTCAGCTACTGTGAAAACCAGCACAGTCACTCTGGTGCTTCATTGCAGCTGAAGAATCTGGTTTCAGGGCAGACAATCTGAAGCCTTTGTTACAAACTAAACAGAGTTTAGATGTGAATTGAATTGAAATATTTAACTTTTTTTTTTTTTTTAACTGATCATTTTCTGGAAAATCCTGGATCCTCCATCAACCCAAAGTTGCACAAGCCAGCTCTTTAACAACCACCATTGGACAAACACAGTTGGCAGGAACAAATGGTAAGAGGCCTGCCTATGGTAAGATTTTCTCATTCCTCCCATTGTACAAGCCTGCAAACGATTTGGGCCATTTATGCTCAAGCCTCCCAACAGAGCCTGCTGCTTGCCTAAGGCTTCTTTTCTTTGCATGGAAATCTCTGCTAAGATGGCTCAGCAAGACTCAAGAACATGGTCAGGGAATGGCATTTTGCTTTATCTGCTCTACAGAAATGTTTGCCACCTCTCGCTGAGAAGCCCTAGAGCTTTACAGCTTCTTCCTGGGAAATGTCCTTTCCAACAACAGCCTACTGACATCTAGATAAATCACGAGCCTCTGAAAAAATCAGTTCATGAATGCTGCTGATAAAGCCTGGTGGTATATTTGGGACTGCAGGGCTTTCTGCGGTGATGGGAAGCTCCCCTGTGGTACCAGAAAGCACCACGCAGGAACAATGTCCTCTTGGGCCCACCCTCAGCTGCTGCCCACAGCAAGGAGCAGGGTGAGGAGTCACCGTTTGTGGGCAGCTGGAGAAAGGTCCTGGGAACTGAGCAGGGACTGGGAGCATGAGCAGCGACACTGGGCAGGAGGGAGCTACGCAGAGGAGAAGCAGGGACAGGAGATGAGGCAGGAGAGGATTAAGAGTTTAGAAAGGAAAAGCAGAGAAAACAGAAGGGCACCAACTGATAACAGTACAGGAACTTAAACCTGAAGTTAGCAGAGGCTCTGAGACTGTTTCCTTTGCAGCCAAGCCAAAGGAAAGCCCCAACGTGAAGGCCACCATTGGCTCCCAGGGACAACAGCTCCTACTGCAATTCACTTCAAGGGGTAAAGCTAACATGCAGCTCTCCCTCCCTAAATGTGACCAATGCTTCTGCAGGTGGAAGCCAGCACGCTTTCCCCAAACGATGGAGCAGGCTGTTTTCAGTTTGTTGTTTTAGAACAAGCTAGGGAAATTTTAACTGAAATTAAGAAAATAATTTCTTCTGAGCAAATTCTGCTATCGGCACATTAATACCCTAACGTCTGATTTTACTGTTCAGAGATTAGTACTAAAGTTGACTGAAATCTTCGCTTGACCTTTCTGTATATTTGGATTGCAACTCTATCCTTAATTACAGGAACAGTACAGTAATTGCCACAAAAATTCTATGTGGGAAGCTCTCATTGAGGGAAACAGAACAGATCTCCCTTCTGCCACGCAACGTAGAAAGAACAAGACTGGGAGTTGTGAGAAGTAAAACAAAGGCCTTGTGAACTGAACGGTGCTTTAAATTATTCCTGGCAATTAAGTTCATAGAATCACAGAAACATAAAATCATAGGCCTGGGTTAAGACCATTAAGACCATCAAGTTTTGACCCCCTGTCATGGGCAGGGTCACCAACCACCAGACCAGGCTCCCCAAAGCCACATCCAGCCTGACCTTGAATGCCTCCAGGGATGGGGCATCCACAACCTCCTTACCTGCTTCTACAGAGCTGTTTGTGTATAGTAAAGCCAGACACGAAAATCACAACTTTCACACATGGCCTCTAGGCATATTCTTCCTCCTCTTGATGCACTCAGCCTCAGACAACCTGTGGCTGATCTGAAGACATGCTTGGCCTTCAGCAGCTGTCAGTGAAGACTCAGAGTCCTTTATGGATGTAAATACTGACTGAAGGTACTGAACTTTCTGGAAAAACCAAAACATCGCACTGCAGTTCAGTGGAGGTCCGTATTTGTTTGCATTGGTAATGAAGCAAAAATACCAAGAGGAATGGATCAGCCTGACAGCAGGAATTGTATGCTATTGCACAGTGTGGAATAAAGCCACGGGAAGTACACTAGGTATAGAGAAGAAGTATCAAAATCCTGGGTAATTTCACTGGCAGGTCTATGAACCATGATACAGAACATGGGGAAAAAATTCTGTATTTAAACTTGCACTCAGCAATGCTGAATGGCACCAATCCTTTTGTTACATCTGAAACACCGATTTAACAGTTCTTTCATTTTTTAATATTTCAAAGATAATATACACTTATAGAAGGCAAATTATCCCAACTGTAATGTTGAGTTACACTAACCACAACGCTTTATGTCATTCTTTCACTGCATTTTTAGCTTGGATTATGTTAGGCTGACTAACAGTTGCCTCCTCCTGTAAAAACAAACTTCATCAAGTGCCATAAATCTCTTTCTGCAACAACCTGTTCCTTGTCTCCACAAAACGGATCTTCTGGGGAGTGGCCACATCAACTTCCCTAATATGTTCTTATTATGTGTTTTACTTTATATAACTCTTTCCTTTGTCAATTGGCATGTCACCAACTGGGGAGGGTATCAACTGCACCTGTTAATGTACTGACCAGCAGTGTTTCAGTACTGAACTTCACTGACACATGGCAAGGCTGTAAGAAAGTGACTCACTGCTTCCTGGATAAGCCCCCGATCTCTGATAACTGCAGTTAGGAAACCGCATAGTAGACAGGATATGCACTGAGTGTAAACATACAACCTAAAAAGATCAATTCTTTTAACCGATTCTAACCACATCAAAATGTACCAAACAATAAAGAGCTTAAACATTTCTTATACAGCATGTGATCTGCTACACATTTAGTTACTGGTAGGAATCTTCCTAATTGGAATTAGCAGTACAGAGCTTGCCACAGATAAAGTTTAAGAGAAATCAGACAGAAAAGAGATTTGTCTCCCTAGAATAAGCCACTAGCTGTCCTCAACTGGTGTACCAGGGAAAATTTTATTTGCAAACCTTCTGCTTTGAGATTTAAACTCAGTGTGGGATTGTAAAAATAAATCTAGCCCTGATTTGAAACATAAATAAAAGCAATATGAAAGAACACAGATCCACCTGAACACCAGTAAATGATACCCTGCTCCACAAACTGGGCAGTAACAGACACATGAACTCCAATAAATACTCTTCCTTGGTAACATAAGTGGGGTGAAGGAGAGAGGTAGCTGCCCAGACCAGCTTCTATTATCCTTAACGCATTATTAACACATCAATAACGTTGTGAGAAGAGTAGGATGGGAGCAGACAGGCAAAGGTCTGGGGATGCACCCACGTGGCTGGTCTTCCCTTTTTGCCCCAGGCAGCTCCCCTGCGATGTGCTTACCGGGATCCCCAGAGCTTTTAAAATATTCATTTTACACATGGGGCAGGTACGATGGTCTAGCAGCCAGGGGTCTACGCAGGACTTGTGAAAAAGATGCCTGCAATGAAAAGAAGATATTTTAATTCAAATCCACGATTTACCACTTAACACTGGATACACTTTACTGAATTCAGAAAAAGCATTCTTTTTTCATTTTTCAAATAGTATGGTTTGTGACTTCTGCAAGGACTGCCAGACTATATCCTCTGTAGACAGTGATTTCTGCAGCGTGTCAAGTGTGTGTGCAAAGTATTACTCAATTGAGTTTGGAAAAGAAAATGTGCACGATTAGAGAACTAGGAAAAATACAAGAAATTAGTAACAAAACACATTCTTTAAATGTTAAACAGTCAAGTAAGCAAAACCTATTACAGGTAAAAATCACATTAATTTCTTGACGGTTCTGCAAACACATCTGATTACACATTACACAAAGATTAAGCCACTGGGGTCCTGGTATTAATTTTAGGGATACAGGCATAAGGAAAACAAGTGAAATGAATAAACAGACATTCATTTAAATGGAAAAATCAGGATGATGTCTTTTGAAGTATGATCTCTGACTTCCCTGCTCTTTATAATATACCCAATGGAGTGAGCTCCTAAACAATTCTAGCCCTGAAGGGATTTTCCTAAACCCATGCTTCATCTGAAGAGACCACTAAGCAACTACCTGAGACTCATGACTGCTGCAGGGCATGGCTTTATATATTTATATATACACACGTAAAACCATATATATACATATATATAACCAAGGCAGAGGAACTCAAAACTTATTATCTAACTTAGCCTGACAGACAATGAGATGGAACATGGAGATATTTAGTGCATGAACCTGACAGCTGTATTTTCTCTTGTGAGCATATTCTGTTATCTTGTGGTTATAGAGGATGAATGTTACAAAACACAAGAAAATGGGGCTCGGGATTTAAAAACCACCAGTGAGGAGGTCAATTAGAGCAGCTGGGGCTCAGCATAAGGCAGAGAAGTTCCTCTCTTTCTCCTTTCTCCACTTCTCTTAATTCACAAGCAGCATATTTGGGCTGACAGTAGTGCTCCACTGGCTTACGTAATGCACCTGTTACCAACCTAAAGTACTCTGTGGCTTGGGATAGTTTATTCTCAGCTGGTACCATTCCTGCAGAAAAAGAGGAAAATTTCCTACCGCGTTCATAGCCTCAGAAACTGCACTGACATGTAGGAAAATCTTTTTAAAACAATGGATAGCCTAAGCAAAACTGAGAGTATTTTATTTTGTAATACGAAGATCAATATACACAGACCTTCCCCAAGAGGTGAACGCTAAGTCTTGTTCTAAAATAACATGTAGATCAGCTCTAACTTCCCCTAGGCCTGTAACAGGTGTCCCACATCTTAGTTACCAAAGCCTGAAAGTCCCATTTCAGCCTGTTTGAACTTTCACATTTGAGACCAGGCAGGCAGAGGCTGGAGATGGCTGTCACAGCCAGTCACGCCACTTGCCATCCAAGCCACCAGGTATCAGCAGGGGGGCGCAGGTCACAGCAGCCCAGCACGCCACCTGGAGCAGGGGCTCAGCAGCACACACAGGCCTCCGGCAAGAAATGCAATCTCTGAGAAAGCCAGGCTCACTAAGTGCACCCAAATAATTTTAAATATTTAAGTGGTACCCATTCAGCTGAATGGGTTGGCTGCTGTATCCTGTCGCAGACCCTCTCACATAACAAGATACACACAGCCTGTCAGCCTGATGGAAGACACTGAGGTGCTCTTTCCTCTATATCAATTTGCAGCCATAGCTCATAGTAACATGCGGCAGCCCACACTGTCTGCTGTACTAGCTGACTTCAGTCCTGATGACACTAGAAATTCAAAGCCACAACCATGTGAAATCTCAGAATCTTATTCTTTTCTCTTCAATGCTGTCCTCGCTGCTTCTAAAAGAGACAACTCCCTCGTGGAGAGAAAAAAGAAAAGCTTTGTGGCAAATTGTCGCTTTGCTGTACTCGGTCTGACTTCACACAGCTATGGGAAAGGGCAGATCTGTTCTTGGAAGTTTGACCTGTCTAATTATATCAGTTGGCTGTGATACAAAACTTTGTCACGTCTCATCTGATCCTGCATGTCAACATGATAAACGCAAACGGAGTATCGTAATCCTTGAAGTTTAAGCCACCACTTCACTAACGCTACTGCAGCTCACAACCCTCCTTCAAAACAAGGCTTGCCTGACCAGATAAAAACACAATGCACTGAATTCCCATTTCTGGTCTGCATGACTCTGCTTCTTATCCCAGCAGGGAGACATCCAGTGCACCATCAGGCAAGCATTTTCCAACGACTCAAAGTGCAATGACACAGAGACGTGCAATTTCATATTCAAAAGCCTAATCTACAGAAACTGCATTATTTCATGCGGAGTATTGAAAGTACACATCTTGTGTTTCAGCTGTATGAAAAACTACACAAACCTTCATAGCAATTGGTTCTCTTCAATTGTGTACTCACATCTATAAATACATATGCTTAACTGCATGGATGCGAAACACATTGTGCCAAAATACAAACACAAAAACCCTGAGATTTATGCTCTTGAAAAAAAAAAAAAAGAATCACAAAATCTGTTTTGGACAAAAAAAAAACACCAAACAATGTAGCTTCTATCAAGCCATTTTAGTGTAGACTAGAAAGTCCTCTTTGGTTTTCAAGTTCAACCTTTATAAGCTTCAGTCAAGCTGTGGCTCATATAACAGCATTTCATAATGCTCATTAATCACCAAAAGCTTGGAATTTTCATGCCTTAGAGACTTCACATTTTTAAAGTTGGCTTCAACAATGATATTGTAAAAGAAATCCTACTAATGCTGAGTAATTTAAACACGCGACAGATCACATCATTTGGCACCTCCCAATAATATATTATTAGGGCTCCATTAATTTTAGATTTAATATGTACAATAAAAGGATCTTGATTATTTGACAAAATCTACACAAAAATGGAATGCTACTGAAAATCATTTTCAAAGATTTGTACCACATTGTTTGATATATTTACACCATAATTTGAGAGCTTGTATTATCTACAAGCAAACGACCATTTCTGTGTATAATTATATCATAAAATCATAGAATCACGGAATGGCCTGGGTAGAAAAGCACCACAGTGATCATCTAGTTTCAACCCCCCCTGCTATGTGCAGGGTCACCAACCAGCAGACCAGGCTGCCCAGAGCCACATCCAGCCTGGCCTTGAATGCCTGCAGGGATGGGGCATCCACAGCCTCCTTGGGCAGCTTGTTCCAGTGTCATGAAGTTTCTGACCGATAAATGTCCTGATGAGTTTACCACCTACATCCAGGTAAAACAAGAATCTGCATAAAATAAGATGAGGGTGTAATTATGATATTTCAGCCATCCTAAGACGTAAAATGATCAACTGCATTTCTGCCTGATTCACATTTTAATACGGAAAAGTTAAAAGCATTGCGGTTGAGTTCAGAATTAATGACCCGTACATGGAGAGAGTAAGAAAGATGTTTGAAACACAGGCTAGGAACATGGCTTTGATAATTGAAGTCATAGCTGCAGAAAAGATGTTTTTTGTTTGCTGTTGGATGCAACCACGTCCATTGCAAAACTATGTTGGTTTGGATGAGTTGAGAAGATTCTGAGAAGGACTGTAGTTGATTAGTTGGGAGAAAAGAAGGCGAGAGGAGGGATGTCATGAAAATCCTCATACAAGACAAAGGTTTCCATAAGCAGAAAAGAAACAAACTGTTCTTCACCTCTCCTAGGGATAAGAGACAATGATGTGTTTAAACTGCAGCAAGCGAGATTCAGGTTACACAATAGGAAAAGCTTCAACACTCTCAGGGTGGCAAAGCGCTGTAATAAATTACCGGGAGAGTCTGCAGAGTCTTCATCCTCAGAGGCCGCAGTGTGTTGGAAAAATAACTCCCAAGAACAACACGTGTGAGGCCAGTGCCATGGCACCGTGGGGTGGGTGGCCTCCCGGGGTCCCCCCTGCCCTGCTCTGTGACTGCACAACGCTGTGTACAGCTCACAGCTACCAAAGCGAGGAAAAGTATCTCAAAAATCCCACAACACTGCATCTCCTGTTATCTAATTAACACTTGATTTATTTGTTAACCAGAGATTATTTTTGTCTGAAATGCATTTCACATTTTCTTTAAAGCTGCAACTTGAAGCAGACAACAGAAAAAAGATTTATTTTGGGCTCTGCGCAAAAAATATAATAATAATTTTATTATTTTAAACTCTTGTAAAACTTCCAACTTGCCAACTATTTAAAAAAACCTTTTTTCCAGGCTAAAGAGGACTGTTCTCCTACCTTCCTGTTCCAGTTCCAACTTCCTGAAGCACACACAAACAAACCCAGCAGTCACTTGGGTTGATCAGTTTTTTTTCCCCCAAATAAAAGCATAAGCTACAACAAAAAGAGCCAAAAGCAGAAAGGCACATTCCCAGAGACACGGACTAAGAGCATCAGTTGCTCAGCCCTACATCAGATGTCAGGCTGCAGCAGAGGACTGAGAAAGGTTTTAATGAGAGACTGAGCAGCACTGCCTGACATACCTGACAAGTAGGTTTCAGCTTTTGGGGATGAATATGAGCTACTATTTGTTTATTCCTATGGTAGAAGCAGCAAGGACAAAGGGACACGATGATGAGCTAACGGAGAAAATGGAAATAAAAAAGGAAGAAGTGCTGTAATTAAATGATTTTCACAGGAGGCTAATGAAAAGAGAGGGAAGGGGTGGAACAGTCTGTGAAAACACAGTTGTTCACTGGAGGTTCAGAGGAGGCGTGCGAGCTCTAACAGTGTCTGCTGGTGACAGAAGTGGAACAATCTGAAAAAGAGGTTATGAAGAAATAGAAAGTTCTCAGTAGAGATGAGGCTGAAAAAGCTGTCCTCTCTCTCTCTGTTAGAGTTCGGGAAGTAAGGAAAAGTTTAGTGAGAGGCAGACAAAGGGAACAGCAGCATCAGTGGTTTCTCCAAAGAATGTACAGAAAAGACAGCAGTTTTGAAGATGGAGATGGGACAAGCAGAAGGAAGTAGGGCTGTGATAAGAGAAGTGACCCAGGGAACAGTGAACTTGCTTGTATTTGATGTTGTGTCAGTGCCCTCACTGTGATGCTCGCTACCACTTAAATGTAAAGCCAGATGCAAGCCAACATTTTCTTCACTATCAAGAGTCGCTATATATTTACTTAATATGCTGTAGAGTGAGGTTTATTAATACAGTCAGTTGTGGGAGTTGGCTTCTAAAGAGGAAAGAGAGGAAGCAGCACAAGTTAACAAGAATTCTCCTCCCAGCACTCCAGCAGGAAGAGGACATTTGGGAAATCAGCCCCAAGTACTAGAAAATATCATCTCAGACCTCATCCACTGAAATACGGCCCAGTGGATTTCTGGTACCAATTTCTGAGCAGATTCAGGACTCAGAAACCTTAAAAGAAATACAAAGATATACAAGGCTTTATACTGAGCATGTCTGCTAGCCACAGTTTTCCAAGTGCAGCCTGCAGGACAAAGCAGCTGATCTCAGAGTGCACTTGGCTGTGCAAGTAGAAGGCGTTGAATCTTGTGTAACTCCTGGATAGAAACACGAAGGTCAGCCAGCATGGTGTTGGCTTCTGTAAGTCTTGGTGAAATGCCAGCCTCTTATTAAATGCCAGACTAATGCAGATACTGTACCAGAACTCAAGTGAAACCTCTGTTTAACTAAGGATGCTGAATGAAGAAACCTTCAGCGTCTGTAGGCCTTTATCAAGATATAAAATAGTGTTCTCCTACTCACTTAACAGGGTCTGCTAAGTAGCTGCTTGAAAAAGATCTTTCAGTTTTTATAATTCAAAATTGCTTAGGCTCAAACTGTGAGCATTTTACTAGACAGATCTGCTGCTGCTAACCTTTTAGCATGAGTCATTTTCTAGGTGACCTTTTAAGTCAGCCAAGAACTGAACATCACCTGTGAACTATGTGTTTCCTATTCACTCTGCTTGACTCAACACTGTGCATGACAAAGTCTAACTGGAATTGAATTATGAGGCAAGACACAAGTGAAAGCTAGAGCTTAGACTTCTTTTTTTGCTCTTGTATAACCACTTCTGAAAACTGCCTGTCCCTATCATGTTAAATTTCCAAACTTTATTATGCTTTACAAAAACAAGCTTGATGTCAAGCCAAGGTCCACATCTTTTTGCAATTTCTCTTTTTTCTTTTGTATTTCTGCTTCATGAATTATTTGCAGAAAAAAAAAAAAAGGAGTTCATATGCAGTTTGTCATTGAGGGGGATTTACAGTAGGTCAAATTTATGATTAATCCATTGCTTTTTGTTTGCCATTTAGTGACGGCAGTAAACAGATTAATGAGTCACGTGAATGAACACAAATGGACAGCTTGTTACGTTCAAATACCTACTAGGGAAAAAACACAGTAGGAAAGGAAACAAATATTTCAGCTTTTCAAGCCAGTAAACATGTCTTCAGCAGAAGAAACTTTAAAAATCTAGGCTCTGTATGTACCACATCTGAGATCATGGTTTCCAGGGAAATTAAACACTTGATCCTCTTCTCCAAAGGAAACCACTGTTTGTAGGAAATATCTTAAGAAAATGATTTCCTTTGAGGCATCTTTCGTTAGCTGACATCCCAAGAGAGACAATACAATGGTACAGAGAGCTGAATACAGCTCTTATCGCTGGCAAGAGGCCACACTCCTGCATCACATCACCGTGAGCACGCACACTTCGTTGGGCATGTTCACACAAAGGGATGAAAAGAGAAAGGGACAACCCCAGAAGCTCTTCTCGTCACCTCCATATCCCACATGTCTGGGAATACTTCCACGGCAGCAATAGACAACATTGTTCTCCCAGCACTTGGTCCTGGCACAGGACAGCACAAGAATTGCTACCTTCTGTCTATGGGAAGCAGCCTGCTCTATGTCTGGCTGCCACACCTAGGACTTGAAGTCAAAAACAGGTTCTTCTAAGGGAGTTATTCTGGACTAACGAAAACCAGTGAGAAAAATGGAGGAAAAATCATAACCTTTGGTTTAAAATTCTACTGAAAAACTTGTAATATATCCAAATCCGACACAATTTCTGACTATCATGCTAAATTCAGGTTTTTACTAGCACTGATGTTATTTTAACTTCAAGTAAAAAAAAAAAAAAGAGTCATTTCAGACGTCTTTACAGAATAGATTAGGAACAAATCAAAGCAATCAGTTTCCTCATCTCTCCCAGGCTCTCAGGAAACCTCAGAGCGATACTCTAAGAACAGAGCATAACTTGTGAAACAGACAGATTATCAGAGTTAAAAGCTCCTTCAACCTTCAACTTACCTGCAAGGTAAAATTCTGACAACATCGTTGGGTTTGTAACCTTCAATGCAAACAGCACAGTTATCAAAGTCTGCTTCAGTTTCCTACAGGAAAGAGAAAATCATTTGCATTTTTGATTTTGTCAGCTAATCTCTTCAAAGGAGAGTCTATGGAACAAAATAAAACAGTCCCTGATGCATGCTGCTTATTCAGTAATGCATTTCAAGAAAAGCAAATCAGACTTTCAGACATATCCTGTTGGAAACTTTCCCTGGGAATCATGCAGATATAGGTAGCATGTTTGAACTTTCAGGATTTTCTGTACCTTCACATAATTTCACCTCCTTCTCTCCCTACTCCATTCCTCCCATAAATTACCAGTATTCCTCCCCTGCCGAGAGGACACACATGAGCTTAATAAGCAATTGCCACTTCTGCTCTGCCTCTTTGTCCTGGTGGTCAGAAGGAATGCTCAGTGCGGCCATTCATTTGGTAACAAGCAATTGGAAAAATTACCTTATCACCTTTCCTGATTGTTCTGACTTGCAGCTTGCTGATTGCTTTCTTCGCAGCATCTCCAAGCCGGCGCTGTAATACAAAATTTGCTCTTAATCAAAGAGTAGCTCTTCACAAGGAATTCATTTTTCCTCCTTAGATTTCTTAATAATCTCAGTAACTGCACATGAAACCAGACAGTTCTGTATAAACGTGAACAGATGAGGTCAGTCATGCTGTTATTTAGAATAAGTACACAGTAGGTATTTTAGGCTTGTTGGTACCCCATGGCTGATGAGGCAAAGCTATGCTAATTCAGTTCCAGAGAGGACTGCACATGAGCTTCTTGTGATATTACACTATGGCAACTATCCTATTTCAGTGAGTAGCAATGTACTTAACAAGTCTGCTGTTTTGGTATCCCACTTCTTTCCTCTACTTTTTTAAATCACACTTGCAAAAAGTACATTTTTAAATGAGGTCTGGGCTGGTAAGCATAATGAATGCTGGACTTAAGATTCAGGAGGTCTTTATTCTTGTGTTGTTCCAGGATCAATTCATGATATCCAGCAAAATTTAATTTTTTTCTTTCTTTTTTCTACTTCATAGAAGTAACACAAGGTATAAAAATGAGGCAAAAACATCTGCAATTTCTTACAGGTAAAACAATATATAGCCCCACAGAACATCATATTCATACCTAACAGTTTGCTTTTTCTTTTCCTTTCACTATAGTGACCATAAATTGCTTACCATGTGACATTTCTGACTGTTCCATTTTTCCAAAACACTGTTACCGTGCTGGCTGGGCCACTGTCACTCAAGATTAAAATAAGTAACAGCCTGATGCAAATCACTGTTCCCAAAAGCTGAAGATGAGGCTAAGAATGATGTGGGGCAGTCCCCACAATTGCAGCACCGTGGAGCTACTTCTGCAGGCTTCTGAGCTTGTGTCTGCATCAGCACTCCGAGGACTTGGCTGCTCACTGTGTGCGAACGCAACGAGGAGACTGGGCAACAGACTCACAGGCTGGAAAGGTCTCAGGGAGGTCATGAGCTTCCACCCCCTTTTCAAGGCTGGGTCAACTTCAAAGTCAGACCTATGTCCAGTCAAGTTTTGACTATCTCCAGGAAGGGAGATTTCACAATCACTGTGGATAATTTGTTCCAACACTTCCCTACTCTTGCAGCCTTTTTTTTTTTTTAATCACTATTACACAAGAAGAATTTCCCTAGCTGCAATTTGTGACTATTATCCTCGTCCTTCCTGTGTGCATCTCTGAGAGGAGTCTGACACTGCCTTCCCTCCAAGCATGCACTGTGCCACTGGTCCTCCTCTCCCAGTTTACTACATGAGATTTCCTCCACCTCTCCTCACTCGTTGCACTCTAGAACATACCAGCAACCCTCCTCTGGGCTCTCTTGAGTTTTTTCTTCCCTGCCTTGCACAGGATCACACAGCACACCTACCCCCACGACATCCTGTTGGTTTTGTAACCAACTGCTACCCATAAATGACTTAAACTCTTCTTGCTCCCTTTTCCCATCTAGTTTCCAACCATGTGCTGTTAGTTAGGCGGGAGATTTAGGAGCTCTGGTGACTCAGAAGACATTCAGCTTTCAGAGCTGGGAACACTGCCTGTGCTGGAATTCTGAGGGCACGTCAATGGGAAGGGTTTCCAGCTGGAGGGGCGAGAGCTTGAAGCCAAAAATGGGAGGAAGCTGAATGTTGCCTGTAAATTGGGACCTCATCATCACACAGATACGTTTAATAAATTACCACTTTGTTCTTTGGATTCAATTAAAACCACTACTTAATTTAGAGGGTGAGTTTATTGGATTGGAAAGACATAGAATGTGGGTAAAGCTGAAAGCAGTGAGCAATTTCAGGCCTGGCTAAAGAGATGAAAATGATCTTGGCTATCATATAAGATTTACATATGTGCTTTCCAGCACAGCTAATTAATACGTGTGAGGGAGTTCCTCATAGTTACATATCTTTCCCGTGGTACATTTTTCTCACAGACTCCCTTCAATAAACAGATCTGACAAGAGCTGGAAGCATTTATTGCCAGCTATTTGTTTCTTCAGTGTAAATCAAAGACAGACTGATAACACAGAGTGAGACAAGAGCCACTGCACCCTGCTTCAGGAATTGCTTGTGATTCCTTTTTATCATTATTATTATTTAAACTAATGAAATGTTTCAGCTTTTTTTTGCATGTTCTTCAAGGGGATAGGACAAGATTAAAGACTCATGTACATCTTTGATCTGCTTGTTTTCATGCTTGCTTTCTCTTGTCTATCTTAAATAGTCAAGTTCATGACTTAAACACAAATATAAATTATTTAATTTTTGAAAGAACTTGAAGTTGTGCTTCCAAAGGATTCTTCTATTTGAACAAAAGGCATGCTATCACCAATCACTGTCCCTAGAAGATAAAAAGCATTACAAAAGCTTAAGAGTTTAAAATGAAGCTTAGAGATTTATAATCATAAATCCCATAATCTCATTAGCAAGACCTGCAACATTCGATATTGGACTGGAAAGAGTTAAGAGTATCAGATGCAGTGGTCTTTTGGAGATGATGCTACTATATAAAAAGAAAGGACAGTAGCACAGAAAGCATCATTCATCTGCTCCTGAGGAAGTAAATGACAGAAAACTGCTTCAAATGTGATGTCTCTCTCCAATGGCCCAAAACTCTCACAAAAAGTCATGACCACCTGTTTTCTTCCTCAGAGAATTGCCTGACCCTCCATACGCTGTCAGTTACATACTAAACTAATTCTTCCCTGGATATTAACCCAGGACTTGCAGGTCCTAGTGGAATAACTGCCTGCTTTGGCTTCTGCCATCCCGCAAAAATCACAGAGCTCACTTGGTTTCAAAATGCTTTTACATAAAACTTCTTAACAAGAAGCAAATGGAAAGAAACAACATGGAAGAAAACCTGCCAACAGATGTGGAACTAAATAACTCCTGCTGGCTGTCTTCCTATCCCATGGCTCCCAGACAACAGAAAGGGATCTCTGATCTCAAAAAGAGACACTACTGATGAAATATGAACTGTGACACGTTGATGTGATATTTTACTTTTTAAAGCCTGTGTCCTGGCTACTACAAGGCTAAGATGGCAAGTCACAGTTTGCTGAATGACCTCCAGGAATTCACTCGTCATGTAATTCCAAACAGCATTCAATTAGCCCTGCCACCTGATGTTGCTTGATACAAACAATTCCCATAGTTGTTCATAGACATAATCAGAATTCTCATTTTCAGGAGGGTGTCAAGAACAAGCTGCTGAGGAAACAGGTTGACTACACTTTTCTTTCACAAAATGATCTACTTGATATCAAAAGAACATAACACTGATTATATCTACTTCCTGACCATTTGTTTAGGTGGGAAAAGAGGGAAAAAAACTTGGGATTTTCACACTTAAGAATATTACTATCTACCTTCTACTTTCACACATATCATACAGTCATCTGTGCTAAAGACACCCTTAAAAGCTCAAAACATTAAAATCAAAATTGAAACATAACCATGTTTTCTATGGCTGTAGGAAGCATCATTGTATCTGTAGATAACATCCTAGCTGTAAAAGCAAAACCTCATAATAAAAGACAACTTTAGGCTCCACTGTAGAAATTCCTAACTAAATTTACATTTATATGAGTGGGTCTTGGCATGCAGTCTGGGCCTCTGGCCTTGCAGTCCTGGTTCTCCACTCAGCTAAATCAAGCACCTAATTGGTTCTCCCTTTTGGCACACAAACCTGGATTTTGCAGAGGAGGTGAAGGAGAATGATGGCTGAATATTAATGTATGTGGTCTATGTCCAGGTTTCATTTCACTAAAGAATAACAGGAGAAATCCAGGAGACTCTTCAGTCTTCCTATCTGCCTGTATTATTAGCCAGAGTTGTTGTTTTAAGTTAGCTCTTGGAATTACTGACTGATCTGCGACTTCAGCTGCATACAAGATGGGAAGCAGAGTCACTATATATAAAAAAGCAAGGAGGCAGAGGTGGTGATGAGTCTTGATGAAAAAATACTCCACGTTTTACAGGAAAACGAAACATAGTTACAGACAGTCAACTAAGAAGTAAAACAAACCACAACTTAGGAATACTCAAAGTAATCAATGAAAGATGTTCAGAAATCTTGCTTTCCTATAATACAACTCTTTCTACTGATCATATATTACAAGCGGTGGTACAACTGGAAAAATTAACACAGTAAAAATGAGAAAAGAAACAAACAGGGAAGGAACACTCACCTGGACCCAAAGAGATAAGTTCTCAAGAAAAACTCCATAGGGGAGTAATCCGCAGAAAAAGAACCTTTCCCAGGCCCAGTCAGCCCTTAAATGGGGTCTAAGAGAGGAGCAGCCAGGCTTCACCCTTTTCAGTCACACAGCTGAATTGCCTTCACCTGTGCTCCCACAGCTGACCCAGTCGTTTCCCCAGGTGATCAATCAGTGGTTCTGGCCATGACTCAACAGTTGCCATGCATCGTATTTAGCAGTTGGCTACCCTATCCCACTTCTTTAGCACAGTGCCACACTACCAACTCAGAGGCTGGACTGCTGTTGGTAGTAGCCTTGCTATCAGCCAGAGCTAGGAAGGGTGTGCATGATAGAAGTTAGCAAGGAGGTAAGTGCAAGTTCTCCTTCAACTAAGAAAATACTGTCCCTCATAAGCTTTTATTTTAATAATGTGGGATTTAAAATCATCCAGATATTGAAACAAATTTAACCTCCTTTTTTATTATTTTTAAAACCGAAACTTAATTAACGAGTCACAGCTTTTTGCACTTAAATGAGCAGTCAGTGTGTAGGAAACTGGGTAGGAAACTGATGGCACAACTTTCCCTAAATAGGCTGTCTGGCTCCCTCTTCATCTGAAGCTCTATTTATACAAACATCTCAACCTTACCCTTTGGATAAACTTTAACTAACAAATAGAAGAAAGCACCCTTCTTAATGCCGGCCAGCACCGAAGGCTTACAGCAAATAAGCACAATACCTTCATACGGATGGACAAATGCAAGCTAGAATGACAAAAGCTTTTGAGACAAATGACAAAACATGTTCTAAACTACATCCCAAAAAGCAACAGAACACATTTCTCTTGAATATATCTAAGAACTTTGTGCTCCCATCTTCACGTTACAAGATAACATGCTCAAGTTAAAACAAACAAACAAAAAACATTAGAGGAAGGAACCCTCATGAAAAAGGAAAGAGCAAATTAAGCTATTCTGACAGCTACCTACATTTCTATACTCCATAACCAGGACTAAAAATGTCACTAACAGAAATGGCTGAATGTTATCCATACGCGTCACTGTTTCATAAAAAAAGAGCAGTAAGGAGATCAAAAGGCAGGCAAAACTGAGTGAAGAAAGTATATAAAGAAGTTCCAGTTTGTCCTGTAATAATTATTACAGCTTTGGGGAAAAAAAAAAAAAAAAGTAACCATTGCTTAGAAGGTCTGTTTTCTTATTCTTTTCAAAATCAGAATTAGGATTAATAACAAAGTTATCCAAACCTCTGCACAGGATAATTGTTTGTGCACACGTTAGTCTCATTTAAACACTGGAAAGAAAAGACTGGAAAGGAAAAATGCTTGAACACATAGACTTGTACTTCCAAACTATGATGTATAACCTGAAGGGTGCTTCTTGTTTCGCTGGGTTTCATGTTTATGTATGTCTATTTACACTGTTAATCTGCCTGTATAATTACTTGATTGAAGGCACACTCAGGATATTCACATGCATAAATCAGGCACACATGTGCTTCAGCAGCCGGTACAGCCACAGTGATTCTGCTGTCAGTGATGCTCAAATTCCAGCTGGGATAGTCTCTCTTTTACTATTCAAAATTTCATGATCTACATTTAAAAGTAAAATATATTCTTTCTGTCTGTAAATACAGAGCAGCTGCTCTGTATCTCTGAGGATGCCTGAGTTTCAATGGGAGTGGTGAGGGATCCCTGTATGATAAGTTTATGTCTGAGTGCAGCACTACTTTCTTCTACAAGACAACTGTAAACAATCCCAGTTTATTTTTTCAGCATAGCAAGCAAAGCAGTCTTCCTCCTGCTGGAATAGGAGTTTATTAAGGGTCCAAAACCATCTCTAAATCAAAGAGCATTATTTTTCCTGCAGTAGAACGGTCATCTCCTTAGATTTCAGCGCTGATAACATTAAAATGAAACATAGACGTTTCAGTTTCACAGTTCTGCTGATGCCAAGATTAGTTGGATCCAGTCAAGAAAAGATGAAATTTATCATCAATATCCCTACTAATATTCGTTGCTGAACTACTATAAAGATTCCGGGTGCTTCATAAACCCAGAGGGCCTCAGGACCTACCACCCATTCCCACACAATGCTGCTGGCTTCTCTCCAGCTCTGTAGGTTTTGTGTCTCTTTCATTTCTGGACAAAATGCCCAAACCAAAAATTTAATAATATAGGTGGCTGTCACTACACCACTTACATGTTCAGTATTACTGTCAAATGAACAGGATTGTATTTTCCTTTAAACGCCCTTCTGAAGAAGCATGAAAATGAAAACACTTCTTTTTAATCTCCTCACATATTGCGAAGCCTTATTTCTCATACGTACTTCCACATACCTCATTACGTTTTAGTTATCATTTTGATCATAAGGGGTTTTATTTGTATTCATTCCTCCATCACCTGGCTATATGTCACAAACTAATCTTTTCACTAATACACATTATCATTTTTTTCTGCTTGTTTCTCGTGTGTTTTGCACAGAAAAAAACCCCGCATCATACACACATTATATATATATATATTTTTTTTTTTCCTTAATCCCATCTCTACAGACAGAATTCTTGGCTTTCTCCATACACAGACATATTTATATCCTCATTCTTTTCACTACTCATTATTAGTTGTTGTGTTGGTTGTTTTTTTTTTTTTAAACCACACATTTATTTTCCTCAAATCTTACTTCAAGGTTATTTCAAATTGAATCCCACGGTGACTATTTTTTTTTGGAAACGAAGACCCTTTGCAGCACTAACTCACCTGATTCCTGTCCCTGGCATTTGCGTAGCGGAATCGCTGGATGTAATAGAAGACCAGCCATGCCAGCGAGATGATCATCAGCACAATGAAGGAGATGGAGACAAACACCACGGAGGTCCGGCTGACGTATTTCTGCAGGTTTCGTGTCCCAATTGTTATATACATCATCACAGTGATGTTCCTCTCCAGGAGGCTCACTATCTCTTTTCCTTTGGGTTCAGGAATCATTATTGCTACAACATCATCTAGGCCTGTCAAAGAGGAGAGAGAAAAAGCAAAAATAGTAACAAAAAGCTCCTCTTTCTGGATGGCTGCGGTAAGCTGGATGGCTGCGGTGAAGTTTTCAACCAGAACCCGTTACACAGTTTGTTCCTATAAAGCTGATCTGTGAGATACATAAAACACGCTCCATGGTTTGACAAACACAGACATCCAGTTCTGCTGAGGCTTATCTAGCAGAATAGTGCTGTAACCACCACAGAAAGAGAGAGATGTTGGAGCCAGCGTAACTCCCTCCGACACCCTACGCACTTATCATCGCCCATTTTGCACAGCCACGAAGCCCCTCCAAGTTACCGCTAATACCAGAAGTGCTTCCAGTCAGCGTTGTTCTTTTTGACCAAAGCCAGGGATGGGAGAAAGCTGTGGGGACAACAGGATCTCCACACAGAACTGTGTGTGGAGAACTATGCCCCGTGCCACCGAGGCAATCTACAGCCTGAGCCCTCCCAGGTGTTTAGGAGCCATATTCAGTCAGCAACATCATTTTTATTTCCTAAAAAATATTACTGCAGGCCAGCTCAGCCCCTGACGTAGTTTACAACTATATGTGTCAGCACAACCAATGTAGCAAAGGGAGTTCCAGTACTAGGATGGGGTAGCGTCTTCCTACTATCCTGTCAGCCCATCTGAAGCCACAGCTCTGTGAAATTAGGCCCTTTCATGACTCTGCATCATTCTTCCTTTATGCACAGCACTGGTTTTGTTTTATTTGTGTTGCATGCTGCTGAAACTGTTTTCCTTTCTTTTATATTCCCTACGTACTCAACAAATAAAAAACCGAAATTGTCTGGGATGAGGTGGCTTGTTAGATGCCTCTTCTGGCTCTGTGGACAAAAAGAACTCCTTTATGGTTAATATTAGGCATATTGTTCTTTCCCTTCACAAAACAAGTGTATACAATTTTTACAGCTGAGCTATATTTTGCAACGGTCAAATCCAGCTTTATAATATATAGCTAAGTACCAACAAGATGTACTTGAACACAGAACCATGCCAGATACAATAACATCCACCCTGACCATGAACTGGAATTTAGAAAAGAAGGTACAAACTTGAAAGGAAGGGTTGAAGTCAGAGAGATGAAGCGGAGGTGAGTGCTTTGGCATTTCAGCTGAAATCTCAGGAGATCAGCTTGCATGCTGTAAGCTCCATTGTTATCTGTATTTTGACTGTGGAAGGAAGGAAGACAAAAACCACCTACTGTGGGACATTACTGTCATGGGAAAAGATTGCCTACCAAAGCAGCAACCTGCAACCTCACAAACAGCCACAAAGTACCACAGTAAAAAAAAAAAAAAAAAAAAATTATTTAAAAAAATAAAAAATCTACAACTGAAAAAACTGAAATTAATTTCATCAACTTCTCTCAGAAGCCACCGCTCGGACCTCCTTGCTTGTCCAAACAGCTATCTAACATCATCTGCACTGCCATGTGGGATGTGGTGTGGAAGATATTATCTGAAAGTCCATGTTAATGGGAGGAACAGATGCAAATATTTTCAGTAAGAAAATACAGGTAGCATCTTAGCTGTTACGATTATCCTTAACCTAAAATGTCTCTTAAAACATGCTTTAACATCTTTACTATGTCTAGTTCATCTGAGCAGAGCTCAGTGTATTTCTGGAGAAGTATATATATAATGGACAATGGCTATACACGATGCACTGCACATTAAGAATCACATTTCAATTAATAATGGGATTAATATACCTATAACAAAACAAGGATTTCACAGTAATGTCCTACCTTCTTTCTTTAATATCAAAGAGAGACAAAAATTCTGATCTCCTGGGTAAATCTGACCTCATTCCTGCCCTTCAGCACCTGCCCTTTCTGATCAAACTTCAGTGCAGCTTTCAGTCTTGGATTCACTATGGAAGCATCATGAAGTGATGCCCCACTGATAAGAGCGCAACCACACGAGTACCTTCTCTTTCTCGTCCTTCCATCTCGCTGCTAGGATGATCTACTGCCACCTCAGGCCTACGGCCCCTCACGATACTTTACAAAACAAGATACCAACTTGGATGTATGCTAAACAAAACTGTGTTCAGAAATTCAAAGTCAGAAGACAGCTATTTGCAAGAGGCAGGCAGCTGCTTTTATTTATTCAAACAATATATTCAAAGCGTAAGCTATCTGGTTATTTTCTTGGAAAAATTACAGTTTGTAACGCAGCATTCTTGGAAGAAAAACAAAAAAACATATCAGCAACAAATAATAGTCAGGAAGATTCTTTTTAGCAATTAATAAATATTAGGTTCATGATAATTTCTCCAAGGCCTTATAGAAAGGGCTATTTGATCAATCAAGCTGTTAATTTTTAATCTCAAATACAACTAGTTTTGGAAAGAAACAACAATTACCAAGTGTTTATTTTCCTTTCCTCCCACACATCACAATATTATCAGTGTTTCAGTATCTAATGGCATGTGGGAAGCTCATATATACAGGAAAACCATACATATTCTACAAGAGAAATAATGTAAGGAGCCATCAATCATAGAGATGATTTCTATGCTCAAGTACACATTTGTTCAACAGACTTCAGAAAAAGAAAAACTAACTGGTAATACGTACTGATGCTTCTCTTGTGAGTTAGATGCTAACAATGCCTTTCATTACATCCACAATGGCAACTGCACTTTGTGGCACTCTTGTTACCTAACACATTTCTTTTCTTTTTCTGGCCAAGATTAATGCAGACTTTGACATGATTTTTTAAATAGCTGTCAGGATGAATCAGAGATTCATAAATCAGAGGTATTCAGGCTGCAGTGAATGGATTTTCTTCTTCTTCAGCTTAGGAAACACTTAACATATCAATGTTCTCTCCTTACATGCCAATAACAAAACAAGCAAGGTAGAACTTGCAGGCATTTGTGATGTTTAAACTCCCTTCAGTTCGCTGAAGCATATTCACCTCACCAAATATTTCCGAGTGGAGAACACACGCTGCTGATCTGCAGGCAGCGATTCAGATTCTGTGCTCTGCATTCCCTGCTATTATGTAGCTCTGCCAACAGGGCCAAGCTTTGCTGGCTCCAGAGGGGCAATACTGCGACTCTCTGTACAGGCTCAGCTTGGCTCCCAGTCACAGGGCAACCCCGTGGCTAATCCATCAGTGGCAGAACAGTCCAACCAAGCTGCGTCTGCTTTGTTCACTTAAAAAGAGTTGTTCTGGAAATAATTCTGAATCACCCAGGCACTGTTCCATCCTGCATGGGTCATCCTGAACTCTCCCTCACCCCAGCCTGCAGGGAAAGGAGTAACATTTCGCCACTGTCCAAGGATAGGAGGAACTGTGGAGGGAGGGAGGTGGATGCAAAGAGCCTGCAGTGAGCTCCAGCTCTCCTCTGCCCCCTGCATGAGATGATGCTCAACAAAGCAGCAATAACGTCAGAGAGTATTTTCAATGGTGAGATGTGCACTTAAGAAAAATACCTGGGAGAGCCTCTCCAAACCTTCCTCCTCCCCGCAGCACTTGGCTGTGAAGTACATTTCAGCTGGGATGTTTTCCATGCCAAGTTGCAAACTTTTTCAAGTGTAACAGTCTATTCGCTGGCGACACAGGAAAACAAAGACTTAGGTTCTGTAACCGATGGCTTTTGTAGCCCTTACAACTCAATAAATGAAGAGATTTTATGAGCAGAAGATGTAACGTTTTCCACCTTGTAAACAGGCTTTGGTGACAACCCTATGACGTTTCTTGATTCTGCTTTGGGAGCTGTGGAATGATATCGAAAATGGTCCTCTGTTCTCTTAATTAACGAGCAGGTCCAGCAGTGGGGGGCTGCTTCTTTACTGCTTTGTCAGTTTTTGATTGAGGCTCTGACATGTGGTATGTTTCTGATACATCTCAGAAGATTTACTTCTTCACGCTCGGCAACTGCCAGAAGTCAGAGAAATAATTAATTGAATTACTTGAATTGAATTCCAATTTGGGAGGTATATAGTTTTTCTCCAAGATGTCCTATCAAAATGTCAATACAGATTTCTCTTAAGTTGTACATCAAAATCACCTACTAAAGTATTTCCCTCCACAGATTCTGAAGCAGAAAACTCAGATTTAATTTTAGAGTTCAGAAATTGCCTTAATGCAACATTGCTCACAACCTGGTCTGTGTTGGGAGTCCAGGAACAGGCACCCCACAGGATGGTGCAAGAGCCTAAGCAACTCTTCCTTTACACCTTTAAGAAACAGTTTCATTATTAGGAATCTATTTCAGTAACTACCACCTATTATGAAGCAGTGAGACAAATGCAGATCTAAACAATTTGACAGCCTGCAAGTGCCCAGCTCACACCATAGCGTTCTGGAATCCCCACGCAGCAAGAGCCAATTCAGCAGCTGTGCTTCCAACAAGCTCAGCACCCTGGGCTCTGCACAAGCAGTGCCTGTGCTGCCACTCGTGTGGCTGCTCTCCTGTTACACCCCTGCTGCTCCCCGCATCTGTGCGAAAGGATTTTACAAGGCAACCCACATGATGTGTTTAAAGCAAATGTGGAGCAAAGCATGGACTTTAGGATAGTATTGTTGTTTTTTTCTCTCTAGAACAGTAGCTCAGCTGGGAAGTAAGTATCAAAGAGGAAGGAAAGGAATTCACGCTGATGGTGCCATGCTTGTGATCGTCTAAGATTGTCTAACCAAGATGGGTGTGCAGGGCTGTTCAGAAGATAGGACCTTTTTGCTACAGACTTTGTTCTCTTTGAAAATACTACTGCTTATTATACTGTTTGGTTCCTTACAATGAAATTACGTGGGAAATAGTACATATGTTCATCGGATGGTATTTCAACCGAATGTTAATGCTGTATAAGTTGCTCTAATATTTCACAGTTGCGGCAAGAATAACATCTTAAAGATCACCTGATGAGAGCTGGATCTTAGTTCTGCTCTTTATGACAGAATTATAAAGCATATCAGCTTATCTCTGTTTTCTTTTCCCTTTAGTAATAAGCATAGGATTAAATTACATTTTTGCGAGCTCAAAAATTACGTTGGGAAATCAAAGCAATATTTTAGGTAAACTTATTTCTGAGTTTCAACTATTTCAATGCAAATACCACTTAAACGAAGTCTTGGAACTTTACATATGCCAACTGTGAAGAATTATCTGAGTAAAAGCATAATACCCTGCAGGAACTCTCCTTTTTGGGGTATTTGCAGCACTGGTCTCAAATTGAAGCGTCAGTAAACGAGACTAGAAGCAAAAATTGGCAAAGAGCAACATATAGTAAGTAACAGTAATACGCAGTTGATATATCATAGATCGTAGGTGAAATGACCACAGATTGAGATCTACAACCTCTTGCATTGAACTATCTTGCTGCCAGAGGACTTTTCTAGTCAACCAATTTCTAATGAGGTTTCGTAAATATAGGTACTTCAAGGTTATTCAGGAAGGTTCCTCACCGAAAACTTAAAGAAAAAAGTCATCTTGCTATCTCTGAATGAAATGGGAAGGACCTGATATGAAAAAAAATAAGAGGTTAAAAGCAGGACCTTTGTGCTGCAAAACAGAAAGCTACCAAAGAACAGAGATACCCAGGAACCACCAATCACTAGAGGGTGGGAAAGCAGGACTGAACATTCACCCTGCTTATATTATTCCCCAGTTACGTACTGTTTTTGTTGCACTGGTTTTCTATTTATTTATTTTACCAGACAGTGGGCCACTGGTTAGACAGACCTTTGGTCTTAAATGGCCGACAGACTTGCTTTTATGTTAACTGGGCATTGATAGATGCATCTGCTCAGGACAGAAGTAAAATTAAGTCAGGTCTTGACAACAAAACTACAGGGCCAAAGTCAGAGGTCTAATGAAGCCAAGAGGCCTCTCTGCTCTGCAGTGGGAAAGGCGCACCTGTTTCTGTGGCCTACAATAGACAAGAGAAGGGCTTGGGCTGAGATAGTTGGTGCCTCTTGCTTCCCCAAGCCCAGCTGGGGTCAGAGCCAGGGTAGGATGTGCGAAACTTCACCCATGGCTTGCTGCCTGCCAGGAAAGGAGGGCAGGAGCATAGCCCTCTGTCCTCACTGCTGCTACAACGCAGAGCCAAGCCCATCCTAGGGAGCACACCTAGAGGAGAAAAACACACAGGGGAAGGCCAGAAACAAGGACAGTGTAGCAGCACATAAGTCCATCTCGATGGGTAGCAGGGTGCACAGGCACGTGAGTTTTCACAGTATGCTCTTCTTTCCTTATTATTCCAGAGCCCTTGCTTTGCAGTGAAGTGGGTTTTTTCACCTCCTCCCATCCCCGTTTCCACTTTGCTGTCCTGTATCTCTGTTTATAAGCAGAGCGATATTTTCTTCAGCTTACCTTCTGCTTCATTTCCCCCTTCTTCTTGGCACTGCTAAGGCCCTCCTTGGTCCCCTGCCCATCTTCCAAAACACTGAGCTGTAGATCAGGTCTCCTTAAAAGGAAGTGCAGTGTCTGCTGGAAAGAGCAGTGACACCTTTTCCCTCCAGCCATTCCTTTTCCGTATTATAAAAGAAGGAAACTCTTCCACGCAAACACTTCTTTTTTTTTTTTTTCTTCCTCAGACAATCTTACTGTCACAAATCATTTCTCTCTGCAGAAGTCCAAATATCTAATAGGACAGTTAAAGAAAAAACCCCACTGATGTTAATGACTGGCTGCAGCATTTAAATAACTGATACTGAAGTTTTCTCTTTGGTCCTGAGGTGAACAACAATAACCTCCAGCTGAGATATTCTCGGTTCATTTCTTTTGATGCTGAAACCAGGAGAGGCAAGATGCTTCTGGCTGTGATCTCAGCAAAAAGCAGTCTCGGCCACTTTTTATTACTGTTGAGGGAGAAAGAAATTTCTGTTCATGTTTTTGTAATCAGTTCTGATCTTGTCAGGGCTGGAAGAGCTCAGAATGTATTGACTTCCTCTAATTTTATGCAGAAACTGCAGCAAAGGAAAAAGAAGTAAACAGCTATAAAACTTACAAGACCCAGCTCGGCATGATAGCTGCATTCGTCCTGGGCTTGTTTCCCATAGTGTCAGCTCACCAGCCTGCTGAACTAACCAACACTAATGAATCAGTGTGTTGTTATTTATTCACATGGTTCTCTGAGAGGGTTTCCCCAGACCCCAGCCCAAACCAAGGCACAAGCTTCAAGGCTTTCTTATCATAGCCAAGGAAGTGCTTAACTATAATCCCTAATCATTTGTTCTGAAGACATCTCTGGAAATCCCCTTTGTTATCTAAACAATATTTGATGACACGTGCCACTTGCTTTAAGTTCTCTCTTCTTGAAGCTGCCTTGCATTTTTTTCATGTACAGGGTGACCAGAGAGAATCCTTCAGGCAGGTCTTACAGCTAGGATAGGCTTAGGCTCCAACTCATAGCAAAACATGCCACAGCGATAACCTTTTCGGGGCTGGGGCAACACACACCCACTACCTAAGCGGAAGCTGCCTTGCTATCTTCAGTGGAATTATGCCAGAAGAAAATATGTCTTAAAAGGCACCTGAAGCAGCTGCGATAGAATGCAGTCCAAACACAAGCCAGTTCCAGTGCCTGGCACTGCTAGAGCAGTATAAACCATTTTCATTTACAAATGGGGAAGCTCAAGCAAACGCGTTGAATGACTTTACAAAGGGTCGCTGAAGATAAGTGCAGGGCATCTAAATCCCAGCCTCTGCGAAGGAAAGATGAATCAGCAGAATGGCTGGGGCTGCTCACGTTCTCGCAGGGCTCGGCAAAGCCCTGTGCCTGCCCCAGCCCCTCCTGGCAGATCGTCCTGCATGAGGACACGCACACAGCCTGCCACAGCACCTTGCATTAAGCCCTCCTCCCTTCCAACTACAGACTCCTTCTCAGGTAAGTCTGTACCTGGGGGAATTAGGACATTTGCACTGAATGGAAGAGAAAAATGAGGTCAGTGGGTAATACTGAAACAATGTGGGGAGGTTTGCAGTGCCTCCCACAACGTATTACCCAGGGATGTGCCAGCAGCCAGCAGTAGTGAAAGCCAACACAAAGCACGGCTTCCTGCTGCAAATGCAGTCAGCCCACAGCCAGCTGCAGTACACACCTGGAATTTCTCCTTGCAAACTTTAGCCCCTTGACAAGACCTGAACACATGTGAAACACAGGTACACAAAGAGCTGTGGAGTAATCAGAGATAAAAACAGGGGAAGCAAATAAACGGTGCTGGAAGTAACAGGAGCTGCTACGTGCATAATTGATTAACCTATATGGAATTATGTCCTGCGAGTAGAGTTCAGTTCTGTTCGTGTTTTGTAAAGTTTGTGAGCAAAGAGCATTGAAAACACATAGGAAATTGGGAAATAACCATGAGACTATACACAGAAAAAAATATATAGTCATTACCATGCAGATTAATCAACAGCTTTTCATCTACATTTAGAGACAGAAGCAGCGAGTTTTTGGTGTTGTAACAACTCCTGCTTGTTTACTCATGAAATCGGAGATGTTAAAAAAAAATGCTAGTGCCATATGCAAAATAAACAGCATTCAAATGTGGGGAGTAAAATATTATTAGGAACTTTCCAAAGAATGAAAATGAGGAAAAGAGAAAGAGAGGGAGAGAGGAACAGGGGGAAACGTGTAAAAAATCTCATTTCAGCTGAAGCCCCCAAGTTCTAAAACCATGTTTCAAGCACTTCTAGCACAGCTGGAAATATCTTTCAAGATCATGAGGTTTCATCTGCCATTCAAGCTGAAAACTGTTAATTACAGAAATTAGATGGGGACCAGAAGAGGTTTTTTTAATCACTGGTTCTCATCACTGGTCCTGTGTCTGAGACAGCACCAAGTCCTAGCAGAAATCCAGGCATCTTCAAAGGCTCCCAGGATCTTGCAGCCCCCTGATACCCTCTCCACCTCTCACTGCAGTATCTGGGTGCAGCCGATTAACCCAGAGCTCTGGCTGAAAGTCATCCTCCTTGACATCCAAATTAGCAAGCAGGGACAGCTCAAGAGTGCTGGAGCTTTCCCATGACCTTCTCTCAGCCTGATTTTCACACTGAACCAAGGACCAGGCATTGAGGCCTGGAGAAAAGGTGATACAGCAACGTTGCTGCTGGGAGAGGGGCAACTTCCACTTGCACCATCAATCCGCCACTTGGAGTAGCTTTACAAGACACCTGATTTTCTCCAGAGAAGAGACAACTTCCCAAAAGAGGCTCTCAGACTCCTTTGCCTACTAATTCAACACAGAAAATCCCCAAACCAAATGATTCAGTGTGCTTTTGAGCAATGCTGTTGGGTGTGTTCCAGTGCAAGTGAGCTCTAATCAGCTGGGTGAGAAACAGGTTCAGAGCAGCAATCCTGAAACTCTGTGGGATTGCTACAGGGGATTTCCTCCTTCTTATCTCAGAGAAAACTCGGCCAGAAATGTGAAAGCATCCGTTACCTGTATTGCTCTGTGCTGGGGGGATGGGAGTAGAAATGACTGGAAGGAACAGTGAAAGGAAAAGTAGCGAAAGAAAGAAAGCGGTGGAGATCAACCGCAGATGTGAAACAAAAGGACAAACAAATGTAATCTCAGGCCAAGGGCCAGGAACACTTGGGCAAAGTGAAATGAGAGATAAGCTAAATCTGAGGGGAAGTATTGTCGACACATTGTCAAAGCCTCCAGAAATTGCTGTACATCCCTCAGCGGCACTGGATTTTTATGGGAGTTTTGTAGACCTCTATGATAGGAGCCCTTAGTCATCTCTTTGAGTCCTGTCTTGCTCAATCATTCTTCATACCTTTGAACGTACTTTTCCATTTAAGGGATGGATAGGTTTGATTAACAGTGGCATGTTTGCCAGCACTTTTTCTAGTTGCTGCCATCTTAAAGAAAAAGACTGAAGAAAGGGTCTTCAGTCATTATGCTCAGTGTAAGTCGCAGCCACAAGCTTGAGCCTTCATCTTTGTCACCTCACGTCAGCATCACAGGAATGATCGATGCCACAAGTCTTTGTACCTCCCACAGAGGCGGCAGTCTAACTTTCATGTAGAATTAGCTTTTGCTCATTCTTAATCAGCGATAACAAATCATTCAGAAAGCTACAAAGAATTGCTGAAGTCTCCTCAGTTCATGTAACCTTTCCCTGTACTGCTTTCCAGCCCTTGGAGAAACATGCACCCCTGGGGGCCCAGTAAGAGCCACACATCTGACCTGCAGAGTGTCCTTTTTTGAGAGCAAGTCGAGGGAAGCAGGACAGGCAGGGCACCAGGAGCCATCCGCTGCATGTTAATAAAGGCAAACTTCTCTACCTATGCTGTGCTCTGTTGAATCTTAGCAGCTCATTGTGCTGCTGTGGCCTTAGATACTTTCCAGCTCCCAAGCTACACTGCATTGCTGAAATGGCAACTGGCGTATTTTTAACTCTCCCATCAGAACTGAAGTCCAGACAGAAGCTGAAAAACCCCTCAGAGAGTTATTTCAGTGTTACCGTGTGGGAAGATCCTGCACTGATGCCATGGGTGGCACCATCAGTAGAGACTGGCTAGGTTAAAGGGGAGTAAAACTGGAGGTGGGAACCCACGGTGCTCAGTACCTCGAAGGAGACCCAGTGAAAAAGGACTTCAGAAGTGCCAGCTGCAAGTCCCCCATGTCAGCAGATGCCAGCAGCATACATCTTCCAGGTCTGCAGACAACAGGAAAGAAATCACCTTGGGTGTACTGAATGATGCTGAGCAGAGGAAGGAAAGGAAGATGTGCTGGCAATGCAAGGCTGTGTCAGCTGCCTCCTTCAACACATTGTTCAACCCAACAACCGGACCCACCCAGTTACATTTGTAACCTCTGACTGTTTATGAGCTGTAAAAAACAACAAACCAAACCAAAACAAAAAACCTAACAAAAAACAAACGTCTGCAAATTCTGGAATTAAGCAAACATCTCAAAATAGTGAGGAATGCGTCTTATTTTGCTTTACATCAGATATAAACAAGGATAATAAAGCCTGTCTTGTTTTTGCTGAAGAGGTCTTGTTTGCTCCAGAACTTTGTGAAGGAAACCTTCCACCCTGAGGAAGTGGGACTGCAGAATCTTTGAGCTGTCCTTCTCAGGTGCAGTGGTTAAAGGACATTTACAACAAGGGACCTACTGAAATCCGAAGGATCAGACTAATGAAAATAAGACAAAAATCATGGAAAAATGTATTATTCAGCCTGAATCAAACTCATATCCTTTCTCACAAAATCAATTTTTATCTAATTAGTCTCTCTAATACCATTAGTTTTGCATTTCTCCAGCTGTCCATACAATCTCTTAGGTAAACAACACTTAAAATGTCTAATGTAAAAAGGAGAGGAAAAAAAAAAAAGATAAATGTTAAGTCGTAGGCCTTTCCTGCATTATAACAGGCATAAGCTCAAACAAAATTGAATTTTGAATCAATAAAGTTAAATACTCTGTGCTGGGGCAAAGCAGTTTAAAACCATTTTTAAGAACATCAACTTCCAAGAATACAAGAGTACAATAAAACTTTTAGAGACTCTTCACAGATCAGGGAGAAGGTCTGGCAGGTGAGAACTTCGATTTTTAACTATGATATTGGGGTTTCTGAAGGCATAATTCAAGTAAGAGGTTGGGTTTATGCAACCAGAAGAGATTAAGAGAAATAGAGATGTAACTGAGAACAACTGAAGCCATATTCAGAACAAGTCACCCAAAACTACTGGTGGCAAAGGGGATATAAGCCTCAATGAATTCCTGGATATATATGTATATATTTACTTTGTTGTTGTTGTTTGGTTGCTATATTGGTGTTATTAATAATCTCCTGACTGATTCAACTGCCAACCCTATACTCTGACCCCGGGGCTGATTTAACCATGTCTGATGTCTAACTCAACAACCAGCCTGAGCCCTGCCCCTCACAGCAGAACATCTGGCAGCTGCCGAATTCTCCACGTACCACTGCATCTGCCAAGCTCTCTCTATGCCAGTCTTCAGCTACACACTGGTGAGTTCAGCTGAGCTGTCTAGTGCCAGAAATTTGTTTTTCTGCATTTGACCGTCTAGAAATGATTGTCTGATTCCATCAAAAAGGTTGGATGTTATTTCCTGGAGCAGTAACACCGTAATCTTCTCCGGCAGCTGTAATGCAGTAGGTGAATAACATCAGCTTAGAGAGGGGCAACCTGTCTAAGTCACAGAGAAACTCAATAGCAGAGCTGGAACTGCAGCTCTGTTTTCCCAGCTCACCCATTCAGGTCTGCAGGCTCCCTGTCTGGTTTCACTGAAGCACAGTTCCCTGTGCAACCCTGCTGCTAATGACTCGCACTGCAAAATAAGGAACATTTTCTGATACATTAGTTCTTGCACTTAGTGTAACTCCCCAAACATACCTAGTAATGCTCCTGAGGATAACCCAGCCCAACCACAAACCACAATACAGCCTGTTTCCCATTTGAAACAGCACAACAAAGCAGACTGGCTGGAGAGGAAAGCTGCCATAGCTCACCTGGGCCTGGGCCCCTAAAGCAATACACAGAACCTGCACTTTTCTACGAGCAAGGAGGTACTTTGAGGAACCAGGAGCCAGGCTGTGCAAACCAACAGGAGAGAGGGGAAAAAAAGAGGAAAAAAAACCCAAGAGACTCAAATCTGGGCAGCAGTTAGTCTGACTGGACAGCCGACCAAACGAAAAAGCACCACACTGGGACAGAGTTCAAGGGCAGCCTTATGGCGAAAAAAAAGCATGGGCCTGGGATTTATAAACAGGAAATAGTGAGCAGAAGAGGCAGTGAGAGTAAAATCAGAATAACGCAACTGTTCACAGCAGCGATGAAAGCATCTCAGGGAGGCCCAGAACATATGCAGATCTCGGTTTGTTGGAAACAGGACCAGAAGAGGACTTGATTGTATTTATGCACGAACGTATCTCTATATACGTACACGTCCTCGGAAAACAATAGCTGGTAATAAAGGCTCTGTCTATCTAGAAAAAAAGGTATAGGTAGAACCAACAGCTGGAATCTTAGGGTAAATTTTTCAAATCATAAATAAATAAATTCAACTGTGTGATTAAACAGGAGGCGATGGATTTATTTACTGATCACGTCCTCTGGGATGAATTACATATTTAGCTAGTACAGGAGAAATTCACTGAAATAGATAACATTAGAAAAACCTAAACATTCCTTTGTGATTGTTATATGTGCACTGCAGCTTCATAAAGTCATAGAATCATAGAACGGCTCGGCTTGGAAGGGACCCCAAAGATCATCAAGTTCCAACCCCCCTGCCACAAGCAGGGCCACCACTTCTCAGAAGCCTGAAAACTTCATGGTGGTGAACTTATCAGGTTTAATTTCAAACATGTCCAGCTATCATAAAGACAAAGCTTGACAAAATATGAATATTACTGAGTTTCTTTCCGCATGGACAAATGTCCAGTTAGTTTTTCAGCAAGGACTTGCATTCAGTTCAGTTGCCAGTATCTGCCATCAGAACTGTAACCCTCGGTGCTTTGGGGCTCGTAGCAATCCCAGTGCTGAAATGAGGCTGTTAGATGGGAAGTTCAAGATCACCAGACATCGCCATTCATACACAGCAGTCTCACTACAGAATTTCTTCATAGAGCTGGGCTTCCTTGGCTCTGAGAACAAGACTGGAGAGGTACTACGAGTAGCACGCTACAAAATGTACTGTCTTTCATACGGAGATGTTCCAGCTTCAGCACAGAGCAGAAATCCTGAGTCAAAGCAGGAAACAAAACAAACAAAAACAGACGGAAAAGAGGAAAATCTCCAGAACTGAAATACAGCAGAAGTGTTTTTTCAGGCTTGAACTAGACCAATGGACTGTGTGAACTGAGGAATAGTTGGCAGTGGTAACTAAACCTCAAGCTTGGCAAGACACACCCACCTTTAGCTAAAGCTACACATCAAGCCTGGAAACGTTTGGAATATGCAGATCTTCTCACAGCAGAAAAAAAAAAAAAATAATAAAAAAAACCAACCTATCCTTAATAGCATGTAAAAAGTCTGAGTGTCTTGGAAAAAAAAAATTATGCTTCTATAGAGGCAGAATGTTTCTCTCCTCATCTCAAATGGAAGAAGTTGCAGGAATGCTTTCTAATGCAACACAGAGAAAGAATTATGCTTTAGAAACTTATGCTTATCAAATTTATGTGGAGCTTGGATACACAGCTTCTTTTAAAAGTCTTTATAATGCACACCTAGCAGTGGCAGCAATATGAACATCTCAAAAGCATACTTGTAATGTATGGAAAGCAAATGCCTTATAAACCTTATCTTCCCACTTTAAAACCAAGCAGGGAAAGTATGTATTACCATTCAGATGTCATTAACCTTTTCTTTGTAAATCCAGTTCTTCCCACAATGAAATCCAAGTTAAATCTTGCACTGGTTTATAATGATGCAGGATCAGAGCCTTAGTATGTACGGCTAATTGTGTCAGGTCTACTGAATGAAAGAAAACATACCACCACTGAAAAAAAAGCTGGTTATTTTTATTTATACATTGCCTTTTAGACAACAGGCTTTAGGAGAGTGGCTCACAGGACTTATTATTTTCCTAGCACAGGATATGAGCAGTTCCTATCGATTATGTATGGAAGTTACAGACATCCTGGAGAAAGGGAACAGGGCCCCAAATGTCCCGGCAGGTGTAAGAGAAAGCTCTTTCTTAACGTGCTACAGCATTTCTAGATTTTACAGCTTGTCATTTTCAGCAAAGTAGAACTGCAGTCTTCACGAAATGCCATTTTAAACAGCAGTCAGAGGCACCTTGCTAAAACAACTCCACAAGCTCATTTCAGGGATGTTATTCCCTTAGGGTTACTTAAAAGAAATTGTAATTATTGAAAAACAGTTCCTCTTATAGACAGACATCCCTCTTCTGCTCAGCGGATCCTTTTTCCACTGTCAGATGCACGTAGGCATGATGAGAAGGAAAAGGTTATAGCTCTGATGTGCTTTTCAGGCATCACACCTCTATTTTTCTCCGCAGATGCCATTATTTTTATGTCACCGTTACCAAATCCTATAGAGATGTATGCTTCGTAATTGAATGATAAAGAGAAATTAATCTTCCTTATTCTCCCATGAGTGCTTCGTAGCCTTTCAAGCATTGTCATTGGAAATGCAGACTTAGGAAAATGTACAGTTCAAATCAAGATGAGAGAGGTATCTGAGAACACTGCAATGGCTGTGCAGGATATAGACACAACTGCGTGTTTCTGTTGATATATGCTACATTAGGCAAGGAAAATCTTGTGTTTCTTAAAAGTGCTTCTTATAACATCAGGGTAGTTAACAGTAATCTCCTTTGGTGAAAATACCAGCCAATGGTTTTATTTCAGGCAGTCTTTTTTGCCAACAGTTTTAGTGTATTGTTCCTGACATCATATTTATTCATCTATATTCCAAAGACACTTTCTACAGAAAGGTTGAAAACAAAATAAAGAAATAAAGCAGCATTACCATCCACAGGGAGGTACTTTGCATTAATCAGGCAGTTAGTACATTCTCCCTATCTACTTTCCAGGGAGCAGTCTGGTTTCAAGAGAAGAGTCACCATCACACAGGCGGAAGGCCTAGATCTCGTGTCGTACTTGAAAAGACCTGAGATTCTCAAAGAACACAGACCTTTTGTCTGTACTTGATCTAAAACAAAGCTCTGCAGTAATCCTCTGGTCCTAGCAAAAAAATCAGCATTATTCCAACACTGAATGTGTAAGGCTAAAATACAGGGGCCTGGGACTTTTGACATGCACAATGTGAATGCAAAGCAGGCAGAACTGATGGCAACCTGGATGCGAGCGAAGACATAAATACAGCAGAAGACAAGGAGCACGCAGTTTTCTTCCACCAAAGCTGCACTTGCATCAGGTGCTCACAGAAAGGGAAAACTATTTCCTGAGAGACCATGATACCAAAGGATGGTACTTCTGAGAATACAGTGGTGTAAAACTGGCTGCATTATGTATGCATTTAATAATAACGCAGCTGTCTCCATGCTCAAGATTTTAAATCTCTGCATCACAAGACATGAACACTGTTACAAGATTTCTGATTCTGCTCTGCTCACGTCCAGGATGGTTTTAATCAGTTACCTATTTCTTATCAGTGTTTTGGAGCTCTCAGTATTTAGGGCAGTGCCTCACAGTGCCTCTTGCCTGTGTTGAAGTCAATTTTGACTAAATCCCCTCTCGCTTCTCTTTTTGTTTCTGTGCACCCAGTCTTGAAGCAATTCAAGAACAACAGTTCAGCAAATTCAATGTTATTTATCAAATGAAGGAAGTTCAGAAATAAAAGAGGGAAATACCAAAGCTTTAAATGGAATTTAGTCAATAAGCAATGCTCGTTGCACAAAGCTACAATTCATACAAAAATTTCCCAAAGAAGATGAGTTTGACAGTCACAGAGATTGGTATATTAACAGTCAACAAGTATAGACAGATCTACTCCAAAAATACACTCCAGCCATTAAAACCTGGACAGCCACTTCCAGAAGTTGGAATAGAAAGAAGAAAAAGACCTCAAATTCAATTCTTTTCCAACCCAGAATTTTGATAATCAACTATTTAACATTCTTTTAACACAAGAAGTATACTGATAAAGAATCCAGATTTGTAAGTACATTTTTCAGACCTCCTTTCCTCCCTGCTGATGGACAATTGTTTTGCTGTATGTAGCACGGTCAGGTTACTAACAACGTAAGATGGAGGACCACAGATATGGAGCAATGGTTTCAGACAGTTGTCACATTTGCAAACAAAATGAACTTAGTTCAGTAAGAGCCGTGCCTTTTGAACGTTCTAGTGCATTGCGAGAAGCATTTAAATCAGTTCAGAAAAGGCACTGATGAGGAAGAACACTCTTTAATAAAAAAAACCAAACAAACCAAAGTTTGCATTCTGTATTAGCAACAGTTACAGTCACTCCTGCCTTAAAAACGTAGAGAGATGGCCTAAATGGCTTTTTGAGGTCCCTTTCAATGCTATTTTTACATGATTCTCAGTTACTGCATTGTCGCACTTACAGGCATCTTCGTAGTTCCTAAAAATATTCAGTATGTACTTGCAAAAAAAGAAAAAGAAAAAAAAACAAGAAAAGAAAAAAGACAACTATAGAAACAATGCATTTCACTTGAAATCCTTTTACAGATCAGTTGCTTGTGAGTTTTATCTCAAAACCTGAATATGGCAGCTTAGATCTTAGAAGACGACAAGAAAAACACAGATAAGTTAAATCTACTACTTTAAACATTGGATGCCTCAATGTGGATGAATCCATCCCCGTAAACAGAAGTAAAGGGGTGCTCAGCTGTGATCCTACTGAAATTAAGGAGTGTCTGATTCAAAACCTTATCATGGAATTAACCTCACCTCAGTTCATCTGATAACAAGCTAGCCATCACAATGTTCTCCTTGTAGCTTAAAAAGATGAAAAGTTCACCCTCTGCAGACACCTTGCTCTCCTCTGCAACAACAAATAGATCTCACCTGACTTGTTCAGATTAGTGGCATTACCTTCAGATAAACTGGAAAAAAAAAAAAAAAAAAAAAGAAAAAAAGAAAAAAAGGATTAATTTTCTCCAAAGCAATTCATACACTTTAACAAGGCCAGGCTGGATGCTTGGAGCTTTGAGCAACCTGGTCTAGAGGGAGGTGTTCCTGCCTATAGCACGGCTGTTGGAACTAAATGATCTAAAAGGTCCCTACCAACTCAAACCGTTCTATGATTCTATGACCAACCCAAATCTGCAGGAGATGGAGGAACTTGATCTCCACATACCAATTCTTAACCACAAAGATGTTTATCAGTTTACAGTAATCTGTAAAAAGTTGTTGCAAAAAAGCCCTTTGGAAAGAATGACCACCCTAGTCAGCAACACGTTTTGTTTTGTTTTTACAAGGAATGAGAGAAAGACCAGAAGTGGATTATGTTTTTCTTCTTTTTTTTGTTATCCTTCATCAGAGGTCATAGCAGAAGTGCGTGTTTTTAAAGACAGGCTTTGTCAAGGATCCAGAAGGGAGGTTACCAGGCAATTATCTCAGTAAGATGTATTGACCTAGAGGTTTGAAATCTGTCAGTCCATTATATTTTCATTCCGCGTTCAGACTTCTTTCTAGGAGAACATACTGTGAGCAGCTTTTAAATCAGCTCTCCCACGTCAGGCAGATTAGTACAAAACAGAGCACAAAAAGACAAACAAAGCTGACTTCCAGCTAACCCCAGAGAAACTGGGAGGAAGAGTTATTCCAAAACATACAGAGTCCTGCTTCTGACTGGAAGCGGTGGCCTGCGCAAGTCAGTGACAGCTGCTACATAAACATTGATGGGGTGCTACCATAAATGCTACAGAGCAGAAGGACCCTTCAAAAAACAGAAAGCAGTTCATCTGGCACACTGCAAATCCACATCTAGTAGCTTTTGCAAGGTTGGTTATTCCAATTTGTGATTTACTGTGGGGAAAAAATAAAAGGTAATGCTTTTAGGCCAAATAATGCAAAGCAGCTCCCCTGGATCAATGATATTAGTTCAGATTAGCACTGGAGCTTTGATTGAATTGCAAAGCTTTCAGAGCTCATGGGAAGAATCAACTGAAATTCTCCTATCACTTTTATGTGGGAGTTCACAGTACTGATTGAAAATAAGCCACATGTTCCCAAGTTGCATATAGTCAATGCCTCCTACAGTTATTAATACATAATACTCAGCTGGAGTGCAGTGAGGTAGGATACTTAGATCTGAAATTCTCGTATCGCTACTCCTGAGCACAAAAGTGAATCCCATAAGATTTCCTAGGTTTGATAAAGTTTTCTTGTGTTTTAAGAACAGAGGGCTGATGTATTACTCTAATGTGCTTAACCACTGAGATATGATCAATTCCCTTGTCTCGTTTCTCACTCAAATGTACTTCAGCATTAAATCGTGTGTTCTTCACTTGGCTGTAGATATCTCTATGCAATAACAAGATACCTGGATTACAGCTAATGCTGCCCTTTTCAATTTCCTTGTTTATTAAACCCTCAATAGCTTATGTATGTTATGTGAACTGTTCCTGGGAGATTCGGTCTTGAATTAAGCATGATTCTTAACATCTTTAGTCCCGAACACAATGCTTTCTACATCCTGCAGTTGTTGCTTAATTCAGTAAGTCCCCTAAAAGCAACTTGTTTACATTAGAAACAAACGTTTTTATACTTGCTGTCCTCTATTCGTTTTCTTTTAAAGGAACAGTTGGAAAATTGAACTGCAGCTGTCGGAAGCCACCAGTCTAAGAAACCGTTATATAAGCAAATAAGTATTTACATACTCATGACATAGGGATGATTAATCTTCAAAATAGCTCTGTTAGTGCACAGTATTAGCCAAACACTCTGCTGGCAAAATCTTCCTGGCTTCTCTGAAGTTACACAAGACCAATTTGAAGGAGCTGAAGAAACAGGACCCAAAAAAGGCAAAAATCTAAAACTGTACGAACGAAGAACTTTGTAGTTCTGCATCTGGGGTCAGGGTGGGTTGATAGCGGGCTTCAAAATGAAACAGAATTGCTGCCTGAACTGCACAAGGCCAAGCAGGTGCTCTGTTTCTGTCAAATTTTCAGAGCAGGTCGCTGAATCAGAGGGAATGAGGGCTGGAGAGACTGCATGGCACTGTGGAAGCCGGCTGTCCACGCTGAACCCCTCAGAATGCTGGATGCCAGTTCACACTGATTGACTTCAATAATCAAGGAAGGGCAAAAAGGCTACGCTTACAACAAGGCTAACGGTTGGGGCATCAGTAAAGAGCAGAGACTAGGGAAAAAAAAAAAAAGAAATAAGAGAAAAAATGTGAACTTGGGAAACAAAAAGAAGATGGAAGAATCTGGACTGCTGTAGATTCCACTGTCTGCCATTTCCTTCGGAAAAATGGGGTGCTGGGGAGTTGGAGGACCACCACCTTTGATCACGGACAGAGAAGGCTTGGTTGTGACCCTCCTAGCTATTTGGCATCCCCTCCAGAACCACAGCTGCTCCCAGCATTTTGCGCTGCTGAGGCCCTTCAAAAGGCCACTTGGCATTTCTCCATCCAGTGCCTTCAGGAGCAGCACAGTGACAAGTATCATGAATACACAGACTATGGCCATGGGACTCCATATTGAGATCTCTACTTTTCTGGCAAGATTGTTTAGTCCCTGGCTAATCCCCCTGTGGTCATTAGTTCAGCCCTGTCACCGCTGGATGAAATCTCATCTCTGTGATGTCAGAAGACATTCTTCCACCATTTAACTGAGAGACAAAAGTTAAACGCAGTTCTGAAAAAGGCAAGGTATAGTTTTAACGCTTATTGTCAGGCTCTGATTATCTCTCAGTTTCCCCACAGCACTTGCTCCAACCTGCAAGACCTGCCTGTTGTTTTAATTTCATTAGGCTTTTACCTCCTGTCAGTTGCTATGTGTTAGCTAACATCATTTGTTTTCCCCTTATGAAGAGGCTTTCTGTAAGCTGAAGCTGCAGTCTGGATTCGCTCCCCACAGATATGCTGTGCTAATCTATTAATGCACTCGGGGTCTGCACCAGGGTGCCCTTGTGATGTGCTCTTCAGCTGCAGCAGTAATATGGCTGAGAGTTAGCAAAGCCTCTGAGAAGCATGCATAAGGCACAGATTCACTCACTCTAATTAGACTTAGGTCTTCCCTGCCCCCCTTTATATCATGAAATAAAAACAAGACAGCTACAGGACTTTTCAGTATTCAGACATTATATAAACATCAAGCACAACATGAACCACTGCTACTCAGGAGTCATCAAGATCTACACAACAATGGACTTAACCGAGAGAAAGCCAATGCAATAAACACTGTCAAAACAAGACCTATTTTCACCTTTTCTCTAAATTAGGATCAGACTTGCTACACAGCCTCCAAATGCATGGTTATACACACTGAGAAACAGTCATCATATATTGAAAAAGGAATGAATTTAAAAGTAGCGTAGCTCTCAATTCCAGCTCGTTTAAGAAAAGACACACACATATCAGAAAAACGAGGGAACTGTGAATTTAACTACTTATGTTACGTTCAGCATTAAAAAGTGCTGAAAAAGAGTAACCACAGCATTAAAAGCTGGTCAAGGGAGTCTGGTAGCGATAAAGCATGGTTCGTTTTTTTCCATAAGGGAAGTTGAGGAGAAAAGCTAATGTGATGAATGCGCTGGCTGTTAATGCCAAATTCCATAGACAACAGCCTGAAATTTAATCCCACAAATCACTAAAAGGAAAATGTTCACTTCCAGCAGCTTGCTCTCCTAAGCGCTCCTGCCCTGAGCCTGTTCCTGAATGAGCTGCTGTTGCTCAGCCCCCTCCGGGAACACACCAACCAAACAGATTAACTGTTAGATAATCTGATCAAGGGGGAAAAAAAAACAGGAAAAAAACAACAATGCTACCCAACAGCCACACCACACGCTGCTTAGAAGTACATGGCATCAAGAATCATGAATATTAGGCTGCAAAGTCTGGTCCTCCCATTGCCTCGTACCAAGTTTGGAAGCGTTTCGCCAGCCAAAAAAAGGATTTCATATGGTTACAGTCAGCTCCTTACCTGAAATGCCCACAAAGCACGCGGATGTTGCTCTCTGATTTACAAGATTATTCCAGACTGATAAGCATTGGAAGTTATAAAAGACGTTAACTTCTCTTTCCTTCTAAATGCATAAATCAACCTTATGTATGCTTTTTAGTAGACATTTAGACCCCAGTCTTTTTATTTTGCTTCAACAGTTTTTTATGAGTTAAGCCTATTTTCTATCTTTGCAGTGATCTTTTCCAATTGGTTTTATTTTTTGGTGTCAAGTCAATAAAAATGGCTACTGCCCAATTAGAGAGATCTGCTTTTCTCCTTCCAAAGAAGTGATTTAAATCATAAAGCACCTTCCATGAAAAAAAAAAATAGAAAAAAAAGAGAGGCAATGGAGCAGAGCAGCTGCTCCTTTTCCAGAGCAGCTGGACAGCAACAAGCTGAAAACATCACAGCATTACACTGGCTTTTCAAAATTAGGACACAAGCTTGCTTTTTGTAATTTATTCCTTCGCACACTTTACACAGGTGCAAAGAATCTTGATTTGCTTTGTCTAGGCTTCAGAAACAAAACCAATACTTTGTGTGCCTAAGTGTTTTATAAGCACTGTAAAAGACTTTACAGAGGTTAACAGAGGTTAGAGCTCTTAAATGCAATAGGGAAAGATGTGCACAAAGGTACTGGGAAGTACCTGACTCTGAAAGTCTTATCCCAGACTATCCTATGCCACATTTCAAGATAGAGAAAGTTTTTATGGATTTAAAAAGTGATAAGAAAATCATTTAAGTGAAAGTTTTACTCCATTGATTTTTATTTTAACAACTCACTTATAAGAACCCTAAACTGAGGTTAAGGACCAGTAATTTTAGCTCACCAAAGACTCCATTTATCCTTACCTGCAGGTATCACAGAAACATAGAATGGCTTGGGTTGGAAGGGACCCCAAGGATCATCAAGTTCCAACCCCCTGCCACAGGCAGGGCCTGCAACTTCCAGATCTGTACTAGACCAGGCTGCCCAGGCTCCATCCAACCTAGTCTTGAACAGCTCCAGGGATGGAGCATCCACAGCCTCTCTGGGCAACTGTTCCAGCACCTCACTGTGAAGACCTTCCCTCCTTGAACTTAAAACCATTCCCCCTTGTCCTATCACTATCTACCCTTGTAAAAACTTGATTCCCCTCCTTTTTATAATTCCCTTTTAAGTACTGAAAGGTAATTTGTTTCTAAGCTTTCTTTTCCAGATCATTTTGTTCCACTTCTAACTTTGTAAAATATCTGGATTCTAATATTGAAGCCAAAATCTTTCACAAGACTGCCCTCAAGATACCTGAAGAGGGCTGTCAGCGGGAAACCACTCTATCTTATTTCTCTCCTGGGGGCCTGAGCAATGATGTCTTCATAGCCCTGTATCCTGGGGCTCCAGCTCGAGAAGATCCCTACAGCTGGGAGACATTGTTATGCAGGTGCGCTAGAGCCAACTGCGTATGTGCAGGGCAACACGCACCTTTCTCCATATGGCAGCACTCACATTCACTTGCATATGTGACGTAGGTTCTCCATGCAACAAACCTGCTTCCTTGCTCAGTTTCCCAGTCAACTAGGAAGGCCCTCAATAGGCCCACAGGGATTGTACAGGTGAGGGAATTTCACTCTGTAAGCCTGTTTACCGCCTTGCAGACAAAGACGCAGCTTAGCACAGCTACCTTAGCAATTAGGAAGGGGTATGTGAGGCTTATTCTTGGCACCATTTCCCCAAGCTCACTTCCTTGCTGTGGCATAAAATTCATTTAAAACTAGAAAAGCAATGATCCTTAAATCGTCAGTATAAACTCTTCTTCTTTTGTTTACTCTATAATGTTATTTGCTGGAGGATATGGAAGGCATCTCTGAATAACATCACTGAAATTATGAGAAAATGACACATTGACAAAAGTAGACTACAGTGTTTAGTACAGAGCACCATTTAAAAGAGGAATTTTTAAGTAGAGCTGATTTAGTGGATATGTAGGGCCACTAGATTAATAGTCGAATAACAGCATTAACATGCTGTTCTGTACCCAGTGTGCCCAGATGGGTGAAATAAGATAAAAAGAAACTGAAGGAAAAATGACCTTCAAGCTACAGAACAAAACAATTGCTCACCAGCACATCATTCATGCAACATATGTATGAAGAGCTTAAGAGAAGGAGGTGAACAGGTGCACATTTGGCACTCAGTAAGAGTTAGTGCCTGCAATTAGTCAGAATCCTTGGCCATTAATCCTAGAGAGTCCTTGATACAGAAGATGTTCAGTCATTTGTCCAGATGTTTCTGACAGAGCCTTTAAGAGGAACTGCTGTATGTCTGCATCATAAATATTTGACTGTCTTAGTCCTTCAACAATGGAACTTTATTTAGCCAACAGCTTGTTAATAAAAAGACAATAAACATACAGCTTCCTAGGGATGTTTTGGTTCTCTGCCATACAAAAATTACAGGCAACATTCAATGAAACAATACTGTTACGTATCATTTTTGCAGGGAGCCATCATCTACTAGTAATGTTCTCTTTGGCTAAAGTTGCATGAATTACGTGCTGCCTTTATTGATTTAGAAATGTTCCCTTGCAATTAAGTCAGGCAACTAACTAGATCTGGTAAAGTTAATAAACTACCACCGCCTCAACACACATTTTTTTGAACAATATCAATTATAACTTCAAGCAAATAAACAAAAAATAATCAAAGTGGAAGCAGAGATTGGACCAAGTGGAAAAAACCTCTAACAATGCTTCACAACTGAAAGCCTGTGGGAGACTCATTTTTAATTTTCAATGGAAAAACAAAGCAGAACCCATTTTTCCTTGGAATGGAAACGCATTTACTTCAGTGGAAACAGTCAAGTGCCACGTGTGCAATTCTTTTTCCATTGCAGTTTAACTAGCAGAAGCCTGGATGATTTCTCTCTAAGTATATGCTTCAGCTGTTTCTGGCTGCAAAGACTTTTTAGAAATCCAGGCACTTCTGTACTGTTAACACCAGAAGTCCGAAGCCAAATCCTTGGATTTGAGCGCAGTCGATCTCTGAGGACTGTCTATGTCTGAACAAAACAGAAAACCAATACTCAACAGGGCAAAGTTTCAAAGATAACCTTGGCAGATTTAAAAAGAAAAAGTCCAAAACAGTCTTTCTCATGGTCAGATGTCTTCTGTACTCCAAATATTCTTAAATCATATCAGACGTGTAGACCCTCAAAATATTAGCTAGGTTTCTGATCCAACCTTTTTTTGGTCGTGAGATCTTTTATGCTAATTCCTAAAAGAGGAGAAATAATGGATAAACCCCTGTTGCAAATCTAACACATCACATATCGTGCTGCAAGCCTAAGCGTTGAGGCATTCAGTGTGTTATGATCTATGTGCCTATAGCCACTGCCAAAGAACACACACTGCTATTTGAATCTCCAACTTCTGTGTGTAGCCTTCAGGGTTTCCCACTGTAGTTTTTCTTCAAAACATTAGTGTACAACTTTTTGGATCCCTCAAATCTGATTAAGGAACCGCATGTTTTTTTTCCTGTTTATGAAATTCTAAGTTAGCCAAAACACTCATAACAAGGAAAGGAACACCACTACAGTTAAAGATATCACCTTTCTTTTAAGCTAAAGAGATTTACTGCTTGCTATTTGATTCTTTGTTCTCCATATGAAGTTACTTTTCCTTTTCAACACGCTGCAAAAACCATTTCAAATCCAAGGCAACTTGTGTGCAGTTAAAACCAATGAGGGATGTAGAAACAGATAGCAAAGATGCTTGCCCCTTTAATGAAGCCTCAGAGAAAAGTGGTCAAGTTCCTCTCTCAAGGCGCTGGTTCAACAGAACAGAGAATTGAGAACAGCCTCCTCAGCTTTTCAACCGAATTCTTTAGCTTCTTCCTCCTGCCTAAACTGGAGGCAGCTGGACTAAAGGATTTGGATCACAGCTAAAACAAAATGTCTTCTATCTTTTTGTGTCCAGTAAATCCAAACAACAGTTTTGTGTCAACAAATGAAGTTCTGTTAAAATCAGAAAACATTTTTTTCACCACATTATGTTGTGCTGTTTTACACTACGCTCTCTAAAACCACTGAAAATATTCTACGGCCTTCTGTGCTTCACTTTTTGAAGCCTCTTACAGTGCTGTTTGAGAATCTGGTGTTAAGTAGGCCCACCGTTTCCTGTCGCAAGAAAAGGCAAAGCACTGTGCACAGTGCTTTCCCAACTTCTGCTAAGCTGCAATGATAGATGACCTGCACGCCATGTCAGTCTGGCCACCGTCGATAGATCTTTTCTGCTCCACAACTGCACGTGTATATGGTGCAGTTTTCAACTGCAGTCCTGCACTAAAGTAGGCAGCCTAATTACACTCAGAACAAACAGTTTCTAAGAAAAAGCTTAGGGTGTCGGATGAAAATACCAAACTACCCAACTTCTGTCATGGTGTTGCAGCTAAGCAGTACATAAGTTTGTGATTCAAATTTTGGGCCTAACCCTGCCACTTCTGCACCCTATGAGGATCCTGACTGAATGAGTAATTGATGAGCATGAAGCGGGTGGCAAAATACGACATTTTATGACGAACAGGTATTAATTTATTCCACCTTTGTTCTTCTCTGACTGCTACACTATTGTTAACTAAGTAGCGGAATATTAGCTCTGATATATTTATTTTGTTGGATTTACTACATAAGAACAGCAGTAATCATCTTCCCACCCTTTAGTAAACAATGAAAAAGTTGCACAATTCCCATTTCTCCACCTACATTCTTTCCTCCATCCTGTTTCTAGCAAGGTGCACATAATAGGCTTATTTTCTCTGTTAAGACTAAGCATGAACCAAACATCTCTGCACCATACAGTCCTGCGGTCCATTTAGAAACCAAGGTTGTTTTGCAGAGTTACAGCTTAATGCATCCATAAAAGAGAATGAGAGAGGAAAAAAAGGCATCATTCAGTGGGCATTACTGTACCACCTACCTGAGAACAAGCAATCCCTAAGTCAGCTACTGAAATAAGTTATACTGTATTAGCAATACATTTCATCAGAATGGCATTCCCTACTAGGGGAAAATGTAGGCATATTCAAGAAAATCCACCAATTTTTCTAGGATTTCAAGTACTAGTAATGTTGCTTTGCTTGATGTTTATGTGCATACCGCATTTAGACGTAACTTTGTCACAGCCCATCACAGAAAATTGGTTATAACCTTTAGCATCATCATTACAGTCCTTTGTTCAGAACAGTATTCTGCACTCTTTAATCAAAAAGTGATAGAAATCTGGGAGCAGAAACAACTGGTACAAGGATTCTTGGATCTGATGAAGTACATCAGACTTACCAACCAAAATTTTGTCTCTTATAGAGTAAATCATCTGTGTCAACAGAGGATTAAATATATGTAACTCTATATTTTTATTTATGTTAAAAATACTAACAAGACATTGCTGGAGAATGAAAGATGAAACTTCCTATGAAAATTTCTACCAAGTTCTGCCATTTTAATGCATTTTTCTATTCAAATCAATCCACTTCCTTGTTTTCATTTAAAAAATCTGAAACAGAATGCCACCTTCTATGTGAAAAGAATATTAGTCCATCTTTCTTTAGTAATTTAGCCTTCAAATTAAGAAGTAAAAGAATTTGACTTTTTAATATCAGTTTAGATCATGCATTTCAGACAAGAGTACAAGCAAAGAAAGAGCGGATCCCATAATCATCTTCATTTTTCTGGAGCAACATTATATTTCTAATAGTCATTACTCGCAACTGACATATTCTGAGCCTCATGAAGTAGAAAAAATATCATAATGGCTCATCACATCATGCTCTAATAGCAGAAGATTTCTCCCGAATCACAATTTACTTGATTTTCAGTTATGACTTTCCTTCTACAGCCTCTCTTCAGACTAAGTGAAGTCAGGTTACAACCAGAAATGCTGCCTTAAATCAAGAAAATTAAAACTTTTAAGGTTGTGAGGTTTTTTTTTGTTTGTTTTGGGTTTTTTTTTTCTTTTTTTTTTTTTTCCCCTCAATTGGCCTATTTGTTTCTCATTTTAATGTGGTATGAGAATTTGTTTTCGGAATCAATGGGCTTCTGCACTTAAAGCACATGTACTAATCTTTCCATGATCACACACTGTATGCTCAGTGGTGGTTATTCACAGGCCTGAACTGCATGCATTGCTTCAGGACTTTCCTTTGTGAAAAGGAGTGCAAAAGTCTTGGGGAACTCAGGCACTGTTCCTTTTCCTGTTCCTGTCTTCTGAGAGCTCTGGGTGAATAAACTCTCATTAATACTCTCCTGGGAAAAGAGAGGAAGAAAGAAAAAAGATACAAGATCTCTTCCAAACAAGTACATCGCATGAAAGAGATTATCTTCAGAGCAAAACCAACAGCTCATCTTTCAAAGAACACACAAATCCGTAACACAGCAGAACTGTAATAACTGATTTGTTGACAAAGGTTATTTCACACTTAATTTGAAATTTTCATTTCCACAGTTAAAAAAAATAAAAGCTTAAAAAAAGAAAATCTTCGAAAAAATGAAAAAACATGCAATGACTGAGAGGGAAGTGACAAAGCTAATGACACGGTACAGCTACAGTCATAAATTTTTGTTCAGATTCTGTAACAAGAATAGTTAATCTTATGATCTGGAATCACATTTTGGAAAAACAGTGGAAAATCTGAATGCATCCACAACTCCCATGTACTGGGCTTGATTAACTTCTCATAAGCATAACTGGAAAACTGACTGTAATGGGAGGCCTGATGAAGGTTGGAAAACTCACACAAGTATGTAATGAGTTGGTGGTTTTGCATTCACACTCTTGACTTTGTACAAGCCCATGCCTCCCACTTGCACACTTCACTACAAAGTTGGCTGGAAGATATGCAGCTCTGCAAGTCTTTCCTGAAATAAAACATTATCTGCTCAGCATCGTGCCTCAGAAGATGCACATTCTCACACCTTGCTGAAGCTCCAGGAAATGTCTGTGGGCTGGATGACAAAGCATTGAGAAACTGCAGGAACATTCTGATGTAAGAGGCTTCAGCAGCCCCTTACAAGGCTGAAGGTGTTGGCCTGTTCAAAGATAGAGATGGGGCCAACGAGAAACCATCCATCTTCTCTCCAAAAACAAACCCTCAGATAAAAGTTGATCTGAAAGTAAGATGGCTAAATGGAAGAGTTAAGGGGAGTAAGAGGATACTGTGTGGAGGAGGGAAGTATTTAGTGACAGTATGAACCTCAACTTCCTGTACAAGTTGTTTCTGGAGCTTTTTCTGAGAAGAAACAATAAACCTTAAAAAAAGCCATGAAAACATAAAACAACTACACTTTCAAGTCTCACACAAGAAAGGGGCAAAGAAGGAACTTATAGCACTTCCATTTCTCTCAGTTTAGAGGTAGGAAAGGGAGACTTCAATGACAGGATCTGAATGCTGACGGCTGAAATCAATGTGTTTTCAAAAGGCTGGAGGCTTGAAGTCAAATTTCTGAAGATGATGTTTATTGGTGTCAATGTAGGCAAAAGAGTATTTCAAAAGGAATAGTTACTATGAAATTCATAGCAGGGAATGGAAATATGGCCGGTAGGAAAGAGAGTGTTACAAAAACAGAGAGAGAGATTCACCTTTACTCATTCTACTTTCTGACATTCCTGAAGTCTTTCTCACAAGTATAATGATGTTATGTAAAGATTAATATACAGACAAGTAAGGTTAGTACTCTTACTCAAATTTATATAATATTCTATCTATTCATTTTTTTCTTTATTCAAAGAAACATAACTATATAACAGTCAGAACTCTCTATTTTAAGGAGGATTAAGTAGGATCACTGCCACTACTGTTCTTTTGGGAGATTTTTCAACCTTCTAAATTCAGAAAACAGCAATTTTGTCCTCTGTGATGCAAACATTACTTGCTAAAAAAGATATACTATTCTACTTCCCCTCAGCAAAGACGGGGATGAAAAAAGGCTTCTGTAAAGCACTGAAAAGTTCAAAATTGACATGAACAAAGGAGGGAAGTTGCTTACTTAAAAAAAAAAAAAAAAAAAACAGAGGAAAAATAAAAGGAAAAGATCCTCCATGCAACATTATATTTCTCCTTGTGGAAATCAGACAGCTGAATGTTTAATTTACCTGTCTGCACATTTCCCATCATTAGTATTCATCTTTTGTTCTCTTCTTCCGTACGTCTAACTACAACATGAGCTTCTCAGACATGTCCTCTTTACAACTCAGACTAATGCTGATAAGACTTGCTAATAAATACTTAAATGATGGGATAGGAACATATATCACAGGCCTTCTCACACGACAGCCATGATCAGCAGCAAGACGACAGATATACTAATGCTTTAGTAGTGCTTTAGTTCATCTCCAGACATCTCCTCTTACAGGCTGTAAATGAGTCTCAATACCTTCACCTTGTCAAGGACATGCACAGAATTTGTAAATGATATTTTTTCCATGACTGAAATATTAGCCAAGGAGAAGAACCTGGAATTTACAGATGACACAGCAGAGAGGCAGCGGCTGCAGCTCTTATGAAGTGGGGAAAATGAAGGTAAGCAGTGAAGAGGATATGCATTAATACAATCACAGAATGGCCAGCGTTGGAAGGGACCTCAAGGATCACATATCTCCAACCCCCCCAACACATGCAGGGCCACCAACCTCCCCATTTAATAGCAGACCAGGCTGCCCAGGGCCCCATCCAACCTGGCCTTGAACACCTCCAGGGATGGGGCATCCACAGCCTCTCTGGGCAGCTGTTCCAGCACCTCACCGCTCTCTCTGTATACAACTTCCCCCGACATCCAACCTAAATCTCCTCTCCCTCAACTTAAAACCATTTCCCCTTGTCCTGCAGTTATCTGCCCTTTCAAAGAGTTGATTCCCCTCCTGTTTGTAGGCTCCCTTTAGGTACTGAAAGGCTGCAATGAGGTCACCCCGCAGCCTTCTTTTCTCCAGGCTGAACAAGCCCAGCTCCCTCAGCCTGTCTTTATGAAGACAGAAGAGGAGGTGTTCCAGTCCCCTGATCATCTTTGTGGCCCTCCTCTGGACCATCTCCAACAGCTCCCTGTCTTTTTTGTACTGGGGGCTCCACACTTGGATGCAGTACTCCAGATGGGGCCTCACAAGAGCAGAGTAGAGGGGAACAGTCACCTCCCTATAATGTTCATGTTTAACGGTGAAAAAAGGGAAAACTGGAGAACAGAAAGAAATCATATCAGTGAAAGATATGTGGCAATCTAAGGATATTAAGGATTGTTCTCAATATGTTATTGGAGGAAAAAAAAAAAAGCATGAAAACCTGTCAAAGAGAGGTATTATATAAATATAATATAAAAAAATAAAATATACATATTGCAGAAAAGGCATAAACATTAAAATTAACTAAGTAAATTTAAATGATTGTATGGAAAGATGAAACATTGTATGGTCAGTCTCACAGTGATCCTCTGCAAGTCTAGGAAAAAAGGTATAAGGGATGTACTAATAAAAGAATGAAAAAATAACAGCATCAAAAAATTAAAAGAACGTATCTCTTTTTCAAGTGGTTACGTTAAGCAGATGTGATCTAATTATTGTGGCATCACAAGGTTAGCAATGTTACTGATATACAAATATTAAACCTGACCTCACGCATCTCTTGGTCAAGAAACAATAATACTTGACCAAAGCAGATTTAAAACAAGTCCTGGTGTATTTGGATTCACAAGTAGACTTGGTTACAAAACAATGTCCTTCCTTCTATTCAGCAAAATGAACCAAATTTGACACAGCCTTTGATTATGGCAGAAAGACTCACATTCTCTTCCCCTCTCTAATCCAGAAAAAAGATCCCAAAGAGTTGGGGAGGAGATGGTCAAAATAATGTTTCATTGTTTTAGTTCTACATAATTACCCAATTGTTACTGCTTAAGTACAAGGGAAGAGTCTTTTGCTTTGCATTGAAGAAACAGTACAAATTTTGCCACAATGTAAATCCAGATGTTTACAATAGATGAGTTCAAAAACTACATCCCAGCTCGCGTAGCAGAATGCACACATCTTCATTCTCATGACAAAAATAAATAAATAAATAAATAAAATAAAAGGAAAAACACACCCAGAAAATGAGAAAATGACTTTTTTTTTTCCCATTATCTGTTTACTTTTCTGCAATCATCAGAATTTTTGTGACACTTATTTACAGATCTTTATCAGGCTACTGACTTCATGTGCTAAGTAGCTAAGCTGATAATTGCAAGGGCTTCAATTCATCAGTCCTCCTCAGGGCAAAGTCCTAGCAAAAGCCACCAAACACAGCAGTTATTGTTCAGCCATGATGCCTTGCTAAGACCAGCCTTTGTAACACCTGTTTCAAGGGTATAAACACATCCTGTACACTCTGCCATTCAGAAAATTGTAAACCCTGGGGCCTCGCACAAGCACATTCTGCACTAGCTTCAGCCAGAACAATTGTTGTTTTTTGGTGGGGTTTTTTTTTGCAGCAAAGATGTTGGCTGCAGAGACCCCAGCACAGACTTGGAGAGCCCCAGAGCACCCAGCACCCTCCTCTCCATACCTCTGCTTCTGGGCAGCACCCGGATGCCAACAGCCAAGGGCTGCTCATCAGACAGAATGGGGCTGTTTTCTTCTTCACTGCCAGAGGAGTCTGCTCCCACTGCAGCGGCAGCTCTTGGTGAAAGGAATCATCACATTTGCATAGAAAGCTGCAATGCTTCACTACGTTATTTTGAAGTCAATGAAGTAACGACAAAAATACTCCAACTCAGATGTTCTGCCCACGTTGCTGACTAAGACTTGAGCTAACCGAGCACTTGACCACTCATGAACAATCACAGTAACTCACTTGGAGCTGCTCTTGGCACACTAAGAAGATGCCACAGACAGTGCCAGGCTGGGAGGATATGGTCAACAGAGCGGTGCAGCCAAGAGCAAGCCTGGCCTCTGGGCAGTTCTGGCCCACACAGCTCCAGCCCACTGAGCTGCTTGCTCCAAGACTGTTTTGCTTGCAGCTACTGTCTTAAATGCATGAACTTAGTATTTAAATTCATTAACACTGCACTCCTGTCTCAGTGGTTTACACAGATCCTGTTTTCCAATGCAGCACACGTATGGTACATTTTTTTTTCCACGTGGATTTTGTTTTTTTGGGCACGGCCTAGTTAGTGACATCATTGCTAATGACTTTCCAGTCATGACTCTGCTGCACACATCTTCTTTTCCTCTATTTTTGGCCTCGTATTTTCTCTACTTCAAAACATTCCTGAACCATCAGTTTGGCTCATATATGCTACATGCAGCCTTGAGAAATACACAACTTTGCAGACTGCAGTTTTGTCAAGAAACCGTAGAACAACAAACTACGCACAGGAAAAGAGCCACTGAAAGGCACATCCAGCCTGAAGTACCTTTCTGTTGCTCCAAGAGTGGAGCAGTTAATGTGATTCTGTTAAAAAACACATCCATTTGTAAAAATCAGGCTACTATTTTTTTAAGTTTCTTGAATTATCTGCCTGTTCCTCAGCACCTACACTATTCCCTTCCTTTGCCCCATGCACACCCCCCTTACCATACACTCTGGCTCTCATTGCTGCCCTCCGCTCCCGGTATTTCTTCCACAAGCCCTCTCAGCAACCTTCTTTTGCCACAAAATTCCAAGACCCAACAAGAGGTGCCCTGTGCCACTGTAGACTTCTCATGGTATATGAAAAAGCCACAAAGGGCCTGCAAGCTTGATGCAAGCCTCTAGGAGCCCTGAGTGCCGCTGGGCAACAGGATATGTCACAGTGCCTGAAATGGTACCAGGTTCTACGTTTAAGTGACTGAATCCTGCTCCAAAAGTTGTCTGTTTTTGTTCTAGATAGCAAACACCTAAACTACCTTGCTGACATCCTTTGCCTCCGAGAGGGCATACATATATAAATCATGTTTTCTGAAAGTACTATGTGCATTTTATGGTTTGTTACCCAGATTTTCAAGATCCACACCATTTCAAAACCAAGGAATTGGACCTCAAATAAAGGCTTAAATGCCTTTGATGTATAGGTGACAAAGCCAGATCTGGCAGAGCAGAAAAACAGGTCCTATTGGTTCAGTGAACAGAGGTTGTCTCACCTTGCTGGGATCTCTTTTTCAAGTACGTATTGCTCTTATTTTAAACTTCCCTATTGAAATGCAGCTTTTCCATATTTGAAGCCTCCTACTTGTCACTCAAGAACTTAAATGAGCAAACAGACAGGGATACAAGAGAGACTGTTAAAAAAACAAAAACATATTGGAGTTCTGCTATTAGTTATTATTAGATATCATTCTCTTAAGAAGTACATTAAAAAAATACTCATCCAAACACATCTGTTTGTGTTATACCCTGGGAATGCGGTGAGGACAAAATGCCCACTGATTGGGGATGGGACAGACAGATGGAGTTCTAGAATTTGAAGATGCATAAGATTCAAAGTGTCTGTATATGAACATGTATGTATGCATGCACATGTGAGGAGCAAATAACCTTACGAGGAAAGCACAAAGACTCAGAGAGAAATCAGACAGCAGAAAAACAAAAGACAGAGCAAGAAGACAGACAGCAGATTTTACTGTTCTGTTTTGTTTGAAAATTACCAGTTTACAACCAGTCACGTCACCAGTCCCAGATAATGTATTATTCAGCTTAGTCAAACACCTGTACTTAGGCTTGGCAAAACTGCAAAGCAGCCAGATTCTTCCAGTCAAACATCTTGAACTTCATTCTTTTTCTGACTTTCACGGCACACTGGCCCAACTTTGAGATCAGGGCCCAACCTTCTGCTTCAATATGAGATGAAGAGAACAATTTCTTTGTAAAGGATGCACTAGGAGAGCTTGGTTATAAAAGAGATGAGGAAAATCATAGAATTTTAGAATGGCCTGGTTAGAAAAGGTCATCTAGTTTCAACCCCCCTGCTATGTGCAGGGTCACCAATTACCAGACAAGGCTGCCCAGAGCCACATCCAGCCTGGCCTTGCATGCCTCCATAAGGACTCCTGTTGGAAGGGAGAGAAGAAATCACTCTGCGCACAACACGACCCTAATTTTCTGTTTGTACCAAGTACCACTGCCATCCTCCCCCAAATGGGAAGTGGCAGATGCTGTAGCCCAGAAACCAGCAAGACATCGTGAACACTGCTTAGAAGAGCTGTTTCATTTTCCAAAGGCTGCAGGCGTATTCCTCATAGTGCTGCCTATCTAAAGCTTAAGCATGGAACAAGAGACCAAATTCTGGGACTGAGACCTGCCTCATTAGTGGAGCTATATATCAAACCACAGAAAAAGTAGCCTCATAAGACAAGCACATCAATTATATAAGCAACCTGCTGGCAGCAGCTCACTCTCACCTGCTTCCACTGTATTTATACTCAGTTTATTTAAAAATTGCCTGTACATCTATATATACGACTCCATGCTTTCCTTATGCTTACGTGTTGTTTACTTTACCTTTTTTAGTTTTTGCACTCTCCAGCCCATGTCCTGTTTGTTATTTAAAATAAAATACTTGTGGAGTGTTTATAGGAGAAACATCTACTCCCAGAAGGGAGGAAAATTGCCATGTATGCAAAACAGTGCCATGACAAACACATAAAATTATCGGGTATTCATATTTTTTCCTGTAACTATCTTTGTATCTCGCTTTTGAAGAAGGGGGAAAAAAAAGGAAGATGACTATGCTGAAGTTCGTTCCCCAGAAGAACAAAAATGAAATGGAACCAGCACTAGCAGCCAGATTTTTCTTACTTCTTTTTCTTCTGCTAGCTTTGCCACATCAATACAGCATGTCTCTTTCCAAGACAGAGAGGAAAAGGTCTCACAGTGTTCAGGTGTAACTGGGAACAACGATGAACTCTGCTCCTCTGTTCTCACTACACTGTATCATAGCAGACTACTCTTTCAGAGGATGTGTTTTAGATGGTCCTTCCCTGCAATGCCTTTTCTGGTGACAGCAGCAATTGGCCCATTTGAGTGCCAGGAAACAAACCAGCAGTTAGGCAAAAATGTGACTGCAGCTGGCAGAGAGTCTGCAAACAAAGCAGACTCATGGCATGCTGTTTGCAAGGCAGCTCTCGCAGTTTATGCTATCATGTTTAGAAAATGAAATGCATCATTAATCTAAATAAGCTCAATTCCCCCCTCCTTCCCCTCTCGCTTGCATCTCACATGCCGATGCTTCCATCACACAACTCCCTGCCCTGCTAGGTATGATTTAGCTACCACTTGTTACAAGTCAGTATTTGATACTGAACTAAAGGAGTCTGATCTGAAATGGGCTTCTACAGACAGCACTAGTACTGTGCCATTACAGCTGCCCAGTTGACCTTTGCTCATTAAGCAGCACTAAATAATCTCTGCTTAGTTGCATCAACTCAGATTAAACATTCATCAAAATAAAATGACTTTTTGATGGAAACTCAGCATCTTCCTTCCGTGACTAAATACATCTTCACAAGAACTTAAAAGGCAAACATGATTAAAAATATGTTTATCTGTTTTTACTACAGGTGAAGGGAACGCTGAAAGGAAGGTTTTTAAAAGGGTGGTTAAATAAACTTTCCATACACTATTTAACTGCTGAATTGACAGTGATGTTCAAACTGCACTGAATTCATGGCACAGAGATCAACCGCAGCCAATATTGAAGTCCGCTGTCCCAGTTACAAAATCTGCTGGGAAAGCATCCTGACTCTATCGAAAACTGTGAAAGTTCAGGAGCTGCTACGTATAAGCAGAGGTCTGCTATGAGAATTCCCACATTGTAAACGTCACTCCAGTTGTACAAGTTCTGGTCTCATCTGCATCCTGGCCTGCTGGTTATCTTCTCCAGGTTCATCACTCACCATCCCAAAGTATGGGATATCTCATGAGGGAGCTCTGTCTTACGAGGCTATCATTTTATACCATTGGAGATCGCAGTTGCTCAGGCACTTCAAATGATACTCAAATCCTAAGTCACGTCCAGTTTTCACAGTCCTTTCTATTGCCAAGCTATCGCACTGGAAAACACTCCCAAACCAGATCAGTAGGTATTGAGAAGCTCCTGGTGTCCTCTTCACCCTGAAGAGAATGTAGGTAGATTACCACTGCTGTGATATTACAGGTGTTCTTGATATATAAGTCTCCTTACTAACAAGCCTTGTTGCACCTTAGAAAAGCCACCTCTGTCAGAAATAAGAACTGCTCATTCCCTGGAACTGAAAAAAGCCATTTGATTGACAGTAAAGTCAAATTAAATGGACAATCCAAAGACAAAAGGAGTCCATAACATTGTGACTCTTCCAACAATGACATGCATGTAGTTATGTTCCTTTACAACTTCCTCCTGGCCTTCTGGTAACTGCATTCCTTCCTACTTTATTTTTGTGTTAATGTTCAGTGTTCTGTGGAAAAGAATCTCATGACATCAAGTAAACAAAAGCATCTTTTGTTTGTGTATCATCCACTCTTATTGGTGATCATTAGTTTTGCTTATTTATAGGTATCTGTATTCTCTGACTAAGCTGAAATGAACACTACGCCATTGCTGCAACAATCTCCTTAACAGGCCTGAATCACTGAGAACATCATTATAAATAAGTAGTGCTAAGAAAAGAGTACTCGGGGATAGGAAGAAGGAGCCATTCAATCCAAATGCTGTAAAGAACTAGCTAGAAAATCTTTCAGTTCAAAATGCTCAAGGTTTGATATTACGCAACCGAAGGTGAAGCTTTCTGGGAGGAAGCAGCCTGGGGACGTGCTATAGCTTTTTCCATGGTCACCATCATTTTGATTGCTCAAATGTGCAGAACCACCACGCTCCTTATTGTGCATTGGAGAATTTGCACTGAGATCATCACTTTTACTTTGTTAACAGTTCCAAAGAATGACAGGAAGTCTTCTGAGGACCACAGCTGTTTTTGACTACATTTGTGAACTGCTTATCAGTGGGCCTGAATGTCTACTTTTTCCACTAAACAGAGAGAAAAAAAAAGAACCACGAGTGCTCACCCTCTCTCTCTGAATCAAATAAAATACAAATAAAAGACCATGCACGTTAGCCAACGCTAGATCATGAATGAAAAGGATATAGCTGCTTTAACTTTCAAATTGGAGAACATCTAATAATTAAAATCATCTCATTAAAACTGAAACATAATCTGAAGCACTGGCAGGCAACAGTACCAACTTTCAATGTCTCAATGTGCCTAAAGCCTATGCACACCTATGCAAAAGAACATACACTTAAAAGGTGAAGTCATATTTTTCTTTTAGCTAGCGTGGGAAAAACGCACAGAGAAAACTGCCAAACTTTTAATCTCAACCTGACCTCAGCCAAACCAAAAAAGTCCAAACAGTTCATAACTTAATTTCTGCTCCACAGGTCAGAACAGTTTGGCAAAAGCGAGCACTCCTGATCATTCAGTTCAGCATTGAACAGAATTAGGGTCTAATATTAGCGTGAGCGTGTTCAGTCCCCAAAACGTGTCCCTTTGTCGCCTGTGCTGAGAGGCTGTGCTGCATGCATCTCAGTGCATACCCCCCTCCTAAGACCACCGAGGAGCACTGCGGCAGCCATTCAGAGCAGCGCATCCTATCTGACTCACCACACTCTTGCAAGGTTTGTGAGTAGGCTGCTGCTTCCAAGAGTTGGTGAGGAACGGCACAGGGTAACACCTACCCCATTAACTAGAAAAGATATGCCACAAAGCAAAGCATTTTAAGTATTTATAGGGTTTTTTTTTTCCCCTTCTGAAAAAAGACATCAGTTTTCTCAACCAACTCTGTGACAGGCACTGTATTTGGATGACCTTCCCTTTAAGATTGTTTCTTGTTCTAGTTTCCTAAGTCTGCTCATGCCATAACTGGATGCCATAACCAGCTTGGGGTGGAAGGAAGATGGTAAAGATGCCCAAGTTTCTGCCATCAGTTCATTTCAGCCTGGATGCGAGCATGGCGCTGTCATGTTGCCATTAGTTGCTGTGGGACAAGTTAAACACTCATTTTGCTCTCAAATGTAATTCTCTATCAATAAAAAGAATGCTGCCATTAAACAAAACAATCTCTGTGCCCCAAGCCCCATTTTAATGCATAAAGGGATAATTTCTCAGAGACAGATGTCATTACGCATTCCAAATTCTGACTGAGCTAATCTGCAGCACTTTATTTTCTGTTTCACTCCATCACTGAGCATTTTCTCTACGTTACAGCAATCAAAAGCACAGAGACAGACAGGATCTTTTTATGGTAAGGAAAAGAGTGCACTGGTTCAGCCAGTAAAGCTTAATCTGGAATTAAAGTCTGCAAGCGTGCTCTAAGTGCCATTTCCGCTGTTCGCCCACATTATTTTCTCTTAAGTTTTTTCCTCCATAGAATGTGATTTTGCATTGTGTACCACAATGTCAGTGCTAGAGTTAGCTGCACTTGGTTTGGGTCAGTTTGTTTTTTCTTGCTGTTAAGATGTGTTCCAGTCATTCCAGAGCTTACTAGTGAAACTATCCCAAAATAGCACTGTCAAGAGCTTACAAGGGCAGACGGTCATCTCCACAATAAAAGGGACTTGTCGATGAGCATTCCTGATTAAAGCAGAATTCTCAATTTATGCTAGCCAAGGCACTTACAGCTCGATTTGAAGCCACAGGTGCTTAGCACCTGAAAAATCATTCCAATTAAGCATGGGGAAAGATTAAAAAAAAAACAAACAGATACTGTGTCTTTCATTACCAGATTAAACAGCATTCAGAAATAGATCAACAGTGTTGACAGACTGCTGAATTTCATCTTAGTTCACGATCAAAATATATCCCACTGTTATTTTTATCCCAAAGCCCACGTATGGATTACTTTATGAATTTGATGAAATGTCTGATAGATTAAGATATCAAGTACTGAGTTACTTACGCTACTGTAGATGTCAGGCCACAGGTGCATCATTTCAAAGCTGTGGCATTTCACGTATTTTTGTACAGTTAACAGATCACGAAAGAGATATACGTGCAACAAACAATGCTGACCTTTCTAAAAAGCCAACAAAAACCTGCAAGCCAACCACAGACCGACACAAACACGTAAGGCTGTTAGGCTACACAAATGTTAAACCCACAGCAGGTACCTAGATTTTTTAGAACAAATTGCTTTCTGTTGCTGTTATGACAGAATTAGGTAATAGTGCTAATATTAACCTTTCTGACTGCAGCAACAGGCTATTTTTGATAGACAGTTTTATTCCGTGTGGAATTTTAGAGACCTGAGACACATGAAATTTTAACTACCGCTTTTCAGTAACTCGCGTATTAAATGCTCTTAATCAACAAGTTTGGTTACATCTCACACGTGGGGCACAATGAGTGTGAGTCAAGCTGTGTTCTAAGCATTAATTACTGACTCTTCATTCTCCCTGTGGGGCTATGAAAGACAACCGTTCCCCAACCACTGCAGTAACAGAGACAGGCCTAAGCACAGGGGCAGCTGCCAGTACATTTACTACCAGGAGACAGCATCAGCTGTCCTCATCTTTCAGAAATCTTACAGAGAACTACCATAAGCACGAATTCTTTTGCTTGTGCACAGAAAGATGTCTTCAACATTAGAAGACATCACACCAAAACATTTACTTTTCCTGGTACGAGGCTCCCTTTAAAATGTCAAATTGAATACTTTTTCCTTCTACCTTGTTATAGACACCGACCCTTCCATTCCACACAGCTGCACATTTCCAGAAATCACTCTCTTTTAAAGCTGAGAACGTGACTAAATAGCGATATAAGCCCAATACCTTAGAACTGCACAGATTTGTATGCAGTAAATTAGGCAATCTTGCTGAAAAGCAAGGTGTTTTTTACACAAAGCAGTAGAGGAACTTGCATGAAGCTGTGAATATAAATTTATAATCCATGTTAGCTGTGAAGCAAAACAATCACAAATGAAAGTGAAAATACAAATGACTTGTTTTTATTTTTTAAAAAGATATAGATCTTTTTTTTTTTTTTTTTTTTCTTCCCCATTTTGAACTGTAATTTTTATCTCTGTATACAAAGAGGTGCACAAAGCCAGGGAGGGAAGAGTTTTATTAACTCTGATACACAGATATTCTCTTGTGAGCTTTTATTTGCAAAACACACTTTTCAGGATTCCATATATAATTTAAGAACCAGTTGGTTGCCAATTAAATCATTCTTTCAGCAAAGCAATTGCCCTCAGATATAAAATAAAAATGCCAAATGAAGTTTTACGCTTACAATCATGGATATCAAAATTCTATCATGATTTCAAAGTGCTCCAATCCCCCCAGTTTTAGGGATATTAAAACATGGAAGGTAATCCTTTAGCTAATGTTAAACCTTCATTTTTAAAAAGAGGAAGAGCTGTGAATTAACCATGGCTGAGCCACTGCCAATGAAGAATTAACTTTGGTTTAAGAGCAACAAAATTGAAGCCTAAAAGTCACATAAAAAAGGTGACCAACACCAAAAACAGGGATTAATGGAATACCCTCATCTATCCTATTTGTACAGATAGCACGAGCTGTATGTAGCTTTGTAATTCTAACCAATTGCATTTAGCTTTGTAATTCTAACCAATTGCAATGGACTATTTTTGTGCCGCAAGTTCAACCGCTTTGAAACAAATACACCTCCAGTCCAGTAACTGGAATGGTAACAAGTTATAACTAGAGCTTTTGTTCAAGCAAAATGAGAAGGACAAGGAGTCTGTGACTGGCTTGCACTGTGTGTAGGAAATAGGAAATAATGTGCAGAGGCTGCTGCTTAGGATGCTGCACCCGGTTGATGCAAAGCTAACTTGCAGTACGTCCTCCCCATTGAGGGGGAGGCTTTCCAAAGGCTTTATGCGGGGCACACATCGGCACCACGGACCTGAATGAAGGATCCAGTGAGTGCTAGAGGGCATGAAATTAGAGGCTGCATGGAAGGAAAGTCACAAAAGAAAGGATCCACAGCGTAGATGTCACAACTCTTGTGCCGCCCTTGGGTTTAAGTCCCTACATGAGGGGCCTTTTTCCAGCAGAAAGCAATAGCACAAGGACTGGGGAGCAAGCAGGGTGGCTGACAAATAACATCAGCAACCAAAAATGGGGCGTATCAGTGAAAATGCAGGGCACGTGCATTAGTAAACAGCACAGGAGAGGCAGAGTGCAGACCAGCCTGCTTTAGTGCGGGTGCCCGATGCTCTGATTGCCCACCATACCACCAGGCCCGTACAGCACGCCTCTGCTGTCTGGGTAAGGATCACTTCAGCCTGGCTGTGCAACAAAGCTGGGCTGCACTTCGTTGTTGTGTATTTGTTGTATTATATTAGTCTTGACTTTGCAAGACTTCACCGTGTACGAACTTCTTTCCAAGACAACGATAAAAACAAACATGTAAAATACTTCTTGCATTCCAAACACTCTGAACTTTTCTACAGACTGTCACCAAAATTACCATAAAGATAATCCTACATAAGGCTGCAAACCCATGATTTTTTTGCTAGGTTGCAAGTATTTATCTGGGAAAACGAGTATAAGGAGGAAGTAAAATCACCTTTTCAAGTATAATCAAATCACTAAACATCAGCAGAACAGAAGAGACCTTAGGAAATGCCATGATCTACTCACAGTCTGGTGACAATCCCTATCTTGACAAATATTTCAAACTTGCTTTTTCCTTCATAAGGATTTCCAACAACAGCATACCCTCACATATTTCTCTTCTAGTTATTTCTGCTGCTATCTGGCCTTCTGGTTCTCCACACATCTGTGGCTTTTTGTCATTGCTATTTCTCTTCCCTCTCTCTCAGCACTCCTCCTATGTGGTACTGTGAATAGCTCTGCAGTGTGCACGCCTGCCTTCTCACAAGACAGCTCTCCTGGCAGTAACAGATGAAGCACAGTGTTGGCAACCAGCCTCTGATGAGTCAAAGAAACTTTGTGAAATGATAGCGGAGCACACGTAATTTTGAGACAACGTGCAACAAAATAAGGAAACGTGGAAATTTGTTGTGAACCTTTCAGAAAGCTCCTTGTCACTGACCTACGGTGATACAGCACTTGACTGTATGTCCAACACTGTCTGCTCTGAACATGCACAGGCCGCTGCTTAGGATGCTGCACCAGCTTGATGCAACGCTAACTGATGTCAGATAGAACTCAATGCTCAAAGTCTGCTGTTCCATAAGTAGCCTTTACTGAGGTGTGGCGTGCACCGGACATTCAACCGCATTACAGATTAAGTTGAAACACACAAAATAAACAATTGCATTAGATCATAAAGCACTCTCCTGCAAGCAGCTATCAGCACTGCTGGCAGCGTACCTAACGCCTTTGGTACATATGGCACTTAGAGAACTAATACCGCAAACAGAAGGGGAGCGAGATCACACAGAAATTTCTAATTATGCTTGCTTCTTGTCTTTTCATTTGGTAACATTCTTTTCTTCTGGATTCAAAGACAAGGAATGCATTCTTCTTCCATTAAGATGTAATTATTGCATGCTGGGTGTCTGCTTCATAACGAGATTCTGTGATAGCTGATATTTTTTACTAGCACCGCTTTCCAGCTGGTGATGACAAGCTTGACAATAAGCCTATACTGACATGAAAGTCCAGTACCAGCTTTTTAACCTCATCCATCCTCACTGATCTAAGAGGCATTTTTCTCCCAATCTGTATGTAATCTGCAGTATTTGATGTATTAAAAGCAACATCTAATGATGACAGCTGCTGTTCGCTGCTATCAAAAACCCTTTGCTTTTTTTCTTAAAAACAAAGGTATCTTCTAAAGTGCAGTCATGAGCACATATTTTAAATGTAAATCATTCCCTGGACTCTGTGTGCAATCAGAAGAGCAAAAAAAAAAAGTAATGCATGTTTACACAATACTGAAGTCAAGTACGCTGATGCTGTACAAAGATTTTATGCTTTGCTTAATAGTTCTTCAGAAAAGATATGGAAACATACTAAGCTGCATTTTTAACATATTACATCTCTCCTCTGTAGGATAAAATAAAAACCTCTTCATTTGCTGAGAAAAATGCTGACAGTCTTTGTTGCGGTCTGTGAATACATTGACTTTTTACCTTTTCTTTTCAATCACAACAAATTTTCACCTTCACTAAGCTTGCTAACAAAATTACAGAGAAAAATCATGCTAATGATTAAAGAGCACATCTGTGATAGGAAGACAGCACAAGACTAAAGATACAAACTATGAAAGTATTTTCATCATTTAAAATGCATTTTAAGCTTGCCTGGAATCTTGAAGACAAGTTTATTCATTAAGTCTCACTCAAAACTGAATGCTATTTCAGAATCAGATTTTTTATTTGTAGTCATGTAATATCAGTTCTGTAAACTTGCAAGAAAAATAAATGAATAGAGCTGTGAACAAAGGAAAGAAGCCATTGCTGCCAAGTCAGCATGATGGAGTCAAGTTTAGTCAGATCATTTATTGCCATTAGCAAGAGATGTGCAGTTGGGTACTCATTTACTACACTGATCAAATGTAATTTCATAAAATAAGGTCTACCTTGACTTCAAAGACAGACTGCACTACACCCATATCTGCTCAGGACTAAGCAGAACAGAGAGCCATCAATGTCAGGTCAGCACTGACCTGGACTCAGAGCTTCAGGCAGCTTTTCATGATTGTGACCCAATTTGCAGAAGTCAGTTTCTGCTAGGTGAACTTCTGGTTGGTCTGAAAAGTATCTGATGATTCACAGAAGCCAGGGACTATAGGAGATGGAGCAGAAAAACATGATAGTTCCCTGAAACTACACCGAGGAAGCCAGGTTTTTTGCACATGAGAGAAACAATGATAAATAAGGAACAGTTTTCTTCAACAAAGTCATAAAGGACTGAAGGAAGGTGCCTAAAGAGCAAGATGCAATACTTTTTACCTTGATGAGAAAGCCTCATTTTGGGAGAGCTGCACTTACTGTGCAGGTAACTCATGTGCTTCTCCATATCTGACTGGGGCATGCATTGGAGGTGAACAACCATACAACCGTGTCATGGAAGCATGAGTGTCAACAAGGAATTTCTACACATTATTAGGAATTATTAACAACCCCCCCACCACCATGGTGGCACAGATTTACCTGGGAAGCGTTCATAAATTTTTCAACACAACCACTTTTCCCTGAATTTTTTTGAAAATCTCTCTCTCCCCTTCTCCCTCCCTCCCTTAATTCTTGAGATAATTTGTCTAGAAAGGCAGACATTTTACATTTAGCTCTCTTACTATACGGCAGAATATTACAGCTGTTTCAACAAGCGACAGCTACTAAAACTGTTAAAGAAGATCAGAAACCACCCTTAGGAAAAGCACTGATTAAACATGATCAAGCATGCACGCAGCTAAGAAGGAGCAAATGACACCTGGCAACTGCAGGGCTATGGCACGTGATAAAATGACAGGAAAGAGAGGAAAGAGACTGAAAGTGAGGATGAGTTGGTGATGGGGCAGGAGGTCAAAGATGTGATAGATGTTCTGGAGGAACAGACAGCTCTGCTAGAATAGGGAATATCATCAAGCTAGCCAAACTGCAGGTTGTGCCAAGATCTGGGGAAGGGAAGGAAGCTGCAGCTGGTGTGACAGAAGTGCTGTCAGACAAAAACAACTTGCACAGCCTAAGGAGGTGTATATATAGTAGAGAAAGAATATGCCAGCTGCCTGAGGTTGGGAAGCTGGGGCACACACACACACTACATGGACAGTCCTGCACCCATACGAGATGCATAAGTTATTTACACAAATTCCAGTCCCTGGTTCCTCTAACAAAGCCATCAGCTGCCTTTGCTGCAGCCCAAAGCATTTCAAAAGACATCTGAACACACAGCAGATTTATGTACCGGGCCCATCCTCTAAGCTGGCAGTTGAACCCAGGAACAGGGGAATCCTTTCCTGTCTGACCTCAGATTAGGAAGTAGCTAAGGGGCTTTTGAGCTTTGCCTGCACACTACTGCTCTATTTCGTAGACAGTGTGATAAACACAGCTGCACTTGATGCTCAGCTCAAGATGTAATCCATATGCAGTTCCACTATGCGTTCGTTTTGGGAACGAAGCCATTTCACAAAGTTCCTGGCCCTCTTCACCAACAGCTGCCTGTTCCTGCTGCAGCAATACCGTTCACCTAACTTTCAGCTGGGCCAACACAGCACTAAGGGTCTGAAGGTCTGATGTGACCTAAAAATAACATTTTGGGTTTTTAAGTCATGGTCGTTTTGAAACAGCTGAAAGGGCAGAAAACTGCAATATGAGAGTGGGGAACAAAAACAAAAGCAAGGAGGAGAGCAGGGGAGAACAAGGAGGCACTGCTAATACTTTATGCCTCTGAAGAAAGATACTTACTCTAGGTAACTAATTATCCTGTTGTCCCAGGCCTTCTACAGAGAGTGCAGAATACCACCTATCTGAAGAGTTCATAAAGGCAATAAAGCAGGCAGTGCCATGGACAGAAGAGCAAGAAAAGCTGAATTGACTGATATAAAACTTCTAACCCTATTGAAGCTCTTGGAAAAAGTTCGAAGTCCATGAGAAAGATCTTGCAGAACTTTTTCAAAGGACATTTTCCATTTCAACTGCCTTCTCAGAACAATGGCAAAACCATATGTTTTAAGAAAATACATGATTTGTGACAGAAGTATAGAAATTGTACTAAAGACAGAGCCTCTGCTGTGAGTGCTATGACTAAAGCAGCAGTGTTCCTTTCTTCACTGTTTCCTTGTAACTTCTGATGTCTCCCGAATTAAAACTAAGTTACTTTTAGCTCAAACGACATCTGGCGATTTGCAGAGTCAAGTTATACGTTGTACACAAGAGGCTGTATTAAAATCTGAGGCTGTTCTTACACGACAGAACTATATTTGCCTCGCCACCTTCACCTTGATGTGCTGAAAGCTTCTGATCAAGAAGCAGATTTTAATGCTCATAACTCTCACAGTTTCTTTGATGTAATCCCAATCTAAGTAACTGTCCTGTTAGAAGTCACAGGAAATAATTCACAATCACCGTGGACTTAAAGAGGGTTTTTGTTTGTCACCTTCCCAAGACAGTGGCAGACATCCTTACACACGTAATATCTGAGTATGTGAGTGTCAAAATCAGCTACCCTAGATGTGCTCAGGCGCACCAAATATTAGCAGATGAGATGCCATCCATTAGCTGTCTAAAAAAATGCATAACTCAAATTTTATATTTAACATTAAATCTATTATTTCAATGGGTGTGGAGATGCACAAGGAAATGCATTTGCTCTAACTGTAGTTTATTCTAAGCATTCTTTGCCAGGCTTATGTTTCCCCTTCACAGCTATGTTGGTTGGTTTTTTTTTTTTTTCAGATTAAAAAAAACACACGAGGTGACAGATTGAAATTAATCCTTCGTAGAATAACAGAATGTACATTAAGATATTTTTAAAATAAAACAGAAGCTTATAGAAAAAATGAATACAAATGGGCTTGAGTTAGGCACCAAGGAAAGTTTCAGAAAATCCTGCTTGGAAAAGAAACCCAAACCAAACTTTGTGCAACTTCGTGTGAAAGAAGAAACAAAGAGAACAAAACTGGCAAAGAAAAGGCTTGGAGAAGCAAGGTGCTGCAGGGACAAGAATGACCCACTGCCTCTGAAAGAAGGGGAAACTGTAAAGCTGGATTCTCCCCCGACCCACCGCACGATTTAGCTACTCTGCCCTTTGAGTCCGTTTCTCCAGTCTTAACCTTTGATGTTACCTGTCTTTCCTTGTAAAGAAAGATAACCAACATTTCAAAAACGTAGTATGCTTTTTCAAGTTATATCAGTAACAGATTCTTCTTGCAGAGAGGTGTCAGTAAAATATCGATATGCATTGCATTAACTAATCACAGACATCTATTTAATTAAGTTCATTTGTTTGCTACCTGGATTCTTGTCCTACACTGTGATATGTAGCGGTAGGATGAACTGCCGCTCATACACACAGCCCACTGAAATTTTATGAACACCATCAGGGTACAAACTTACAATGAATAAACGTACAAATAGATCAAGCAAGTTCATTACATGCATGAGGTACCTGCTTGCACGAGTATTTTCAGGTCACAGAATAAACCTCTATAGCTTTCCTACTGAAAACCTCTTATTTTGAGTTGAGAAGCTAAACTTGAAAAGAATTTTTGTATTTTAGACCTGAGTTTTGTCATGGAATACATATATCCAGATGGAGAAGAACACAGAGACCACTCTGACTCATTTCTTATCAAGCAGTTGGAACAATACAGGAACCAATATTTGTTTCACTTTTGTACTATTTTTGATTAGAAACTATTAGAAACTCATCCCCAGATGGAGCCTCTTCCTTCTAGTACTCTGAAATGCTAATAGAAGGCAAATTCCTGTCCTCACTTGTTACATGCCTACAAGTTGCAGGTCTGGGTAGCATTGCTGACTGTACAACGTATTGTATTTAAATTCTAATACCTTAAAGGTTAAGGACTAGAACTGATTAAAACAGTTTTTTTCTTCCCTCTCCTCTCCCTGCCTCAGAGTCCAGAAAAGAGCATAAAAAAGTAGCTTTCAGAAAACTGTCCATAAAATTAAAATAGCTATATAGCTATATTTCCCACCCCTCTTCCTCCCCCACGTTCTACACAACTGCAGATAAAATGAACCTCAAAGCAACCAGCAAGAGTACTACCCTACGTGGATGTGCTAGAGGGTCTGTTCCATCTATGCAGATTATTCACTGGCAAAATAACTACATCAGGTATCTACATACCTTGGTTCACCTGCGAGTTCAAGACCAGATACTAAGTGAGCATAATTTACTGTAGCCAATCTCTCTTAAAGAAGCTACTAACTTTATAGATAAATCTGCATGAATACCTAGGCTTACATTCACATCTGCATCTATGGATAAAGGATTTGTGCTACTGACTCCCCAAAAATTGTTTTTAGATGCCTAAATGGAGGTTACACGCTTAAACGAATCCAAATCTGTTTTAAGCAGGCAGAGTCCTTCCTCTGCACTGTTCCTTTTATAGGAACATGGCAATACAGACTTTGCTTCTGACTATTGAGTCAGAAATAAATTCCTCTTAACACACGCTTCTCAGGCAAACTCACGACGCTCAACTGAAATGCTCTCTTCAGAGCATGTTGCAGGTGCTCCTATTTCTAAAAACAAAGCTTTTGTCAGTCACCTCTCAACATTTACAGCCTTCACAGAACAGTACATTTTTGCCCACGTTACATTTTGTACAACTGTGACTGATGCCTTTACACGGTTCATTATACGCTTTCCACCATCTCTCTGTGAGATTTAGGCGAGCTTTGAGGATGATGAAAACATCTGCACTTAACATAATGCTGCCATCACAGCACATTGCTAATTAGAGCCCTCATTTTTAATTCTCAAATGCCAGCGCAGATCTCTTTGTGGTACCTGCTGATTTTAAGGGTTCTCCACGGTGCATCTATCTATAACAGATAAGATAAATGCCTCTACTGAAATCTATCTGAAGATGTAGCAGAGCCAAAAATTTCACTTTGGAATTCTAGATTGAGCGTGCATTTCATAACACTTTGAATGACTTGAAACATGGTCTTGATATGAAACACTTCAGATCTATAATGTTCAGAAACCAAATCTTGCACCAAATTATACAGATTCACTTGAAGATGTGAAGGGGGATATATTAAAGTTACACAGGTGAGCCCAAGCTTTATTTTTGGCCAATTTTAGTTGCAAAGAGGACTTGAAAGGAGAGTAATACCACTTACCCTGGTTCCTACGTGACAGCTTGTGCTCTCTCACTCTTCTTTTAGCTTCTATACTATGGATGACTCAGTGTTCAAACACCAGCTGATCAGAACTACCAGCTTAAATCGTGAACTTCAGCTACGCTGTTATTTCTATGCTGAATCACCTATCAGGATCTCTCCTTTGATTTCTAATACTTTTATGTAATTGTGGCATTTCTCTTAGGCATAGCTGAGCATTTTACATCTCTATCTGCATTTGGCGTCCTATAATTGATGGGAACAAAGAGATCAAAAGGCAAAATGCCTGCATGAACTGAGGGGGAGAGAGATTTCTCATTTCTCACTTCTGTTGGCAGAGGTTCACCACAACACACGCTGAAAACATGCAAAGGGGCTAAACAACTACAAAGTCCCCAAATTAAGATGTAGCGAAGACTGAAAATAAACTATTTGCAGTACAAATCACACCACTCAATATTTTGCCATCAGACCCTGGAAAGAGAAAGCAATCTGAAGCATGTTATGGGAGCCAAGTGAAATTAACATAACAGCGGTTTTGAAAATCCCACAAGCTCTCAAAAGAGATCAGCATTACTCAAAATACAATCTGCACTAGAACAAAGGCACCGAAATTGCCATGCAGTTGCCATATTGCCATACAATGCAGGCATTGTAGTCTCTTTGACTGAACAGTATTTCCAGGAAAGAAAGAGAAGAGATAAGAAGAAAGAAAGAAAAAAAGAAGTCATCAACAAACCAAGCGCATATTCCAAGATTTTACAGTTTATCTCATCCTAACCTATAGCTGTTAAGGGAGGTGATTCTCTCTCCCTCTCTACTCTACTTTCTCTACCCTGGAGTATCATGCTCAGCTCTGGGGCCTCCATGCTGACAGATACAGACCTATGGAACAGGTCCAGAGGAGGAAAGCCAAAATGACCAGAGGGCTGCAGCACCTCCTCTGCGCAGACAGGCTGTGGAAGCATGGAGAAGGCTCCAGGGAAATCTTACAGCACTCTTTTTCAAAGGCGCCCTACAGGAAAGTGCAGGAGGAGCACTTATCAGGGAGCACAGCGATAGGACAAGGGGTAATGGCTTCAAGCTAAAAGAGGGGAAAAACTAGAGATTATGAGGAAATTTTTTAGAGGGTGGTGAGACAGAGGCACGGGCTGCCCAGAGAAGCTGTGGGTGCCCCAGAGGTCCCATAGTAGGAGGTTGGAAATGAGTGGGTTTTAAGGTCTTGTCCAACCCAAGCCATTCTGTGATTCTATGGATTCTGTGTTAGGAACAGGGTAATCCTGCATTAAATGCCTGCTGACTGGGTCAGATTAGAAACAGGTAAGGAATGATCTCTGTTAGGCTTCACACGGATACACCGTTTCTCAATTTCTATGACAAATGTCCACATTTATTTGGCATACAAATAGAGGGTATAAAAAAATGTAGATTCTGCTCCTTCCTTGGAGATTGCAAATACTAAATTTGAGCATTCTCCTAACAAGCTAACAATAACTGAAGCATTCTTCCCATGACAAGGCTGTCACCATTGCCATCCCTTCTGAGAATACCAGTTAGTGAAGAAAGGTGTGAAAACTATATACTTACCCTCCAATTATGGAACAGATCTTTTTGCAGTGCGTCCAGCTCGTACCAGCCTGAGACTCAGAAGCTTTAATTTGAGCTATGACTTTTGGCAGGCAGTAACATCTCTTGCAGCTGTTGTGAGCTCAGCTGATCCCCCCTCTAGGAGATCAACTAGCAGGCATCTGAACCTTACAAACCAAGACTCTTGGCCTCCTTCTGCAACACAGCTGTAACATACACATGTATACACCCTCCCTCGATTCCCCTAATTTCACACAAAAGCCGTTAGGCCTTGCAATAACTCAATTTCAGCTGTCAGTAGGTTTCAGAAAAATTTCCTTTGAAATCCACCGTCAGAAATAGATGCACGATATTCTCAAGCACTTCAGAAAGTAAGAAAATTAACTTCTACCTATTTCAGAAATAAAAGTAGCAACGGCTAGAACATTTATATTATCACTTGAGGCTAGGCGGATCTTTTATTAAATGAGCTGGAGAACTCATGCAAGTTAATACTTACAGCTTCAAGGCACTCACAAGCTGGTCCACAATTTTACTCAATTACAAAGCAACCTTAGTGAAGCCCCAGTATTGTCTGTTGGTCACTTGAATCTGATTGACACACGCAGTTCATATGACATGCAAAATGCCTATACTTAAGTCAGACTGCTGCTGAAGGACTAACATTATTTAAGTCATGTTGCAATGAATAGGAGCTTCTCCATGCTTGACAGCAATGCACTGAATACTGTGGGAGCAGCAGAAGATATGTAACGAGTTCAGGTATTTATTTTCTTGCTTTAACTGCTTAGCAATGAAATCCTTAGCAAGTTTTGGCACTGACTTCAGCAGGGTTAGGATTTCAGAAGTACAGGCTACAAATCAATGGCGCAGGTAAGTGCATTGCTGTATAACTTTTTCCAAAAGGAAAGGGGTTGGAATTTTAGAGGATGGCTATTGATTTTCTCTTCATAGTGTTTAAAAAAAAAGTAATCAAGTGGAATGAGGACTTGGGAGACTTAAAGTGATAGTAATAACCTACAAGTTCAGATATCTACACATGAGCTGGCCTCAGCATACAGACAATAGGCCTGTGAAAATTCAGTTTAAAGCCCAGTCTAATCCCAATACCCCAGCTAAAAGCTACAGAGGCCATCATATCGATGTTGGAGAATTTCTATTCCCTGAGAACTTCTTGCAGCTATTTTTCAGATAAGCCACCTGCGTGCATCTTTAAAGTAGTGGTAGAAAAGTTATAAATCTCATACATCCTTGCAGTTTCCGAGACACCAAGTCTGCACAGTGTAACATCTTTCTGCCAAAAAAAATAGAAAAAGACCATCCCTTCTTTGCTATGAATATACTTAAATGCTGTGTATATTATTTCTTTTATTGGTAGGGACATAACCATAACCATTATTAAAGATGAATTTTTTTTTTAGCCAACTGAATATGGGACACTTAGCTAACTACCTAACACATTCCCAGATCCTGAAAAATCTGCCTTTGCTACTAGGTGGGAACGACTGTTGGATAAGAGTATGAACATCATGCTTATTTTCTAATTAACCAAGCCTGCCAATAATTCTTTCATTGATGGATGGATTCCAAGTCTGTTGTATTAGACAAGGATTTGCATGAGAAGTTAAACCAAGGCCTAGGTCAGTGAAACGCACAGAACGTGCAGACAGATTAAGTCACCTCTAATTGCACTGATGCAAGAGGATCTTTGAGGCTCGTGGTGATGAATGCAGATCTGCAGAGCATGGAAGACAATACTGAGTCACCTCTGGCATTTGTTAATATTTGCACACTATACGTGACTGTCTGGCAAGTCTTACTGTGACATTAACATGGTTGTCCTGGAGCACCTTCATATACCTAAAGATTATTAAGAATCAACAAGAATTTTAGGAAGAAGTTTTTCACCCAGAGGGTGGTGAGGCACTGGCACAGGTTGCCCAAGGAGGCTGTGGATGCCCCATCCCTGGAGGCATTCAAGGCCAGGCTGGATGTGGCTCCGGGCAGCCTGGGCTGCTGGTTGGTGACCTGCACATAGCAAGGGGTTGGAACTGGATGAAGAACATTGTGGTCCCTTTCAACCCAGCCCACTTTATGATTCTATCATTAAGTATTTCATTATTTCCAGACAGATCTCAGTAACTAAAAATGACGGTTAAATCGTTAAGAATACTTCATAGAAGAATATCCAATAATTTTATACTTTGGTTTTCCTCAGTTACAGTTTCCCATCCTCTCAACATATTCCAAACAATTATCTGAGTTGCTACAAGTGCTGTTCAAAATTGGCACATACCATCTGGAACATGAGGAACTTCTCCCGAGTTTCTCAAAACAAAATAAAGCTGACAAACTGATAGGGCCACAAGGGAGGATGAAAAATTTTATCTACTGGAAACAAATCTGCAAAACATTACAGTAATTACTGCCTAACTGGAATGAGTTTAAGGTATGAAGCTGCAGCGCACCCGAAAAGCCTTACATATGCATGTATTTCCAAACTAGGAACTCCCTGATTAGCAAGAAATACCGTGGGGCTATTCTCAACTAAATGAACTTCTACAATTGATTGGTTGATATCCATCTCTAAGCTATCTGCAAATAACTAACAAGCTGCCCACACTTCTGACGACTGCCCGCACAGGTAAGAGATAGCAAATAAATTATAGGGGGAAGAAGAGACAGGGTCTGAGTTTTTGAGCATTTGGGTGGTCATCTCTTCCTCAGTCCGAAGGGAAGCAGATCACCGAAAGCTGTAGAGCCATCTTTGCTTTGCATGGTGATGCAGCCACATCTGATAGCCCAGAGAACAGCCGGTTATTGTAGAGAAATGTAAAATAATTAAAGCTTCTATTTCGTTAGGTGCTTATAAAGCACCTGCTTAATATATATTTCATATATATATAGCTTGCTCCAGAAATAACACCTCCCATTTATTTCCAAGGAAACTACATCAGCTGCAAAAAGCACAACACACTTCAATAGAACAAATCCTCATCTACAAAACACCGTTTTTCAACACAGCCATCCCCACTAGCTACGCATTTTCACCAGCAACAAACAAACACCTGCATGTCATGCTCATAAAAATCTGCACCAGTGGAGATGACCCACTGCTGCTGTCGCCACTGCTGAAATGCATCACCCACCACCTCGCCGTGCTCACATCCACTGCTTGATCTCCATCAGTGTTCAGCAAGTGGCAACGAATGTCAGTGGGTGCCATTTCTTCCACAGATAGGAATTCAGTTACACACTTCTGCTTCACGTGCACTTCCACATCAGACAACGGGGACCAAGATAACAAAATGGGAGGTGTTACTCTTGGAGCACCCCACATACATGTTATAAAAACATTTTGCTGTTTTAAGGACTTCGACTATACACAGCACACAGTGTTACAGGAGGCCCTAAGATCCCACAGGATCACCATGGTAACATTCTTAGTAATAAATCTCTGGGCTACATCAGACATTTATTACTCTTCCATAGACAACATTTTCCCATAAAACCACTTTCAACCATGTTTATTCAAGGTGCTCAACTTCCAGTCTGTTCTCTGCAAGAACTAAATGCAAGCTCAGTGACGAGCCTTTACGTAAATCTTGTCCTCAACTGGCACATGAAGCACCCTCCAAATTACATTATTGTAATGTAGGCATGACAACAAAATTGCCATCTTAACAAAGTGAGAAGCGACTTTTAAGTATCAATCAAATTTCGAATAAGAGATTCTAGAAGTTGTCATGCTGATCTATGCACAGAGCGAGACACAGCTACACCTTCCTCCCTGCTAACGTTACTACCAAAGTCTATTGTTTTACGTACATGCATATATATTTTTTCACTGCAGCTCCTGGTCTGCAGACTAATCCAAACATAAAGCTGGCTAGTCAATGCCAAAGCCAACAGCTTTGTGATAAAACTAGTGGTTAGCTTTAAATTGGTGAAAAATATTTCTGGACTATGAACATAAAATAAATTGACCAGAAAAGACCAACAGCAGCCTGAATCAGCACAGTACTGCTTGAGAACAAAGATTCTACATGTTAAATAAGAAATAATAAAATTCCCTATTCTAAAAATACAGTGCATGCTCCCTGATTTTTTGTAAGTCTAATAGCAGAAAGATGACTATATAAATCAGCTGATGGGAATGAATCCCTTAATTATTGGAGAAAGAACAGAAAGGTCATGCATACTTAAACTAGATAATATCAATTCTCTGTTACCAAACATTTTCTTGAACTATCATCCATTAGAAATTATAAATTCAGAAAAAAAAAAATGACTATACAGTCACATTATTTTTTTTTCCTCCTAAGAATAGTCCAGCAAAAAGGTTGTCTAGGACATAACAAGGATAAAGGGGAGATAACACCTCTACAGAAAAAGAAAAGAGAAACAAAATTATTTTCTCATGTGGTTTCTTAAACAGGAGTTAACAGGACAGGGGAGTGAAAGTGATACATGAGTTCCTGGAAGAATCAATATGCACTGGGGGTTCCTGCCTGCCTTTGGTGTAGCTCCTTACTTTCCCATACAGTTACGCTGTTTGCTGGCTTTCTCCAGCTCACTCTTTTGATTGCATTTAATTGCAATATTCCCTTGTGCTGGCATTCAGCATTTAAACAGACATTTTAGAAGAGAGAGGCCTTTAACTTATTTTACCATGTGAGACAGCATCTTCCATAGATGCTCCAGACAGTGCTTGTTTTGTGGAGGCTTATAGGCAATTCTCTGCATTTGTTGGGTATCCAGACAGAAAAAAAGAGAAGTGGCTCAGAATGTATTTTTTCTTCCAAGTGTCTTTTCTTGCCGTTTCTTCTTCTGTAAATAACAATCATAAAGAAATAACAAGCTGACATTGGTTCACCGGTGCCACCCATTTATTTCCTGGTGATAAATGACATGCCCAACATAGAACCCATCTTCAAGAACAGGTGCTTCAGGCTATAGAGTTTATTTCTGCCCACGAAGAACTTCTGCAGAGCATTTGCCATAGCATTCCCCAAGCATGGAGAAGTATTGGATGGTAGTTCTAGACAGGTACAGTCCCTAATGCTGAGAGACTACCACGATCACCTTCTCTAACCTTTCTTATACACATACTGCCTCCATTTCCCACTGGATGGGCTGAAGTTTTCAGTACAGGACTGACAAAGAGCTATTCAAGCCCACACAGATAACATCCAGTCTTTTTAAAACAAACAAAAGTCGGTTGTTTGCATATCCACTTAAGGAACTGCATCTTAACCACAAGCCTAGTAGTTGTCACTGACAACTACCAATCCTTGTGATGTTTCTGTCCAAGAAGACTTGCCCTACCTTGTATCAAGTACAGTTTCCACATGTATTTGGATACAGTGTTAAAACTGTGCCTAGCCTGCTGGTAAGGATACGCACACAGAGAGAAAGGGCCAAAGGTATTATAGCTTATGGAGTGCTCTGTGGGAAGGCCAAGCTGCAGGCATTCTGTCACATGGAAGAGAAATTCACCTTCACAAAAGCGAGTTCAACTTCTTCAAATGCTTCTTCTAAGGAAATGCATGTATTGATACTGAAAGAAGGGTAACATTTGAGTTGGGAAGAAGTAAGGCCTGTGCACCAAAGAGGAACTAGTGTCTACAGCTTTAGAAGCAGATTCAAATGTAATGTATCCAAACCCAACTAGTTTGGGTTTCGGGTCCCTGAACCTGAAATCCTAAGAAACTAAATATTTACTAAAATGGAGTCTTTCTTTAAACTTAGAATTTTAAGATCTTTTCAGGAGACCAAAAATTTTCCTAAGCATTTTTTTGTTGAAAGTCCATTCAACTCCTAAAGTAAAAACATTTTGATGAAAAAAAATAATAATTAAAAAAAAAAAATCCTGATGAGTTTTTCTAGCACCCAGCAAGAAAAACTTGAATATTTTCTGAAAATAAATGAATAAATAAATAAAAACAACAATTAAAAAAAACAACCACAAGAAAGAGCAGGAGCTGCCTGCATTTTAGGTAGAGGAGACTGTAATTCAGTCTTGTAAAAGTTCATGAAAAAGACTTAGGAGTGTTCAGGACAAAGCCATTCCATGCATGGCAAATGTGCTGCCTTCTTGGCAGCCTTCTGTTGATAAATGGCACTGCCACACTGGTGACTGCTGGTGTCCCACTCCTCCAGCCGACCCTGAGCAGCAGACAGCAAGCAGTCTGCAGTCACTCTTTAAACCCCCGGCCAGCTGCAAAGCAGAAGCAACTGAAAGCACATAATCCTGCTCTGCTTTCCTTTACAGCCTTCGGCTATTTGTGTCAACCCGGGGTGGTGGGGGGGCTGGGAGGAAGGCAAAGAGGTAAGGTAAAAAAGGTAAGGTAAAAAATTAACTATATATATATATATATAAAGGAGGAAGAAAAAGAAAGATAGAAAAAATAGTTGAGTAGACAAAAGGAAAGATTCATTGGAACTGAGGAAATGAAAGAAATCATACAAAAACAAAACAAAAAACGAAGAGGACTGAAGGAAAAATAAGGCAAGTGCGAAAGACTTCAAAGACAATATCATACGTAGACCTAAGGGATTTTACTCAGCTCCTTGAATTCCAGAGTGAAGAGCCTTGAAATAGTATTTAGTAAAGGTACAGATTTCAGGGACAGCCAGATGGTGCTTCTAAGATGGACACACAAAGAGCAATAAGAAACCTGGCACAGAGATTACACAATCTTGCAAAAGCTGCCTCACTCAAAGAACACGATGCTGGCAGGTAAAATTAGGAGACAGCAAACGCATTATAAGAGCTTAAAAAGGCACAAGAGGGAAAAGCACATCCCGTACAAGTATAAGAAGCAATCATGAATGAGACTACAGCCTCAGACAGTTCTGGTTGAAATAAATATATATATATATATTTTTGGAGTACAAACATATACGTGCCCTAGAAAAATGGGGAAGATTTAATGTTCTCTAAGACAGAGCTTGCTAAAAGGCCAAAGGAAAAGCAGAAATACATTTCCATCTTTTAACAGAAAAGACCGAAATGGAACGGTATCATTTTAGCCAGCTTTGCAGGATGTAAAACCATCGCAATCTTTATCAGATACTGATACAGAACTCTTGCATAAGTGGAAAATCCACAGCATCTTCTACAGCGAGGCTTGTTAGACACAGAGCTTTGATCGTGAGGCTTTGGAATCACTCTGCTGTATGACAGTAACAACTAGGTGTAAAAGCTGAAGAGCTCCACATACCAATTTAAAAGAAAGAGCAGACCCATAAATCTTATTGTACTGCAACCCACAGCACCACAACGCTTACTAAACTGATGCCTATATATTTTACAGTAATCTCGAGGTGAGACATGGATTCATCTTCACTTAACGTACATCTGCTAGGCTCTCAAGCTCAGTCTTAGTGCTGCTGTGTAATACCAAACACAGAGAATACAATATAGCAGTCATTGTGCTGGAAATGCATATTTTTTACTAGGGCTGAAAGATCAAGCAGTAAATAGAAGAGCATGGCTTAATGAGGTGTGAGTTATAAAAGATGGAAGCTGCAGATTGATGCGATACCTAATTCCCTTTAAAATACAGCATTATCTGGTGAGAAATTAATATAATGACTTGCAAAATATATATATATTATAATAATGAGCTGCTTTTTTAGGAGAGATGTGAACAGTAAAAGGCAAATTAGTGAGCATGTTGAAAGGGAGGAAGACCAAAGCTATGAAACAAATTATGAGGAAAAATAGTATCTTGTACCACTAAGTCTTTGTACAGGGAGAACAGATGATGGCTCTCAGACAAATATATCAGTAGCAGGGAGGTGATTCGGTAGGAAAGGATGCAGAGAACTGCTCTGTTCTGGAGAACTGGTACCACTGCCTTGCATTCTAAGCAGTGTTGTCTCTATGCTGGACCCTCAACCTGAATTCACTGGCTGTGTGGTCTCAGATTGCAAACTGACACAGTACCCAATGCCAGGGGTCTCTCTCATGATAAAGGCTCCAAGACATGAATGATTATAGATGCCTTTTTAAAATCTATGTCTCATTAAGTGTGTAACACAACAGAGTACTCACCAACTAATCCTATCCTGCATTTTCTTGTAGGAACTGTATTCCTGTGCAGATGGAATCCTTCTATCCAAGTTTAAGAAGCATGCAAGATATAATCAAACCACAGCTCTAGGGAGTTACATAGTTGGAAGCTATGTTTCCATGACTTGGGAATTAAAAAGGACAAATATTTTTTCCTTCGATTTCATCTCAAGCTGAAAATAGTGGTTATTTTGTTTTGTAGTTTAAACAAGTGGGTCACCTTTCCGGTTTACAACTGGGAATACTACATCCACGAACACAGCTAAGCATCAAATTTGAGATCAAAACTCTGACAGGCTCTTAGGTCTAGCAGTGTAATTGAATATCACTATGATTATATTGTCAGAAGTAAATGAACAGGCACTTCATTTTATTGATGTTATTTATTAGTCACTCTCAAGAAGGAAAAGGAACAATTGTTTGAAAAAGCTACTTTGTCTTTAAGTAGCAATGATGCTAGCTTTTCACATTTCCATGTAAAATAGGAGTTAAATGAACAGGCTAATCTTTTCATCCCCTCCTTCAGTTCTCCTCAGTTCAGTTTTCTAAGGTTTATCCCAAGTGGTTTACTGAAGAGGAGCCAAAATTATGCCCTTGCTAAGCTTCTCTTGTAAATAAACAAATAAATATACAGCTGCACAGTGTTACTGTTTCACAGGCAATCTAATCTTCACAACCCTTCTCAGCCTACTGGAACAGGTGTAAGAAGAGGTGTTACCACATATCCATTTTTGAACTGAAAGCCATTATTTCTACCAGGATGGTAAGTACACCTAAGTCAGTGATTTTCAAGCTTTCGGTACAGGAGAGATGTGGACCTGTTGGAGTGCATCCAGAGAAGGGACACAAAAATGATCCAAGGGATGGAACACCTTCCCCTGTGAGGAAAGACAGAGAGCTGGAGCTGTTCAGCCTGGAGAAGGTTGCAGTTATTTTATTATTATTATTTACAATAGTAAGAGTGAAGCATTGAAATGTGTTGGCCAGAGGAGTGGGAGGGATGGCAAATGGTAGACGTCCCATCCCCTGAGACGGCTCTGGGCAATCTGATGTAGCTGTAGGCACCCTTGTTCATTGCAGGGCAGTTGGACTAGATGGCTTTAAGGGTCTCTTCCAAGTCAAATGATTCTATGAAATGAAGAGATAATCGGGTTCTAGTGAAGTTCCGAGTTGCATCCCACTGTGTAATCAAGACACAGCAGAGTAAGCCTGCCTGGACATAACAAGTTACAAAATACCTCATCTCCTCTTTCCTCATACAATTGCCACATACTCCCCTGAAGCTGGTTAAAGTTGGCTCTATACCTTACCCTATAGCTGTTAAGCCTCAACTTCTAGAAAGTCATATCAGGAATGAGAATGAAGTATTATTGCACAATACAACATTGCTATTTAATATCCTCCTACATTTCACTTCTGGTCTCAGCACTATACGACTGCTCACGGGAGCTGCATTTGGTTCTGTTGCATTCCAAGACTTCTTTAGCAACACAATAAGCAAAAAGCACTGTGTCAGTAGTAGATGGCAATAATGCAGTCCTGCATCAGTAACGTGACAGATTACATGGACTACTAAAACTGCTCCATATCTGATTTCTATGAGTCAATGATTGTATTGTTTTCTCACTTTTCCAAAGAAGTCATCAAGTGACCAGTACAAGTGCAACTGAAAGGGCAGAAGCGGGGCTTGCCTTGAAACAAATGCTGTTTCTATGCAGGTTCGCTATGCAGGAGTCATTGGGAAGCAGAGATATCACTGGGCTATCCCTTCATAAAGATCTGACTCTTCATCAGCTTGGCTTGCAGTGCAAGACAGAGGTCACTTGAAACTACTCAGCAATCTCACATGACAATGCACTATGGGTTCCATCAATTAACTGTGGCAAAAGAATGGGTTCTTTCAGTCCCTTGCTTACATGAGAAGGTTAAAAACTGCTTTCTTCTCTAAGCAGGAAAAGACACGTTTAAAGAGATAACACTGAAATACCTGTAGGTTTCTCTTCCTATTTGCTCCAAGTGGCCACGCGCCCTATGAGGTATCATGGAGGGTGACAGCAGAGAAATATATCGGCATGAATTGGCAAGCTTCAACAGAGGTAATACAGTAGCCACAGACTGCCACAGTATCCTAATAAGCCAACATAATGAGTGCCATTTTAAAGTCAAAACACCTAATGAACATGACAAATCATCTCTTTATGAAGATCAAAACCAAAGACAATAGACCAAAAGGAGATGCTCCAGATTAACAAGAGCAGTTACAATCAACGCTGATGTAGATTCATTCCTAAGAAACATTTGCTTCTTGCCTTGTCACTTCACTGCAGAAAGCTGAAGACAGCAATTGTATGAAAATCATTGTGAACAAATGCTGCAGATAACCAAAGGGCATGCAGAAATCTAACTGCTTTGGCAATCACTAAGTTAGTAGGATCAACACAAACTTCTATGAATCAATATTTCAACACTTCATAGAGAAAACTGTATTCTTATGTGACCAAAGCTCAGGCTCAGACTTGCGGTCTTTCCACCAAATGCAACAGGCTCTGAAGGAGATATACAAGCTAGCAGTAAGGTTCTAAGTATTTGCAAGATTAAACACACAGGGTAACAGACACTGACATTATTTTGTTGCCCTAGTCTCTGCCTAGTCCCCTCAAATCTGTCCTTTTTGACTTCAAGCTAAGCGTAGAGCCCCTCATCACTTGACATACCTGAAGAATCTGCAATGCAATCACAGAATACCCCAGGTTGGAAGGGAGCCACAAGGATCATCAAGTCCATCTCCTGACTCTATGCAGAACAACCCAAAAGTCCAGATGTGCCTAGAACTCTGGCCATGCCCTGAGGAGCCTGTTCCAGCGTCTGACCACTCTTTGGTGAAGAACCTCTTTCCGATTCCTGACCTGACTCTCTCTTGACACAGATGGATGTCATTCCCTCAGATCCTGTCACTGCCATCAGAGATCAGAACCCACCCCTTCTCTCTCATGAGGAAGATGTAGTCCACCATGAGGTCTCTGCTCAGTCTTCTCTTCTCTGGGCTAAAACAAACCAAGAAGCCTCAGCCACTGCTTTGCCTGTTAGATCCTTCACCATCTTCATAGCCTTCTAGTAGGTTTATGTTCTTACACTGCAGCGCCCAAACCTGCACACAGTGCTCAAGGTGAGAATGCATCAGTACACAGAAGAGCAAGACAATCCCTTTCCTCAGCTGGTCAGCAGTGCTGGGCCTGATGCATGCCAGGCTACGGTTGGCCCTTTTGTCTGCCAGAGCACACAGCTGACTCACATTTCAACTTGCCATCACCAGAACTCCCAGATCCCTTTCCACGGGGCTGCTCTCAAGCCTTTTGTCCTCACAGATCTAGGGTTACCCCATTTCAGGAGCTGAACCCAGCACTTGCTTTTGTTAAACTCCACGTGCTTGGGGTCTGCCCAGCCCTCTAATTTGTCAGCATCTCTTTGTAAGGCCTCTCTATGTTCAAGAGGGCCAAGAGCTCCTCCTAATTCAGCGCTGGTCCAGCACTGAACCACAGCAGGACTAGCAGGCAGAAGTAAAGAAGAGAAGACTCACTAGCAAAACTCAGTAGGACAGCTTGCTGGCACTACTGCTGAGTCTAGCCAGTGTTATATATCCCTGATTCTGATAAGTATCAAGAACCAGATTTACAAGAACTGTTGAAAGCCAGGCTTACATGACAGATCCAGGTGCTCTTCTTTGTTCCTATGGCTGGCAGCACACCTCAGTCATGCCCTGGTTTCATGATTGACAGACATCAGTGCATCTCCGAGATGCATCTTCCTCCTCCACTAAGTCATTTCCTGGGTGCCTGAGCAGAAGAAAATTACAGCAGGGCCTGGAAGCCTCTAATCTCTAACCCTTATTCATTCTTATCCATAAGTGAATTCACTGTGAATACAATCAGCATATTTTTCTTATTAGAACTTAACAAAAGTTTAGAAAACAATTGTTTTAGTAAAGGAGCAAATGGGATCCTCACAATATTGAAAAATGTCTGTAAAGATAAATCTTCAACTTCAGCATTTAATTTGCACAGCCGTACAAGTCATACAATGGAGTCCCAACCCAAAAGTACTAACAGCGCATCCCAAAATATGTAAAAAGCAAGACTACTCATTGATCGGGGAACAAAACTCTGCATGCAAGCAAAACTGCTACTGAATTGAATGGGCACGGATCAAGAATGGCTCAGTGTGGAGGGATCCACCTGGTTTTGCAGTGGGATAGCCATGCCTTCCTCATGCCATCTGGTGCACATATGCTGCACTTTAGGCCCAAGGAGGAAAGGAAGAAGTCAGAATCATCTCAGACCACACAGGAGATTCATGCCTCAAAGATGTTGCTGCCAATATGTATATGCCATTACAAAAAACAGCTAGGCATCTGCCTCTCATTGAAAACAGACTGTCATACATGCAACATACAAAGAAAAAATTCTATGGCATGCACTGGAAAAGCAGAATAGAGAGAACTGCCTGACTCACATCTGCTCATGGTGCAAAGTACTTAGGATGCAATTTACTTCAAATAACAACCATATCAATTTTGTGAGACACTCTGATGCATTCCAGAATTCAACCTGATTGTTACACACAGTATTGATTCATAGAGATTTGACTTGCACACACATCTGAATTCTGCACCGGCCACACAGCTACACCCTGCCCTAGCACCATGTCAGGGATGGTCAGCCTAGGATCCCTCAACAGTAAATGAGAACTGAAGAGAGGGAAATTCCCATCCTGAATAATCTTTGGAAACATCTGCTAAGACAGGTAGTGAGAATGTTTCCAGTTAATAGTAAGTTATTAAATGTAGACCCAGTTGCTAGAGACTTTTCAAACCTACATAACAGCTAATTTGTTGCAGATTAGAAAAAATGCCAATCAGAGCCCTGCATGACATTATGGATATTCCCCTGGAGGAAAAGAAACATCACCTCTCTGTCGCTAGAGAAATTGATAAAGGAGAAACAAAATGCATCTGAAGCAGAAATTCTAGATGTTTTTGTGCCTCCTCTGGTTAAAACCTGCTTAGTCAAAAAGCAAACAGTCGGACTCCACGCTTCTATACCATATGTCAAGCCAATAAAAACAAAGATACCAGTTTATGAATGCTATAGATTATGATACAGAAGTGCATTCTAGCACAAGGATCACAGAGCTCTGCTTTCCCCGTGAACACAGATGTCACAACTTTACCTCATTCTTTTGAATGTGCAAGTAGTGAGCCAAGAAGAGGCTCCAAGAAAGCAAAGGCTTTAAACGCAGCAAATAAACTGGTTACAATAGAACATTTGGTTTCTTCCATCTGGTGCACAGAACACAGAACAAATCCTGGAAAGCTGCGTCTCAAGATTTGCACAGCAGGCTTTCAAATAATGCCACCTCAGTTTCCATTTGAGGGGGTAGGAGGGCTTGGGGTGAAGGGATAACTACCAACAATGCTTTGAATTGAAAAGTGCCTCGCTGCAGTTTCCTATAGACTATAAGATCAGGATGTACCACTTTAGCAAAGATTCACTGTAACTGAAAACAGCAGCAAAGTTAATCTTTGGCAGGAGATACAGAATAGTAACAGGTTAACATGGTCGAGAGAGGGAGTGAAGCATAGGAGTAGATCTGAAGAATTAGGAGTAGGAGTGAGAGAAACAGAACCACAAGGAGAGAATACGATGGTAAAAGAAAGAAGGCAAAGCACACAAAAGAGAAAGATGCATATGAGGGAAAAGAGGCATCTGTCTCAGGAGGACCAGCAGTTCTTTCATGAGGGCAGGAGCCACACAGGACATAGCATTTTCTGTATGGGAGTTCATTAAAGCTTGTAAGAAACCTCAAACAAATCTGCAGAAGGACAAAAGAGAGAGGGAAAAAAAAAAGATTTACGTATTTCTTTGGACTTCTCAATTGCTTTTTAGGTCATATTTCACACACACCCCACATATCCCCCCCCCCCCCCCAAGTATTTTTCAGAATGGAATTTTCTTCTTCCCACTCCAGAACTTGGCGTGGGCAGAGCACTGCAGATGCTGCTCAACTCAGAAACCAAGAACCTGATTCATTCTTCCCTTGAATCTTGCACTATCATTCAGGCTAGGACCAAGCAAACAACAAAGGCTGCCAGTCAGAAAGATAACTGTGTACATCTTATACATTCACTTCGCCCCAGTGTAATGGTGATACAAAACAAAGAGTAAAGGCAAATTCAACTCTGAATTTCTACTAGTTTGATTTAAGAGTAGTAGTTCTTCCTTTTGTTCCAGCAGACTTCAGCTGTGAAATTACTGAGTTTCACTCTATGCTGAGGGAAGGTTTTCTCCGAGTTACAATCAGCAATCACTTTTTCAACTTCAGAGAAAAAAGAACCCTTAAAACAAAGACAGACTCCTACAAACAGCCAGCAAAGCCCTTGAGCCTGATCATGTTCAACAAGTCTACATCATACTCTGTAGTGCCCATTTCAGCCTCCACAACTGTGCAACTGCTGGCTATCAATTCATGCTCAAAAAAGGATTCTCAGAATAAGCTGAAACGGCCATACGATATCAAAGAAGCCACCCCCAAGGTAAGTGATAACACTGGTTGGATTTCTGAAAGCAGAGGCCGCTTTCAGTAAGAAAGATCCCTTGCTTACTTCATTTTAGACTTTAAAATAAACAAAAGCTCTACCATTTTAAAAGGTTAGCCATTTTTTACTCCCACTGTTCCTTAATAAAACACCGTTTGTGTGGAAAAACAGCTTAGTGCATGCTTTAAAAACAGGCAAACCATTAATTGATCCAACATGTTGGCAGTTCTAGAGAAACTCACTGGACATACACAAGCAATACATTTTAAGTTTCAAAACAGCCTGAGATTTACTTCAAGGGTGCAGAAGCATGCCAAGGTCCTCCTCTGTTATACTGCTTAGTAAATAATCTGTCATACTTAAAGTACGAAGGAGTATTATCTGGACAGCTACTAAACTATGTGCAGTTTATGAAACACAGCTGTAAGAAGCTCAGGTGTTTCGGAGTTTTTTGTCTTACAAAACCAATGGAAAATGAGAATGAAAATCTTCTGCAGATTCCATCAAAGGAACACAAATGTGCCCAACTAATCTCTTAAGGAGGTGCCACAGGAAGGGTTCCAAAAGCACCACTTTTGCATGGGCACTAACATAATGCTCGTAAGCCAACAAACTGTTTTTCAACACATCCTTGCTATCTACTTTAATGAGGGACTTGAAAATCTCCTTGGAATAATATCCTGTTTCGCAGCCTTTCTGCGTTTGAATTTACCCACAACTCTGCTAAGATTCAACTGGTACGTAACAGCTGGACATGATTAGTTACTGGATGCAAAACACACAGAGATTTCATAATAGGTGGCATTTTAGTCCCCACAGAACAAGCTGGTGGTATAAAAGAGCAGCGACTCCTGGCAGAAAACACTGCCCCTAAATAGAGGTTTGCTGAGCTGTCTTAAAAACTCAAATTCTTCTTTTCAGATCACTGTTACAAACACAGTGAGGTTGTTTGCGGGAATAACCAGAGGTTTGTGCTGTTCCGGACAAATGGATTTCTGCTCCGTTAGGCAACGAGAGCTTTTGGAGCCAAGCAGCCATGTGCTGGCACTGCGAACAGAAGCTGCATCTGAGGGCTCTCCTGGAGAGCGAACCCCCCAGATGTCAAAACTGGACAGAACGACACACGTTCTCACCAAATCAGACACTCGGCACTCCTGTCCGATCCCTCGGCTTTCACGTTATCGCAGACAAGACAGCGGTCACCGCGTTCCCCCGATAAGCTCTACCACCAGCGCTCCGCTCCTCTCTGGAAGCTCTCAATCACACCTGCACCTGACAGAGGATCCTCTCTCCGGCCACAACAAAACGCCGGTGCTCCCCAGCGGACTCGAGGTCCCTCCGACTACCCCAAACTCGCCATCTCCCAAACTTTTCGGCACCGGAGCACACGGCGCCGGGGAGAAGCGGGGCCCGGCCCTCGGGCTGCGCCCACGAGGAGGGGGTCAGGCAGCTCACCTGCGTAGGGCATGGTGACGGTCTCGTTGGCGTTGCTGGAGCCCACGTTGTAAATGACGACGGCGGACGCGTTCTGAGCGGCGGCGTGGCGGATCTTGTCCTTGTAGGTGCAGTTGCCCCGCGGGATGAGGGCCACCCAGCTCTTGCCCGGCGCCGGGGCGTTGAAGCGGGTGCCGGGATCGCAGGCGTAGCGGTCGGCGGGCGAGGCGGACAGGGCCACCTGCCCGCGGGCGTCCTGCTTGGGCGACTGGTCGCCGTAGCGCCCGCACTCGCTCTTCTCGCTGCGGAGCTCGGCGCCGCCGCCCGCCGGGTCGGCGTAGGTGATGTTGACGAAGGCCGTGTACCACTCCTCCTTCTCGGCCACGGTGAAGTCCAGGCACAGCAGATGCACGAAACAAAAGGACAGCAGCCATGTTGAGAGAGCCAGGCTGCGGCACGCTTGGATCACAGACATTGCCATCTTCATCTGCCGGCCCCCCGCCCCCGCCGCCCGCCTGCGCCGCGTGCGCGCGTGTGCCCCGACCGCCGGCTCCGTGCGGGGCGGCGCTGCTCCCGCCGGGCGCCGTGCGGGAAGGGCGGGCGAGGGGGCAGCCCTCCCCTCTGCAGCCCGCCGCCTAATTCATGTCGGGGCCGTTTGATTTCCTCGGGCTGGCCCCGTCCCCGCCCGCCCGCCGGCCTCCCCGCCTCCCCCCCCTCCCCCCGACCCGGCTCGCTTCCTCCTGCCCCCCTCCCCTCGCTCGCCCTGCCCGCGCGACTGCCTCCCCCGCCGCTGGCAGCCCGGCCGCCCGCCGGGCGGGGAAGGCGCGGGGGAGGAGGGGGGGATTTCCACACGCGCACGCGGCGCCGCGCCCGCTCCGAGCCCGGCCCCTGCGGACGCTCCCCGGGCTACGGGGCGCCGGGAGCCGCGGCAGCGGCGCGGGAGCGGCACCTGCCGGCAGGCGGCGGCCGCGGCCGACCGACGTCAGCGAGGGCAGCGTCGGAAGGGCAGATAACCCTTCCCTGGGTGCCGTAGGGCGGGCGGCGAAGCCGAACGTCTTACCGCCTCTGCTTTTGCCCGAGTGCCGCCGTACCCCTTACAGGGGGGAGCGCCCGTGTCTTGTCAAAAGCACACGGAACCGCAGAATGACCAGGGTTGAGAAGGGACCTCAAGGGTCACGAATCTCCAGCCCCCTGCCACACGCAGCCACCAACCTTCCCATTTAATAGCAGACCAGGCTGCCCAGGGCCCATCCAACCTTGAACACCTCCGGGGCATCCACAGCCTCTCTGGGCAGCTGTTCCAGCCCCTCACCACTCTCTCTGTAAAGTACTTGAAAAGTCGCTCTGATTTAAGTGTCTGTGCAGGGGCTTTGGAATCCAGACCCTGTGCAGCTGTGGATGCCGCTGACAAGCAGGTTTGCCACAGTCGAGTGAGCTTCTGGCATGAGGACGGCACCCAAAGCAACGCCTGCAGAAGTGACAGAGCAGCTCCTTCAGGACACCCAGACTTGAGGGACGTGGCCAGAAAACAGCAGTTTAATCCTGGCTCAGTGAAAGCCAGATTTGTGGATTTAAACATACAAAATACCCAAAAAGAGTTGTGCTGAGACATAAGTACCTCTCAACATAAAACGGGGTCAAACAGCACCTGGCCCTGTCCACCTTAGTGCGAGCAAGCAGCAGACACTGTATGTTTCCATAGGTATGTTCAGTGTAACAGAAGGACATCTCTATGATTTAACATACATTGCCTACCCAACCACCTCGTTATTAAAAACCTGACGAGAGAAATGCCGTACCCTTTGGCTGAGATGTATAAATATCTCACTGCTGGCAATATTTGCCTGTTTCCACTTCAGCTTCATAGCTGCCATTGATCTAAGCCGTCTTCTGCTGACAGCCTTAACCACGGAAAGGTTATTTCCCCAGTGCTGACAAAATTGAGTTTGGGAGGAAAATGTACAAATGTGGGAATAAGACGGAGAAATTTATAACTAAATGTATTAGATTGCCAAGAAGCTGTAAGTCTACCAACAAGCAAAAGGACAACTTTGCTGGAAAGCCAATTCCTGGAGAAATGAAGTCAGCAGTTAAGAAGAAAAAATTACAATGCTGTTTGACCCTTAATAACTAATGGTGAGAAAAGAAAGTAGATGACAATCAACAGTAATTAAAAAGTGTTGAGATTTCATAAGGGAAGCTAAGCCTGCAAGGAAAACCCATGGTTGGCAGGGCTAGGGCCAATGAAGCATTTGTATATTTGGGAGAGTAAGAAGTATTATTAGAAGAGAAACCGTACAAATGATTGATAAATATTTCTAGTTTATATCTGGAAAGAGAAGGGTGATGTGTTTCCCAGATTATTGATTCATAAAAGAGAGATTAAGCCAGAAAAGGAGAACTATTGTAACTCATAATATAACTCATGAACCCCAGAAGAGTGGATGGGAGTGGAGGGACTAACCAGAAACTTGGCATAACGGGAAAATCTTGAAATCACCAAATACAATGGCCAGGTAGTTACAGGTAGCCCAGTGTTAACCAACCCCAAGGAAAACAAAATAGAAAAAAACAGTTGTATAGATGCCAGAAAGAGTGCTTTTTTTTTGGTTTGTTTGTTTGGTTAGGTGGTTTAGATGGGAAGTAGCCTGCCAAACAAGCACGATTTCTGTTTTTGTGAGGAAATTGTCAGCGCTGTTACATGGCCATTGCCACAGCAGACTCTTTAAAGGTGAGTTATCCAATATGTGATATTATCATTACGACTGTAACTCATGAAGAATCTAGCAAGAAGAGCGTAGTTGCAACAGACTGCTTGCCTACAGCTTGGTGCAAAAATATGGCCTCAGGAAACCAAAACCACCGACCTCTATGGAGCAGAACTGGGGGCCATGTGAGGAATTTTGTTCAGATTGCTAGGCTCCTTTGTTTGGACAATTCCGTGGAGTTCTGTGAACCTCTATCTCAGCCTGTTGGGATGATCATTGCTGTGAGATAAAACGGCTATGGTTTCAAGTTAGGTTAGGCTGTCTCAATTTTGATGAGATTTGCCTGGAATTTAAACATCTTGATGCAGAAGAATGACTGGGCCTTGATCAAGATGGTGTCACCGGGTATTTAGAAAGGTGCATTGGCACCTAAATTAGGCACTCTGGCACCCTTTACTGTTAATGGAAAGTGCCTCCAGCAAGCAATTCAGAACATGCAAATGTGATACCTTGTTGAGTACGGGACCTAGATGCTCCCAGCTGTTGGTGATTCTATGTTGAGCTGGACACCGGCAAAAGCAAAAGTGAAGAAAACGTGCTCCGGGGCAGGCAAGAAGTTCTTCCTCTCTCTCCACTTAGGAGGCTTCAGCTGATGGCTCCTTTCTCTCAGCCTTCAGCACGGTAACCATTTACAGAGCTGGGACCCCAAGGTGTGGGCTCAGGATGACTTGGGTTAAGAGCTGACTATAAGGCAGCCTGAAGGCTTTTTAATGCTGATGGGCAGCAGAAATAGTTGATTGAAATATGATCTCTCTGCAGGTGCTCAGGAAAACGAGTTCTATCTTCTTCTCTTGCTATGAAACTGAAATTGAGTCTTGCTTACACCTGGAGAACAGAAGAGATGTGAACACCGGGGAAACCACACAAAGGGTAAAGTGATACCACTGCCTCACCTATTTGCTACAAATACTATGCTTAGCATAAAAGAAAACAACACATTTGTTCATTAAGCGAGTTAATTGAGCAATACCTATTTTCCTGACCTAATTGACACTGTTAATATTCCATCCATCTTCCAATTCATATGCTTATAGCTACATTGCTTGCTATGGAACTTATTACGGAATCTTGCCTTAGATTTAAAGACTGCTTCATTCTTCCATAACACTTTGAATTACTATAGTTGCTACTGTAGTTCTGGTTTCATTTACTTCAGTCAATTTAATATTTTGGATAAAATTCTAATGCCATAAAGGAACCTTCAGAGTACAGTTCCAGAAAAAAATAATAAAAAAGTGTTCCATCCAAGATAAGCTCACTGTTGCCATAGGAAAGGTTTAGTAGAATTTATGGGGAAAGTGACATTTTCATTTAGAAATTATGAAAAGTGTTGAAGCAAGCTTTATCTTGTTTGATCCTTAGTAAGTTTTCATAGTGAGATGGTGCTCCTTCTGTCCCAGAGGCAAAATTGCCACATCTTATCACATTTGTTTAGTGTCTGCTTTTGTTATAGGATTTCTTTTGTAAACTGCAAGAACCCAGGAGATTGCTGCTGATGAATGCCATTCTGCCTGTTCCTTCTTCTGTTATAGCCTCTTAAAAATAAAAACTTTTGAAAGAAACACATCTCTTTTGAGCAATTTCTTTCTCTTCCATGATAGCTCGCTCAGCTCCCTTAAACTTTCCACGTTTTTATTGCTTGTCATTAATTTCATGTAGAGGTTTACTCAGCCCTCAAAATACTGGCCTTTCCTTTGCAATATAAAAATATCAGAAGTCAGCTTTCTTCAGCTACTAGATTATTCTCCTTGCTCTCTTATAAAGGGAGTCATTTAAATATCTCACTCAGAGAAAATGCAAACTGACAAAAACTCAGTCCCAGCTTTGCAGTGTAACCCAGGTGTTAGCACTCCACTGGTATTTCTTGCTTTCCCAGCTGGCTGGTTCCTTCTGCTCTATGCCTCTAACCTCTTGATTTCAAGTGCTTACACTACCATCTCTTTTCTTTCAAAATAAATAAATAAATAAATATAGATACACATATAAATATATTTATATATTAGCTGTGACTGTGGAAGAGTGACATTTGCTGCAGAAGATGCATAGAAATGTGTGATTAAAGATCATCTGCGCCTCGTGCTGCAAGTTCGTGTCATCTGGAAGGAAGAAAGTCACGCTAAGTGCTAGTCAGGTGGCTCATAGCTTGAGCTGTATCGCGATAAATCTTGGAAGTAGTACTTGCCAGCTATATGCCACTCTCTAACACTTAAAAGAAATACATAGACCAGTCTTCATGCAGGAAAACGTGGATCTTGCCTATTGTGGACAACATATATTAAATACTACTATATTTTTCAATTAATGGCAGATTCCTGCTCCACACTATTCCACCTGAAACATTTTAGCAAAGATATTGCAGAAGTAGTATTACGTGCATGGACAATCAAAGTTATTCTCCCAACAGACATCTTGCTTCTGAGGCAATCAGTAGCAGGAGAGCAACAAAACGCCACGTTCATCCCATGAAGGCTGTACTGTAAGTCATGAGAGGCACAGTCACACACAAAGAATTTTTTTAGTGGAATGCACAGCTTTTGAAAGGACCCTTCTAAAATTCTTCCACCATTTCTGATATGAGGCTATTAATTGCCAGCACAGAAGGCTACACGTGCACATTGTAGCTGTGATTCAGATTGCCACTGTTGAGCATAGCCAGCGACACTGAGCAGCTACTGTTTGTCAGGGCTCCCACCTACAAGACTCTGAACGGAGTAACAAAGAGCAGACAGAGCCAGGATAATTGTGGGGATGTTTTTTTTCTGGCACAATTCAGACACATACGGATATTCCTGATCTCAAATGAGAGCTAGGAGGAGTATATTTGAATTAACTCGTCATTTTTCCTTACTAATACACCTTGCTGCTGAATTTATTATACCATTTATATACAGTGCCACACAGGTCACTGGTGGGGGGAAAAAGAAAATGGTATCTAGAGCAAATATAGATCCTTGCCTAAATGGAAGATATTAATATGTTGTGCTGAAAAAGATGTGCAGGGTTACTAATGGAGTTTTTACAGAGGTGACTTCTCGGATTGATCATCTTTAATATTATCATTAATGGCCACAGCACACACAGACAAAATGGGAAATCACTAATGAAATTCATCGATGACATAAAATCAGGTGCCATTGGCAACAGAGAGAAAGGCCTATATCGAATAACTATATTGATTGGGCTGAGAGAGAGATGTGATGAAATTCAATAATTTGTAATGCCAGGTCATGAATTCACAGACTAAAAATGCCTATTTCTGCCCATAGGTCGGGGTATTGGTTCTTTAGGATATCAGTGTCACAAAGATGTCATTAAAAAAAAAAAAAAAAAAAAAAAAAACACCCTAAAATGCATTAGCAGACAGTGTCACCAAGTGAAAGGGGATACAAATCTGCTCACATATGTCTTCACGAAGGCCCACCTGGAGTTGTTTGTTCTGCATAAAAGGAATTTTGCAGCTGGAGAAGATGCAGGAAAAGATGACTAGGAGAGTGGGGGAACGAAGAATTTTTTCTCAAGGGAAAATTAAAAACTTATAAACAAGGGGAAAACCAGAGGGGATGCACTACTGGACAGCAACTGTATCTGGAGGGCTAGATGCAATGGATGAAAAACAGCAATTTAGGATAAAGGCCAGTGTTTGGCACTTAAGGAAAAGACTGCAAGAATGTAAATGAATACACACAAAGAAGGAGGAAAGTTTCTGGTTACTTTTACTTAATACTAATCTACACAAATTGCTAAACCTATAACAGTGGCATTAAAGATGGCATGATAAACTGATGTGATGGAGTCATTAAATGATATGCATCTGATAGCTGAGTTTGGATAAGATGATCCAGGAAATCCCCTTTTCAATCTGAACTCCACTTTAAAGTTGATAGGATCTTTTTCTCCCCTCCCTCCCCTAAAAGCAGCCTAACTAATATTTTTGGAAGACACCAGATGCACCAGATGGTGCTGCCACAAACAGTTTTCTACATGCAGCATGCCTAGACTTCCATTTTTACAGGTTATGGTTGAAATGCTGCATAGCTGTGTTGCATTTAGCATATTTTATCATGTTCTTGCATATGCCACTGATGTTTGTTTTCTACTCAAATCTGTGGCTTAACAGGTTCTTAAAGGAAACATTTTCAAATGTAGATACTAAAACACCTCTTGAAATGGTATTTTTGTCACTGGCTTGAATGAAAATTGCATTGAATTCTAAGGATGCCAAGCACATGAAAAAGATGAAAGCACAGAATTTTGCTGTATTTTTGATTTGTTTCTTTGTTTTTTGTTTGTTTGTTTCTTTGTTTGTTTGTTTTTTCCTTATGGCTTCCTTCTTTAAATTTAGTGGAAGGATGTTCCTTACCTGATCTCTGAGTTGGGATGTAACCTATGAAGGCTTTGCACACGCAGTTGAAGAAAAAAGTACAAATAGATGTTACTTAAAATTTGATAGAGCTGAGAAAGCCCAAAACTAATAAATTCTATTACCACTTCTCATTCTCTTTGTGTTTTTCCCCCTCTAAGACTTGCCTTTGAAAACTGAGTGTTCTGGATTCAGCAGTCAAATAGCTCAGACAATGCATTTAGATTTTAGATAATAGCCCTAGCTGTTGTTTCATGTCCTCTTATCTCTTACATTTATTGGTTGTTTATCACTACAATTAGAATGACAGAGAAATGGTCCATGCAGGATAAGAACTGATGAAAGATTCATATGTACTTTTAGCAAATAAGTAGTTCAAGGAAGTTTACTCAAGTTCTAGTTCTGAATTTGTCTGTTTGTTACATAAAATCGAGCACAGCAGTTTGAAATAATACTGCCTTTTGTCTGACACAGTTAAAACTCAAGTCCCTTTATGACACTGCACCTTTATTTGGCATATGCATTAGTCAGTATCTTGTCTAAAAGCTCCTTTTTGCAAAGAGACTAAAAGTTTTGTTGTGAGACAAGTCAATTTAATGGTTCATTATAACACTGTCTTGGGAGAAGAAAAGGCTTTTCTGGAGTCGGCATGGCTTTGTTTGTTTTGGTTGAAGACTGCAAAGTCTAATTAGGATTCCTGTAAGAGAGTCCATTACGATCACCTATTCCGATTTTCTACGACACTAATGATGTTATTAACATTTAAATTGTTAACATGGATTTTAATACTAAATATCACTCCTAGCTCCATGTTTTAGAAGACGTTTTTTAAAAAAATAACTTTTCAACTTGTTAGCATTTACACTTCTCAAACTTTAGAAACTAATATTTGATCTTCAAAGTAGATTTGTATTAATTCATTGCTGGACTCCAAAGTTACCTGTGAACACAGGCAAATAGCACTTCTGCTATGAACTGTTTTATCCAATCCACTAATAAAAAAATAGCAAAATATTTCAATAGGTGGTAAGGTTGCTCTGCTGATGTTGCAGAAGACAAAACCAAATATAAATGCAAAATACGCATTTACAAAAGTACCTGAGTTCCTTCATAGGCACAACAAGGCCTTGTTCTGGTTTCTTTGCCTTGAATATTTTTTTTCTGCTAAGCAGAGTGTTGAGTTCATTCACTGAATGCAGCTACCATTGCATGAGTCCAACACATATAAGCCAACAAGTAGACTAAAAAGCTTTCTTCCCAAATAGTCTAGAGAGATCCAAGAGAAATATTTTATTTATCCGACATCAAGCCTTTCACAGTCCAGCTTGTAGAGAATCAGCTATTAGGCAAGTTTTTGCAAGGCAAGAGGCTTGAAAGATTCATAAGGAAGCCCTCAGTCCTTCAGTCTGTTAGGATCTCCAAAGTGGTTGGAGAAAGTAGAGCTCTCCTCTCCACCCTGAGGAATGAGAAACCTCATAGCCTCTCCTCATCTCAGGGGCAAGTTAGGGCTCTGCATTGGAGAGACAAAATAAAATCATTTTACAGTCTTGACAGTAATTATTCAGTATTCTTAAGAGCGGTGGAAGATCATATGACTGGTGATGTATGCATGTGTGCAATTTCCAGAGACGGCTACACTTGTGAGTTTTGTGTCAATGCTCAACTGTTTTTTGTTGTCAATGCTTGCTTTAATTTTTATTATTTATCAGCACCTTTTGTGTTAATGAAAGGTCTTTTGGATATGTGTGTTCTCCCTGAGCAAAAACTGTCTTGCTCTTCCCTATTCTTAAGCAGAATGAAAAATCCAACAACATTAAAACACTCCACTTCCTCTACAAATATACTTAAACCTTGTAGGCCAAATAGGTGTTACCTGGTGGTCGGTTCCTCTGTGTGAGGAAGCATTTTATGGGCACCCTCAGAGCTAACCGGTGGCTGTCGGTCTTCACCCAGAGGGACTGTCTGCTCACATAAGTTGCTTCAGGCTGCTTTACCCGATGCCAGTGATTTGACCAATATCTGATCCTTCATAGCATTTTAAAGTAAACTGCGAGGAGTAACAACACTGCAGCACTACTCTGTCTTGAGACACAGCCCCTAGATTAGGTGGAAAACAAACAAATCACATACGTGGTGTGCTGCAATACCACAGATATGGCATCATCTCCTCATCATTTAGGAACTGTCTACATTACCTTTATGTGTAGCAGAGTGATTTGTGCAGAAAGAAAACTGTTTTCTTCTTGTGTCCCCTTTTTTTCTGATGCTCAACACGGTCATTTATTCACAGGACCTTGAAAATGGATGTATTTAGCAGCCATACAATCCAGAACAGCATCCAACTTCTGTATGGTTAAAAAAAGGTAACACAAGGGAAGGTATAAAAAGCCCTATGATAAATCAATGTGAGGTGATCTTTCCTCTCTTTGTTGCTTCCAGTTCACGATATACTGTCTTCTGGAAGTGACTGTCCTAAATCTTGGAGCCCAAGGTCTTTGTATTCTGTTAGCATCAGCCACCAGGAATAAACGCCTTCAAACACCTCAGCTCAGCCTCTGAATTTTGCTTCCAGTTACAATGAACCAATAGTAACAAAGTCTGTATCCATGTTTTGAACAAGGACTTTCTTCCTGAGATTACTCCAAGGTTTAGATGTGCTCCTTCACCAATATACTGAGGTCAGAAATTTTCCTACTGTCTTCTCAATCTTCAAGATACAGATTTTACACTGAAGTTGGCAACACATAACAGAAAAAAACAACATAACTCAGATCTGCATGCAGACACTGAGAACAACTTACACATCACAGATCATGGAATACTGTGCTATCTAGTAGAGGTAGAAAGGAATTCTAGCATGACCTTGATGCTTTACAGAAGTTTCCTTCCTCAAACCCACTGAGGGCTTAAACCTTGTTTCAGCTCTGTCAAAAGATTTTTAACATTCAGACCATAGTTGAATATGAACAGCTCAAACTTAAATAACAAGATTTTTATATGAGTAAGGATAATTTTGTAACTCATAGGGAACATACTGAGCGTCAAGTATCATTAAAAACACAAGCCAGTGTAAGATTATTTACATAAGAGGATTTTGCATTGAGGATTTGCATTTGAGGAATACATTTTTCACAAACCATCAGATGCAGAGATTTTAGTCCCCGTGTATAAGTCAGCATAAAAAGTGAAAAGATGGTACTTTCCTGTAGACCAGCACGTTGCCATAACTCTTGGTTTGTACAAGTTCAATGAAAATTCAAACTCCTTAATAAACTCGATGTGAAATTTAAGCATGTGACCACAAGAGGTCATCATTACTCCACGAGAACAGCGTTCAGGCTGTCCAGTACGAAAAATGTTGGTGTCTACACATTTGTGCTGGATTTACTCATACATAAGTTAGAGCTAATCATAAAACAGTGATTGTTTTTTTTCATATTAATTGTAAAGTTTATGCAATGACTCCTAAGTGATTACCAAAAATATATACTTTTATCTTCAATCTATATCTTCTCTCAATTTCCTTAAATTTCATTCCCGAATCTCCATATACATCCTAACAGAAGCCACACCTATTTTGTCTTTATGGCAGCTTCCTTGGCCTGGCAAAAGCATTTTTGGCATGTTTAGGTCAGTTGAGAGTACTGTTCATCATCTTATGACTGACCCTTTTCTCTCTTTGCTTTATATCTCTGCCAACTCTCCATTTTTAGTCACACCAAACTGTTGCTACCAGCTTCACCTTCAGGGACATCACAACACTCTCTCAGGTTTGCCACTGCAGCATCCTCACCCACCTCCCTACCCATGCTGCCATGTTTTCTTCCAGCTGGTACGAATCATTCTGTCTTTCTTCAAAATCCTCCTGAAGCCCAACAGCAATGATGGCAAAACACCAAACCTGATGCAGTAAGGCAACCAAGATGCTATGGCCACTGACTGCTACTTCTTACCTGGTTCTCTCCCACTTCTTCTCAGAAGGTCTTGTGTACCCAGCTGTAAGCTCATGGGAAGAGAACCATCTTCCATACTTTTATGATCCTTTATGCAATAGGGTCCAACTCCATTCTACGGGCTCCTGTGCAATGGGATCAAATAAGCACAGACTAAGTGTCTGAGTTATGAGGGAAATGGCTTGCATAACCTATTTATTGTGGAGACATGGTCAGCTTGGGAAAGAATTTCAATGTCAGCACAGTCTGATGACTTTTTATTTTATTTTATGACTCCAGAGTATGTTTCCAAACATGATAGAGACCGTGGCAAATCCACTGAAATCAACATCAAACTCCCATTCATTTTCAATAAAGCTGGAATTTCATCCTCAGCCAACTACACAGTGCAAAATCAGATCAGCACAAAGAAATTGTTGTAGTGTCCATATTCTCATCTGGTGATATCACCATGGAAACCTCATCACAGATTAAAGCTAACAATCCAGTACCATTCAATTAGCACAAGTGTCATGCTACTCTCATGAGCAGCTACAAAAATATATAGTTTCTTGAGATAATAAAAGCTTGCTGCACAGATACCCCACATGGGAAGAAAACTCGTTCACTAATTTCACGGATTTATTACTACATGCAAAATTTATGGCTGAAGAGTGCATTTGTCATTGTACTTTCAGATGATTTTTAAATGAATTCCAAAACCAATATTTATTTCAGATTCTGTCCACAATAGCCCTCATCTCATTTTTTTTCCTAGCTAGTATTGCTGTTAACTGAAGAAACTGCTGTTAATTGGAGAAAAAGAGATTGCAGTGGAAAAATAAGCATACTGCTGCTGTACACTTAACTTGCAATACAGCCAAAATGTGCTAAATATTTAGCTTATTTCTTTACAACCACTGTATGAGAAAAGAACAGTGTTGTGGCTTTCATTTGAAAGCTGTGATACACTGACTGGCATCAAACAGATGATTTTCTCCTCGTGTACAAATGTGGTGCTTAAATAAATACGAATTATTATCACTATATGAATTACAGTCTAATGTTCAACTACGTTGAATCTATTTCTTGACTTGAAAAAAAAATAATTTTTTATGTTACACGGAGAGGAATGTGATAAAAAACAGCATCTATAATTTTCTAACTTATTAGAGCTGCTTCCTGCAGTGTAACTAAAACAACTCCAATTGTTTACAAGCATATTCCCCGTTGTTTAAGAAGGTAAAGTTCTCTTAATTCTTACTTCAAATATTAGCTCTAGCATAGTATCTCACATCTTCCCCTTGCCATCAAACAAACGCTGTTGACTCAAGTGATTTTGTGCATATGCACAGCTACTCTGCTAATTACTGCCTGAACATCACAAAACTGTGTTAGCCTTCACTGCTCTGCTAAATCAGTTACTTTATGGCCAGAGAGGTGACTCCAGTGCAGCTCTGCAATCAGTAGTGAATCCAGGCCCTCATAGTTCAAAGCTCAACATCCTCCATCCACTTCATGATATGAGGAAAAACTGATGGAATTTTGACTCCTTTTTATTCACAAGTCCTACGTGAAATGTTGATTTGTTTTATGTTCAGGTGAACTTTCCTCCACCTCCAAATTTGTCTGTCCGTAGCTTCGGCCCACCTTCAGCATCTGAGCCCAAGCACATCCTACCCAAAGGAATGGTACTTTTTGTAGCTGCATCATCTCTCGGCTCGTCTGTTCCACCTGCTGATTCACTGCAGATAAATCCAGCTGTGCTTTTTGACCCCTTAGCTCTAAAAGCTGCACAAACTTTATCTGCAAGATCAAATCTCACAGGCACAGGGAAGGTGGCAGTCTGAAGTGAAAAGGGAGAGGGGTGCTCATCCCTCTTTCCTGCTAACAGTTTCCAGCTTTACTTTGAATGGTGTGCCTTCACCTTTATGTCAGCTACATGTTGCTCGGAAATATGACATCACAGAGCCACTGCAGCAGGAAAGGTTGGAAGCCCCATCCTTTTGTGGCAAAGATTTAATCCAGACTGTTCCAAAACAAATGGCAAATAAAGTTTCTGCTACCTTCTTTTCTGTGTGATAGCTCTCCACGCTTGAGATCTCTGCACATTTGCTTGCTCAAGATGTCAGGGGAATGCATATCTTGCCCTCTTCTCTCACACAGCTCTTCCTTATCGAAGCACTCACAAACCTGGCATGCTATGTGGCCTTGTTTCCCTCCCTCTCTTTTCCACAGCCCTGCTTTACCCAGTTCTCTTGAGTTAATATTTGAAATAAAATAAATTAAGAAGAAGACATATTTAGCAACTGGAATTCCTCACATAAGAATTGCAGTTTCACTTTTCCCTCCTGTTTGCGAGCATCACCTCTAAGATGAATACAAAAGGCATGAAAAACTGCAAAAGCATCACCAGGAAAACACAACTAAGAGTTGAAACCATAGAAAAAGGATAATGTAGTGGAAGATTGCAGTTCTGCAACTCTGTGGGTTGACAGGGGATTGGAGTGCCAGCCTTAGGCCATGCAAGCGACCTGGCTGACTCAGTACATCCGAGGGCCGGAGCACGGCTACATCTCCATGGACCCATGGCCAGAAAGAGATGGAGACAAGTTCTGCAAGGTCAGGACAGAATGCAGGATGCTTCAAACCAATGGGTGGACAGAGCTACCATGAACTCCAGCTGCTGCCCAGCCAGAGCAGACCTCTACCCCCTGCCCCAGAGGAGCAGAAATCCCCATCTGCCAGTCAAAGCAGGGAACCCCCGCATTATCATGGACTGCCTGAGAGTTTTTTCTCATCAATCATCTGTCAACAAGCCTCTGTGAGGGAAAACCTCACAGCCCTGTCACCGAGTGAGTCAGTGGGCACTGATGGTGTTAACCTTCAATCAGTAATAAAGCAAAGGCTTCTGAGCGCTGCTAATGCGTATTAGGCTTAGGAATTTCTTCTTCGATCAGAGGATGGAAGTGGAAGGACTGTTTCTGCAAAACTCCCAAAAGGGAAAGCAAAAAAATTGTGTTGCAACTCATTTCCAAGCTGGATAATTGCATTTCATGTTTATCTGCATTTATCTCTGTGTTCTTCTTTTGCTAAGATGTCTGTAGTATTCCCACATGCTGCTTGTTAGCTACAGCAGCTCCATAAGAGAGAGAGCTGCACAACAAAGACAAGGGTAGCAAACTCTTCTGATACTGTTTGACCAGCTTTCAGTAACTGCTTTTATTTCAGCAATCTGGCTTTGCTCATAGATGGGCTCTGTCACACAGAGTTCTCTGTAAACCTCTAGGGTGCATTCATACCTAGCAAGGATAAAATATCAGCAATAAGAAAATGACTCCAAATTTTACATCAGCTTCACCTCTGATGCAAACATTGCCATCTGCTAGCCCCTGAAGATTTGGATGAGATCAGCATCAGGCTGAAGAGCAACTGTTGTAGTTGAATCTGAGGAAGTCTGATGTAATTACAGATCGAGGTTATTGAAAGGGAAGAATTTATCTTCTTCTTTTTAAACTTCCAGGCCACGCTCCCATTGCTCTTTAAGTGGCTACCTAATTATCAGTGGAAGAAATGACACCATTCTCTAATGTCAAACTTCAAAACTCGTATCTCGCCTCCCAAGGGTCAAACTTGGACTCATTCCTCAACTTCGTGACACCCGCGATGAAACGAACAGCAATTTAGGAAGGCTCCAGTGAGTTCCCAGCAGAGGTCCCGTGTACTCAGAGCTCAGCCTGCTGCAAGCACACGGCACAAGCATCTGGTTCCCTGGGAGCAGCAGGAGACTGCAGAGCACTGCATCCCTTGTGAAAGCCCCCATGGGGAAGGCCTGTGACAGACAGAAAGAACGGCTGCAATGAGTGCAGGGCAGTGGGATGCTGAGGCAGACACAGGGAGTATGTTGCTGGAAGAGCCAGACTTGGCAGGGCTGCATGAAAACACAGCTAGGTGGTGTGTAATGTTAACATACGCTCAGCTAGTGAGCTCTGAAACCCTGGCACCCTTCAGCAAATATCTGCAGGCTGCCACTCACATTTTGCACGTACTGTCCTTGTTGCCATGCACCGTAATCCCCCCCCACCAGTGGCTGAACATCACAAGGCCTGATGCAGGGTGAAGCCAGACAAGCCCAGCAGTGGCCATGAAGGTGCTTGTGGAGCTCAAGAACATCCCACACCAGGGGATGTATGCACAGGACATGGCGAGCACATCACTGCTACTTTTCATACAACTGATCCCATTTCTATTTCACATTGTTAAGGATCTTAAATAGGGGTCGCTGTCTTCCTTGGAACTTTAAAAGACCCATGAGAAGCTGCCAGAACCCTGAATTTACTTCAGTCCCCGAATCCTCATGAACAAATTCAACAAGCTATGTTGTTTTTGTTTTTGTTTTGTCAGTCCAGCTATTTGATAGCCTTGATTAAACCTTTTCAGAACGACTGGAGGCTTTGGATGTTATTTATTTATCTTCAAGCACAGAAACAGTCACTCATGCATAAAAATCCTCAGCAGCTCACAGAGTGATGTGCTTACTTACCCATAGGGGGATCCTCAGGAACTCGCACACTGGCACACTCCTGCCCCACCACACTGGGTAACGTGCACACTGACAGACTGGCCCAGAGCACTTATTTCAGAAATCCTCCCAGGCTCCCACCAGCCCTCCTCTCCCTTGAAGCTGAAAACAAAAAGTCCCCAGCAGCTCCAGCCAGAGCTTTTCCTCACCGTTGTGCCATTTCCCTGCAGAAGGCTCCCCTAAGGTCGCTAACGCACTACTGAAAGAAGATCTCATTTTCATTACCTTCACATTTCAGCGTCTCGATGTCAAGAAGCTGCTGTTCTGCTTTTTGGGTTTCATTCCGTTTTGTTTTATATGGAAATTTTATATTAAACAAACATTACATGGCAGTCAAGGGGATGAGATGGCTCAGGGGATCGGTAATGGGCTGTGAAGCCTTCCCTTTCTAGGCCAGCACTCCAATTCACTCTAGGCTGGTTTAGCTGGATTTAATGTTAGAAAAAGTATTCTCATTTAGAAGGTCTGAGCTCTCTGAAACTAATTAGATTTAAAATGAATTGACTGGTGACAAGAAAACCGCTATGCAAATAAATTTCACCAGGCAGGCACTTGAAAAAAAAACACCACCATACAATGGAAGTAACATTTCACTTCAGATGGCTAATAATACAGATGGAATGCTCCAGAGAAATAAACAAAGAAGGAACAATGAGCAAGATAAAGAAATAAAGAAGAAAAAAAAGAACAATGAGAAAGACAGATAAAATAAACTGGTACTTGCTTTCATACAATCATTAAGGTTGGAAAAGACCTCTAAGATCCTGTAGGATCATCTAGCCCAATTGTCACCTACAAACAATATTGCTCCCCAGGTCGTGTCCCTAAATACTACATCTACCCTTTCCTTAAACACCTCCAGGGCTGGTGACTCCACCAGCTCCCTGGGCAGCCTGCTCCAATGCCTCACCACTCTTTCTGAGAAAGAAATTCTTCCAACTATCCAGCCTGAGGCTCCCCTGGTGCAGCTTGCGACCATCAGCTCTCATCCTATTGCTGTTACCTGGGAGAAGAGGCCAACCCCCACCTGGTCACAACCTCCTTCCAGGCAGTTGTAGAGAGCTATAAGGTCTTCCCTGAGCCTTTTCTTCTCTACGCTCAACCTGCTCATAATGCCGGTGCTCCGGACCCCTCATCAGCTTCGCTGCCTTTCTCTGAACATGCTCTAGGGCTTCCATGCCTCTCATGTAGCGAGGTACCCGAGCCTGAACACAGTACTTCATGTGCAGACTCACCAGCACCAAGCAGAGGGAGATGATCACCTCCCTGCTCCTGCCGGTGTGCTATTTCTGATCTAAGTCAGGATGCCATCTGTGTTCCTGGTCACCTGGGCACACTGCTGGCTTACATTCAGCTGGCAGTCAACAAACACCCCAGATCCCTTTCTTCCATGCAGCTGCAAAGCCTGTAGCATTGCCTAGGTTGTTGTGGCCAAAGTGCAGGACCTGGACTTTGGTCTCATTAATCTTCATCCCACTGGCCTCAACCCAGCGATCCAGCCTGTCCAGGTCCCTCTGAAAGACCTTCCTACCCTCAGTCAGATTTCCCCAGTTCAGTGTGTTCTTTTACATATAAACTTCAATTTATTTGAATGCAAAAATGCAAATAAAGCCTTCGTAATCTTTTCAGATATGCTTAGATAATGAATTTCGGAATAAATAGTAAGGTAACATAATAAAATGTTTTAAAACCTGTTCCTTAATTGGTGATGATTGCCAGATTTGCTCTTGTGATTTTCTACGTTGTCTGTCGTATTTTAACTAAGGCATTGTGAACTGCAATGTTCAAAAGAAGACTTTGTTCATCAAACCTGAGAAATTTACTGAGTGCTCAGTACACAGAGAAAAGCTGCCTAAGTTCAGTAAATCCCTACAGCTGATTGTTACAAGACTGAGAGGGGTATCACTGTATTCCTCATTAGCATTTTTGTATTACTCAGGTTTTTCAATTACTGAATTTTCAGCGCTGATTGCCAGAGGCAACTGCTTCATCTTCCAGCCCAAATCTGCTACACAACCGGCTTTTGTGGGTCACACCAAGAGAAGACGCCAGGGACCAAAACTTATTGCTATCTAACTTCACTTACTCATCACCAGGCAAATAGCGCGCTCATTCCGAAGATCCTTTTATTTGGAGACAAATATTTAACTTCAAAATACAGAACTACATCTTAGCTGTGGTTGACATCATCATTTGGAACATGTTCACATTCCCAGACTAACCACTGAGACGAGAGCAGCAAGAAATAGAAAACAAACAACCCCTCAGCCATCTTGATGGTACTTCCACCTGCACATCAGACACACACTGACTGCTAAGAGAGAGAACTTCCTCCTGTCAGAAAGAACAATAATCTAGGAGAAACTGGTAAAGAAATGAGATGCCTATCCAGGATGCTGTATTTTTCCTGTCCCTCTTCTGTAGTTTTACCTCAGGTACATCAGTGTTGCAGTTTTCCACCTGTGTTTTCAGTAATACACACATAAAATAATACCCCCTTATGCTCCACCAAAAGGCTTTTGCTCAGCTTTAAAAGAACCACCTGGAATATTTACTATAAAACGAAAACATATTTCACAGTACATCACCTGCTGATAAGTTCTAGCTCAAGGTAAGACTAGAGACGCTTCACTCCATAGTAAATATAAATAAGACTTGTAGTGAACATTGGTGGCCTGACTACAGTGACACTCTGTTAAGTGTGATGTTGATAATTGATAGAACTGTTATCGCAACACTGCACTAGAAAGAATTCTAGTACATGAAATAGAAATGAGAATAAATAGAAACTACTGTTAGAATATCAGCTAAGAGCAGTGCGACATAACCAACCAGTTCTGTTCTTAAATCAGTCGAAATACAGAGGGCTGATGTCCATGTCTAGAAAAGGTTCTAAGCCTTGCAATAATTACCTGCATTCAAACATTTTGTTTATAATGCAGGTATTACATCACCTATAATATGAAGTCCATTATGAAATGAATTGAGGCACGATGCTGTTATCGGCGTGATGCTGAGTGAAGACCTTTATCCGGAATGCTTTAGACAAAAATGATGTAGAAAAAATAAGGGATCTTTTGAAGTTTGCAAAAGAAACGATGGGAGCTTTCTATAGTTGTCAGGAATTGGTGATTCAAAAGATCTCCTTCAGTCCCGTGAACCAACAGTTAAACCAGCCCCATTATATGCCATAAAGCAAACAATCCGTCCTCCAGCTTTCATTAGGTGAATACATTCAGTATTTAATTCAGCCAATCCTCAGTACCACTGATATTAGTCTCATCTAAATGGAGCTATAATTAGACAGGAAAACCATTCAGTTCATATTTGCATACGATTTCTACGACTGAATGCTACCGAACAAGAAAAAGCCATAATTAAAGGAGAAAAATTACTGTCTGGATAGGAGGTGACACAAAAGGGGAACATGCCATGCAAGCTCGAATACTGAAGAAAAGCATGAAACAGCTGAAATGTTGAATTTGTTACCACAGACATTTCAGAAAAAAAAGATGCCAAACAAATATTCTGCCTCATGTAGGCCACAGTCCAACTGCCTCTGAAGTCACTTGGATGCTCCTGTTCAGTGGACACTGGCTCCTTGCAAGGAGAGCTGCTAAGCTTGGATAAAGGCTGCTCAGAGCATTTGTGCAACCTCCACCCTTGGTAACATTTGAGATTCAGCTAAACAAGGCAATCTTATTCGATGTGGAAGTTTTCAGCAGGAGAACTGAGTGGGTAAACTCCAGAAGTCCCCTTCAGTCTAATTTATTGCACTATCTTACTAATATTTTCTCTAAATTAGAAGAGAATTTCTTGTCATCAGTGTATGAGGTTGCAGCACAGATTTTCCATTGCATAACCACCACCACTGAACAATATTGTTCCACATACCGTTTATAATTCCCCTTGCTGCTGCTTGTGACTGTGGACTCCCATGCTTTCACTGCTCACACTTGAGAAGAGTCTCTTTACTTATCTATAATTTCTCTTTAGGTCCTTGAAGACAGCAATGAGATCTATTCAGCCTTCCCTCCTCCTGATTAAACAACCTCAGCTCTATTCACACAACACACACTACAGCCTCTTAACACTCTCCCATTGTCACTCACTCTCTTGTACTGTTTGGTCCGTACAGTTTCACTTCCATTTTCCTTTTGTGACAGAACAGGCTTTTTCCTCCCCCCCTCACAGCACACTGATTGAAAACTACCCTACCCCATGCTGACCTTTCATTCTGCCAGCTATGGGACATTTTTTAGCCTTCTTCTAGGTGAGAGGCTTCTTAGTTTCCTGATCACCTTAGCAGAGTTTTCTTCCACGTGGCCGTATTAATTTTTTTCCTTCCTCAAGGATTGATACTAACACAATATAGTGTAAGACTCACAGGAAGTGTACAGGGACTTGAGTCCCTCATCTGTCAGCATCCTCCAGTGGAACTCATCTCTTAACTCGTGTGGCACGGCTATAGCTGTACACCTCATGTTAGATCAGGGTTAAACAACAGTACTAAATATTCTAGATAATGTCTTGTAAGTCTTTTCTGATACTGCTAGCCCTCCTCTAGCTCAACTAGAAACACCACCTTCAGTATGCCCTAAGATCATACTTCCTTTGGCAATGACAGCCTGCAGACACACTGGTCAGGTTTCTTGGGCCTTAGATTCAGCTATCTGAGAAGGGAGATCACCCTGTCTTGAGAGGAATGACCGACCTCCTTTGGGAGCCCATCTCTCTCCATTGATTAGTGGGAGAGGCCAAGCAACAAACTCAGACCGGTGAGCTCATCATTACAAGGCTGAACCTAGGTGAATTAATCTCATCTCCTGTGGCCAATTAAAATATTCACATTTTTCATCCCCTTCTGTTACTTCCACCTGACAAGCATCCAGCACTGCAGGAGAAATTCTTTTTATTAATCATCCAGTCTGACCTTGATTTTTATTTTTTACTTCCCCCATTTCTGTCACACAGGTGCTCCTGTTTATTTCTGTCACCAGTGATCCCCATCCTGTTCTTCACTCACACAGCCTCCTGGTTTAACATACACAGAAAATTCAACATCACGTGCCACCCTCCTGATGGGATCAGTTGGACAAGAAACGAGATTATTTATGACATTACAATCTTATCAAGGAGAAACTATACTAGTGATAGCTTGCCACAAGCCAACAAGTTTGTACTCCAAAAACAAACGATTACTGTTTACTTCTTTTGTTAGAAAAATGAGTAACTAATTAATATTGTGCCATTCCCTCACCCCAATCTTAATTAACCTGTGATAATTAACATATCATACCACATTAAATGCTTTATAGAAATCCTAGCAGCTTAGCTTTACTGCATGACTTCCACCTTAAAAACAACAACAGCAAAACCCAATTAACTGCAGTGATAAAATGTTGCACAGTTGTTTGCTGAAGTGACGGAAGCAATGTGAAAACACACAACTTGGCTACCATAGGAAAGATGAATAGATTTTAATAAAGAAGTGACAGCTGAGAGGGCTTCCTGAATTGGGTCTCTTCTCATTTAGCAGCAAATTCTCTCATTGTCTTTTTCTCCCTTTTTTCTTTTTTTTCCTTTTGATACATTTCACACTCACTCAGACAAAATAACCACTTAGAAAATTTCATAGGGAATCCTTTTGCAGGGCTAAGAAGACTGGAATACACCAAAAAATCTTTCCAGTTTTGAAATATTCTATTGGGATGTGCCAATTCACCAGGCATCAATAAAGATTCTTGCTAAATCCTTGTCTCTCTTTTCTTTATATAGTGAAATCAGCAAGGATGAAATTATCAGACATCAAACATAGATTGATAAGACTTTTAAGGTCAGTTGCTGCAAGGCCAGGGTTTGAAAACAAATGAAATGTGATGTACGATGCTTAAAAGGTCAGTTAGAAAGGTATATGCTGGGGGTTTTACAATGCAACCCCTAGAGAGGTAAACATATTGAATGCTGCAAGGGGACACTGTAATAATGAAGATAATTATGGTAATAGGTAGTTGGGTAATAGAGGCTTAATTAGATCAGAACAAGCATGTTATTTAGAGGAAAAGAAATCACAATGTATTAAAGGAAAAATAAATTACTTCATTTCGGGTCAATATTTATTTCAAGTTGATAGCTAATGTGCTTTATTGCATGCTTAAAGGGACCGACCAACAGTCAGTATGTAATCCATAGTCCCACTGCACGGCCACAGAACCCCAAAAGGTGAAGCAAGAAGGGAGCAAGATGGGGAGATACAGAATGAAATGTAGCTGCAATGCACATATTCTGACTCTGCGGGGTCATAAGGAATGATGATGCTCAGCTCTGAGAGATGCCCGCTCTCCTTCCATAGCTTCTCTTACAGAGTCACTACAAACAGCCCTAAAAGCAGGGGTGACTCCCACTGCTTTCCACAGGGATCTTTGCAAAAGCAATAGTCTGCAATATGCTTGCATGCTACTTCATTATGTGCGAATTTCCCAGACAGCCGTCCAGTCATGCTAATGGAAATAGCGTGAGCTGTAAATTAGCTACCATCATCTAATTTTCCTCTTATTTGCCTTGTATTACAGCCTTGGGCTGCTTCTAGCCCTTCTGAAATCAACACGTTTCGCCGTTCACGAGCGAAGTGACTCCTGCCACCTAGAGGCTGCTCTGCGGAGCGCCATCGAGGAGGAGATGGAGGATCACAGCATTAACGAGCCCTGCTTAAACGCCATTACAGTTATGAGATTAAACACCAAAATTATAGATCCTAGTGGCAGCACACCTCCTTTTTTCCTCTTTTCATTTGTGCATTTGCTTATGTAAAAATGCACTCGAATGGGAAGATCATTTCTATGGATGTATCTGCGAGTCCTTTTCTTAGCGGCTCCATTCATTCATGAAAGCAAATTAGCTGCCTAGGATAATTATTCTAAAAGAGATTAAAACCTTCTGTTTATCTTCCCCACCCCCCTCCGATGCTATATCAGTTATTCCCGTTGTGGTCTTGCACTCCTGGATGCCTAAAATAAATGGCCGCAACCAGAACAAAATATTAAAGATGAAGGGCATTCATTAAGAAAAGCGAGAATTACACTAAAAGCTGGAAGGCTCTGCAAAAGATCTTTGGTTGACAGCTAAATAGTACATAGCTATAGTTAGAGAATAACAGAACATTACTTCTCATGCCTTCTTATGAGGAGAAATGTTCCGTGAAGTGGCCACCATGAGTTTTTATCTTAAGCAGTCACGCTTTTTCCTGTGTGCCCCAGTAACCCGGTGTGAAGGTCACATCTTGGAGGAAAAGAACGACAAGCAAAGAAACAGTTTGGGGAGACACATCCCTGACTCACTGAAGCTACAAGAGTAACTTGCTGGAAAAGCAGTGGTGCCCACTAAATCCCTCTCATTCTCTTTAAGCCAAAATCACACACAAAACCAGCAACCACTTCCAGTAAGAAAGGCACAACCTAGCGCGAGGTGGAGCAACACAACCAGCCCGCTGGAATGAATGGTCAAAGCACACTCGAAATGAAAATGTGTGCTAAGATATAAATGCGTATGAAACTGTCACCAGAAATCTGAGAAGAAAACTCCCCAATGTGGTGTTAGAAAGTAGCTTTTATTCCTTATAGCATGTATTGGGCAACTTGACAAATCAAGTGCGTGCCCTCTGAGCTCGAGTTCTACATTTAAACAGTTAAGACATACATATGCAGTACATTGGCATACAAATTCTCCCTTTCTCTCTCTTTTTTTTTTTTTTTTCCCAAGAACTCCACCTCTGGTGGTCTCTGACTGCTTAATTTCTCCCCATTTTCCCACCAAACCTATTCCCTATTGCTAAACCAGCCTATATCGAAACATATGACATACCCCTCTCATCCTCACAGGCAAGAGACCATGAATTATATTGCATTGCAACTGCTCTGAGAGCCTTTCACTCATCTTCATTTAAATAACTATCTGATGAACTTCATCTAATGATTTCCATGAAGGGATCTCAGGCAAAATGCTGCAAAGTCTTACAGTATCAAAATGAATCAAAGACAGCCTTGCAACCTTTGCTTCTACTTCTGCCACGTGCTGCTTATGATGAGGAGTTAAGTGATTTGAGAAGAAAATACACAGCATATTTTAGAAGCATATTTTTAGAAATACAGCTGTTGAACTGTTGTATTATGTGGTTAGTTCTTGCTTGCAAAACTGCAATAGCTTTTAGATGTTGCAAATAGTTATGGGTGTAGCATTATAAACTAGGAAGCATGTTGTAAGGCTATTCTATTTTGACAAGAGACCTTCAGCAAAGGAAACACAACAGTGAAATGACCTGAGCAGTCTTATGAAAGATCAGAAGCATCGAGGGGCCTTCACACAAGGCTGAGCTGTCTCACTCTGGGAGTGGGTTGGGATGCAACAGGTAGACATCAAGATACTTCTCCCTGTCCTCTGTATCATAGAATGGTCGGGGTCGGAAGGGACCCCAAGGATCATTAAGTTCCAAGCCCCTGCCACAGGCAGGGCCACCAACCTCCAGATCTGCACTAAACCAGGTGGCTCAGGGCTCCATCCAACCTGGTTGGAACACCTCCTGGGATGGAGCATCCACAGCCTCTCTGGGCAGCCGGTTCCAGCCCCTTATCTTCCAACACCTCAGTATATATCATTAAAAGACAGGTTGTCAAATATACCTTCATCCAGGGACGAGCAGATGTTCAGAGATGATGGCCGAGTGCTGACGTGAGTGAATGTTACGATATTGGTGCCCATGGATGACTTCTAACAGGCGTCCTCTCACCGAGCGTGTGCCAGTGAAGGAAGTGCATCCAGCGGGCGATGGAGGAAGACCACTGGATGAAGTAAAAGGCTGCTGGGCTGCAAACTGGACTGTTACAGTGCAAAAAGGATGTTGGACTGCAGAAGAGACCGTGGAATAGAAGACGAAACCTCATAAAGCACTACCTGAGTTATAGGCATGTATGTATAGGCATCGTGGGTAACTGATGAACGTGTACTGCCTGTGGAAATACGGTGCACACTGCATCATATCATCTTTGGAAACATCAGTGGAAATACCCCCAGTGCTTCCTGGCGCTGCTAATAAACAACACCGGCAACTTAACAGCAGCAAAACTTTGCTGTTGCGTTTCCACGTATCGCTTTCTTCGATGCGCGAGCGAAGTCTCATTCAGGCACGGAAAAAAAGCGGGCAGCAAATCCCTGCAGCCAGGGAGGAAGGGAAGGAGGGAGAGAGGCGAGCGGCGCACCGCCGCCTTCGGGACGGAACCTTCCCGCCTCGCCGCGCGGGCCGTGCGGGCTGCGCACCGCTTCCGGCTTCCGCGCCGCCGTCGGAGCGACGCTGGGCTCGGCGAGGCGGCGGGAGGCGGCGGGGGGCCGGCGCCAGAGGTGAATGCCGTGTGAATGAATGCCGAGCGCCTCGCGACGCGGTTCGGGGACCTTAAGCGGAACAGCTGAAAAACTGACAGGCTTGCGTGTTCGGTTTAGAGTAGGAAGCTCCGCGTGGAGAAGAGCCCTGATGCAGAAGTGCTGACAGCTCGGGAGCCCCTTTGGGCTGAGGAAGGGATGCAGGCGCGGACCTGCCACGTCCTGTGGGTGGGAAGGAGCGGCGTAGCGCCGTGGCTGTCACTGCCGAGGGATGGGTGCTGCTCGAGTGTTAAACCTGCATTTGGGCAGTTGGAAAATCGCAGCTACCAGCGTGCACGCCTGCACGTCAGCTTGATGGCAGGGATGAAGGTGGGGAGAGCAGGAATTGTGGCTTAGTTGTGCAAGACGAGATGTGTTGGGAGAGGTTTTCCAAACGCAGGCGCTACAGTGAGGTACCGAACTTGGAGCTGAACGCTTAGCATGGCTGAGGTTTCACATCATCTGTAAACATGGGTGGTTGGGTAGCTACAGTACAAAGAAATGCATCTGCCCTAGACTTGGGAGTGTCTCTTACAAATATGTTTAATAAGGCAGTGTTGCTTTTTTCTCTGCGTGTTTGTGTGTCAGTGGAGAGGTCCTTGCCTCTTCCTGAGCTGCTTTATCTCTATGCTTGCTAAGCAAATAACCCTGCTGCCCCTTTTGTTGCCTTGCCCTATCAGTTGCACAAATCTTGACTTTGGGGGGGACATTCGTTTTCGTTTGATTCACTTACTGTGTTTACTCTGCGCCTGGTTTAGAATGTCACACCAACAGCAGTCACATCAGCAGAAATGGTGATGGAGATTGAGCCTGAGGAAGAATGCCTGAGTGCCAGCATCAACAAGAGAAATTCAGATGTCAGACTGCACATTTAATCTCTCAATCGTCCATTTCATGAAGTCAGGATAATAGTGGCACATAGTAAATTAAGCATTTGACTTCATTGTGGAGATGAGAAGAGTGCAGTGCTCTGATGAATTTACTGACAGTCTCCCCACTGCCTTGCGTTGGTTCCCTCCTGGTCTGTTTAAATAGGCACACATTGAACCAGAGGAATTAAATTAGCATAAACTCTTCTTGGGAATCTGTGGCATCTTTAGAGAAATATATGCTCATCTCTTCATTATTACTAATGTGCTAGAATGATAAATGAGTGGTTGAGACATCCCCGTTGTCATCACTCTTAAAACTAGAATAGTAATGTTTTGCTTTCTAAGCTTTCACAAAGAGTGCCATTTTCATTTTTGCAGCAAGCCATGAGTCACTGACCTGAAGAATGTTTTTTAACTGGTTGAAGTAGTGAGCTTGAGAAAAGAGAAGTGAAAACGAGCTGAGAATTGTTGTTATTAAACAGGCAATAAGGCAGCCTAAAAGGAGAGGCCCATCACAAACACATTATTTCAAAGGCAAAACACTTCAAAGACATTTAAGCAGAGAGGGTAGGACAGCCAAATCCTTTCCAGATCACCAGGATTATTCCTAAGTCATCACAGGATCCTTCATAGGGGACAGGAGCCTTTTTCTACATTTGAAAATCTTTCAGGAAAGAAAATGAACGGAGATGGAACATTTAACAAATGGAAACTTCAAGATCCGGTTTTAGTGCTGGTTATGTCACATGTATCCATGTACTTACATGTGTAGTTTTGCATGCATTCATTACATACCTTTCTCTGTCCCACAGACAGTGAAAAATGCCTAAAAAGAAGACTGGTGCTCGTAAGAAAGCTGAGAACCGTCGAGAACGTGAGAAGCAGATAAGGGCTTCAAGAGCCAACATAGATTTAGCCAAACATCCTTGTAATGCCTCAATGGTAAAATAAACTAAAATATTTTGCATTACAGTACTTGATTTTAAATTATGTAAAACGAGTGATAGTACATTAACTATGTATAGTACCACTAGAACAATAGCCTTTACACTTAAGATTACACTTGTATCAGAGGCAGTAGTACTTGCATGAAAAGTTTGGTTCCTAATCAGAACTTAATTCTGAATTTTATATGTTCTACGTAGAATAAAAATAATTATCGGTATTTTATTTCTATTCTTTAGGAATGTGACAAGTGCCAAAGGTAAGCATTTTTCCCCTTCTAAAGGCTAATAGTTTACCATTGGCTAGTTTCAAACATTTTACAGGTCTTGTTTTAACATTTTGTTCCCCCCCCCCCCTCCATGTGCCTAGACGACAGAAGAATAGAGCTTTTTGCTACTTCTGCAACTCTGTTCAGAAATTACCCATTTGTGCACAGTGTGGTAAGTGGAAATAATGAAGGCTATTCTGTTTCTTTTATGCCTTTAAACCCTCTGCAGTTAAGGTTCCTTCGTCGTGAAGTACTTTTGCAATTTTTAGAGCAGGTTCTTCTAAACCTGTTTTGAATATCCTCCTTAAGGGAAGGTTCTTGCTCAGTCACGCAAACTAATGAACATACGTATGACCCTCCAGGGTTTGCAAGTCTGGGCCATAGGCTTGTCTTCAGTATTTGATATTTAGAAGAATTTTACTTTTTGCCTTTTGGGACTGAGAACATATGACTGTTTCCCTAGATTTATGTGGGGGTGCTGTTTCCTAGTGACAACAAAGCTTATAAAGAGCTGACTGCCCAAAGGACGCAATAAATACTGCATTTTGGGGATGATATAATTGCCGATTGCTTTAGTATCAATTAAAGCAACATAGTTTTGTAACATAACAAGCTGTTGGTGTCAAGAGGGCTGATGCTTGGAAATCAGATGAGAAGGACACTTAGTGATATAACTGGGTTCTGAGGCAGGCTAAAACACCCGTTTATGCAATTTGCTTGAAGGCGAGGTTAATCATCATTTTGTACTTTGAAGTCATTTTTTTTGTTTTACTCTTTCAACACATCATCAAAGATTTTCCATTTTTCATTAAGCAATTTGGCCGTTTTTAGTCTGACACTCAGAGCTGCTGACATCTGCAGCTTACAGTGCCTTTGTTGGGACCTGCAGTACTGAACAGTTCTGGAAACCAGGCTGACTGTGTGCAGTGGCACTGCGTCATCCTTCAGAGGTCTTCCCTCTGTCATTGTGCTGTGAAGTACTAAAAACACTTAATCTGTTTTACAGTCCAAAGTTGACTCCTTATACTCATTTTATCTTAATCTGCCATATGTTTCTGGAAGAAAAGCACTCCTAATCACCACAAAATGATGCTGAGTCCCCTAAGGTTTGCCAAGACAGAGACCAATAGAACTCTTTGGTGCTTAATCAAGTGTAGGTGACAGGCCCCATAAACCAATGTCATCTTTCCTAGAGTAGTTCCTGCAGGATGGGAGCACAGTGGCTGTATCTCTCTGCTCCAGAGCCAGTAATATCTCCACCACATTATACTGCCCAGCTCAGACCACCAGCGGTCATCCCTCAGTGCCATTTGGCATCTGATAATACCAAAACCCTCCTGCTGATGGTGCGTACTGGGGTATGTACTTCCCTCTGCATTTGCAGAGTAGAATTTAGTTTTATGAACTCTTGAGTAGGGAATATTACCCCTAAGGAGGCAATAGTAGAGACACCAAAGGGATCTGTGGCAGGTCAGCTTAAACCAGTGGTAAAATCCCAGTGCAATGACCTAGGCTAGCTACACGTATTTTTGCTTACATATCTACGTACCAAGTAAGCATCTTCCTGGTAAAGGTACTTACCTTAGGGGAAAGCTATCACCCTAGTTGCTTGCCTGTGTCAGAACAGACTTTGAATTGCACACTGTGGCTTTTACTCCTGTACAAGCCCTGTGTTTAAAGAGAATTATTTTGCCATCCCTTATTTGTATTGAAAAACAAAAAACACATTGAAAGCTTAAGCATCTAAGTATGTAAGTAATTAAATCATCAAGTATGGATACTTTTTTCAGAGATCCTCAGCCGTGCTACCTTTGTGGTGGGACTAGCAGCAGTGTTAAATACAACTTTGAGTAGTTGTTCCTTGGCTTACACCTCAATTATCTTGTTTTGACATCTGAAATCCTCGTCAGTCCATTTAGACTGCCTCAAAATATACAGCAAGACAACCCAGTGCCTCACCTCAGCACTGGTGCTGAAAACAGATCAGAATTCATTTGATCTAAGAAAAATACATGGGGAGGTTAACAAGTTGCAAACATTTGTTTGCATTATTTTTGAACCAGGTGTATGACCAATTACATTTGCTTGAATCTCTGTTTCTGCATGAGCACTTTTAAAAATGTCTATATATTTTCCTTCTGGTTGTTTGTTTTTTTTTTTTTGTTCAGGAAAAACCAAATGCATGATGAAGTCATCAGACTGTGTCATAAAACATGCTGGTGTGTACAGTACTGGACTGGCAATGGTGGTATGTATACAAAATGACAGCTTTTTTTCAAGTATGACATTATTCTATGCCAATCTTTCTCAAACAAGGTAAAACAGGTTTACACAGCGATAGCAGATGGTACACTAAGACTTTTTTCTCATCTTACCATTACATTACCGAAGATGTAAATTTTTCCTTTTTAGATTGAGTTCCTGCAAACACTGGCTGGTAGTTTGTTGCCTATGGGCTGAGGAGACTTCTTTAAATGCTATAATTATGTAGTTGATCTTCTGATCTTGCACTTCAACTGAAATGAAAATGTATTATTTATATTCCTTATGAGTTATTTGGTCTTTGCTGTCCATGGACCTGATGCTCTAATATAACGTGGTTTAACATCTGAATGAGTGATTTCAGCTGTGAGAATCTATAGCTTTTTTTTTTGTCTTCAAATTGCATTCTTTGCCAGAAAATGACTATCATTTATAAAGTTCAGGTTTTAGCTAGAAGACAACTTCCATGCATAAAATTTAAGATACAGATTTTAAAAGGTAAAAACAGAAAAGGAGGGAATGAGGTTATTTTTCATTTTATTTAATCCTGTAAAAATGGGTATTGAATTAAAAAAAAAAAAAAGAAGAAGAACCCTGCAGTGGCTTGATTGGATACTGATTGTTTTGTACTGTCTTGCTCATCTGGAATAAACCCACTGAGAGAAGGGGTAGTGAGATGCATTCGGGTTTTGAAATAAGTCTCCCTGGACATTGTACAAGTCCCAAGATGCTATCTTGCTGTAATTGCAGGGGGCAATCTGTGATTTCTGTGAAGCTTGGGTGTGCCACGGGAGGAAGTGTCTCAGCACACATGCATGCATCTGCCCTCTTGCAGATGCAGAATGTATTGAGTGTGAAAGAAGCGTCTGGGATCACGGTAGGTTGCTCACAGTTAATGAAAAAAAATCTAAATTATGCTTTTCCTCTCGTGTTACATAAGTTATTGTACCTATATGCTTAGCATAACATTTTCCATCTTCAAGATTGGTATACTTGGTCAAAGCAAGGCATTCTCCCCATTTTAATAACAGATCTTACGAAGTGGGGAATGTAAACGTGCCCAAGAACACACACTGCTTAACTCAGGGACGTGCATAAAATAATTGTCCCATCAGCTGAATGCTTCACATAATTAAGTACCACATCTGATGGTCAGCGTGCAATTTTCTGCCATTCTCACCCCTTTCATCTGCACTAATGCAGGTATTTGGGTCCCAGTTGCCTGGCAAACCATACTGATCACCATTTGTGGAATCCTTTCAATTATAATTTCAGCGTGCATCAGAGGTGAGGGGGTGGGAAGGAACAACACTGGATGAGAGAAGATCTGATACAATTTAAATAACACTAAAATGCCATAGTCAAATTGAAAACAACTACTAGTAGTACTTATTCAATATTTATGCTATCTTGGTTTGTAGGATACGTGGTATTTTTCAGAGTAATAGTGGATGCTAGTATCTAATTTAGAACTTTCTCTTAGGACGTTAGACAGAGGGCAGAACTGGTCTTCAGTTAAAAAAACAACACATAACTGCCTAAATTGTTTGCGGAGCAGAACTTGGTGCCTATGCCTGTTACTGGTTATTTTGCCTTGATACGTCTTCCAGGAGGCAGAATGTTTGCCTGCTCTTTCTGCCACAATTTCCTCTGTGAAGACGATCAGTTTGAACATCAAGCCAGCTGCCAAGTTTTGGAAGCAGAGACGTTTAAATGTAAGTTGGTTGTCTGTAGTCTCTTTCTTAAAAACTAAGCAGACTCAGATTGCTTCCTCTGTGTTCCAGAATACTCTCCAGTGCCTTTTCCAGGTAGGTGATGCCTTTTGCCACCACTGGAGGGAAGTGCCTATAATCCTGGTATAGAGGCAGAATTAAAAACCTGAACTTCGATAGAATACATGAACTTTTAACTGTGGTCAGATTGTAATCTAAATCCCATTCTAGCTGTGAAGCTACTTTCCAACACCAAGAAGTTTTTGTTAAAGCACAGATGCTCTAGAAATGTTTAAACATACGTGCATTAGCATTTCCAATTCTGTCTTTAAACACAGAGTGCTGACTCCCACTGCTGTCCTGTTCTCGAGGAGAACTCACAATACTAAATACTTCACATACAAAAGCTTCATTATCCGAAGTGAAAGGCAAGGTGGAGAAAGTACTCGCACAGAGAAGTAAGACAAAATAGTGCTTTTGAAGAGTAACTTCACTGTAACTATTCAGCTCCATGCTGCTACCAATTCCTGTGTGGTTGCCTTCAGTGTACTCCCTCTAGTGGAGTAAAGAAATCAGTTTGAGGCTTCAAGACAAGTTAGGGTTTGAGAGCACTGATTCTGCTGCTCCTTACGGCTCATGTGCCAGCTGCCATTCTTTAGTACAGATAGGTTTCCATATAAATTTATATGCAGTCAAATACATTTCTTGAGGATGAGATGGAATATATGAAACAACAACTACGTTTGGGGTTTGTAAGCTCTAAGTGTCCTCAAATCTCACTTGAATGAGATAAAAGCTGTCATGGCATTGTTTAAATGGCTGCATAAATGCTAGTGCTCCTTCTGACATTGTGGGACGAGACAAAGAAGAAAAATCCCTCAATACCAAATTGATTCTGGAACTTCTGCTTTTAAATATTCTAAAAAAATCAGGAAACAGCTACACTTTCTTCTTTCTTCAACTTAAGTTTTTGTGTCCCATTGCCTTAGTACAGGAAGAATTGGTTTTGAAAAAACTAGTAAGATAGAGTTAAAAGAAATATACTGGATGGTAAAATGACCAATTCAGGTTTCCAAGAGGAATTAAAAATAAATACCTTGAATTTTTATATTATTACATACTTCTTTCTACAAAGTGTTAAAAAAAAAATCACAGATCTACAGTTTCCAAGTTATGAATTTTACATATATGTTTTTTTTTCCACCAACAGGTGTTTCCTGTAACAGGCTTGGGCAGCATTCATGCCTGCGTTGTAAGGTAAAGATGACTGCAAGTAGTGACAATTTTAGACTTGTTCTCCTCAGCCTTCAGGGATGGTACCAAGGTCATATCTTCCTCTGCATGATTTAAAAAAAAACACTGATACTTTTGGTATTCATTTCTGAAGCTTGGGGTAGATCTCTGCAGGTCAAAAGGGCCATTACTTATATTTGCCTGTTACCACAAGCCACTTGTGCAACCTCGTGCCAGGGGAAGTCATCTTTTATTTGTCTGGCTCTGTGTTTAAATCAGGGCTGTACCATATTAGAACCTTTTCAAATCCAAGTCTTTGGAATGCGTTTTGATCTAGCATAAAGGTAATACAATTAAATTCTTTCAAACAGTCAAGTGATGATCCAGCTAGAAGACACATCAACATGGTTAAAAAAAATTATCTCCAGATTTACACATGTACAAACTAACTTGTTAAAAACACGACTTTTGTTTTTACACAGTCAGAAATCGCGTTGTATAAAATGTTCCATCTGATTCACCATCAGCTTTGCTCAGATTTCTCCAGGTGCTGGTTTGTTACCTGCTCTTCTTGTTCTTGCCCTCCATTTTTTTTTCTCCCCTTCATTCTCCATCACATCAATTTTGTCTTCGAAATTATTCATTTCTTCATGTATCTTCAACAGCATCCTGGTGCTCAAGACACAAGATTTCAGTCTCTAATTCTTGCCTTCAGGTCACTGTATAGTTACATTCTGACATACATCTCCAATTGCATTTTATTTAAGCTTTCCAAGTTAAACCAAAGCTTGCCAGACCCCTTGTGGGCAGCACTGTAATCCAGTCCTTGAACACATTACTTTTTCTGTCTGTTTATCAGCACCTAAATGCAATCTTCCCCTGAGATAACCATGAAACAACATCTAACACGGTAGTTCAACTTTGTAGATGGCATGCAGATTTCCTGTTCCACTGCAGATAAGAGCTCGATAAAGTTAATCCCATCCAGAAAATCCTGCTGCTCTTAGACACATTTTCAGTGGCTTGTTGCTGAACTGTATGCTTGTATGATTAAAACATTTAGCCTTTTCATTGTCTTTTCACCCTGCAGGCTTGTTTTTGTGATGATCATGTGCGAAGTAAAGTTTTTAAGCAGGAAAAGGGAAAAGAACCTCCCTGCCCTAAATGTGGCCATGAAACTCAGCAGACGAAGGATCTGAGCATGTCAAGTAAGCCTGCTTTCCTAGCGAACAAGCTGTACAGGCACCACCAGAGATTACTTCACTGCATGGGAGCAATGAGAAAACAGTTATTTTCATCTGTTTTACAAGGCTTTGATGCATCTCTTCTTGGGGAATCATTCTGTTTCATAGTTCTAGAAGCGAGCATCGGAGTCTGTCTTAATCATTAATTGATTTTGACACGGTCAAAGCTTTTGTTTAGTTTGAGATTTCAGTCATGGAAGAATTACAGTCCTCGCTTAGCTTCATCTACCAAAAAAAGGCTGATGGACACAAAAGTGTCATTTGGTGACACACATTGAATCTACCTCTTCACTACACTTTAATAAATCAGAATATGTGCCCTGTCTGGAGAGCACATCCAGTTACAACTTTTCTTGGCTAGAGTACTGAAGGCATCCTAAAACCTATATCATACTCTGGAGACAGTTATTGATTGTACAAACATGGCTGCAGAGGAAGTGACTGCTTGTAGTGGAAAGGTTTTGTTGGAGCACGGATTTAATCTGAAAATGTCAGATTTAGAAAAAGGTTGAGTAGTGAACAAGGATGGAAAAGAAATGTCAGATACTCTGCTCACATTGCTGCTGACGGGTGAGAGCATGATGGTTTTTCTCTCTAACCTACAGCGCGCTCTTTGAAGTTTGGCCGCCAGACTGGAGGTGAAGATGCAGATGGAGCTTCTGGTTATGATGCCTACTGGAAGAACCTCTCCTCCAGCAAGGCTGGAGATGCAGGTGATCGTGACGATGAATACGATGAATATGAAGCAGAAGATGATGATGAAGACGATGATGGAGGAGGGAGGGATTCTGATACAGAGACCACAGACGTATTCGGCAATTTGAGTTTAGGGAGGACTTATGCTAGTGGGTATGCACATTATGAAGAACCCGAAGATTAATTTGAGTATGCTAGTGAGCTAGAGCCTTTTGAGAGGTTGCACCAAGCAGGTGCATCATTGCTGAGTTACATACATGCCAGTAGGATAGTTCTATCAGGTACTTAACATATCAGAGGTTGACAATAAAGTCTGGGACATCTATAGTAACTGTAGGTGAGATTTGTTGATATAAACCATTATTGGGTTTTGAACTTGGGGGAGAAAAAGGGGGGAATATTTTTATTCCCCTGACCACCTGAAATGGTGTTGTCTTTCAGTTACTGAGTGTAAAGGTTTAATGCCTTGTTTTCATTTATGCATCAGAAATTAAGTTATTTTTACAGTATTTGTTAAGTAACCATAAAGTCTGTGTATTGTTGGGCTGCAGACTGCATTTCTGGGGGGTCAGCGCAATAAAAGTCAACTGCATTCTCAAATGAGTTGTCTCTAAATATTGATGTCTCTAAATAGTTGGAAAGCAGGTTGTACACAAAGTTTAAGCTGAAATTTAAAATCACTTCCTAGTTTATGTAGGTAAGGCAAATCAATGCCGTTCTCTATGCACTTGAACATTATCTTTCTGGTAGTTTTTAGTACAAGACAGAAATCAATGGGGTTAATTTGAAATCTTTGCAAGTGCTCCCCAAATAATCAAAAGTTTTACTGCAATACAAGTGCTGGTGCCACTAAAGTCTGCACAGTTTCTCATTAGATCAAAAGGAGACTGGTTTATTCCATGCGTAGCACTCAGCTCACTTTCTTGCGCATAGTATAAAAGAAATGGGAAACACACCCCATGTATGAATTGATAAGGTGAAAACACAAGTGCCCTTGGTCTGTGCAGATGTACAAGACAAGTCATCAGCATGCCTGAGCTGAGGTGGTGATGCTTGTGCAAGTGTTCAAAATGATTCTAATTTATAAGTCAGCGTACTCAGTTTCCTCCTGCAGGGGAGCACTGAGAAGATAGTGACTTCAACAGCAGACAGATCAAGAAGATAAAAAGGCAGCCATCTAAAGCATTACTCCAGTTTTCTAAATGCCATGCTTGAGCGCAAAGGAACCGGTCTTTGCAACCTGTCAAACATCTGAACCAACGACAGAATGATCTACTTTTGTACTTTCTCTGCTGTTTCTGACTCAAACACCTAAGGGTCATGGGTTGATAAAGCATATCCTGGTGAGGGTCATTTTTAATGTTAGGATTGCCAAATAAGCATTTCCTAACAAGGTGGTACTGAGGAATCTGGCCCTCATACCAAATGCATAAAAGACATGAGTTGGAGTGCATTCAAAACAAAAACAAACTGACAAACAAGGCAACTTGCTTATGGCAACTGAAAGAATACTAAGTGTGTTAGGGAGGGAGCAAAAGATCACTGCTTTTTAAGTGCTTGCCTTCAGAAGCTGAGAGGAAACCAGCAAATACAGTGCCTAAAAGCCAAGTCCTCTTCAGAAGAATGACAGCTAGGTTTATATACTAGCAAAGACCTGCCCGTCTTATGTTCCATACCTGACAGGGGGCTTGATTAGTCTTGGCTGCATAACCAAAGTGGAAGAGATGGAAGTAGGATGCTTGCTAGTCCAGCAGCGGTTACCAGTTCGTGAAGCTGGCACCTGTGATAGAGTTTGTGATCAGCTTCATGTGGTCCAAAAACTTCCACAGCTGAGTCCATCTGCCAGGGGTCAGTTCCAGAAAAAAATATATCACTTTTTATCTTGGCTAATATATCAAACACAAAATAATCTTACATCACTGCAATGTCTTATATAGGACTGAGGAACAAACGTGCCTTTCTGAACATATTTAAATTATAGCTGCTTGTGTGCAATTTGTTAATATCATTGCTTAACTGCACAAAATTCCATTTTAATGTTCTTGGCTCCTGAATTAGGTTTTTTCCCCACATGAAATCTGTTGCTGTCATTGGCTCTGCCAAAGGCTGCTGACGTAACAGAATTAATCATCATAATCAGAGTAAAGAATTATTAATTTTCTCATTGAAGTGCCCTTTCTCTGCCAGTTTTTTTGAGATCAGTCCTCCAGAGTTAATGCATGTTCCTATCACACTGCAGTAAGAGAAGGCCACGGCACAGATGCTCAGGATACCTGCTGTAATTTAACAAAGTCACCGCTCAAGTGGACAGAGGCATTTATTTGCAGTTTCTCTTTGGACTGCTCTTCATACCACTCAGCTATGAACCAGACTGGAAACAGAGACGAGGTATTAGAACTGTGGTGGTTGGCCTTTGAAGGGTCAGAACAAAACATTCTAAGCTGCTTTAAAGTAATCCGGTAGGTTCAAGCTGGAAGAGACAAACACGACTGCGTTTTGTACTGATGGGATTGGTCATTTGCGACAGGACTGGCAGGATATGATGCTACAGGTTGCACGTTTTTGTCCTCATCTGCTTGTTCAGTAAGGTTTAAGAGCATGGGAATAAACACTTAGGGCTAAATTTCAAAGGAAATGCATCATTTTAGTCTGCAGCTACAAATACAGTAGCATTTATTGTGTCTGTAGTCCCTGGAAAAAAGAAAACCAACAATAAGAGTTCTGGTCACCTCTGTAAGCTCTTTTCTGGCATCACAGCATGTTATAATGGTGACATCACCAGCTCATTATGGATTCATAGGGCTCTTTTACGGATATAATGTTTTTCCATTTCTATTCCTATGTAATTTCAGATCAGTGACTAGGAGTCATTTCGTCAATCCTGCTGCAGTTACTGGTTTTGTTTCCAGCAAGTTTATGTGATGATTATTGTAATGTACCAAACAGTTTCAACTGCCAGCTGAAGAGGCAGCAGCAGGCATGCTGCTGAGAAACAGAGGATGAGATTCAGAAGTGCTTAAAGTCCTATTTCTTGAGCCAGGAAGTGTAGACCCTGCATGCATCTATCAAGGTCCCGAGCCCATTTCTGGAGGAACCAATGGCCAAGCTCCCATTTATCCAAGTGGGAGCAATTGAATGCTCTTCAGTACGTACAGTTCATCTTAAATTGCCAACAAAGCACAAGGATAAGCTTAAATGAGGAAGATGGAAAAAAGCTTAACATGAGATCTATTGTGCTATCATCAGCATAAACATATGAGTCGTAAATATTAACTGTTCTAATAAGGTGCTTTCACGATTGAAGGAGGAAGCTGCTTGAAGCCAGAAGAGGTAGAATTCTGCAAAATGTTTAATAAGATGTGGAAATGTAATTATTCATCTTCTGAAAGTCTACAGGTAGCCAATAAATATTTGCTAAAAGCTCAGGGCAATTAGGGGACAGACAAATTTTATCATCTCCGCTTCGTAGGTATGTAAATAGAAAACACAATAATTAACAAAATCACAGCCTGAGTGATCCAGTTGGCAACAGCCCTCAGCAGCTTGTCCTCTCCATCTCATACCCAGGAAACTGTAGAGTAAATATATTTTATAGCTAATGACACTTCCTTATTAAGTTCACATGTACTGTAATTAGCTACCATACATCTGAAATTTGAAGCAGGGTCTAGTTTTCTCTTTCAGATTTCATAGTCAAAATAGGCATTGAAAAAAATTAAAAAACAAGAATGTCACAGACACGAGGATCATTCCATGAAAAAGCCATAGGTTTCCCTTTGCTGGATTAATGATGGGCTTACAAGCCTGTTCTTTATCTTCTGCAGCTATTTGCTTGATTAAATACTGATGCAAATTGGAGAGAAAAAAACATTTTCATTTCAACCTCTCACCAGATGAAGCTGCCCATAAACACACAGCTTTGATGTTTGTTTACAACCATCCTATTTTTAAGTAACAAATTTTTTTTTTTTTTTTAAGAGAAACATCTGTGATGCAACGAGAAAACCTTTTGTAGCTCTCCTCCCTGTTCTTTAAAACTGAAATGTTTGCTACGTTCTTTTTAACCCTGGTTTTGGAGCCATACAGTGATTTTTCCAAAGGATTCCCCAGCCTTAACAGTCATTGGAAATTCACTTCAGGTTCCTTCTGAAATGATAAATACTGAGCGGTTACAGGCTTAAGTATTACTCTGATTTCACCATGATGTTGCGTGGCATCTTCTGAAGGTTTTCAGACTGATTTTCACTTTACAAAACCATTGTGTAAATTTTATTTTAATTTTTTTGGAGAACTAGAATACCAAAGCCCTATCAGATTTCTTCAGGAAGTAATACAAACATTTTCCTGCTATAGCTGCCCAATGCTCTTCCTGCAATATTATTTTTGGCACTAAGAAGTTAATTCTCTTGAAAGACCATCACTGTTAGTTGGGCACATAACCCTTGGGCTGCCTGCAGCCTGATTTGAGTTCAACATGTGTTTGGATAGCAAAGACAGCGACGAGCCCCTTTGAGACTTTCCCACCAGCAGGAGAGGTGTACATGGTCCTCAGCCTTGACATCAGCATCCATTTGAAATGCTGTGCTCTTCTGCCAGTTCAAGATGGTAACAACTGAAATGTGACCTTACGCTAGATTGCTTTGGAAGCCAGCAGAGATTCAAATGCTGCAGCCTCTACAAGCCTTGAAACGCATGTTAGCTGGAAAAGCAGCTCCTACTAAGGTGAATCCCATAAAGTTGGTATTTTGCCCTAGGGACCACAGATTGCATCTGCAACTTTATACAAAGTATTTATCAATACTTTTCCCTTATTAAAACAAACGAACAAAATCTGTTGAGGGTAGCTTTAAGCGAGAAAAAGAGACAACATCAAAAAGTAAATAAAGATGTTAGAAAATCAACAGCTGAAAACCAAAGCCATGTTGAGCACACTGGAACAGAGGGTTGCAGAAACAATACCATATGCTCACAACTGGCTTCTCCTGCACCATCCTCTTAAGTCTGGAAGCGCAGGCCAAAAAGGCATTATACAGAGCTTAACCTTGGGGCTTATGTTTGCCAAAGCACTCACAGTTCCAAGGGAAGTTCACAAGAAGCACTGCACAGTGTTTTAAGGAACATTTAGCACACACAAGCACCATGACTGGACTTGAAACATAAGGAATAATTTGGAAGTTAGATGATAAATTACACTCCCTGCATATTTCGCCTGCTTGCTTGACATGACACATATTTCAAAGTAAGATCCCATCACGACATTTACATACTAATGCTGCACAAACACACTCCTCTGATCTGCCACAAGAAATGATTCCCAACCAGATAGTGCCAGCATAAATCACAGAAAGTCCCTTCTGAGTTTATCACGCTTCTAAAGGAATGCTCTTCTTCTCTTGTCAAACACTTCACATAGCCACCAGGACATTCACAGTTTAAGAAACCTTTCCAGCAAGGGACGTATCTGCCCTTAGCTTAAGTTAGTCAGCAGAGTGGACCCATGCCCAAACAGTGCTGGTACTAGAATGCAAATGCATTCACCTACCATACCATGGACTCCTACATGGCTGCCGCACCCCAGAATGCTCAGACCTCAGCCCAAGCTCAGCCATAAGACTGCAAGATACATAAACAGAAACTCACATAGCCCAGGGTAGCCACCCTTAAAAGCACCAGAGCTCACACACATGGAAAACACTCTCCACCACCAGCTTTTCCCCTGCCTCCCCAGGCCTGCAAAGCACCTCTGCTCATTTCCACCAGCTGCGCTTATAGAGAGCTACGACCAGCACTTACACAACCAGACACTTACACAACCAGAGCTACACCAGCACTTACCCCTGGGGAAAACAGGTCTGGAACGGGACCTCAGATAATGCTCCTCTGGATCAGAGAACTCATGGCTTCCTAATGCCTTGCTCCCCTGTTTATAACCTTCCTCCTCACCTGCTTCCTCAGGGCCTGCTCTGATAGGCAAGCTGAGCAATGTCCTTCTGCAGCTTGTCTCCATCATCAGCAAGCCCTGTAATTACCCCAGCCTACTTACTTTCTTTCACTGTATCTTAAACAAATTTGCAAATCATACATATTTTCTACTGACCCTAGATGGTGTATTATGAAAATACTAATACTTGGTACAATGCCTTCGTAATATATTAATGTGAGTATCTCAGAACCAAAATGTAACCTCATGGTCTTTTATACGCTGTAATTTATCTTTGGGAGTTGAAAGAAATATTACTGCTGTATCAAAGTATTAAGAGCAAAAATGAACCACAGCGCATACAGTGCCACTTAAACACGTCTGAAAATCTTTGCCCTATTGGAGATTTTTGGTTTTCATGTGCTTAAATTGCTCCCAGCTTTATACAGAATGTTAAAAGGTCTTCCCACTTGCTCTGTTGCTGGCCTCGTAAGCTGCAGCCCAGCAGGGGAGCACATCCTGGGGTGACAGATGTTTCTGGAGCTGACAGAGATGTGCCATTCGTACCAATCAGTGATCTGACCCGCGAAGCTGCAGGACGTGCGATTCTTTTTCCAGCCAAGCTCAGCTCCTTTGGTGAAATATCCTGAAGTGAAAACAAAAGCCAAATGATCTGTTGTGCTCTTTACTGGAGTAATTACAGTGTTGGCATTTTGAGGTGTATGGAATGCTGTCAAAGCAAATTTAATAAACCATGTAAAGGATGGGTATTGGGTAGGTTTTTCCGCATCTGCCTGTTTCAGCCCACCAGCTCCCTGCTGTATGAAACTCTGTGGGCTGTGATCCTCATCTCAGTCCTTTCACCTCCTGGTAAAAACCCCATTGCCACCTACTTCCTGTTAGATTACCTTGAATTGAAGCTCAATACCCAGGAAGCGATGACTGTGCTAAGATGAAGCCATGAAGTTTGTAGGCTAAGTGTGGTCTTCAGACACTTTGACTAAACCTGTGGGAGTTCCTGGGGTTGTCTGCTGGCTGCCAGCTGTGGGGTTCAGTCATCTGTAGGCTACACCCGGGAATCACACCTTTGTTTTCCCCTTTCTTGCATGTCAGTGCTCTTTCTGGCACCGATACTGATCATTTAGTGCTTCAGATTTTGATGTCCTGTGGGTTGATTTTGCAGCACGGGAAGTGACGGAGAGCCCAAGTATAATTTGCTTTTATTTACACATCACTGGCAGCTGGGAGCAGCAGAAGGCAATTCCTAGCTCAGCAGTCTCAGCCCAGCACCAGTGCCTGATTTCCAGGGAGCCATTTCTGCCTGAAGAATTGAGTCTAATCAAGGCCCAAGGCAGAGAACACACACTCCTGCTGCTTGCAAAACCATGTTCTCCCTCAAGCAATGCCTCTCTGCACAGAGCCTGGCAGACCAAAGCTAGTGGCACCCCGTGTCCCTGTCTGAAACTAAATAGAAAGACCGGCACAAAAAGCCTTTTGCATGCTTTGTTTTTCTTGTAACAAACAACAGGATTTCTCAGCTCCTGAGATACAAAATTACTGAATATTTGCAGAGGTAGCATTAGTGGTTATGGGCTAGAGAAATACTAATTTATGTTTCTGGACAGGTTGCCTTTGTGTTTAGTGTAGGGAATAAGCAAAGGATAACCACCCAGACAAAGGGAACAGTGCAATCATTGTGCTGAGACACGGTGTTGTCTTCCAGCTGTTAGGTGTTGTCTTCCAGCTGTTACTGCATGAACAACAAAATACATCCCTTCTAAGTGCCCAATCTTAAAGAAGGTTTTCCAAACTCAGCTTTCAAAAATGGTGAGAGACCTCCAGTGCCATCTCCGTGGTGCTTCTGGTACCCTAGCTGAGCTGTTTGCTTTTGCAGCCATGCTCTGCAGAGAAAAGTGAACTGATGCAATGCTTGACTGAAGGAAGGCCTTTTAGTGATTTGGAAGACTGAGCAGAGGTGGCAGGGGGAGGATTTCCCAGGTCTGCTGTATATGTTGAGGTGTGAGAATTGTATGTCTTCTGCAATCGTTCAGATTAATTCTGAGATATGACTGCACCAGAGATCCCTGCTCTTTGTTCTTATTCACACCACGGACAGAGACATTTTTAATTTCACCCTTGCTTTCTGTTAGCCACCATGAATTTTTCCATCATGGCCAAAAGGGTGAAGGTGTTTTTCCACCTGTGCTTGTAAGCCATACAAACTGTAGCCTTTGGTATAAATAAGCCTGAGTGACAAGATCCAGCAGATCTGCAGAATTTTCTGCCTTTACCAACATCGCTCATCCGCACGCTATAAAGTTATCAGCATAAGACTAATAAAGCAGAGAGTTCTATAAAAGTGGCAAGTGAGTCATTGCAATTGCTTCAGGCAGCGTAACCTACTTCTGCATTCAGACACAGATGGGAAAGATTTACTCATTGTCTCCATTTTAGGTGCCTGGAAAGAAAGGCAAAGCACAAAAGGAATCTTGCTTCCTCTCCAGTTTGCCCTCCCCTTCAACCCTAGCAGCAAAAGAAAAATCAAATCAGTTTCCTTTAAAGGAGAGGGATCTCAATGGGACTGCGCTGTAAGGTGAAATAGACCTTCGTTAACTGAAATTACGTTGCAGTTTAGGGGAGAAGCATAACAGTCTAAAGACATCATGAATTTCAGAAACCCAAAATATAGTCATTTTAAGATGTATTTCATATTTATTAGATCAGGAAAATGTGTTACTTTAGAGATAAGGCAAAAGTTTTCATAGTGAGAGATGTTTCCTGGCCTCTCTCTGTTCTGATTTTAGTGATGTAGCATCCAAGGGTTCTGCCTGTTTATTAAAGACATCTGGTTTATTTCCAGAATAAAAATAAAATAAAATAAAATAAAATAAAATAAAATAAAATAAAATAAAATAAAATAAAA
>JAPSGF010000002.1:37333782-37372028 GCA_035772895.1 Perdix hodgsoniae
ATAATAATAATAATAATAATAATAATAATAATAATAATAATAATAATAATAATAATAATAAAAAGAACAAAATTGAAAGATTCTGCTTTACTAGGATTTGGTGACTGAAAGAAATCATTAAGATAATATTTTACACTCTATAACCTCTTCACAAGCAAATATTCCTGGCAGCAGTACTCCCCTCATACTTAAGGAGACTTTAAAGAGGATGGCCAGGATCTTTGCCTGGGACAGAAGAGGAGCAAGCACATGGGCAGTGCTGGCCGGGCAGGCTCTGAGCACATTCCTCTGCCCTCCATGGGTACAGCAGCAGTAACACCCCAGGGCTTTCATTCTAGCTGGCTTGTTTTGTCTTATTCCTAACTTGCAAGTTATATGCCTCGCTGCACTGGTAACTTCGTGAGACTGTGACCCACTTGAGGCATGGTCAGAGATTAATGGTCCCACTTCACCTTAAAGGACATGCATTTGTGAAGTGATCAGAAACACCAGGAGGTTCATAACTTTTCTCCTTCACAGAAGTATGACAAGACATATATAGCACTCACAGTGGGAACCATGTCATTTTCCCTCAGCACTAACTGATTCAGCAGCACCATTCTGACTTATGCCAGCTACTGCTTCAGCTCGTTGTCTGTAGGAGAGAGACAAATGCACTTTGATAGCTATCCAACATGAGCAGAACTCTCTCATGGTGGACAGGTTTGGAATACCCCAGGGCTAACAAAATGGGAATTCCTACCAGTTCCACCCCGAGGTCTCATGGATGCCTTGAGTAGCTTTGCAGCTTCATTGTGACATAAGACCAATTTTCCATCACGATCAGCATGATCCTACTTGGATACTCCAGATGGTGTCCTGTCCCTTCCTCCTAAGGGATAGCTCATGTCTGACAGCAAAAGCAGATTTCAATGGTGCTCCTGATTTAAATCCAGAAAACAAGACCTTGATGAACTCGTGCTCGTGATTATTAGTGGAGATTACCAGATTGCTGCACATCAGGGAGGGGAACTGCATTTTCCTTCTCAACTTCTTGTAACCTAAAGGAGTAGAAAGACTGCTTTATGCTGATGGTTGATAGGGTGTATCATGTGCACTGAGAAATCACACTTCACCTTGCAAATTTATCATACTATTATTCTACAGTTTTTCTACAGTTAAAACCTACAAGTTGCTAACATTGCTACCATTGTTAAATGTTACTCAGACCTAAAATATGTCTATAGTTATCAAAACTGAGCTGTGAAGCCAATGGGTATAAGAGACCTAAATGTGAAGCTCTTGCTTCAGGTTGCAGGTAGTTGGTAACAGAGAGAAAGAAAGAAATATTTGCAGAGAGAAAGAAAGAAATATATGATCTAACCAGGACACAGTAAAATTGACAATCATTTTCATGTAAAGACCTAATTAAGCTTTGAGTTCTAGTTCAGTTTTGGGATGAAGTTCTGAATTCCTTATAACAAGGATTAGAAGATGTAACGAGTGTCTTGAAACAGCTCCTGAAGTCAGGCTTGCTCATCTTTCTTCTTCCTGATGAGGGCAAAGATAATATCTGCACTAATGAAGAGTGAACTGATTGATTTGCTTGAGAAGTTTCCAAAAGCGTAAGTGCCTTTCCCTGAAGCAACCTAATACCACAAAAATATCCCTTTCCTCTTAAAAAAAAACAAACAAAACAAAACAAACAAAAAACACACACACACACAAAATATGCACATTTCAGCACTTTTCCTCCCTGAGGCTTTCTCAATCTAGGAATATATATATATATATATACATATACATATATATATATATATACACACATATGTTTTTTTCCAATTGCCTGCAAAAGGATTGCATCTCTGCCAGGTGGTTTGCATCTGACAGTCAAATACTGCTGATGAGAATCATCAATTCCTTCAAGGACCTGACACTGCATCCAATTTGTTTTGCAAGTGACTGTGTAAGGAGGTGACTGCAGCTATTATTTTGTTAGATTTAGTCAAAACATCCCCAGAAGAGGTAGGAGGGCATGCTGGGAATTGTTTGATGAGCCTGCTGGGAGAATAATTACATGGCCAGCAGTTTGTTCACTTTATCTTCTGTAGCACTTTCTTAGTGCCTTTTGTGTGGTTTGAGTACTTGGCTTTTTGAATTAAAGAATATTTACTGCTATTGTCTCTCAGCTAAGTCCCGGATTCCGCTGTCTCAGATGTGCATTCTGGGTTGCTTCTGTGTTATATGGAGAATTATAAAATTTAAATATTTTCTTCAATATTCTCTTTCTTACTCGAGATGGAATTTTCTGCACCATAACCGTGACTGAACTGGGAAGAGTTGCCTTCTGATTTATGATGCTTACACAGACCATAGGACCAATTCTCCTGTAATCCTGCTGCTCTGAGCATGATGAATGTCAAAACTTGCAACTTCAACACAATGTTTTTGGGTTAAAATTGCACACATGAACGTTGGTTTTGTTTTTAATGAAACGGGTTACAGCTTAAAGCTTTCAAGAATAGCCTAGGTAGCAGGGAAGCAACGATCTGTTAGAATTTCAGTTTGTTTCAGCAGCTTCTGAAAAAATAAATGGGTATGATCCCCTGGAAGACAGCATGTGGAAGTATTACCAAAATATTAATTCTGAGGTGACAGGAAAATCGAAAGCTATGAAAGGAATCACATTAAAAACTGGAAACTGTGCTTATTCAGCTGTCTACGAGGGGGTCCATGACAGCTGTGGGCACCTTCTATAAGGCAGGAATGCAATAAAAAAGGTGGTAATAGCAAACCTTATACTGCAATTCACCTGCCAAGAGCAGTCTGATTGCTCCTTTCTAGGCCAGTTCTCTTCTCAGCTGCTGTTCCTGATCCAACAGACCTGCCTGCGTGTATCCTAAGCCAGCATCAGTCTCTGATGGGTGCAGTACATGTGTTTTTTGGCACTTCTGGACAAAATACACGGCTGCACATCCCTTGTTTTAAATAAATTGAAGTGAATACAAAAGAAGGAGAAGAGAAATAAAGGCTGTAAAAATTACCATATCAGAGACTTTTGCTGCTAGATATATGGATAAAAAATATTGCTTGTGTCTACAGTGAAATGAGCCCGCTCTTAGAGAGCCTACTACAATCTATCTTGTTTGTGCACTTTGGATTTCAGAAGAACTAACCTTATTGGAATAGAGTTGAAAACATCGGATCATTGGCCAAAGCTTTAAAAAAAAGGTTTCCTCGCTATAGGAAAGAACATTAGCATTCTCACAAAGAAGGTTCCATAGAAACAAGAAATATATTTTTACAGCAAAACTCCCTTTGATGTGAATCTTGAGCAAAGCACAAAAAAGGGCCAGTGGGATTCTATTTTCTTCTGTGTACGCTTTTGCCATTCCCTTTTTATTTTTTGCTAATGGGCCACCTGGGATGTCTTCTTTCTAGTGACTGAACTAAGGCACCTTAGCAGGGTGGGAGGGATACAAAGGATTCCTCAAAGGAACTCGCTTGCTGTAAGCAGCTTCTCAGAGGGAAATATTTCTGTGTCCTTTACCCATCTTTTTGGTTTCTTCACAATGTCTGCTTCACCTTGCAGTTACTTGCACAGCAGAAGTGCAACTTGAATTACCAGCCAGCATCACTCCAGCAATCTGCTCCTGACAGAAGCTAGTGCTGCAGAAAAATTCATGAAAGTACCTTATTGGCAACAAAGAAATGTCAGGTACATACATGGAAAGTTTCTCTTTCTTTCCATTCATTAGAAATCAGGCTTAACTCTGAAGTCTGATAGTTTTTATCCTTTTTAAGTGTTTAGTATATTAAGTCGATCCATCTTTCTGAATACCGAACATATGTCACAGGTCAATTATTGCTTTGTTTTCCTTACAAGATTATTTTCTCTTACACTTTGTCTCATGATCTTTCAAGCTCACTTTGATTTTCTTTTAAAAAGCCACTACAGCACAGGATTACATTATTTAAAACTCTAAATTTAATGATTATTGTATCTAACTTCTTTTATATTGATGCGAGGCTCACCGATCTTCAATTTGCAGCAACTGATGAAAGCACTACAAAAAACCTCTAAACATACTTTGCTAGATAATAGACAGCTTTGGCAGGATTGCGAGTAAAGCTTTTTCTCTTTTTTTTTTTTGTTATTGAGTTGAGCATTTCATCGTCAGCCTTCCTCTGAATTCTATTGTTTTACCACTGTCCAGTTTGGCAGCGTGTTTTAATATCTTTTGTACTGATATGCCACTACCTGCCTTTACCTCAGTTTTACTGCCTAACAATCAGACATAATTTCAGTTACAGCTTTTATTATATTTTGGAACACGTCTTTAGAAACTGGGAAGCTTTGTATGCAAAAACGTGCCTTCAAGTCCATGTTATACATACACACTGCTGGCAGTTGGATTTTTGTTTTTAAGCTCACATAGCTGTGAATTATGCCTATTCCTCCTTTATACTGTTAAGTATTATCACTACTAAAAAATAACAGATGGCAGAGTTTGTCCTGACAGAAGGAACATATTAGGTAGGAATTGTCTAAACACCTTGTCAGCTCTTCATGTCAGCAGTTTCCTAAAATCATACCAGAATTTCTCTGAGAGAACTGTCTGTCGTAGTAATACTGCTTCACCTGAACTCTCCTCTCTTTTACAGTCTTTTAAGGTTATTATTGCACCTCTCTTTTTTTTTGAGCTTGAAGAGTCTGCCTCAGGAAGTCAATCTTCAGCCTTCAAAATTAAGTCTAGTTTGAAGAAATATTGAGAATTGGAGTTCATAGGGTGCTTTGAGTTCCTGCCTCACAGAGTCTAGACACAGCGATGTATTTTTTCTCATCTCTGTAGCCATGAAAATCAGAAATGGAGAGAAAATGAGGAGCAGAACGTTTGGAAGTGCCAGCTCAGACATTTCAGTGAGTGAGTCTTGAAGCTTTGCAGCAGCCCAAACAGGTCAGTGATGTGGCAAGTACTTTCTGCGTTACCCATCACTTGCCTGTGTAGATGACGGATGCTTACATGTCTATGTTTTCTTTATATAAAAGATTCTTGCAGTCCAACCTGACTCATTATTTCACAAATCTCCCTGCGTGAGCTGCATTACCTGTTTTCTTTTATCTTTTAATGATCTAGAAATGGCAATTCCAAAATACTCAGTGGCACAAAGTCTGGAGAAAAACAGCAAAGGACATCATTTGGGCAGCATGAGACTCATTAAAATTCTTCTACATTCTGCTTTTCTGCTCGTCCCTGCACTGCTGCTCACTGAAAAGCAGGCTTTGGTTCAGATTTTAAGGAAACATTTTTGACATCCAAAAGATAATGTATTTGTCATTTGTTCTCTTCCTGTGTCATTTTTGGAAGGTCCAGAGTAATAAAGGAAATGCGTTACATCTAAATCCCCTGGTAGTGCAAAAATGCTGTTTGAGCCAAGAGCACTGGAATAATAACTGTGCCCCATGCCAATAGCATTTTGGATGTCAACTGAGATTTATTTTGCAAGCAATAAAGATATATGCAAGCTGGAATTATTTAAATACAGGAAAAACTGTACATGAATCAACCAAAAAAAATGCCTCATGGCCTTTCTGCCTTTGTAAACACTATTATAGAAATGACAACAACATAGTCTCACTGACCTTATGCATTGTCTTGCTACCTAGAAAAAAAAAAACACCAAATCCATGCAGTTCTGCTGGAAACCATGCAAAGAAATCTTAATGATCATTTAAGGTACAAATCCTACGCTAATTTAAGTTTTATTTTAAACAAAATTAAAACTGTAAAAAAGTAAACACCACCTAAACAGCTTCTGATTAAGTAACTTAGAGATGGCTATATTCAACTGGGGTAGAACTTTCACAGCTTTGTTCTTTTTTGTTTGCTTATTCTCCCATCTGCACTGAAACTAGAGGAATGCAAGCTTTTTCTCCAGATATTTCCAAGAAGCCTGAGGACATGAACAAGAGGCATTTGGCCTGGCATGCAGTATGGGAGGAAAAATGGTAGCAAAGTCTGGCTGCAAAACTTAACTTCCCCAAGGAAAAACAACTCATTTTTCATCACAGTCTAATAGTGATATCGGAGTAGATAAAATCTAGACCCTGCCAATCTTGTAAATTCTCAGCTGCATGATGTTCAGTCAAACTAAGAGGACAAAAGGGTAAAGGAAAAAAAGACAGTAACGTACAACTACTGACAATGGAATTTTCTATCCCTAGCTCAGATGAGATCTCCCCAGCAGGGCTCTATCTTACCTGCTCTGCAGAACATGCTGATGCCAGACCTGCTTCTACAGCTTGATGCCACAGGGACTATGTGGGCTGTGCCTGGCAAGCAGTGATGAAGGAGATACAGACTCTGCTTGAAACATTTGGCTCTCTAACTTTTATGCTGCCACCTGATACGGGGGTGACTCTTCACTGGCTCTGTATTCTCTTCAGCAACATTGGAAGCTGAACTTAGGAGGATACAGACAACTTTCTTCTGTGCAACTGCCACTGGAGTTCATGGGAAGGGAACCCGCTCAGAATTAGGTAGCCCTGTTCTCCCCAGGGAAGTGCCTGCAGGCATCAGAAGGTAAAGCTGGCACGGAGAGGCGGGATTTTCCACAGGGATTTTCATGGAGTTACCTCCATCCATTGTCCAGAATGCAAAGGTGCCGTACTCTTTCTTTCCAAAGCTGTGCAAAGAACAAGTCCTTTTTGACTGGGGGTGGAGAACCACAGTGCAGTGTTCCCATCAATGCCGAGTGAGCTGACGTCCTTGGGATCAAGGAGACGTTGATTTAATTTTGCCCTCTCTTTCATAAGGGGACTTCAGCCCACATGTTCCCATGTGCTATCCCCGACAGGCAAGTTTTTTCACTGAAAAAGAAAACTCCAGAGTGAAAAGTCAAGAAAGTGAAACAACTTTCCTGCCTAGGGCTCAGGAGACCCTACAGTAAAACTGTTTTTACTAATATTAAATTATAACTGCATAAACTGAACAGAGAAAAAGAACCAGAAGTCCCTGGAGAAGGGCCTCTAGCAGGCTGAGGGATTACTTCCCCGTTGTTTTTCTTTCTGACAAAGCCAGCTGGGCAATGTTACGAGGATGGCGTGAGGCAGTGTGCACTGTTGGTTCCCATGCAGTGTTTCTCACGCTTTGCAGTCTATATTCAAAAGCATTCAAATTATGGAAAAATAAAAACAAAACAAAACAAAAAAATGCTGTAGGAAAGTGTCAGTTACCCACAGCGGTAACTGAATACCACTGAATCAAACTCATGTTGTGCTGTAACTCTGTTACACTTCACTTTGATGGGCAACGTTTTTGTTTGTTTTCATTTCTATTTTTTTTAGGTAGTGGATTTTTTTTTCCATAAGGAAAGTAAGGAGAAAACTTACAATAGAAGCCATATCTGTGTTGATTTCTGTATGTGTTAACTCCTGAGTCTCTGTGAAGCTTCCCAAGAGCTATATTTATGTGGTCACACCAGAAAGCTCTGAATTAGACTTCTTATATGATTAAATGCTGCACTCACTCATAAGCAAAGTAACACCCCTTCATTAAAAAGCATTACTAGTGAAATTATATTATTGAAATTAATTCACATTGGCAGAAAAAAAATCAGATTTTTATTGATGTCTGACAAGGATTTGGACAGCTGAACGCAGTATTAAAAACCACGGAAGTCACTACTTTCTCCAGGATAAAGCAATATGCTCCATCCAGGGGATGAAATGCCATTCATGTAGCAAAGAGAAATGTGTTTATTAAAGGTCAAACTGAAAGGAATGGAAAGATTTCCCACTCACAGGAGGTCTGTTTATTCCACATCATTGCTCATCTCATCGGAGGTAATAAGCTCCATGACAATTTGGTGGCAGAAAAGTGGAGGTTCTCTCAAACAGAAAATTCTGGTAGGATAAGAAAAGAAATAGCATAGGAAAATGAGCAGTCTAATTTATCAATGTATTTATCAAAAAATAAAAATAAATAAATTTACTATTTCCTTTGTAAAGATACAAACATAGGTCAAGTTAATTCAGACTAAAAATACTAACAAACAAATTCCCAAATAATAAGCCTGCCAAAATCACTGCATCAGAAACTGAACTATAAATCCACATCCTTTTATGTGTACTCAGCTCTGTGAACATGAGATCATACCGGAGTTTTGCAGCTCACCTATAGCCTGGTCCTGTCACTGTTGTCTGTGAATAACAGCCATACAAGAGGGTGTGAAAACGGTGGTTTCAGGTGAAGTGACCTGTGAAGTGTGAAATAAACTTCACAAAAAGAAATGCCTGCATCAGGAGAGTTTATTTTCAGAATTAGTTTCAACACACACACACGTTAGTGTCTATTTACTGAGATGTTTATCCTGGCACATTCCAACTTTGGTGTCAAAATCAGGAGGCAGTTCTCTCAGCAGAGAGAAAAGGAGCCCTCTGCAAGGCAGTTCAAGAGTTGAACTTGGGTTCTTCTATTCTTCCGTACAAAAGATCACCTCTCGTTTAATTAAAAAACAAAAACAAAAGAGCTTTGTTCACTGTTCACACACTATTCATTAGCGCCAAGCTATCTCATACCAATTACTGCCTTGCCCAATACCTTTCAAATATATACATATATACGCTATATAAAATAGACTTGGAAAAGAAGATACGCAACAACAGAATTTTGTACTGCAAGTTGTAGCTGAAAAAGAGTTCATCAAATGGCTTCTCTGCTCTTTACTTCTGACATTCTTGTCAACTGCACTTCCTAAGGACTTGTGACTGTACGACTGCCTTTGTATTACTCAGTAACATGCCCAGACGCTACTTACCAGAGCTGCCATTTCCATGACTTTGATTTCTGACAGGATTTATCTTCTTGAGGAGGTTTGCCTATGTAATTTAGGAATATGATTTCCAAGAAATATTTAGAAAGGAAGGAATGGTGCTTTCATATGGTAGTTCTTTTGAAATGGAAACAAGCTTAGAATAGGTTGCTCTGAGAAAATACAGGCAGTGGTACAAAGCCCACACAGAAAACTGGGAGAATTTTAAGTGTAAGGAGAGATTTTAAGCCCTTATTCAGCTCCTACAGGAATATATTTCTTCAAGAAAGAAATAGCACCAGATTCTTCCCTCCCCCCTCCCCCCCCATGGGGTTAAAAATGGTCAAGTACAATTGCACAATATAAAAGCACTGCAAACAAATTATGGGACCTTCAAAAGGTCAGTGCACTTTTTCTCCCACCTTCCCCAAACACAGCACATTCTAAAACTTCTTCCTCCTCCCCCAATTAAGTTCCATATATCTGTTGTATACGAGGCAAAAGTTAAGATAACAACACAATTCTAAGACATTCTATTTTTATAGCAGAAAAATCTAATAGCTTGAGACATTTTTATTACAGCACTGAATCTTCCCTGTGGTACCAGTCTCTTTCTGCCAGTGGGCTGCTGATTTAGGGACAATACAGATCTTTCCTGCATACTTTAAATCCAAGGTAAAGGAACTTTCAAGATTACTGCTCCAATCTGATATATTTAAGCAAAGCAACAGTGAATTCTTTCTCCCTCTCTTCCAGAATCGGTATAGAATAGGTAATTAAGTTGAAGTGTGCTTTTTGATACATTTATGTTACAGTGCTGCTGGCTGCTTTTGCTGCATACGCTACAACCACTGTAGAGGGAAAAGAGCTGCAGTTGTTCTATTGGCAGGAATGCTGTAGTAATAATGGCAAATGGGAAATCTTCTCTCGTCCAGAATGCAGAATGTGAGCATCAGTAGCCATGATGCCCTTAAGGAGAAATTATGTTAAGATTTTTTTCCTATGTAATTTCTACAAATCCAAATCCATCTAATGAAGATAAAATAATATTCTTATTTTTTACCCAATTGAATCCTACAATCATAGAATCATTGCAGTTGGAAGAAACCACTAACATCATCGAGTCTAACCACGAACCCATCACCACCACCACCGATATTGCCCACTAGGTATGTCCCTCAAAGCCACATCTCCATGTTCTTGAACACCTACAGGGACAATGACTCCACAACCTCCCCGGGCAGCCTGTTCCAACAACTCATCACTCTTTTTGAGAAGAATATTTTCCAAAATCCAGCCTTAACCTCCCCTGGTGTATCTTGAGGCCATTACGTCTCATCCTATCACTGTTACCTGGGAGATGAGTCCAAACTCCACCTCATCACAACCTCCTTTCAGGTCTTTGTAGAGAGTGATAAGGTCTCCCCTGAGCTCTCTTCTCTGAATCTGGCTGTTCTTCATAAGACTTGTGCTCCAGAGCCTTCATCAACATTACTGTCCCTCTCTGGACCTCTCACTGTCCTCTCAGTGTCCTTCTTGTAGTGAGGGGCCCAAAACTGGACGCAGTACTTGATGCGAGGCCTCTCCAGTTCTGAATACAGAAGGGTTGATCACCTCCTTGGTCCTGCTGACTACCTACTTCTTGTGAACCCATTCTGGCTGGGCCTGATCCTCTGGTTGTCCTGCACATGCCATATGATGTTCTCATGAAGCAAAGCAAAATCTTCAGCACCTTTGAATACCAGGTTTACTAAAATTATTCTCCCCTGATAAAATTATTTCTGAGAAGCTGAAAAAGAAAAAAAGTTGATACAATGAGATTATTAAGTTTTCATTCCTTCCAAGGGAAATCAGAACAAAGACAGTGTCTTGGTATAATATGAGGCAAGTTTTCACAAGGACAGTGATCGTGGGTATCATGAGCATGGATTTGGCTATAGATAGTTTAGGATTTTATATGAACTACAAGAATTCCAGGAATGTAGATCTGACTTCATGTAACAAAGGAAATTAGAAACAAATTGAATTAGCACTTACAGAACAGTAAGTTATATACGTGCACGTTCACTTTCCTATATCCTCCTCTTAGCAAACACAAGCTTTAATGAAAATGCATTACACTACGTGGGAAAGGTGAAAAGCTGCCTGCACCTCAGGACTAAAAAATAATTTTTCAACAGTCCTGCTGATAGCACTCAAATAAACAGTCCCACACTCCTCAACAGTGCTAAAGTTGCAGAACAGTAAGACAACCTTATTTTTTTTCCTCTGTGGCCTGTCTCACTGGTGGTGAATACTGCCTGATATGGTATCGTCTCAGTTTTGCTTTCCCTTAGATGAAAACAAGGGAGCCCAACTGTAGCCTGCCTGATTTGAAGGTAAATTTTCTGACTCTTCTCTGTTCCCACCTTCATCATTCTGAATTTCTGTCCAGCTGCAATTCAACATGACAGAGGAAGAAAGGTCCAGTGTTGTCTTTCCACATGTTTAATGAGTAGGTAGCAAGGAAGAAAGAAGCCCCATTTTTGCAGCTGTTGAGTGGCAGACTTATTTAGATATTAGGGAAAATATACAGTAACTCATTCTGAGGACAGAATTCCATTAAAAAGCTGCTTCTGAAACATCATATTATTATTAATGAGTTTGATAATATGTGTTGATCACAGATCAAAGCCATACACTGCTGAGTTTTGTACACAGATCATTCCTGTTTCGCTCATTTCATATATCACAAATCAACAAACGGTGAGAATGAGAGACAGCAGCACTCAGTAATGTTGGCAGTAATACAGCACACAGCCTGTTATCAGAGCTTTTTGAAACATTACCACAAAAGGAAATTTTATAGTAGGATGAGATCATTTTATTCTCTTTTGTAGGTGGTAAAACATAATCACTTCATGTAAAAAACAGAGCTGAAGAGATGAAAAATTGTTGCTTTCCTTCTTGTTGGAACCTTACTAAGTCAGCAGCCACGACCAGGGAGCACCTAAGTGCATCCAGTTCTATGTATTGTATTCGCAAACTTCAAAGCCAGCAACTTCAATTGCTTTGTGGTGACTCATTCAGCTTATATTTGTGGTGTTGTGCCTAATGATACTGTCCTACGGTTCTTCCAAGCTCTATCCTTAAGGAAAAGAAAAGCACTAGGAAGGCTTTGTGTTAAGATAGATTTCACCCAGCAGAGTAGAACACCCCTGAGGCTCTTGCTCTTTCAGCCTTCTACTCAGAATTAGCAATGTGCTGGTTTAATCCTTTGCATTGTGTCTATGCATTTGTACAAGTGTGCTGGGCAGATATGTATCTCGCATGAGTAAATGTAGACATACAAAAGGGGATGGCAAGAGAAGGCTGAGCTAAAAGATCCCAACAAAATCACACATTAAGGTTGTGTACAATTCAGACACTAATCAGTGGGGTACAAACACACATCTCTCCTTCACAGCTTCAATATTTTGTTTGTTAGAAGGCTACTTCCTAAGAACACCAGTTGGAGGGCTGCGTTCGCCTGAAGAGAGTAGTGATGGGGACACTATTGAAAAGGACTGAACCCTGCTGTACAGGCAATGAATATAAAGATGTTATGATTACAAAATAAACAAGTGAGTTTGGCAGAGCAGACTATAATGACAAAAAGAGAATAGATAGAAAGCTTAATCGCATCCTGGGCTCGCTGCAAAACTCCAGAGGAGGGATCGCCAGAAGAAAGCATTCCCCCCTGGTAGTCAGCTCTTAAGTGGGTCCAGGAGAGGTGCAGCCAGGCTCCACCCCTTCCAGCAACACAGGTGAATTGCCCTTACCTGTGCTTCTGTGGCTGACTCATTGCTCGCCTCAGGTGGTCAATCAGAGGTTCAGGCTGTGATTCAGCAGTTCTCATACACCTACTAAGAAGAAAATGAAAGGGGTGGTGCGGGGCGTGTGGGATATCAGCAGGGAAGGAAAAAAATAAAAAGAAATCTTGCATGCATCCTCATTTCAGTTTATTGAATGCCATACAGCTGGATGAAAACCTCATGCAGGGGAGAGAACACACAGAAAATCTAGGGTGGTTTGGGCTGGTTTCTCTGCATTGGTACCTCTCTTTCTGCAATCTATGGAACAATTCATTTCTGTACCTCTCCTGAAGTTTGTGTGTCTGGCTGAGCTGGCAGCCCTGTTTACATGAAGACATTTAGGCTCCATATCCTTGTTTCCTCCAGTCTGTATCAAAAAAGTGAGAGCCTTTTTTTCTTTTTTCTTTTTTTCTTTTTTCACCACTAGAAACATCAAAACAGCCTATAAAATTTCCTTTCTGTCTGAAAATAAATAGCAATATAAAACATTCTTTTTTTGTTCTGGTCCCAAGTTGATGCCTGTTATTGCCTTGCTAAGGAAACAAACTGCTAAACCAAACAAAAGCCAAAGGTATCAAACCTTCCTTCCCCAGGGCAGCTCAGTTGTCAACTCCTTCCTGACTGATGCTCTCCAGTAGAGACAACTGTCTCTTGTGATTGCTGTTCCTCCATTTGACCATCAGCCTCTGGAGACCTTCACCTGCCCTGTGATTTCAAACTGGAGAGGTGAAGGGTCATTTCTTTCACTGTAGGCTGTATATAATAAAGAACACATAATAGAGAACACAAAAAGTACACTTGGAAAAACTTCAGTAACATCTACTGTAACTGAAATATCTCTTCTCTACAACTGTACAAGAGAGTTTAAGCAATTTCTCAAGGTTGCAGAGAGATTTTTTTTTCAGCAAACCTTGATATTAGCTGGAAGAGCAGAGCTAATTCTGATTTACAAAAAAAAAACCAAAAAACAAAAAAATTAAGTGTTTCTTATTGAAATTATCATTATAGCTCATAAGAAGGTTTTTATTCAAATTATGGCAATTTGTAGGATTCTTGAAGTAAGCTTGGTGATATTGAGTCAACAACTTTACTCATATTAGTCTCACTGATATCAAAGTTGATTTAAAAAGCCAAAGAGTTGCTAGAGTTTTTGCTTTTTGTAATGAAATAAACAAAAGAATAACTACTGAGAAACACAGTTTAGGCAGTCTTATGTTTTAAGTTCCTGAGTAAAAATCTTTCAGCTTATCTGGCCTAAGACAGAACCATACAAAAATACTGTGCAAGCTGGGAGGACTTTTATGCTGACATAATGGTTATCATAGGAATAATGAGTTAAACAAAAATTGCAAAAGCTTGTAGGGTCCAGCAGATGTACTAATTTTGACAAGAAGAGGAACCAAAGCAGAGTAAGCTGAACTAATCAGATTAGATTTATTGCAAAAATTTCTAAATAATGATAGGCTTGCAAATGCTCACTCATTTTCTAAGCGAAGCAACCTTGAACCGCAAAAAGCAGCATTCTCTTTAACAAGCACAGTTGGCAAGAGAAGTGTCAACCTGTTCTACACAGATCCAATTCATTCTTACTGCAAACTGCCTTGAAAATCCAGCCCCTTTTTCTTTCAGGTCTTCATTGTTTTACACATTCAGAGCTGTAGCTTCCTCTTTCTGGTTTTAACAAATCTCATTGCTCTCCCTGCAAAACTATTTAGCACGTTGCAGTAAAAAATATCTTGCTTACTTATCACTTCCATTATGTCTTCCCCTGATCTTCATCCTTTGTGTACTGCTTTCTTCTCCTAGTGCAACCAACAGACTCTGTACCTTGTATTGCTCACTTCTCTCAAAGCACACCCTGGTCTGTACTTGCAGCTGACCATTATGCACCAGCTGCCAGTGTTTTCCTAGCACAGCTCGTTCCTCTTTTATAGTGATCCTTTTGCAAAGGAAAAGCTTCCCCTAAAAAAAATCTGCACAGTCACTTCAGCTGCCTTCTTCAGATTTGCTGCAGCTGTACATAACACCTAATAGTGACTCATTACCCCTCTTCTGTTGCTACTTCCTTCTTGCTTATTCTAAACTCAAGCTCAACTGGACTCTGCCTTCAGCTTTTCACATGCTCATTTTCTTACCACACTCAAGTGCAAGGTGAGGTCTATGCTTTTTTTCCTAAGTACATCACAACTCTAGAAACACTCCATTACAGGAAGAGAGATTAAGCTTCTCAGCTCATGTGAAGCCTTGTCCCAGACTTGTCCATGAAGACAAATCCATGAAGCACACTTGTACCGTAACTTTGACAGCAAGAGAAAGGAGGATTTCTGGAGGATAGGAACAACAGGACTTCTGGGTACTCAGTTCTTCAATTTGCAGTCTTCAATCTTTTGGGGTGCACATTAAGGGCCAGCTGATGATATGTAGGAAAATCTGCCATCATGTGAAAGTTTTCACATAACCATAAAATTCCAGCTTTTTAGCATTAGCCATTCTGAGCATTATTAATGGAAAACTCAGCATAGCTGCACAGAAAATCAGTACTCAGATACCGTTTACTGACATCAGTAATTTTCGGAGAAACAGTGTCTTGGAAGGAAGCCTGAGGTCTTTTAGAAAGGAAATTGTAAATGCATGCCACTGAAAACAAAAATACCTGAGAGTGTGTGTGTGCACTGCTCTGATGTCATCTTCATTGTAACCAGTCAGAGACTGACTGCAGACCATGCCGTACTGAGATCAGGAGGAAACATCTAGGTAACTGATGTCATCCATAGATGTCTACTGGAAGAATATAGGTTTTATACTTATATTCTGTGTGTGTTTGCACATGCGTGCATGCGTGTAGAATCATAGAATCCTTAGAGTTGGAAGGGACCTCTGGAGGCCGTCTGGTTCAACCCCTCTGCAACATACAGGGACATAGAGCCATGCTTTGTAAAGAAAGGAAGGGTTAAGCAGAGGAAAAGAAAATAGAACAAGTCAAAAAAGGCAAGAGGAGTAGTGGAGCAGACAATTGTTGTGAAAAAAAATGAAGATTTGGAAGTAAGAACAGGAAGTCCAGCAAGCAAGGTCTCAGCCATCAGGCACCCGAGGCTACTCCTCAGTCTCTGCCTGCTCAGAACTGATCTCGCTCCTTCCAGACTGAACAGAGACGATGGCAGAGGGCACTCCTTCATGATCACCAACTGCTTAAGAGCGTGAGATACACTCTATGCAGGCTTGGCAGAGGCCACGATTTCCAGCTCAGAACATTTACACATCCAAGTCACTGCACAGTGACATGCTACTGACAGTCAACAGAAAGAAAACCATTTACTTCAGAGATTAGCTGTGGAAAATAGGAATGACTGTCCAGGACCCAATGGCCTGTAACAAAAGCAACTTCACTTTTCATTACTGGGCTCTTTCCCTGAGTAATTAATCTTTTCAGAAGACAGGGGAGCCTTACGTTTATTTCCTCTTGTCTCTGTGGAGCAGTCTTTCACCAGGTGAGCAGCCCAAGTCACCTGCAGGAATGTTACCTCTCAGAGCAAACAAGGGCAGCAGAAGTGAGGCCTCGGAGTCTGAGTCCTGTCTGAATGCTGAGGAGCCATTTCGTTTATGGTAGTCTCTTCATTTCCTGACACTTATTCAGCACTGTCATTATACTGCAATCTTAGAATTGGAATATCGTTTCAGGAAAAATGTAGCCACTAGTGAAAGAAAAACATAAATTACAATAAAGAAGTCAACATGAAAAATTTCTTGGGAATAACATAGAAACGTTTCTAATACAAATGCAGGTTTAAAAGAAAACCATCACACAGAGAAATCAAACGGTGAGAAAAATGATAAAAGAAAAACATGTATGGAAGAAGAATGAGGACCTTATAATGTGACATGCTCAGAAAGTATATATTCTAATTACACTTTTATAGCAGTGAATATTTTAAGACATTTGTTAACTAACTACAAGAAGTTTTCCCAAGTATCTGATCCAGTGGTTATCAACTCCTACTAATCTGCTGCTTTCAACAATCCTAAAATCAAAGCACATCACTATGGCACTCTGTGAAACTGGCCCAAGTGATGTGAAAAAGTACAATATGGAAAGGGACTTTCTTACAGATTTTTCCCATGTTCTGTCTTATCGTTTTTCCCTTTCACTTCCAGTTGGCATTTCTGCAGATACCTTTTTCTCTCTTTCAAAATAAGCAACAAAATACTGCCTGTAAATTTTCCAGAGGTTTCACCAAAGGATATTTCAGGCCTTTTAAAACTAGATAAGCCAATAAATAAAGATTTCTTTTAGAAGGACAGTCTTCTCCTTCATTCTCTTAAAAGCTGGGAGCCCTGGAAAACATGGCTGAACACCCAAGGTCTCGTCAGCGCAATCACTTACATTGTCAGTGCAGGTTATGGCAGTGATGCTCTAAGCATTGTCTGAGCATCGCAGGAAGCATCCACCTGTGCTTTGTACTGCAGTCCAAGGAGCGGCTAACAGCAGCTCACCAGCTCATGTAGAACTGCTTGAGGCATAGCTCGAGAAACTACAGGCAGGGTGGGTCAAGGGGCAATGCCTGTGTGCACAACACCATCCCCAGGTTGCTTTTGAGTGTTGAGCTCTGCAGCAAGTACATTTACCCATTTCTGTTCCACGGGGAGCAGAACCTGTAACTGTGCTTCTGAAATATTCCACAAAAAATAAGGCTTGAAACCTGGGTAAATTTGGGTGTCGCTGAGGTCAAGACCACCTTTAGGCACCTTTTCAGTTAGCTAGAGAAGGCCTCCAGAAAACTCTTTGCTGCATGACCCAGACTGAGGACTCCAGCATTAATGGCATTTAGTCCATCTTTTATCTAGTACCTTGAAAGCCTGCAACAACCCTAACATTTCTTGGCATTCTTTTCTCAAAATTAGAGTTTTTCTCTTTTTGAAACATCTGAATTGCAGAAAAGGCTCCATTTTAATATGTGACTACAATTAATCTGGTGTTTTGGTAGAAGATATAATACATCTCTGTATACACTACTGTGTATTGTTTAATTCTGTGAATAGCCAAAAGGCAGACAGCAGTAAAAAAGATCAGCTATCAGCTTCACACCTGCTTATGGCATAAACTGCTCGAATGGAGCCCTTCTGTGCTCTACAAGAAATTCTGTGCTCTTTTTTTCCTCACACTTTGTAATTTAGTCTGTCACTACGGACAGGTGTCTAAATAGTTCAGTTGCACTTTCATGTGGCATAACCCATGCACCCTAAGTTGTCCCCTGCAGCTATTCAGGAGGTTGTTAAGGGATATGATCATTAATAAAAGAGTGTCAATCTCATACAAGACCAAGCACTGGAGAATAGAAAGATCTGGGGACTGCCTGAGAATCTTCCCTGATCTAATTAGCACAACAGCAGGTGACGGCAGAGATTAAATTAAAGAATATAACTTCTGTCCAACTTATTACTCTCCATGCTGATCATGGCCATGGCCTGATAAAAAAATTAGCTGACTTACAGAAACACAAACAGGAATTCAGTAGCTCAAGAAGAACCTAGAAGAGTGTTCTGCCTTGCACATTGTCAGAAGAAACCTCAGTATCCCAGGCTTGCACTATTCTTTGCAGCATTCCATGCAGAAAGGACTAAAAACCGGCAAATAACCTGGGGAGAACTAAACAGCCTCTTTGATTTGCTTGGGACATAGGCTTTAACTGTCTGTCCTCGCTTTGGCTGGGATAGACTTTATTTTCTTCCTAGTAGCTGGTACGGAGCTGTGTTTAGAAGCTAGGATGAGAATAATGTTAATAACACAACGTTGCGTGGCAGTGTGTATATTGAGTCAAAGACTTAGCTTCTTGCACTGCCCTGACAGCAGGGAGCTGGGTGTGCAAAAGAAGCTGGGAGGTGATTGAACGAGGACAGCCAAAATTGGGCAGAAGGATATCTCATACCATGTGGCACCACGTAGAACAATAAAACTGGTCAGGGGAATTGCTGCTGCTTGGAGACTGTCAGAGCACTGGTCAATTGCATTGTGCATCACTTGATTTTTTTGTTCTTGTTGTTGCTTTCTTTATTATTTCTTTTCTTTATTAAACTGTATTTACCTCAACCCATGAGTTCTTGCATTTCCTTCAATTTCCTCTCCTGTCCCGCTGTGGGTGAACAGCTGTGTGGTATTTAGCTGTCTGCCAAGTCAAACCACAGTGCTGTCTTAGAAGAACTCAAAGTTTTACTGGCAGACAGGACGACTGTCACAGACAGAATTTTTTTAAACTGTTTGTACTGGCAGATCCATCATAAAAAGTTCCTTTTCTTTGCAGCACACAGAACTATTCTGGATCTAGAGTAAAGACAGAGTTGGGAAGAGACTAAGACAAATCCATCCTTAAATATAAGAAATACATCATATACACTGCTCTTATCTATATATATAGGAGAGTATACTACTCTCTTACCAGAAGAACAGCTTTCAAACAAGGCCACACTTTCCGAATATCTAAGTCATGTACTGAGCTCATGTCTGGATAGACCTCTGTTCCTTGGAGCGCCCAGAGAAAAACAAATACATGGCTCTGTAAGAGACAGCTTAGCTGAATATGCAGCTGGGATTTTGGGCAGCTTTCCAACGTTGTCCTGTGGTGGCTCCCTTTCTGCTACAGTCAGTGGGACTCAGACCACCTGTTTTGATACTGCCCCACAGCATCTGAACTGCGCTGGAAGAAACAGAATAGCTCTGTCTACTCAAGAAAGAGACCAAATCAATTTGAAAGCACAAACAAGTTACTAGCAGGTGTGCAATAAAATAATACTTAGCCCAATACTTAATACATACCCCAAATTACAGGTTGTATGAGATTAACAGAACAGAGTGGCTACATCCCAAAGATTCAAACATCTCTTCTCACCACTTTGGTGCCTGCAAAACAGAGGAGAAGATAGTGAAGGGGTGGTGCCCAAATTCTCATTCTGCAGTGACACTCAAATTGTAACACCTTTCAATAATATAAAAAAAAAAAAAAATGGCTAACCCACTCCATTTTGAACAGAAAAGGTTGTACAGTACAGTTTTACCTTTTTTTCTTCTTTAAAACAAACAACTTCCTCCCAAAATAACCCACAGATCCCCATACTGAGCTTTTCTGAGTGGTAGTCCCAGCAGTGGTGGTAATTCATCAGAAAAACAGCATTTTCTCCTCAAAGGACATGGTCAGAGATATTTACTCTTGGGAAATAAAGTTCTTTGCTTCTCTAACAGAACTGGCAGCAGATAATTAGTCAAAAGAGGACCGTGTAATGTGGGACTAAGAAATGGACATGCCTAAGCAATCTTGCTTGCTCTCAACCTCAGTGTTACATATCTACAATGTGCTGCAGTGAGAAAATCTTGACAAGAGTGTACCAATAGCATTCTCAAGATTTGGGGTGACACTTTACTTTCAAACACCAGGAGCAGTCAAAGGTAAAAACATTAAAACCAAAACAAAACCCAATACAACACAAGTGACAGCCACTTCCCAGATGCCAAAGCCAAAAGTCTGCTGGCTAAGGCTGAAGTAAGAAGATGATAACTGTGTGGGCTCAAAGATTTTTGCAATTTTCCAGCCTCCCTATATGACATTCACCATGGGTCAGGAGAAATGAATAGTCATACCTACAGCATGAATTCTGCTGAGAGCTCAAGTGCATCTGCTATTAATTATTTGTCACTGCAGGTTCACCATCATTAATGTCAGGGCTATGCATGATCACTCAGCAGCACTCTTTTGGTTTAGATCAGCTGTAGTATTTTTGGCACACTAGCCAGAGCATACATTACGGAGTGCTTATTATTCTGGATTTGTGGGAATGAGTAATACCCGATCTGACAGAAAGCATGCTAGTACAGCATCAGTCTGTTAAATCTACTGCTTTTAAACAAATCAGAATTACCTCTGTGAGTTTACACTGGATCATTGTTGCCAGAACTTCTCTTATCCCATCCTTGAAATTATGAATTTGGGTTTACTATAGAGTCAACAGATGGCCTCAGCTGAACTCTTAAAAACACCACCTGCTACCATGCCAGTAACTGCATCAGTAAAGAAGTATGTTCCAGTGTCAGCTGGAATTTTCCTAGACCCTATTCCTCTTTCTTCACCAGTAGACGATATCCGGAAGGGTGAAAAAGGATGAGCATAAGTGATATTCTTAGAGCATTTAATTTCCGTCCTCGGACTTGTTTAGATGCTATTCGTGGGGCACATGTTTTTGGTTTTTTTTTTCAGCAAGGAGTGCTGAGATGAAGCATGTACACAGGCTAAAGCTAAAAGAGATCCAGTGCAAAACAGACACACAGTTTGAGGCAGAAAATGTTGGGGGCCAGGAAATATTCTGCAAAAACTTCATGCCACGAAGGAAGACAAAAATGCAGCTGACAGACAGTGATACAGGAGTTACGGGAAACAGCAGATCTAGGAACCATTACCACAGCTACCTCAGGAAAAGCAAACAGTAATTCATGTCAAGAAGAAATGCTAATGAAGGGGTGGTTGTTTGTAGGGTTACTAAGTTTCTCAGTTCACATGATCACAGGCTACAGAAGCTGGCTGCCATCCTTGCAGCCAAGCTGTATAAATAATGAGCTGATTGCAGCTGGCCCATAATCTTGGGATCACTGATAAAGCAGTAGTATTAGACTCAATTATTAGAGGAAAGAATTAGCCTCATTTTGAAGCTGAAGAGCAAACCAAGGTTTGAATAAGAAAATAATAATAAAGAAAAGCTAGTCATGCCATTTGAAACATTATGGATGATGTAGAGAATATTAAACATGAATGGCCAGCCAGCAGGGCAGGGAAAATTGTAGGCTTAAATACTGAATTATGTATCACATTTCTTTTGAAAGACAAGGCGGAGAAAAACAGTGATCAGGAAGTTTCCTAGTGCTCTCAAAGTAGATTTCTTTCTAAATAGTATCTATAATTTCAAGAAAAGGGTCTCCAGGACAGCAAATAGAGTTTAGAAGCAGAAGGTGTGTTTATCAGTCCATCTCAGTCTGCCCAAGCACAGGATTTACAACACAGAAGTTGGTTAAACCCAGGCAGATCTGTCAACCCAAAGCCAATGAACAGAGCACTGTAAATAACAGAGGACATTAGGCCTGCCCAAATCAGCCGTCCTACTTTATATACCTGGGCCTTCTGTGATATGAGACAGGGTTTCTACAGTGACAAATGATACAAATCAAACGTTCAAACCTTTACCACATCCTCAGGTACAATTGTTAATGGAAGGCAGGACCTTCGCTGCCTGCCAAAGGACTCTATGTCAACTGAATGGGATCCAGACAGGCTCGTTGTCTTAAACATCAGGACTTCCCACCTGAAAATACAAGAGGTTGAGAAAGAAGGCATCGTGGTGTAACAAAAATTAAATGTCCTGGAAAATCAGTTATTAAACAAAATGTTTATGTGCCGTAGCTGAGGAGAACTGAAGTCTCCTAAACCTTGGTTATCCTTTGAGGAGCTAAGAATCATTAAGGGCATACTCACAAAATTCCAGCTTCTGCGTTAGACTCCTGGAACTTGTGAAGCTTTAAAAAAAATTGGATTGCAACGAGTCTAACTGTTCTCACAGCAACCAATAGCTGAAATCTGAAAAATGAAGTAGAAAAGTTGTGAATTACACACAAATCTTGAAGTATTGCATCCTTTTAGAGTCCTTCCTTCTTGTTTACAAGAAACAACAGTTTCTTACCCCAAAAGGCAACCTGGGAAGAGCTGAACTGATGTAAAACTAATGCTCTATAAGTCAGAAGACACAAATGTGCATGCGTTAAAAAATAAGAATAGTTTCTGCTCTTGGGCATGGAGCAAATCAATGCACTGAATTGACAACATGCACACTGACAGCTTATGTATTGAATATGCATACACAGATTAATTATAATATTGATTAGACATATCCTCATTAACTAGCAGCCAGCTTTCACGATACAAAAGCATACACTTGGATTAACACTTACATGGATCTGCTTGTACAACAGGCTACCAGCCTGCTGCTATTTTGGGAGAGGGATGTGTAGAAACTGCAGTTGCCTCCATGGGTTGCCTCAGAAATAGCCATGTTTCAGTTAGTTATTATTATGTGTTTTTCTGCTTAGCTGTTTTCCTGTTTTTCTTTTTTTTCTTATCAAGATATTGTTTGAGCCAATTGGCTCCTGTTTACACGTTGGAAAAATTAACTCACCTCACACCAGGAAAGTAGGTTTAATACTACAAAGCTTATGGGTGGAGGGTTTCCAATAGATTTTTCTTTTCTTCCTTTGATAAGATATCACCTTTTATCATGATTGCCAACTGACTTGTTGGTCTAAGTGAAAAAATCATCTGTGTTTCAGCAGTGACTCATTTAATGTTTTTTACTGGTCACTGTCATTGCCAGTCCACTCATGAAAGAATATTTCTTGGCTTGGATTGGAAGGGACCTTCTTCATACACCAGTTTCCCACATCCTATTAAGCAATAAGAAGTCCTTTCCCAACAGAAGAGCAGGGCTATGTATGCATCAAGGATACGACAAACAAAGCCAGTATCCTGTGCAGAACCTTCCACAAAACATCCAACCTAGCAAGGAAAGGTATAAAAGGTTCAAGCAAAAGAAAAAAAAAAAAACCAAAAACCACACTGCACAACAAAGAGACTACAAAGACAGAGGCAACAGAATGTGGAAAAAAAGGAGCAATGATTCAGAGGAAACTTCAAGAAATTATACCTTAATTACTCATACCTGAAAACTATATCTGAAGCACCATGGTAAATAGATATGTAGTAATGACTGTAATGGACTCATACATTCATTCAGATCACCTGCACAAATTCTGCATATATACAATGCACACAAGGATATCGGTTTTGTGTAAGTATATTCCCTTCTGTTTTCCCTATTTGTTTGATGTTCCAGTTTTAGTCAAGAGTAGTGGATAACAAAATGGACAATGGAATAAATGAAATACAGATATCTAAAGCATTCCAAGCCAGCAAATTAAACAAAGTAATTTGCTGAATTCCTTCTGAACTTCATGCAAACCTACGCAGAAAACATTCTTCCTTGCTAATCATGGAATGTTGCATGTGAACTAGAGTAATTGTTTATAACACAAAGACAATCAGTGCCTGCAAAACTGGGACCATTTTGGTTTTTTATGCATTTTGAAAGAAAGTGGATTGACCTCCAGTAATGAAGTCTGTAAGCAAAACTTTTACATATGCCTTATCTCAGTTACAGCTTTGGAAGTGTAGCTAAATACATTGCAAGCAAACAAAAAAAAATATACCTTTGCCTTTGTAATAGGATTCTCAGGGGGCTCTGATCGTTAGACTGTGAGTTAGCAGCATCTGGAAAACATTAGGGAAATGCCCCAGGAAAAGGCTACCCCTCTGAATCGCTTAATTTTCAAGGAACGTACAAAAGACTCAATGACTACAAGAATCTAGCTTCAGTATCTGTGTTCCTCTTATATAATTTGGTCTGCTGCCAGTTTCTGAAGGTTATCTTAGAATGAAGATCCTTTCAGAGGAAACATTCAAATACCTCAGAGCTTTAAGGAAATACACCGCAGACCCTCCCTTAGACAGTGCTAGTCAAAAATAGAAATACAATTAGAAAGGAGGTTACTGAGATATTGAATATAAAGCACAATAGATTGTTTTATTTTCCTGAACTGGACCATTCTGCAATCTACTTTATTAGATTTTTTCCCTGAATAACAAGATAAATCAATTTTCACTGAAGAGAATATATATATTTCTAATAAGCAAGCAAACAAACACAACGAACTAATGGACAAATGGTTTTGAAAGCTTGGTCCTTTGCCAGTTTTTACCTTGAACAAGATTAGGGAGATGATTAGAGATCAGTAGGGCTGAGAAATTAAGAGTCCTGCTGTTATTAGGAGAATGTTAACACTGTTAAGGAATCATAGGGTTATAGAATGCTTCGGTTTGGAAGAGGTCTTAAAGATCACCTTGTTCCAACCCCCCTGCTGTTGGCAGGATCACCACCCACTAGATCAAGCTGCCAGGGTCCCATCAAACTTGGATGATAAATAGCACAATATAATTTTAAGTAATCAGCAGCTGGGCTTCTTGCTTTGAAGGAGACAAATCTTTGAGCAATATGGTTTTCTCTCTTAGAGATGACTTCTTACTGAGATACCTAAACAGTTTTGACATCCACATTATTGCCAAATTCTAAAGACGGTTAAGGATATGATAGATATGACTGCGAAAGAGCTGTTTCGCCAAGCAGCAAAAATTTGCAAGAAAATCTTAGACTGCTTCTACTTTTTTCTTTTTTTTTTTTGAGATTGTATTAGGTATCGCTCTAGTAGTCTTTGAAAGACATCAAAAGATTGGTGTAAATTCAAGCTTTTAAAAGTAGAGTAGATTTCCTGCAGAAATGAATATTGTATCTTTTTTTTTTTTTTTTTTTTTTTTTTTGTCCCTCTGGGTTCTTTCTTCAAACAGGAAGGAAACAAGCTACACTGTACTGACTGGGGAAAAAAAACCTCTTATTTTCCATGGCTGTGCCCTGAAAGAAAAAAAAAAAAAAGTAGATGAAAGGATGTGTTGATACTTTAATTAGTAACAGATCAAGGTTCATACCATGTCAGAGTTTATCAACAAAATGGCATTATTTAGTAATAGTTGCAAGATAGCAACTCACAGCCCAAGAGAAAATGGAAAGGTAATTCTATTTCCTTCAGATTACCAGAAAGTCTTTAAGAATTGGTAAGAACTCGATGGCAGCAGACCACCAGACATAAATGTTTGTCAAGGAACAAAGCTCTCACAGTGTGATGGGCAAAAAAGCATGAAATTCTTATGTAGAATGAATTAGTCTTCAAAAAAGGCAGGCATCTGATCAAACCTCTAACTATTAATCAGTTGTCAAGCAATTTCACTACTTCTACTAAATTCAAATCATATTATGACTAATTTCAGCCCCATACCATCTGCAAAGCAGCCTGAATACTTTACTTCCATTCTGGCCTGTACAGCAACAGATAACTCATTAAACAGCGTAATGATCTGCTAAGAACATTGTGGATAATCAACTGTAGTCCTGGTTTATTGGAGGTCATTAGAGAATGACATTTGATTCTGCAGATGCATTGAAATCAGCTGGGTTGCTAACACTAGCCAAAGATTCGGTTTTGTGTGTGGACTAATCTCTCCTTAATCACTCCCACATGGATTGAAGTTTGTATTTAGTTTTCACAGTAGAAGTAAAAGAGAAACTATGTCTGGTAATAACAATTCTACTCACATATTAGATCAGGTTCATTACTGAAATAATTCTAGTCGAAGCTGTTCAGACTACCAAATGCATTAATTTAATCCACTAGATTTGCCCATCACATTCTATCTTGGGTCATCCTGATATTCTCACTAAACATCAATTGATGTAACACACTGTAAGGAAAAGAGATGCTAGTAGCAGTGATATCACCAAAGTGAAAACACATGCTAACTAAATTCTAATAAGTAAAGTTTTGATACTTGGCTGTCCTGATTGCCAGCAGCAAATTTTCTTTAGGTTACCATACATCAGACCATTTTGAGGCAAAGCCACTTCCAGTTTGTCAACACATTTCCTGCAGTAAAGGCTACAGAAGAACCAAATTGTCATGCAAGTCATCCCGTGCATCAAGTGTACTCATAAGAATTACCTTTCTGGAGTCAAAGACTGAACACATGCTAAACTGAGCTCATCCAGGCAATGGAGATCACATCCTACCATACTTTATCTGCTCTGTTTTCATGGAGCTACGGTGTTATGTCTGGCTAGTCAGCTCTTTGGCAACCTGCAAACAAACTATAGAATCAAGGTGGGGGTTACACTCAATAACCCTTTTCTAGCATAAGTGTAGCAGAGCTAGGAGATTCTGACTTTCCAGGACAATACGATTTTCCCCCTTCCCTCTCCTTGTCAGCTTACCATTGTGCTATTGCTGATTTTTACTCCCTCTTTAACTCACAGAGTGAAGCATTCTAGGAGATTCCTTTATTTCTATGAAGTCACACTTTCTCCTCCCTGCATTTAATGTTCTCCCTGGTCAAGGCATTTTTTTTTTGTTTGTTTGTTTCTTCTACAGTAGGTCAACATGTAAAAATAAGCAGGTCCTATCCAAACAGTAGGTCAACACAAAAAAGAAACAGGTTCTACCCACTCAGAAAAAAAAATAAATAGAGACATGCTGAAATATTTCTCCTCCTCTCAGTAATCCATAAACAAACCTATAGATTCTAGTTTACTTATACGCTGAGTCTGTTCACATTTGAAACAACAAAGACTGCAACACTTACATGCTGCTTGAGTTCTCAAACCATTGCCTCTGCTTTGTAACTCTGGCAAACTTTGCAGTGGTAGCTGCAGAGTGCAGAGTTGTTCTCGCTTGTGCTGTCATAACAAGAACAGCATCTGCCTGTACTGATAGGCAGAGGAACAAACTCTGGATTCAGGACACAGCAGCAGACAAGCAAAAAGAACAAATAGTACTTATTATATGCTTTAAACATTTATAAAATAAAGATCTAGTTCCAACCTTCCTGATATAGGTAGGGACACTTTCCACTAGATCAGACTGCCCAGGGCCCCACCCAATGGGGATCCTGAACATCTCCAGAGATGGGGCAGCCATTGCTTTTTTAGGCAGCCTGTCCCAGTGCCTCACCACTTTCTGAGAAAAGATTTTCCTCCTAACACCTAACCTAAATCTACTTTCATAGAATCATAGAACCATAGAATCATAGAGTGGCCTGGGTAGAAAAGACCCACAAGGACCATCCAGTTCCAACCCCCTGCTATGTGCAGGGTCACCAACCAACCAGAGCCCAGGCTGCCCAGAGCCACATCCAGCCTGGCCTTGAATGCCTCCAGGGATGGGGCATCCACAGCCTCCTTGGGCAACCTGTGAACAGTGCCTCACCACCCTCTGTGTGAAAAACTTGTTCCTAATGTCTAACCTAAACCTCCCCTGTCTCAGTTTAAAACCATTCCCTTTCTTTAGTTTAAAGCCATTGACCTTTCCTCCTATCACTATTCTCCCTGATAAAGTGGACAGATTTCCTGTAAGCCTCCTTTAGGTACTCCAAGGCTTCTATAAGGTCTCCCCAGTGCCTTCTCTTCTTCAGGCTGAACAACCCCAACCGTCTTTCTGGAAGAAGTTTTCCACTCCTCCGATCATCTAAATCTGTAAATTCATAGCAGCTGGTGAAGTATATCCACTCTCAGAATATCTTTTCTGTTATTGAAAATAAGGATCAGATTTTTTCCATAAAAATAAATCATATTATACTTCTGTCCTCTTTTGAAGGCACAGATATTTAATCTCTACTGATCTATTCAGCTAACCCTGCCTTTGTTGGCATTTGCTCAGCACGTGAATTTGGGTACACAAGTGCTTACTATATTCACTTAGATTTCTATTACTTGTACTGAAGTGCTTTTTATAAACACAGCAGCGTCTCTAGTGGTTTTAATCAAAGACATTTGCATGGCATGACCCACTTAGATTTGCAGCTAATGCTGTGAACTATTTTATTTTTTCAGCTATCCAGGCTATGCAATTACTGAACGGCAAGCTCACCTACATCACTAAACACCTGCCAAGAGGAATACTGCAAAATCATCATCTTTCAAGACATTTACGCTGGGCTGAAGAAAGCAATAGTAAGCATGTAGCATGAAACTGGATGAAAAACAGATACATAAACATTTCTATCTGTAATCTCTCTGGCATAGGGATTATTGCTGAAGTTTAAATTCTGAGATGCACCATCTTAGCATTTATTCATTTCTAACACGGATCTTCTCGAATCTTGCCTAGCGAATGGTACCTAAAGCTAACTGTCCTCATATCTCTTTAAGACATGCACAAACAGTAAAACCATAGAAGAGTGAAACAACTTCCAAAAAGGATTTCAGGTCATTGAGTCTGACTGGAAATAGCATGAACTGTATCTGGCCATATTAGTAATTCCAAAGTCTATTCACAGAAACACTGTTGCCTGACTGCAAGACACCTTGTCAAATCTTGGTACACTGAGCATAATCACAACCCATCAGCAGGACAAAGCAAATGAAGTGCAAATACTAGAAGATGAAACAATTACTTTTTGTTGAATGCAGAGGAACAGTAATTACGATCTGATCTTCTTTCCTTTTTAATAGCTTTATGTCATCTACTTCCACTATGTGCGCCTTTGCTGGAGAGTCTGTGTGATTAAAATTAATCTACTTCTGGTCCACAAGGTCTTTTTGGTAATGTATTATTGGAAACTCTCATTTTGATTATTAATTTAATGTATCATTATAGAACTGTCATGTCATACAGTTCTGTTCTTTCTTATTGTCAAGTATTTTGGTGCCAGTCTTTGGAACATGCTTCTGGCCAGCAGTCATTTCTAGAAATATGCTAAATGCAATAAATAAAAAGATGAGACGAGGAATATCTTCTTGGTGAAAAAAAATAAAGCTGATGCCAAAAACAGTATTTTGGCACTACTTCTAGTGCAGTATTTCCTTTGCTGGCTCTCATTGTTCCTGGGAAGCTAATGGAAGCTTTAGGATTAAGGCTAATCAAGAAAGATGGTAACCAAGTTGTTACAGACAAGGTGGCCTAACACCGTGTTCCTTATCTCCTTTCTATAATCCCCCCCCCCCCCCCCCTTCTCTACAAGTGCAAAGTACACTTTTCTCATCAAGGGCTTACTCCTGGCAAGTCAGGACAGCTGTTCCTAGTCTCTACTACATCGCAGCATGCCTCTGCTTCAGAAGTGAGTGCCTGGAACTCTGTCCATTGCTTTGGCCTCCACCATCTGGTCTAAGAGATTTTGCTTTTTCATGCAAATCTTGCCTCTTTCATTCTGCAACAGAAATTTAAAACCAAGAAAGAAAATGGTAAGATGAGGCGTGATTTACAGTCCCTGGCAGTTAGAATAATTAACACAAATATTTAACATCACTGAATTATAAATACAAATGTAAATAACAGCTTTTAAAATTAATGTTTTGTCATCAATTATTAAATAAAAAGCAAACAATTGCCATTATTTATTTAAGCACGCAAGCTCATTCTGCAATTTCTAATTACATTACTGTTTTAACAGTCCATGATTACGGATTCAAAGGGATGACTAGTTTTGATCTAATCTAAGTAAATAAAAAACCCAAACAACTAAGTACTACAAAAGTTGTACTAAAGCTCAGACAAAAAAAGTTTATAAAAGACCATCTTTAAAACTGATTGTCTTAACACCCATACTGTTTGTAGAAACTTTAGCAATTAATTCCATATGTAGAGACATTATTAAATATATACATCTATATGTATATGCATACATATATGTGTATATGTATGTTTATATGTATATATTCATATGAAAATGTAGGAGAAAAGTTTTCAAATATTTCCTGTGAAACAGTACAGAGTGGAACAAGTCTTCTATACAGTTATTTAGAGAAGAGGTAAGTGGATCACTAATCACTATTCATAGTTTACTTGTCTGAGAGGTTTGTAGAACCATTACCCTTTGAATAGGACAGCATAAGATGGAAAAGAATTGCATAGAAATCATGAAAGAATAAATATTGAATCTTGTGGTTTTGGTGAGTTTTTGAAAACTATAATTCAAAACCATCATATTAGCATCTACTCTGAGAGAGTAGAAGGAATATTTCCTATTGAGAGTTTACTTAGAAAAGGCAATATCTTAAATGGTAAATTGTTAAAACTCCATTTAGGGACTTCACCATTTAGGGATTTCACCATTTAGGTGAAGGCTGCTTTGCAATGAACTGTTTTGGGCACTGATCTGAACAACAGCAGTTTTATGCTTCCTCAAAAAGATGAATATCAGAAAGGACAGAAGTTACTAAGAAGGAAAGGACACTAAGCCAGAACTTGCTGAGAAATCTACCTAGATTTCTACTAGAGAAATCTAATGCTACCACTATACTGTCACAAAACAACTGTATGTCAGGTGATGGTGGAATGCCATTGCACAGAAATGTAGGACAAATCAGCTGGTAAGACTACAGGAAAAAATAAAATAAAAAAAAAAAATCACAAAAGCATTTGTCATAGCCAGAAAATAACAAGCAGGTTATCAACTAACAGAGACAATTTCTATGCCTATATTTTGACTGAAGAGTTCTAATTTTCGATGTTATTAAAAAAGTGTGGGCTGATACTGCTGTAAGTCTTTTACGTAGAAAAAGATATAGAACCTTAATTTAAACTTAACTTAGTTCATCTTATAAATAAGTAACAATTCCTATCACTGCAATCAATGTGTTCTTCAATGTGAAAACTCTCTCAGGATTTCCAGGTAAATACAGAATACTAAGTAACAAAGACAGCAGGACCTCACATCATATCACTAAAGTCAGCAATATAAAAGCCTATCAGCTTAAGTTACTCCAGGATCATTAACAAAATACCTAAATTTGATGCTATTAAAACAGAGTATTAGGAATTACAGAGTATTCTCCTGTGTTAGGACTCACAGAGTGAAAATAATTAATATTATTTTAAATAATGAATATTATAATATTATTAATATTATAATATTTGGAGAGGTTTTCTTTCTTTCTTTCTTTTTTTTTTTTTTTTCAAATATGTCCCATCAAAATTTCCCTTCATTGTCTTTTTCTTCTTTTTCTTGTCCTCAAGAATAAAGATGTATTTCCTAAAACCTTTATGGCCAGCTGGCTGCATACCGCCCCAAACTGTCTCCATGTGTTTTATAGCTCTGGCTTGGTAGCATATGGCTTTTCAGCAGTTTCAAAGCTAGCAGAAATAGGTGTTGTGAACAACCTCAGCTAAACCAAGTAAAAATTAATTTCAAAAGTTCTCACATCAAAGAACAGTAGAAGTAAGTACAGTGATAGAAGGGCTGCAGTCAGTGTTACTGGGCAGTTTTTCCTGCTGGCTTCAAAGTGCACTTTGCGGGTTCCAGAAGGAGTGGATTTGAACTGTCATTATGGTTTTCAAGTTGGAAAGAGCCCATGTGGATCTTTATCAAACAGCCTCGTAATTGAAAGAAACATAAATATAGGAGACGTAAAAAAAATAAAAAAGAATTTAAACATTAAATAATCAGTAAGTCAATGAAAATAGACTGTCAGAAATGGACAGGCAACATCCACATTTTTACCGAATTCATTAAGCAGTTACCTTGTTTTGAAAGAAACATTTCCTAGGTTCAGCCTTCTTGGGCACTGTAAACACCTAAGTCAATTCAGTGGTTTGCATATATCAAGGAACAAATTCCATGGAATTTAAGAGGGAAACTGCCATTAACTACAAATGGAATTTCAAGAAAGCTTATACATCCAGTGGGTCAATTTAGGTGCACTTGCTCCCCCCAAGCAAGAAGCAGAACTTTGAGGACAGCTCTCCCACATACCCCCAGCATAGGAAATATTCAGAAGCGGTGAGTTAAACACAAAGCAATTGGATACTTTTACACAATTTCTTAATGTATTTGATCTACTAAGTTTCCCAATCGATTTCTTTTAGCATCTGAAATGCATATAGTTCATCTGCCAGTTAGAAAATAAAAAGGGTTTGGAACTTTTCTGAGCGTATTTTGCTATTTATACAAAGAAGTCAAAAGGAGCAGAGAGAACTTCTCCAGGTTGTTAAGAGAGCTAGCTGCCTTTGTAGTGATAACAGTGGTAGCTCATATACAGAAAACATGTTTGCATCCAGTGGCATTTCTACATAACAGTATTCATTCAGAAGAAAGAATAAAAACAGAAAGCTGTGCTCAGGAAAGGGTTGATACGAGCTTGTATTTAGTTACATTAATTTCTATATCCTGGAACAGACCTAAGCATTTCAATATCCTCAGTATTCCTGTCTGTAATCAAGGAAGTTCTCTGCAAGTCAGACAGAGAATCCGACTATTAGGTGCCTAGTTAGTTAGAATGCCTCTACAGAGCACTACATTATTAAGGGAGGAAAAGAGAGGCTGCATTTCATGGTCCTCACTTTCTTTGGCTACCACATTGTTAAAAGGAGTTCAGGGTACCTAATGCCTTGAAATACCTGGCTTTTAAAGTATCAGTTCCCTGAATAAGTCAGTCTGAAAGAAAGCATGCAATCTATGTCACCTCCAAGTTATGCTCTAAATATCCAGTTAAGCGATCACTTAATTAATATTCCACATTAAGGAACAGAAGGGGAAGGGGCACAACAATCAATTTCACAAATACGGGAAGTGGTGCCTGGGAAGGATTTCCCACATTAAACATTTACCACCCAGTTCCCTTTCTGCTTGCCCTCCCTGGCCGTGGCTGTTTTATGCTTCAGTGTTTGGAACACCAACAAGAAATCTTCAAATTTCTATTGCAGACTATAACAAGTTGGTTATTTCTGAGGCACATAATTTACATTCATCATTTCTAACTCTCATGCTATAATTCATGTGTATTCTCTTTCCTTTTTGTAGTAGTAAGAATAAAGACTTGCATCTGAAAACCTGTTCCGAAAGGTAGGCAACAAATACCAGAAGATTCCTAAGCTGGACAGAAAACAGAATTTACTCAAGACACAGGCTTAACAACACCAGATGTGTAGTTGTCTAGTCTAGTATTAGATAAGGAGGTTGGTGGCCCTGCCTGTGGCGGGAGGGTTGGAGCTTGATGATCCTTGAGGTCCCTTCCAACCCAAGCCATTCTATGATTCTATGATCCATCTTCACGTTTTGAAGTTTTGAGCAATACAAGTTGTCTGTAAAACTAGTGTGGCTCAGTCTATTCTATTTACTGCTATTGAATTCAGGCAAACTTTATAAATACATATATATCAAACTGACATCATCCTGAAGGAGTTTTCTTCCCTGCCTTTCTTTCTACCAATCGACCTTTCTTCCTTCATGTCATTTGTAATCCTGAAGTACCCTTTTTGTTTGCTTTTGAGTCACACTGACACTGAGGATTATTTTTTATTGTTTTCATTGTTTAAATCTCATCCTAACTCCTATCTGCCTCTAACTTTCACAGTCCCTCTTCATCTCAGTGTGCTTCACAGCACATTCTTGTCTTCTGATCCCAGGAAAGCCTTCTGTAATTCCATCTGTCTTTCAAAGGCACTTACCCCTGCAAGATACCAACTGCATCTACAAATATGCTGAGAACAGGCTGCAGGTATTAAGCTATTCTGCATGAGATTTTGCTGGAGATGTAGGAGCTAACTCTATTCCATATCTTAAGATTGCGTCCCCTCCTCAGCAGTGTATGCAACCCAGTTGATGTGGCAAACTGGGACAAGGCATGGATTGTCCTTTACAATATTTTTCATATTTATACCTCCTAGATGACAAGGAAATTCTTAGATAGGCTGTTAATTACTCGACCCACCATAACATACATTTTCTCCATGTTACAATACCTGAAATTAAGACCTAAGTGAATGCCACAACATGAAGGACTTACTGTGAGAAGATACTGGGATTGAATCAGTGTTTCCATAATTTTAATTAATATTTTAAATAAATATTCAATCCAGAATTAGTAAACCTGAAGTCTGGGGAAAAAATCTGCTGAAAACGAGACTGGTAATAGAATCAAGAGAAAAAAGTGAGCAAGCAGGGGGAAGAACAAAGTCACGGGAGGGCCTGTTTAAGGATAGGCATGGAAGTGATGTATTTTATTTTATTTTTTTACGTTGCTGCAGCTACACAGGAAAGAACACAAACGGTATTCCCAATATTAGTTCTGGACAACTGGGTCAGGTGTAACTGTGGTTCCTCATGTTCATCCTCTCAGATGCCTATACAGTCATTACAGAGGGATAAGGATACAGATGAATGCTCATCTTGACTGAAATTAGACAGAAATTGATGAATAAAACTCCCTGCAGAGAAAAATGTGAAGCAACGATAGTTCAGCTGGCCTTTGCAATTCAGCTGGCCTTCACAAGGTTACAGGAATGATGTAGCTGTGCTAACTTCCCAGTCAGATAAAATGAGCCCAGGGAGAGCTCCAGAACAATTGTATCTTGTAAGAGTTAACTTTTTAAGCTCAGGGATCTGCATTTGTTTGCCTTACTGTCAAAGTTAATATATAGCGCCTTTCTCATAACAACCAGTAAAACTAGTGCAAATGTTGTCTCTCAAATTGGAGCCCTTTTCTCTTTGCCTTTTTGCAGGCATACAAAAAGGAAACCTTAACTATTTCAAGCTAGGACTGCAAGATATTGAACTTATGGGACACTTCTCATTATCTACAACTTCCATTTAACTTTCAGATCAAAATAATTCCAATTGTTCTTATTACTTCAGTATCTGTAACACTATTCATTCCTTTGTGGTGGTCATCCAAACGATCCTGTTTGTTACAAGAATTCTGCAAAGAGCAAAGCTTGCAGCTCCTATTCAAAAATCCCACACTAATCCTGATTTAATAAAGGGATTGGTGTGTATTTGTATTTAGTGAGAAGCCAGTGACAAGATGGAACACTCTGCACTGAGGTATATACTGAAATTACTGGATGGACCATACTCAAAAATGTTCTGTTTGGTGCAGGACAGTCTCTTCTTTGCATCTGGTCATTCCTATGTAACCTGGAATTATAACAGCATCCCCTGTATTCCACCCTTCTCCTTTTCTACATGATGCTTGGATTATGAAGAGCAATAGACCCAAGATGGCTTTGCTACTTCAGGGTAAAGAGGCCTCTCCAGATGTCACTTGCATTCCAGATGGGCCTATGCAGAACAGACAGATTATTCCTTTAGGTTTAATTTTGTAAAAATCAAAAAGTAGTAAACAATTTTCCTGTGGTTTTCTGCAAGTTTTTAATTAAAACTCTCATCTGATTTTTTTTTTTTTTTGTAGAAGATAGAGATTCTACATGCAGACATACACAGTGAAAAAAACTTGCTAGACCCACTAAGCTTCTTTTACTATTACTGGAAATTCCTCCTTTTTTCAAGAAGAAATGTAGATCTAGTTGAAATCAGAGTAGCAGCAAAGCACTTGTTCCAATTCAGTGCATGCAAACAGCAAGATCTATCAGTATCAGAGGCAGCTGTAGACAATGGAACGCAGGTGTGAGGCACTTAACTCGTCACAGATAAAATACACAAGCTGAAAGCACAAGGGTAAGCTACTGGTTTTCAACCAAGCAGGAAGTTAATTGAATGTCTGAAGTTGAGAAGAAGCCGGATATGTGGCAATACTTGCAAGAAATTAGATTTGTAACACAGCATATAAGGAAAGGAAGAGAAAGTATGCTAAGTAAAGGACAAGAAACAGGACTAGCACATAAATTGGTTCATCTAACAAAAATACATCCAGATAACGGCTACCTTAATGTCATCCATTTTTGTTCCAGAAGCAATTCTAGGACGCACTAGGAAGTCATCGGGAAACCAGTGCTGTTTTTTTTTATTTTTATTTTTTATTTTTTTGCATGCAACCAACTAAAGTTACTTTAAATTACCTTTGAGAAATACTAGAACGTACAGTACCCTTGTATTGTTTGTATCTGTAATCAAGAAGACCCAGTCAGGACCTCAATATCCTCGAATCTGTTGGCCAGATCTGCAGGTGACTTATGAGTTTGACAGCAGGTTTTAGAGAATTCAGAAGGCTGGGCAGAGAGCTACCTACTATATACCACTATGGTATGCAAGACCTCAGCAATGCTCTGGGAAGAAAATATTTGATCTTTATCTTTCCTGTTCTGAAATCTTTGCGAGTTATGTCTGCTACAGAGAAGGAAGCCCCTAGAAACATTTTTTCCTGCCTCAGCCTCTTTCCTGCCTTGGAATTCTCCTACTTTACTTACCATTGTTGGTACAGTGGTCCTCTGATGCTGTCAGCGATTTTCCTCCTTCTGCTCCTCAGTCTGATTTTCTCAGCACAGCCCACCTTTCTGCAGCTTCTCTTGTTAGGGCTGAATTTTACCATTCACCTCCAACTGAGGAATTGCATCCCTCCTTAAGCTGTGCTGGTAGCTGCCATCTTTGACAGATCACTGAAATCCTGTCATTTTCTGGTACTGGCCTTGCTTGAGGAGAATAGACTGGGTGACCTCTAGAATCTCTTTCAATCTTACTTTTCTGTGATTTCTTACTATTTCATGGTGGCTTTCTCAGAAGGGCTGAACATCTGGTTGGGCTGAAAAGATAATTATTTTCAATGAGAGCATGATTCTGGTCTCATTATGTAACTTCAAGAGTGCTGCATAATGCTAAATACATTATTCAGGTAGGGAGCTTTCCCAAGTTAAAAAACAAACAAACAAACAAATAAAAAACCAACAATACTGCAACTGGTCTCTACTTGCAGTTCTGTCTGAATGGCATCTTGGAATTATTAATGACACTGACAGCTTTTCACCTTTTTTTTTTTTTTAATACTATTTAAGGAAAAAAAAAAAAGGAAAAACTATGTTTTTCCTTCTTTCTGTCGTTGATATTTCACGATCTTCAGTGTATTTGGAAAAATCCCTAACGTTTCTACATATTTGCACAGATAGGAAGTTTGACCTTTCATGGAGATTTTGCCTTTATTGATACCGTCTGACACAAGTGAAGTCTGCTCCTTTTCAAAGTAATTGGATTAATGCAAACATTTTCAGAGCCTTCCTCAAACGAGTATAAATGGTCTGACATTAAATGAGGTTAAAAAGTCCCCTATAAACTACCACTGATGTTATTAAATTTAATTAAGATAGAAAAGTAGGCAGTTTAAAAGGGAAAGTGTTGCACAAAAATGGCAGCACAGAAAAATGAGTCTGATGTTGCCATTAAAGGTAATTGGAATCAAGGGTTTCTAAACGACAATGTAATTAACAGGCTAATGAATACTATATTAGGATTGTTATTAACAGTGAAATTTGCAAACATTCATAGAAAACTGTTAGAGATAACACACAACTACAGATATTACAAGGTAAAAATCCACAACCAAATTATACAGCACTTTAGCTTCTGCTGATACAGTGCACCCACCACACAGCAGTAATAAAACCTTTTGCCCTTTCACCCCTTTCTTCTATCAAATTAAGTGATAATTGGCAAAGATTTGCTATAAAATGCGTGCTTTGAGAAATTCTGTCATTCTAAAATTCTGCATAGATTTCACAAAAGAAGCTGGTATTATCACTTTCTCAGTGAGCGTGGTTTTTGTTTCATTCTGTTGCCAAAAAATGAACAACTGTTGTTTGAGCATGAAAACTACCTTTGTGAGTTTGGACTCAGGCATGTAACTACGAGTCCCCATTGTCTTGAGTCCAATTGCTAATAGCTGATATTAGTTTCAGTAAGAAACAGATGCTGTGCAAAGCAGCACTTTGATACTAGAGGCTCTTCCGCAATGCAAAGGTAATCGGTTAGCAAGAAAGTTAATCAAACAGATATGTGACCAACCTTTTCTTCTGCTTAGTTTCTGACACATTTTCATTTGTGTTGTACAACCTGCTCTTAACAAGATATACTTATCTTCTGCTAAAGTTGTCTACTTGCAACACTAAGTAGATGTGACTTTCAAAAAAGGTAGAAAAAAGATTGAGAAACCTCAGAGGACTTATCATATTCAAATAAGTTAATGTTGATTGCCCAGAATTGTAAATGGACAAACATA
>JAPSGF010000002.1:37372038-37435170 GCA_035772895.1 Perdix hodgsoniae
AAAAAATGTGAAACACTGATCAGAATTGAAAATAAATATTTTAGTAGTTGAGAAAATATGATACAAACCTAAATGTGTGATTACAAAAAGGAAGAAAAAAGTAATAAGCAATTCCCAGGAGCCACACTAGACAGATTTTTTCAGATGACCTCATGAAGAATTCCAGTTTATGAGCATTTTTACAGTTCAGAAAGGCTCAGCTTTCATCTAGAAAAAGAATTTTGAGTGTTCAGATCTGAAGATTCAAATTATAAAATTATAAGCTATAATTCAGTATCATAAACTACAGTCAATCTGCTGAATAGACACGTGAAAATTTATACAATTCTCTTTGTCTGTTCAAATAAACATCTGTGGGTAAACATACACTTCATCCTTAATTGGCCCTCCCAGACAAACTGGAGCATATTAAACAAAGTATCAAAATACATCTTCAAACCAACTCATATATGTATTGTGGGAAACAAGAAAAACAAAAACAGCTGGAGGAGACAGCAATAGAAACAAACGAAGGCAATGGCAATCTGGAGGGAAAGGTGGTTCAAACAAACCCAAGGTTCATCTTGCATCTGTTGACTCAAGAATTTTAATTTCTTCATATTCAAGTCCTTTCTTCACAGTAATCATTGTGACATAGAGAAAATTTTAGAGCTACCATTCCTTTGCTGGTATCAAAGACACTGACTTATTTTAACTAAAAATCCCCTTATTAAATGTTTGCTTCGCTTTCTTTGGTAAAGCCAGAACTTTAAGCTTTGTCCATGCTCGGTTATGTGGACAGAATGAAACAGTTAAAATATCAACAAACTGGCCAAACTGAACTCTGAAAGAGGCTGCATATTGCAAGATAAAAATTAGTTCAGCAGTTCCCAGGATGACATCATATCAAAAAGTGAAAAGCTGTGTTTGACACACACATTTTTAAGCGTCTAATCCCCTGGAAGGAAAAAGTTTATCTTTACTCTTAGATTGCTATTGAAGTGAAATGAATGAAAGTAATTTAATTCGCAAATGGAAGACATCACATCACAGCCATTCTAAACTTTTCACTTATGCATATTGCTTCAATTGCTTTGCCTTCATTTCCTTGATATCTCTACTCTTACATGGGTTAATATCAGTGATTTTATGACAAGTTTAGACTATTTGATTGTTAATAGAAATGTAATGTGATAAAATAAAAACAAAACCCACATTATACTACTATGTAGAATGACCTAAAGGAATCTTCCTAAAACTGAGAGCAAAAGCAGAACTTGTAATTCAGGCAAGTATGCTTTGCAATTGAGCTTTGATGCTACTGGAAGCCAGTGGGAAAAAGCACTGCTTTGTTTCAACAAACTAGAAATCAAATATTTCTCATCTTCACCTCAGAGTAAAGGATCACCTTAGTCATGCTATTGACAGCAACAATAAAAGCTTTTTTTGAAGTAGTCAATTCTTTTTCTGTTCTACTGCAGGTTGCTTTATCTGTATGAAAGAGGTTGACTTCTCTACAGTCCAGAAAATAGACGAACACATTGTTTTAAGCTACAGCAGTGGCAAAGATTCAGTCCAGCTAGCTTTCTGTCAGACAAGGCATGTTTCAGCAAATTTAGGGTTATGTGGGATTAGCATGTCTTAGTAACTTCAGAGCCACTTGGATTTATAAGCATTAAGTCATATATTCACAAGCACCAACTAGTCCTGCTCTTCAAATCACAGTGTGTTCTATTACAGTGCACAGTATTAGCCTTGGCAATGAAGACAATAGCATGTCAAGAAATCTAACACTCCCAAACGATGAATAGATGACTGCTACCTTTTGCAATTACTGTTTCCACCTCTCTTGTGTGTGCAAAGTCCCATGCTTTTAGGAATGGTGGCAGGACCAAGGAGTGAAGGAAAAGGGACGTCTGTGATCCTCAGCCTGAGATTTTTTCCTAGTTTGTGTTAACAGACAGACACAAGAGCCAAAGCAAACAAAAGTTAACATTTACATTTTTCTTCAAACTCTTGACTGGCTCAACAAAACAATGATTTGTAACTTGACAAACCACAGTTCACACAACTCTTTTCCATGTTGATGAAACACCTTACTTCCATCAATTACGTTCATGAAAACTCATCCCACAGTTGTTTAGATTATAAAGCTTTGAAAAAATAAAAAATTAATTTCTGTAGAACAGATCTTCATTGACTGGAGACAAAAATAATCCACAGTGCACAGATAGAAGCTGAGCAAAAAGACGAATGGTCCTTCATTTACAGATGTGCAAGGGAAACTGAATTCTAGGATGTTTCTAGTGAAGAAGATGAAGCTCATAAAGGTCAGTTAATGTAAAGAAAGTTTCCCATACTGCTTACTATGAATAGCATACAGCAAATAATTATTAATTTCTGGCTTTCATATAGCACTGAAACAAAGATAATACTTGAATTTGCAGTACTCTTTCCAAATACATAAAAGAAAGCGATCTTAACAAAGTTAAGATTTATTGACAAATAGCAAAAGATCTGAATTTACAATATAGGACTTCTGTACCACGTGTAAATCTTTTTGCATGACTAAATTCCTCCATGCAGAAAAAAATTGCATCCCCTGACATTCTTTGGCTCTTGCTGAATGTTTATGGAGACCAAACAGTGGATGTGAGCACAGCAGGAGATGGGTGGTGAATTTTTGCAGTGGCAACAGCAGCCTGAAAGACAAGCCACATTCTTAATGGCCAAGCAGATTTTCATGAGCTAGACATGTATGCTCATGTTCACTGCTGGTGAAAAGGCATTGTTAATGGTGGTGGCTATGTGGAAAAATAACGTTTTGTAGCTGAAAATTTGTTCTATCAAATACTATTATAGTGCTCTTTGTATCTGTTGGAGTTTTCATGTAAGTAAATAGAAGACATTACTTCTGGAATGACATGTATCTGTTCACTGTATCTGTCCATCAGACATTACAATACTTTGACCTGAAGCTTGTCTAAAAACTCACAAACTTTACTGGACTATCCTGAGACGTGAAACTGTTGAGCTGCCTTCAGCATTCACCTTTTATTTTTTTTGTTAATTTTGAAATAAATAATTAATTTCAATTTCCTTTCAATATGTCCTTTTGTCCTCTCTTCCATTTTGAAATAATGCTTGTAAATTCTACTAGAATGCCAATTATTTCACACTGTCCCACTGTGAACAGAGTCAAAGGTTTTAAAAAACCAATTAAGTTGGTTGTAGCTTTTAAAACACAAATCTTTTTAAAGCCTTAAAGATATCATCTGCATATCTACTAACTCACCCTGCTAATCTGCCACATAGAATCATCAATTTTTTCAAGTCGGTGCATTCTTCTGTCCTTGTGGTTCCTAGATATGAAGATCTTCCATAAATCCTCCTCAAGAAATCCATGTTAATGGTTTCACCCACAGGATTGTTATTTCCGCTACTGACATTCACACTTTAAAATAAGTTTATGTTTCTACATGACAGAGCGCAAAAGTGAACTTTTCAAAATGAAAACTCATCTTAGGGAACTAACCCTTTCCTATAAATATCTATCCCATACATGCCAATTGGCAAGCTACTTTTTATTTGTTACAACCATGAAAGAAAAGAAAGACATGGAGCTCTTGGAACAAGTCCAGAGGAGGGCCATCAAGATAGTCAGAGCGCTGGAGCATCTCTTCTATGAAGAAAGGTTGAGGGAACTGGGCTTGTTTAGCTTGGAGAAGACAAGGCTTGGGGAGACCTCATTGTGGCCTTCCAGTATTTGAAGGGAGCACATAAACAGGAGGGGTAAAGACCGCTTCTGAGAGCGGCTAGTGATAGGACAAGGGAGAATGGTATTAAACTAGATCAGGAGAGGTTTAGGTTAGACATTAGGAACAAGTTTTTCACACAGAGGGTGGTGTCACACTGGAACAGGTTGCCCAAGGAGGTTGTGGATGCCCCATCCATGGAGGCATTCAAGGCCAGGCTGGATGTGGCTCTGGGCAGCCTGGGCTCTGGTTGGTGACCCTGCACGTGCAGGGGGGTTGGAACTAGATGATCATTGTGGTCCTTTTCAACCCAGGCCATTCTATGATTCCATGATAGTCATGTAGTAGCAAAACTGCAGGAAATTATGCAGTTTACACTAGTTGATGTTTCCTTGGCTGACATGTGGATCATTGAAGTCATAGAAGAAAACCTCCAAAGTTTAAGAAGCATGCTCTTATTAGCAGTAAGAGTGCAGAGAACTGGTAGTGAGCAAGTAGGAACTATGAACAATGCATGACCTTTACTTAAGACCTGATGTGAATCACTGAGACAGCTTTCAGCTTCTTGCTGCCTAAGACATCTCTGAAGGACATAAGGGTAGCACTGGTAAGAGTCCCAGCACCCTTCCTTTGCTCTCATTCTCTTCCCAGACGCTTCTGGCCAGTGCACAGTAGGCAGATTGAATTCCGGGCTTTGGGTTTGACTGAATACAAAATTTAATTTTCTTTCTCTTTGAGAAACTCTGACTGAAGTGCTACAGTCCAAGCTGGCAGAAAAATAGGTACAGAGTGCCTATCTTCAAAACAGAGGCAGAAAGAGTGAAAGCACTACAGTCCAGACAGATAATCTTCCATTCTTGAAAAATTACCAGAAGAAACAATCAGAGAAAATGGCAATACAATGAGTGAGAAGCCAACACATTTTGATATGGACACATTATGACCAATTATCCTTCCTTATGTGACAGTTTAGCAAATCTAAATGGTAGAGGAGGAGCTGTAACTGTCATGTTGTCCTGGCTTCAGTAAGATTTTTGACATACTGTTGTATAAAATTAATATAAGTAAGGAATTTCCAGCATGAATAGGCATAGTTGGAAAGCTGGAGTCAGGAGTGTTTCTCACAGAAGAATTAATGTAATATAAAGACAGGAAAACAGATGAGTCACCCAATATTATTCATGCACTTTCTCTCATGATGCAGTGATCAAATGAAATATGTGCTGACAAAATCTCAGACAGTACTAAATGAAAGGAATGAACCATTTTTGGAAGGGAGGAGCAGACTGCGAAATAACCTTGAAAAACTGAAAAAGTGGCCTGAAATACAACATGAGAAGGGTGAGTGGAAAAGATGCATAGTCAGGTGCCTAAATAATGCATGGGGATAACCAGCTGTGGCCCACCTTCTGGAGAGGGCAGCCAGTTGCAATCAACTATGTGGTGACAGGAGCATGCAAACGAGAAAAATGGGTCCAGAAGTAGTATACACACAAGAGTGGAAGAAAAGCTCAGCCAGAGGTTAGAGAGCAGTCAACAAATCACTAACAGCACCAGGAGATTCTGAACAACACTTAAATGTAGAAAAGGCAGAAAAATACTCAACCTTTCAGCTAACTCAGAGTCAGTAGGTGAGAATGGATATTTCAAACACATTTCCTCTGTCTACTCATTCTTGCAGGAAGAAACATCACTCTGGGTCTGAGTTGGAGCAAAAAGTGCTGACTTTCTTCTGCTTCTCTAGAATTTCTTCTCACTTCTAAGACCTGATTCTCTATTACATGTTTTCTGTTTCTTCTGTTTTTCCATGTTTGTCACAGGATCCTATCTCTATTGTGCAGCTCTCTTGCATATTATAATCTGCTACATCTCTGAAGTTCTCAACACGCAGGAGGTATTGTAGAGCTCTTCATTAAAGATCTATAAGGCGTGGCTTAGGCACCCATGATCATGCCTTGGGTTAGAAGGAAAGACTAAACAATGTCAAAAAAACATACCACAAAACCTTTTCATTTCAGTTTTTCACCAGTTTTAACAGAGCAGTTTTATACATACAGTGGAAGAACACTCTATATACACCAGAAAGATCAGTGATGCAATTTTAAGAAGACTATTAAGAGGATGTGTAACCACAGATTAAAAAAAAAAATCATTTTTTTCTGAAGAAATAATCACTTTGTTCTTAAAAAATGTGGGTAAAAGAACAAGTAAATGATTATATTCTTGGTAAAAGCTCTGATCCTAAGACTTTTAGACAAAGACAACCTGATATACAGTGTTACCTCATGAATTACTTGGCAAAGGAAGCCTTCTGCTCTTGACCACATTTCGTGGTGAGTGAAGTTGCCTCCTTATGGTAGCAAGTGCTCTTCAAAAAGGTCAACATGATCATGAAATCAAAATTTTACACTGGTATAGAAAAAGTGTAGGTGGAAGCTAGAGCTGGGCTTCCTATTTCACATGAGCACGTCTGGCAATAATTACGTACCAGCTGTATGTAGTGTAAATCTCAGTAACTGAAGAATCTCCACTGATACACGTATATGGAAGGGTTTGCAAGAAAGTGTAACATCAGCAGTAATCTACTTCAATCCCTCCCCTTAAGCCTCAGAATATAACTTAAAAACAGGGAACGAATTACAGTGGGAGATGCATAAAAGTAGGTGCTCTCTGGTTAACTACCTAATACCTAAGTGTTCAGTATTCTTCTTTTTTTCTTTTCCTTTTTTAAAACCAAGGAAAGAGTTACATCACATGGAATTCTCTGGTACAACAAGTAAATGAGAAGATGTCAGTAATCAAGCTATTCATAAAATGACAACAAATGTCACAATTCTGCATCTCTAAGATTTCTGATAGATTTTATCAGCCTTTACCATGTGACATCAAGTCCAATGTTCGTACAACATATATCCACACTGACTACTCTTACCTGCCTTGTAAGTTTACTATTTAATATCTTCATTACATAATACTTACAGACTAACACAAGCATTTGTTCATTAAGTGCATTCATGAATTCTAGTAGCCGCATATCAGTACTTGCATTTTCAATTGCAAAACCTTCTATAGTCTCATTAATTCCCTTCTACTGTGATGAAGCCTTGACTTTTTTCAGAGAAAAGCTTTATTATACTGATAAAGATGTACTCATTTAGTATACATATATGAATTACATTTACATTTTGGATATTTGTGGATGCTACTGTTTGGTTGTATTTGACAAAGTGTGAAGACACACCAGTGCCGGAAAACTTAACAATTCTCATCTCATAATACCTTTTTTAAAGGTTCTATTTTTCCCTATGTTTTCATCTCTGCAGAAAATACCATAATCTGTTGAGGCACTTTCATCTTTTATTTTAGCGCACAGAAACTGTGATGCAAACATACTGACTAGCTGTAGGCTTATTGTCAGTTTCCCCAGTTCAGAAACTATACCTATTGCAGCTGCAATCTAAAGGGCAGCTGCTGCTCTACACTCTATGCTAAGACACTGACCAGAAAACAACCTTTGGTCTTCCTGCATTTTGAGGGATCTCTAAAGATTCTGTGTCCCTCTCCATCTTAACTAGACCTTGAAATCATTTAATCAGAACTTGGGAACATACTGAAATTTTTACACAGTTAAGTCACTTTGTATGGAACGTATCTCAGGGACCATTCTGTTTCCCTCTGCACGACCATTGCCTGGCCATGGGTCTCAGCCAGCTCAGTGGCCCTATCCTAGAAATGTCACCATGAATATCTTATCTTTTGCTTTTTTCAAGATGTTTGAAGTACACATGGATTAATCAGGGAAACTGAGATTGGAAAATCCCTACACATTTGCTTTTATCTCCCATTTTATGATGTTTTATAATGAAATTCAGTAACTTTGGCTAGACAGTAGAGTGTGAAGGAGAGGTTAAAAAATGGGGAATTTCTATTCTTATGAATACTAAGCATTTCTTTCTCCCTTGCAGTGCCAATGAAAACAATGGCATGCCATTCAGATGAAGCTGTTTCTTCTGAATAACAGATGCTGTGGGAAAACATAAGAAATAACATACAGGAAAAAATGGTTGATGTGAGGAGAATTAGTTATAAAAAAGTCCCAACAAAACAACAACCAGGATTGAGATTGATACATCCAAGCAAATTGTTTAGCCGAAATGCTCTGAGGAAAAGAATTCCCCCACATAATCATCTAAGTGTTTCAGCTTCTTTTTCATGTAACATCTGATTCTTTAATTCATTGTTTTGGAATTTCTGATGAGAAACATTTATAAAAGGCTTGTCTAGTAAAAAGTCTCAGTCTTTGACTGACACCTGTCTTGAGTGTTGTGCTTTGAACTTAATAATGACATACTTTCAAGGGGACACTGAGATAGGGATTCTGCCTGGAGGCATATCCAGTGTAGTCAAAAATATTTAAATCCAAAAAAGGCTTGTACAAGCTCTGCTAATGGGCTCATTTAGGAAATACCTCATTCAGGACATTTCCCAAGGCGCTGCATGGAGTTCCAGCTACTTAGATCAGAAGGTTCTCAATCATCTAAAGTCAGGTGGCGCAATATGTCATTTCAAAAATGCATTTAAGTAGAGAATTTTTCCAGTGCTGTCTAGGTGGGAGATTAAATAAGGAGTAGGTTCCCTGATAGTTTTGTGCATTTGGCATGCAGATGTCTACATTAGTGACCAGCAGGACTTGGGAAGTTACCACCCCCTACACTCAGCTGTAGAAAGGCAACTGAGCTGTGAAAGCCCTGGAGCACAAATCTTATGGGGAGCAGCAAAGGGAGCTGGGATTGTTCAGTCTGGAGAAGAGGAGGATCAGGGGAAACCATAACACTCTCTACAGCTGCCTGAAAAGAGGTTGTGACAAGGTGGGAGTTTGCCTCTGTTTTCTCAGAGGATGTGGTAAGGCATTGGCACAGGCTGCCCAGAGAAGTGATCGAGGTCACCATCCCTGGAAGTGTTCAAGTAATGTGTAAATGTGGCACATAAGGATGTGGTTTAGTGGGCATGGTGGTGATGGGTTTATTGTTAGACTCTCTTGTTGATTGTTGATTATCTTAGAGGTTTTTCCAACCTTAATGATTCTATGATTGATTCTATGACCACAGAGGCAGTGTGGGCTGGGAGATTTTTATGGTCTATTCAAAGCTGTAAAGAACACAAGTGTAACTACAGAGAACTGTTACAGTGACGTGCCTTTTGGGATGCTAGCCAAACCACATTTATACACATTATTCTGTAGTATTTTTTGTATTTATAATTAAATTTATGGAATAACTCAATCCTAGAAAACTTTTAGGCTGCAATATTGCATATATGCTGTTTGAAATAGAATAGTACTTGTTGGCAGGGCATTAAACATAACGCTTAAAATCAAAGATTCCTCATCAAGTAGGAACTGAAGATTACTCTGCATATTTCTATGATAGCTTTCTTCATAGATTTTCACAGATTCAGAAACATATTTCTACTATTTTAAAGCCCTAAATGCTTTTCCCTTTGTTTTGGTTTTGCCAACTTAGCAATTGATATGATTTTGCTTGGAAATACTATCTCTTTGAATAGGAATAGCTTGTAGTTAGGGGCGATATCTCATAAATTATAACTTGCCAGAAATACTATGCACACTTCCGAAAGACAGAATATTAATGTCTCTCCACATGTGTCTAGAAATTAAATAGCATTTGTGAGATGAAAGAAGTTTTTAATAAGTAATATGAAGAGTCTATAATTTAGGACATATTATAATATAATATGAAAAGAGACAGACTATCTGAAGTGCTTTACCAACCATGAAGCAGAAATACCCAGGTTTTGAAGAAGGCACACATACAAGTCATTTGTTCAGTATATTACGTGTTCTGTTACATCAATTACTCTGCCACATAGTTATTTCAGACTTGCATATTGGTTTATGTGCTGGTATTGAACCGATGCAGGATAGATTATAATTTACAGAAATGCACCCTCATCACACATACTTAGAATGAATCATAGAATAATAGAATGGTTTGGGTTGGAAGGGACTCCTCTGTCCTCTCTTTTTCAGGGGTAAGGCACTCCATTACTGTCACTAGAAACAAAACTCACCTTAGCTCAAATGCCCCAACTTTTAGTATAGCATGATGATGAGTGCCAGTGAGCTGACTAGGATGTGTCTCCCCAGAAGCTGAGTGCTTTTTCCTCCTGAGTTACATCCTCTGGCTGCCACACTGGAACTGGCAGGAGATAAAGTTGTCCATGTTTATCAGCTATATATATCCGCTCTTTCATCTAGGGGAAGAAAAAAATAGTACTTTCAATCTCCTATGCAATAATTCATAAGACTGATAACAGAGTGTAGAAGTTTAGCTCTGCAGAATAAAATCAAGTACACCAGGAAGAGACACTATTCGAACAGCAGATACTTTCCTCTGCACTGACATGTACATTTGGTTATTAGGAGTCTAAGAATGTTGGAATTCAGTTTATGAAAATCATTGTGATTATTGAAGTATAGCATCTTATCAATTCGTATTTCTTGTCAGAAGGGTTCAACTTCTACACTGGTTTTTGAAAAGAGTCAATACTGAGACAGTATGTGAGAAAAGAGTGGTGCAGTCTCATCTTGAAGTGTTTGGAAATTTACCAGTGAAAGCTGGGAATGAGATGAGTCAGCTGGAAACTTTCCTGGAAGTTCTTCCACAAAAGCTGCCATTTTTTTTCAAGACATGCAGACCTCATTGCTCAGAAGAGTCTTCCTTTCTTCCTACATCCTCACTTTTGTTCCTGTAGCAATACCTTGGGCTCCATTTTTTCCCCTCTAGTAACACAACTAGTACCAATTTAAAACAAATTCATTTCATGAAATTAAAGGCAAACACTTACGAGTAGAACTAAACAAAACCTGCCGTTTTTTTTTCACCTGTTGTGAAACCACAGCAAAAGTTTGGGTGATATTGCTTTAAATCACGAAGGTCATGCTTGAATTTTCAGTTATTCCATTTTCTTTTCAAAATGATATTCATACGTCTGTTTTGTCTTTACAGTTTACCTGATGTAAGTTATTCACAGTCTTTGTCACTGTGCTTGTAACAGTAAATTACAGTTTAGTAGCTCTTTGCTAAGAGTAATGACCACTATCTTGTCAAATAGCCTGTGTCCACTATAAATGAAAGAAACTTGCATAATAAATGAATAATAGTAAATGAAACTTGCATAAATTAGAAGTGGATATTTTGCACTTGAGAGAGTATAAGAATTACATATATTAAAGTGAACACCTTGATACAGATATTAGCATTTAAATGAATATAAAACATTCCTTGTGTATCTAGGAAGCACATTTTTGTGCTTCTCCAGGCTGAAAAGCCCTGGCTCTTTCAGTCTGTCTCTGTAGGAAAGGTGCTCCTTGGATCATTTCTGTGGCCCTATTCTGGACACACTCCAACAGGTCCACATCTCTCTGGTACTGAGGACTCCACACCTGATGAATTAATAGGTATGCTCCTTTGGTTTAAATATTCATCTAGGCTGCTGCTTTTTCCTGCAATGATGGCTTCTCTTTGTTTGCCTTATTGCACTTTGCCATAGCAAGAATTCCAGTTATGTTTTTACTTTTATTTTCTCTTTCTAATGTTGCCAAGTTTTCCAGCAGCTGCCAGTGGGGGGCAAAGTTTACCGCCCATGCCTGCACGTCAATTTATAAAATGATATTGGCCCTCCATTTAACCCTCCCTAGTGAGACAGTCTACAAGGACCGTGGTGCAGTGATCACACAGATACATTGTCATGTCACTGTCCCTAGAAACCATGAATTTGAGAGTTCTGCTTTTGTGGCTTAGGTAACATTATCACAAGTTTTTTTGGTTTTTTTGGTTGGTTTGGTTTTTGTTTGTTTGTTTGTTTTTGTTTTGTTTTTTCTCCTGCATTTCTTTTTGTCTTTCCCGCAAAAGGAATGCTGGGCCCAAGTGTTGGACCACACAATATAATGTGCACTTGCACTGGGAAGTGACAAGCTGCTTCAAGTAATGATTTTGCCATGCAGCCATCTAGAACCACTAGAAACAGTTCTAGTCCCTGCTTCTTTATTTTATGATGGCTGCTGAAGATATAGAAGTCTCATTTAGATCCTTTAATATGTTTACTGAATTTGGCTGCAATAAAACATTCTAACACAAGAAACTAATTGGTATTTTTATAAATAAATGGCTTTATAAATAGTGTTCCTGAAAAAAAAAAAAAGTGCTATTTCACTGAGAAACAGAAAGTAAACACCTAACCCTAGAAGCTCGTTTCTTGCTCAATTAGGAGAATTACTAGGTCCGTTGCTAAAACCTTCTCATTTAACTGTAGAGTGTTATTATCACCTCACAGAGTGTGGCATAGACAGAATAATAACCAGAACCCAGAGTGATGCAGAAGAGGACTGCACAGATAGAAAATGCTATTTTCACTCTTGCCTACGGAGTATGTGACCTCTATATATTTAAGTGATGATGCCTGGAAACCTTAGAGAACTCCCGTGGCTACCAGGTCTTATCAAGACCATAATGCATGTTTAACTCACTGTAAGAAAGGCTTTTCAACATGAGGTGTCTATGCAGGACTGCAGGATTACAGCTACCATGCCTTTGGTCATCATGGGTGCTAAACCCACACTTATCCTAATGACAAAAATCCACAATTTTCTAGCTCAGTGCAATTCATAGAATACTTTTCCAGCAACTTTAGAAGGCTACTCTTCTGATGTCACTTGTGCCGAATATACTCCTCTGCCCTGTGATCCCACAGCACGCTAGATGCTGTCCCCTTTCAGCTCTTTTCTCTCCTGCCAGCCCTCTTCCATGGCCATGCTCTTTTTTCTTGGTGTTGCCTCAAAAAGCAATTTCTCCTGCAGTGTCTGCTTCAAGAAAAGGAGGATTTACAGCAAAAAGCTACAGGTTTCAAATGAAGAAAGTCTTTGGAGCTCTGTCTGAGAATACACTTAAGCTACAAAGAGGCAGAGGACTGTACAAGGGCACAAACCGTGTACTTCCCACCCTCCATGGAATGAGAGGTAGCATGCATAATTGTCACTACTTGAGACAGTGAGCAGCTGCTGTTCATACTTGCCCGCCTTCTAAGTTGGAGACATATTTGCCTCCCCCTGTTGTTTTTCTTTTTTTCCACCAGGTTTGAGCATTGCTCACAAATCGAGTTGTGAAATCTGTTCCCTGTGGTGAGAATAATTTCCACATCGTATTATGTATAAACACAGACTTATTGTGTAACTGAAAGTAAAACGGAATAGAGCAGGGGGTGGAGCACTGAGTGCTGTCACCAGTGCAAACTTAATCCTAGTTTCCGTATCAACTTGCTACATAGATTTCCGAGGCTTGTAAGTATTTTACAAATTTAACATACTCTTGCTTCCTTCAGAATGTCTTTCTTGTATTAAAAGAATAAGGGAATTCATACTGCTTAGCTTTAATTATTATTATTTTTTTTTAGTTGCCTTTTAAGACTGTTATAAATGAAAGAGACATTATATATATATATATATATATATATATAAAATTATGACATATATAATAATAAAAAGTATATATAACCACCTACCTGGTGCCTCTTCACATTTCTCCTGTAGGAGAGGCATTAGAAAGTATGGAAAATTGGTGCCAGTCAGTAAAAAATTGTCATTGTTTATTAACAAACTCACAAAGCAAAGATAAGGAGGAAAAAAAAAGACATTTCTGTGAGATTAGTGAACATAACAAGGAGAGAGATAGAAGATTGGGAGAAAAATTATTTACCAACTTGATATATGCTCTTATAAGGACATTAATTGTATGTACGGAACTGAAAACTGCAGTCAAGTGGAATCCTACTGAAAATGGTGTTACAGAGATAGAGTAGCTGATAGCAGTGTACTAGGAAAGTATTATCTGGTTAGTAAGCCAACTAAACAATTGCATTCATGAATTTGCTGTCCAAATCACGCTTTCTGCATAATGAAATCCAAAGAAAGGAGGAAAAGGACATGTAGGGGAGGAACTTGTGAAGGACTGTATTTTTAAGACCTGCAAAATTACCTCTGTAAAAGCCAGAAATTCTCCTAACTGAGCATGCATTTCTTCTATATGTAGCAGGTATATATGTGCTGCTTTCCTTTAAAACAGCGTGATATTGCAGGAGAAATTCCTGATTATCATTATTTCATTATGTTTTGCTGTACTTTCCAGATAGACAATAGCACAGAAGTTCCTTTGCCTATTATAAGTGCGTTCATTTCCACATACAGATACTAATTTATTTGAAGTGTGATAGACAAATGGAAAGATACCACTCAGTTATTTTCTCTTGGAATGATACATATAAACATAGATGGACGTAGTATAAACAAATGAAAGTAGGCTTCCTTTGGAGCCTACTGGACTGTTCTGAACTCCAAGAATATAAGCAACTTTATAGCCTATCATAATTACCTTAGCTTTGCAGATTCGAACAATAAAGATCACCAACTATCCTATCTATCCTACCGCCTCTAAAATTGTTTGAATTCCCTGGGGAAAAAATATTACTGGCAATTCCATTCTAAGGTGTCCCAGACTTTGACTGAAAATAGAAAAGGATTGCAGAGAGCAGAGACACAGGCTGATATGGAGTTACAGGGTAATATGAATAATATGCTGGATTTTTTCTGAAGAATTAAACATCCCATCTCACTTCAGCTTGCTGTAACGTGCCTTTGCATGAACATTTTCCAGGCTGTGGCCAATAATATATTTAATACACACTTTCTTCTGTCAGGTGCTGACAGTTCTCACAAATACTTTTCTCTGTGCTCAGAGAGTTCAGTTTTATGCAGCCAGCACAGGAAGGAGCGGAAAAATGTAGTGGAACTGTTCCACTGTATTCTGTCAAAAATGGTGTAAAATAGATCACTTCTGCAGGGAGAGGCTAGCAGAGGGTATCACTTTTAAGAAATAGGACAGAGCTTTCATCAGGAATCAATAAAGAACAGCAACCCAACCTCAACTGATGGAATAAAATTGTTAGCCTGCACACAAGTACATTTTTTATCCATATTATTTTCCTACATGATATGGTCTTGTTGCTGTATCCTCTCATTCGTTACTACACCATCAGATATAAAAGCTAAACCCAAGGACAGTAAATACCCTTGCAATCATGTTTTTCTGTACACCTTTAAACCCATAATGAAGGATAGTATTTTTTAAAATTATTTAAATTACATCAATAGAATGCACTAAGAATTCTCAAAACATGCTACCAGTTCTCTAGAGTCAATGCGTAGTGTTTTAGGCATAACAAAAACAACTCAATCATATCCATTCACTGTGTGTACATCCTAAAATATTTCTGCTTTTCAAGCCTATTTTTATTTACTTTCTTTTCAGAGGGCAAAATTTGCAGAGACTTCAAAGATAAATGCAAAAAAAGGGTGCAGAGCAATTGTTTTTACTCTAACATTTTAGCTCGAAGCAGCTGCATGTTTTAGTTTGCCACAGAATCCCCAAATAGTGCATTTTAATATATGGTAACTGTTTTTTGGTTGTCTTAATAAAAGCAATATTTTATCTATTAGATCTTTTAGGACAAATTGGAATTATTTTTGGGGGCTGCTGAATTCTGAGTCTCCTACTGCTGATGAGGCAAATCAGGCTATTTTTTTCTATTACAATTTTATGACATTATATATATATATAAGTATATATATATATATATAAAGATACCACGCATTAACAAAAATGTTCAATATCACTGTCATAGATGAATCATTACTAGTGATGATCTTTTCAGCACAGGCCATCATGACACAGTAAAACACACTGCTTGAAAGTGGAAATCCAAGCTGTTATTACAAGTCTATAAATATTTCTTGGCTCTCAATGTGAAGTTGTAGTGAGCTATATACAACTGAGGTATCAGGCAAAACTGTCACTAGTTGGGATGGCAAGTTGCCTTTTGTGTTTGTCAGTCACTAGCCTGCCTTTTAAATAGCAGAAGTGCCTTTCCCTGAGTTTCTGAAGTTTGAAAATTGCTCAGAAATGGAGAGGACAAGTCCCTACCATCTGTCATTTGTTATCTGCTATTTATCAGTCTGAGAAACGTATATGAAGAACTTATTTATATATAACTTATTTTTCTGTAAGCAGTTCCCAAATTTTTATTTTTTATTTTCACACAGCCCAGATTTCCAGTTTCCATTCTACAGATTTTGCTAGGACAGCAAATGACTCTGGGAATAAATGCTGACATTTTCAAACAAGTTGATGCACTTCTCTCTGCAAGGACCAAACTTGAGTAGAAAGGACTGCTAACAGATCATGGGAAAATTTGCTCAAAAGTCCCTTTTAAGCAAGAGTTCAAAGTGATGAAATTATATAGCAAGTCCCCAGTACCTAAATGCATAGATTATCCTTTCATAGAAAAAGGGGCCTCCAATTCTATGTAACTGATCCCAGAATAAACTTACTTTTTCACTGTTTACTCGCTGAACAATGAACCTTAGTTGTTGATTCAACAACAAAGTTGTTGATTTCAAACGTTCCTGAGCAGTGAAGTACCCTCTGCTCTTCTTCAGCCAGTGCTGTTACAAAAGCTGGTGCTATGAGCCCGTGCTCAGAATGAATCTGAAGGAAGAAACATTGCAAAAAGATATCATTTTCATCTAAGCTGTCTCTACTATCTCAGTGTAAGCAGAGATCTCACATGGCCAAAATCATGGCTTAAGACAATATTCTGCAGTTCTCTTGGAGAGGCCTGGACTGGGACTTCTTCACATTCTTTAGCTCCATCAGGATTTATGGGTAGATAAAGCTAGTTCTTCAAAAAAATCACTTTTTTTTTTTTTTTTTTTCCTTTTTTTTTGTGTGAAAAAGCAAGAGAAGAGCAGAAGTATTTGGAATCCATTTATTTGCCAGCAGGAGGTTTAGTATATAATTAAACTGTTGTCCTTGCTGGTAGGTTATTATGAGCAGGTAATAAACCATCTTACAGTATTTCATGCTATAACAGATGAGATAGGTCCTTAATGGTAGCAAAGGGTGATCACTCAGAAATTGTTGCGACTATAGCTGCTATGAATTGCAACCTATAGTTTAATAGTTCAACAATTAACTCTACCACTAATGCTCAGAAACTCTTTAAAAAAACACCTCTGATTATCCCCCCTGTCCCCCTGGGGAACTGTTTTAGAAAGCCTCCTTTATAAAAATATATTTAGACTATAAGTTTAGACTCTATGACAGATAAACATCTTATATCAAAGTTGCTAGACCAGCGCAGCCACGGCTAGAATTTGTTACATCTTTAGAGTGCCTTTTTAAATAAAAAAAGGCCCTTTCATGAATAAAAATTCAAATGAAACAAATTTACTGGATGCAAAATGTTTTTGAGTAGAAAGATTGCCGTATAGTGAATAGCTAGCCAACAATGTCAATTACTGCTCCTTTCTCTGACTGTAATACCTGCCAGAAGGCTGTGAGCATGTGAGCATGAAGTGCTTAGTAATTTTCTTCCCTACAGTTGAAAAAACAGCTCAGGATGGTGTGGAGAAGTTTGTTGTCTATTCCGAGGCAAGGACTTGAGCTTATTGGTTATGTCAGATTCTCGTCTCCCACAAAAACCATATGTGCAGATACAAAATATGACAATGCTATTTTTGATATAATGATCTTGCTAACAAACGATCCTCTAGAAGATTAATTTATGTACAGGAATAACAACACTGACAAAATTTCAGTCAACATATCCTAAATATCACATAAATGTTAATATGCTGTTAACTACTATTAGCATATTATCAATTTTGTACTCAACATGATAGGAAATCGGGCACAAACTCAGCTGCCTTTCTTGATGCCACATTGGCTAGCTAAGATTTACAGCACCTACACCAGTAGTGTCTGCTTGTACCTCTAGCAAGTGACAAAGTGTCACCGTCTTCCTAGAAGGGGAAATAAGAACAGGATTAGAGGGAGGAACATGGAAATCTACGCTCCTGACATCTGAAAGCTGCAGCTGGATACTGCCATCAAACTCCTTGCAAGAGAAATAGGTATCTGTATCCCTCACATGGCACATGCAAGACATCCATGTTATCAGAAGTAGCCAGTCTTTGAAAGCCAGGTCGTACCTGATTGAACTTATCTCCTATGACAAGATGACTTGCTTAGTAGATAAGGCAAAGGCTATGGATGTTTTCTATCTGCTTTTTAGTTAAATGTTTGACATGTGAGCAAGCAGCGTGCCCAGGTGGCCAAGAAAGCCAATGACACCTGAAATGCATCAAAAATATAGTGGCTAACAGGATTGGGAAACTGATTTTTCCCTTCTACATACAAGTGAGACTTTATACTGCGTTCAGTATTGGTTCTCTCACTGCAAGAAGGACATTGAATTCCTTGAGAGTGTGCAAAGAAGAGCAACAAAGCTGGTGAAAGGACTTAGAAAACGAAACTTATATGGTATGGCTGAGGAAAATGAGGTTGTTTGGTCTAGAGAAGAGACTGAGAGGAGATCTCATTGGTCTCCACAAGGAGAGCTGCATCAAGGAGGGTGGTGCCAGTCTCTTTTCTCAGGTGATGACTGAGAGCACATAAGGAAATGGTCTCAAGTTGTGCTTGTTTAGAGATTTAGATTGGATGTTAAGAATTTCTTAACAGAAAATGTACACAAGCACTGAAATGGGCTTCCCAGTGAATGGTGGAGTCTCCCATCCCAGGAAGTGTTTAAGTGCAGACTAATGGCACTAATAGATAAAGTTTAGTGATGGGACTCAATAGGTTAAGCTGATGATTGGACTTGATCTTGAAGGTCTTTTCTAAGTCAGATGATTAAGTGATTCTATGAATGATGCATTCCCAGCTTTAATGTTATATTAGATCGTCTAAAAGCATTTTAAAACAACAGCCACCTGCATACCAGTTTAAACTGGGCACATGCAACATGCTTTTAAGGTTGTGGGAATGGGAGTAACAATAATCTCCTGCAGGCATATCTATTGTAGCCTGCAGTGGAAAACAGGAAGTACAGTTTGTTTCCTTGCTCAGTGTAGTTTGGTAAGGCTGTAGTTGCTAGGTAGCATTTTAACTTATACTGATTCTTGGAAGAGTCACTGGTTCAAATAGTGTTTCACATTTCTGGAGCAGAATAAATTCTGATACAACAATTAAAATAATTATCTGTACTTAGGATTGCTATGTGCAGCACAGATTACCAACATACAGCAGAAGAGATGAGAAAGAAGGTGGCACTGAGGGTCCGCTGGGGGTTGCACTGGTCCCTCTTTTGAAGACAGGTTGGGGATTCTAGAAGTTGACTTGATGTTGTGATTGCCAACACCAGACAATGGTGATGGCAAAAGTCAAATGGATTGGTCTTTACATGTTGCCTGACTGCTTACAACTTTCTTCCATTAATTTTAATTTTACATCATTTTTATTTAATTGTAAAGAAGTTTGCAGCCTAAAGTATCCTTTGTATTTTATAATATTGTAATTAGTTATATGGGCACAAGAAATGAGATTGTACTCTGATTAATATATATACATAAATACAATAGAAAAATTAGATGCTCTTCTTTTGCACATCCCCATATCTGATTTGCTGCACATTCCTTGCAATGTGTTGTAAATGTAGAATAATTAATTTTACCCTTTTTTTTTTCCCCCTCCATTGATAGCACTCAGCAGTACAGTATCAAATTGCTTCTTGAACATGAATTAGTTCATTTTCGTTTGAGAAAATGAACTGCCCTGAAGGATAATGAAATTGGAATTTTATTTTATAAATGAAAAAAGATCTGAAGAATCTAATGATTTCGGGTCTGGTATGTGGTACTTGGAGATGAATTTTTTTAAGAGACTGTTATGCAGTCCTGAGGATTGTCTATATCCATATATAGCTCCCAGTGTGTTCTGTTGCTGATGTGATAACTCAATTATTTTTTGAATTAACATCTGTATAGGGCACTTATTTCTTCAAACTGTAACCACCTGCACTGGAGAAACCTCCATCTGAGCTAGCTGACTGTAAAGACTAGAAACATATGCTTGGGGGAGCAAGCATATGTTATATGAGGCAAGTCATCCTAAAGGCAAACACGCAAAGCAACTTAAAACCAAAATTTCACATAGGAGGGAAATCATAGAAGCATCATTGTTGGAAAAGACCTCCAAGATCATCTAGTCCAACCATCCAAATGATTGATGCTTGTGAAAAATCTGGGTTAAGTTACTTGCCCAAATCACATGGAGATGATAAGATGAAGTCAAGGTTGAGATTGTTCCTCAGAGCTGCTAAACTCAACTGCTCTTGTCATTGAACTTACATTTCTCTTTCTGTTACCTTCTGCTTCCTTTTGCATACATCTTTTTTCAGATGAAGAGATTGATACAGCCTCTTTCACAAGACTGGCCTATTCAGCAAACATAATCCATTCTGGTCAGAAATCCTGTGTGAGAAAAAGGAAATTATTACACCATACTATCATTAAAGATTTGGTAACTTTTTTAAAGTTATGAATTCACAGGAAGGTAAGGAGAGTAGGATTCAGTTTCCGTTTTGGAGAAGAATATACTTCAGTGATCATAAAACTCTCCCACTTCTGTTACAACAAAGCTTTCCTCCTTCCTTTCACCTCCACTCTCTCTTACGTATGCCTTTCATTCAGCCACATTACTCAGATCCTTGTGTTGCAAACAGCATCACTGATTTCTGTTCCCTGGCTTTCACTACATTGTTCTTTCAGGAAGCCTTTTTTGATACCTTAAGTTCTGTTTGCCTCTGAAGATCTGAGATGGAGTACGTTCATTATGAAGAGACTGCTGGAGACCAAATAATCATTGCCAGGAAATCTCTTCTGTAATTACATGAACTAACCACTTGTGACTTTGCGAATTTTGTGCAGATTTTCTAGGCTGCCAAATTGAACACATTACTAAAAAGCAGAGTTTTAATTAAATGTTTATAAACATTTTCTCTTGTCCTTTTAGTTCTTTTATTTGCTCATTTGTTTTTCGAAATGACTGAATTATATTTGATAAGACTTTCAGTATAGGAAATTTCAGATCTAAAAATTTCATCTTGAGCTGAAAGTGACCAAAACAGTTTTATTGTTCATAGATACAGAAGGCCCTAACAAAACTGTAGTCAATAGCAGCTTTACATAAATAGAAATAGGACTGTTTCCCTAGTCTACACATTTGAAATTATCAGAGTTTAATTTAATTTCCTAAGAAAATAATGTTTATCCAATCACAAATCTGTGCATGTTTTCATATTTTTGCTCCCCTTCTCTAGCACATTACTTTTTAATCCAACACCTAATTTCATTGAAGAATTTATACTGGGAGAGGTATCTAAAGATCAGCTCTCCCAGCTTCTCAACTAAAGCAGGAACAACACTAGTGTAGGTTGTCCCAGGTTTGGCTAATTTTTGAATATTTCTAAGGATGGAGCTTCCACAACTTCTCTAAGAAGCCTCCTTTGTTGTAAAACTGCCCTCACTGTGATTTTTTCCCCTCATCTCCAGTGTTTTCTCCAGTTCTTTTACTTTACATCCCCGGTAACAGTTTCTCTTTTTATAACCTCTTCATACCCTGGAAAAAAGAACCAAAACACGATCTTCTTTGCCTTCTCCATGTTGCACAAACTGAAGCCCCTTAGTGTGTTCAGTCTCCAAACAATTTAGTGCTACACTTTCCAGTTTTGCAGTCTCTCTTGTACAGTGGGGCTAAAACTGTACCTAGTACTTCAGATGCAGACTGTACCATGTGGAGCACCACTTCAGAAGCAATGGATTTTTTGAGCCCTTCATCTTGACTTTCCGTCAGATGCTGGGTAGTTTAATACAGTCTGTAAATGGGAGCCATTTTCCGTTTGTTTAAGGACATCTTCATTCATTTCTACAGTCAATCATCCTTCAGCAGACCCTCACTGTCATGCCCTCATGTTGATTCCTCCTTTCATCAGGCCTCACACTCCCTGTACACCAGAGTTTCTTGCACTACATCTATGCACCTTTTGGTCTTCTCTGCTCATCTTTCCTTGCAAGCCTGTATTGAGCAATTGCAGCACAAAGGTGATGTGATGTCCCACCACATCTCCTTAATGCTAGCAAGGCCATTGTCCTGTGTTTATGTGAACTGACAATTACTCCCACTTCTTTCACAAGATGGCTCGCGTAACTATACAGGTTTTTCAGGTGAACTCTCAACTGCTCTGTTTAAACAAGTGCAGTTTAAGAGTCTTTCTCATTAGCCTGTTCCATAAATTCCCAACCTGGAAAAGCTTAAATAAGGCTTAAATCTAAGAAACCAAATCCATTTATGAGATGAATTAAAACCAGACATTGTAACTTCACAGGCCATTTGTACAATATGAAAAACAGTAAATAAATCAGTAGCTTTGGAGATTTATTTTCTTGCAGATTATGTTGCACTGCTTTTATCAAAAATACAAATATTAATATTCAGATAAATTGTACTACCAAAGCGTCTTCATATTTTTCTGCTGTATGTCTTCAAAGTCTTGCTGTGAATACAAAATTCACTGTTTTAACAAAAGAAATTTCTTGTTTCTCCAGCCACAGCACCTGCAAGTCTTCAAAGTGAATGTAGAAAAAAAGTTATAAAGGAGAAGGAAAATGTGCTAGTAAGTTTTTATCATTTCATCTATAAGGAGATAATAAAAAGGAACATGAGCTAGTTAGCTGCCATAATACCTACTATGAAAACTCTGCTTAAAAGAAGCAGCAGACTGGATTGCTGCTGACCTGACCCTGTTTCTGTGTGGTTTGCCTCATTTATTCTTTTCTAATTTACCTTGTAAAATAGAGAATGAAAGTAAAATTGCATAGCTGGACTGACACATAAAAAGGAACTATTAAAAACAAGTGTCATGCTCTGTTGATGTAATTAGGGGAACTCTTCTAGCCCTTTACAAACCACAGAATTATGCTGATCATAATGACTTTCCTATTAGCTAATTTAGCTACAAATTCTGTTCTAATTTTCATCAGAAGTCATAAAAAAATTATTTGATGACAATACAACTGTTCCAGAGTGACTCTCCTCTCTTATATTGCAGTGTTCAAGATACAGTCTAAGATGGATGTCTGGTCTCTAGATAAATGTAATCCTTTTGAAAAGTCATATCTGGTGTTCCTATGAAAGTCCCTTTTAAAGTTTCAGCTGGTTGGTTGGAATGCTCTTGACAGATCATCTGAGTGCCACTTCGAGCTTTATTGGAGCATTATATATATATATATATATATATATATTCCATTTCTAGGTACTACAATGTACTTGCCTGATCCAGATTCTGTTCTTCTGTTCTGACTGATGTTGCAGTGAGCAAGATACTGGGGATGGCACAGCCAACACAAAACTCTGCTGGAGCATGGAGAAGGCTGGAGAGTCAGGTAAGTGTCATTTAAGTAATCTGACATTTTATAAAGTGTCTGCAAAGCTGTTAGTGTTACTCATATAGCTTAACAAGAAAAACTGTTAATGCAGCAAATTTAAAGCTTGGAAATATTTCCAGTATTTTAGAGAAGATCACTAGCACTCTTATTTTCTGTTATCTTCTTTTCTATTCACACTGTTTTCTACTTTTTCCAGCCTCAGGTCTGGATTTTTACAGATCTTTGTTTGTTTGTTTTCCCTCTACAATTAAATTCTAGATGATCTCCCGCAACTTGTAATGCTGTAACTCCTGACCCCCAAGTGTGTTTAGCATAGGAGGATAATTGCAAATGTTCAGACTATCTAGCACTCTTCAGAGTTTTTCAAAACACTTTCTGGATGATTCAGTGTCAGTTGAATCTCTAGTAAGCAGCATGATCTGGTGACTTTCTAATAATCCACGAGGTTTCAGATGGAACTCTGTATTCCCAAGGTTTGCATACAGCTCCCTACAGAGAAGCTTGGATGCCTGTATACACACTCACCTGGCCATGCCCTGCCAACTCTGTCAGCCTCATCTGGGAGCTGGACTGCTACTACTGCCCCAAATATACCAGAGCCTTCTCTGCACACTGGATGTGACCAGAAAAATAAATAAATAAATAAATAAATAGTGCTCCAGCTGTGGGCCACTCAGTTGTGACCAGGCTGGAGCAGGTATCTGAGACAGTCAACAGGCATAGCTCTATCTGACCCTACCTTTCCCACCACTGTGCTGAAATGTGGATAGACACATCCCTACATAAAGCCAATCTGCCTAAATATGTAGGCTGTGGGGAATTACTGGAATGTTCTTCTTGCTAATTATAGCAGTGAGGTTGCTGCTTAGGACAGGGTGATTCCTTTTACAAAGATTTTTATTTTGTTGTTTATCTCTTCTAAAAGCTTCTAGATAAAACTCTTCCTTTCTAAATGTGTAACCACCCTTAAATTATGCTTCACCTTTTCCACTATTTGCAGAAGTCAAAGTAAAAGTCAACACAAAAACTGAGTTCATCTTTGATTACCCAATAGGTTTATATGACTTTATGCAAAGTCTCAGAGTGATTACATCATAGGCTTAGCCTGTAGTAGAAACAGGAAGAATATAGCCCTTGTGATTATGAGGAAACATTTGGAAATCAATCCCCACCACTTCAGCTCAACAGGATGTGGGGAGGATTAGAGCAGATAATTGGTTTATGGGACAGATGAAAGATACAACATAGCTAATTCATTACATAAAATCGGTTAACTTATGGAAACTAAATATACCAGGCCCGATCTTGTTATTTTTTCTTTTCTTTCCTGTGACATATGTTCCTTATTTAGTTGAATCTATTTACCTACTAAAGAATTCAGTGCATGCAACTCTCGATTTCTGCTGTTCAGGATAAACATTTCTGTGAAATACATGTCAACACTGTTGAGAGAGCAGACTTTTCGGTTTCCACCACTGCCTCCACTTTCACTCTCCATCCTCAATATTCAGAGCACCATCTTTTGTTAACACAATCAACTTTAGGTCTGTAACTGGAAAACAACTGAAATGCTTTTTTTTATTTAGCTAATTTGTGCTCATAGTTTAATCGCGTTTCATATGTAGCGTTTTGTTACATCTTTGTAATTATCTAGCCATTTCCTCTACTGTACTAGAAGACTACCAAGGTTGGTAAGAAGAAAGCCTTCAAAAGAGCTCCAGGGATATTCACTCCCTTGTTTCCCCTCAGAGTTATAAGACAAATCCTAACCATGTAATTATTCAGTGCAATAAATAAAATTTGTCAAAGTTCAAAAAAGAAAGAAATTAGAAGTAAGCATGGAAATTAGTTTGCAACATCAGTGAGCATTTCTACAACTCACCACATGCTTTTAATTATATCCTCTTGGGAAGTGACTTAGTTAGGCTATAACAGGGTGGATGTGTTATGTGACAAACCTCCAAGAAAACCTAGAGAGGTCCAGGAGACTGTTGTTCCACTTCATTTCTGAACAAGCTGTTGGAGATACACCTCTAAGTTACAGCTTTCCTCTAGTGTTAGAGTAGACTGCAGTCATGCCTTGTTTTACCTTGACTCCAGGATCTCCAACTCAATAGCCTAAACCTGAATCATGTTTTTCTGCAAAGGTCAATGAAGATGTGCTCAATCTCCAAGCTCTCCAGATCATGAAGGGAACAAAGGGAAAAATGATGGAACAAACATTCCAAACCAGATTAAAATACAACTTTTATCACAGCTGTCAAATAGAAATTGATGTAATGCTGTTATTTTCGGTTTCATAGTTCTTGAGCGAGAATAATAAAATCTCTTCCACTGAGGAGCATTTCCAATTTCAGAACTGACAAATTTATATAGAAAGATTAATACTCCTTTTCTTACTCGCTCAGTTCACCACCCATAAAAAGAAGAAAGGAGCCTGTATGAAAAAAAGTGACATGAATAGGACATTGTCAGCAGACAGTACTTAGAAACATAAGAGCATGCTGAAACATCTGCTGGAACAACTGCAGAAATAGAATGGTTCTCTTCAAGACTACTTCAGTTAAAACTACAGCCTAGAAAAATTTTCCAGATTAAAATTAATGGCACATACAGAAAGCAGCTGTGCATATTTCTTCACTCAGACCACAGGATGATGAATCACTGGCAACCCCACCTCTTTTCACTCTTCTTGTCTTTCCATACATATGTAAAGGTCAGCAGAGCAAACTGCTGTCCTTACAAGTAGTGTAGACTTACTAAAACTTGTGGCCTCAGTACTTGCAGGCAGGGCTCACTGCATTGGCACTGTTGCATTTGGTAAAGTTAGGAGATTCATCGCAAGTGAAACAAACAAGCACAGCTTTGGAAAAAACTGCTAAAGCTTCCTGCCATTTTTTTCCATTCATTTTGAACTCGCATACCTGGCTTTTCTCACTTATGTTTAGCTCCTGCAGACCCAAGGAAGACAAGGAAAAGCAGGTAGAAAAATTAGAAAAATCTACATCTGATATATCACATCAGAGATGGTTACAAGGGATGTCATTTTTTTTCACCCCAAAACCTTCAAAACCATTAATACCCTGCTGAGATTCAGGATATGTAGTATACCGCTATTGAATTAGAAAATTTACCCAGACACAAAGCAAGATATGGATCAATCAACCTTATAGCTTTATAACATCTATAGATATACTTGGATAACTTTAAGATTTTACTGAATCAGTCCAATGTTCATTTTCTGCAGAAGTTGAAACAAAAGTTTTTCATGGTGTACTCCTTTGTTCAATTTTTATAATAAAATCTGAAGAAAATGCAGTGAAGGTATCTCCCTGATCTGGGGAGAAATTTTTACTGAAAACTTTATCTCTGAAACACCTCATCCTTTTTCAGCGTAAAGTTTTTCAGTATGTGGAGAAGCATTTAGAGTCTAGTACTCTTGAATGATGAGGCAGACAGAAGAAGACTCTGTCCTAACAGCATTGTTTTATGAAGGGGTCAGGCTTATTTCTCTCACCAGAAACACAGTGTATACATACACATTGGAGGAAGAGTGATGTGCATGCTGGAGCTGACAAAGATGGAGCTTTGTTCTGATTATCTGTTTAGCTGACCAGAAAACAAAGTGTAGCTATCCTTTCTAACATTCAAATGTAACTTAGGCTTTGAAAAAGCAATCTACAGCAGATGGAAGTCCTGAGGATATAAACACCAGACAGTTTTACTCATTTTCTTACCCTCTTCCTTCTATTATTCTGTATTCAGGAAACACATGGCTTGTGTATTGTGCTCAAAAAACTGTATGCTACTAACAATTGTTATCTCTGCTGGTGTTATCTAACAGTGCCTGGATGTATAATAAACACAGAGTGATACAAAAGAAAGGTCTAAAGCATGTACATTTACTGATAGAGTAAATGTAAATTCTTCAAGTACCTCTACAACCTTTTTTGCAAGAGAATATTTGTGAAACTTTCCCAATGTTCTACAACTTTCTACTTTTAAAACAGTTCCTTCTTTCTTCCCTTTTTCCACTGTTTTCTGTTACAGGACAAAAAACTTCTAACATCTCCTGCCTTTGTGTAACTGAAAACATCTCTCAGATTCATGAGATTTTATGGAAGCCTGTAGATTATTTTGCATAATTTAAATGGCAAATGAATATTTCAGCTCTCATTTTAAGCTGTGTGTGATTACAAGACAAATAGGTCACAGTCAGAAAAAAAGTGGTTTTCTAGTAGATTTCATCCGTTTAAAAACAAATGACTGGACAGTAATGGAAATTTATTCACTGTGCATACGTGACAATTTTCATCAAGAAACTGAGTGATGTACTGCACTGAATGTTGACTAATGAATAAAGGTTAAGAAGGTCAACTCAAGTTTTGCACTACTCTTAGTGAAAGCGAGTTTTCAATACTAACATGACACAGCAAGATGGAGGAGAGGTAGCTACCCTCTGTTCTTTTTAGGATCTTGTGTTGGGGACCTAAAGGCCCCTGACTGATGAACGATCCTGGGATGGAATAAAGTACTCTGACAGTTTTAAGGGAAGTTTTCTTGCCTCTGGTCCTGAGACATCCTGACTCTCAGATCCAAATGTACCCTGAAACAGACCTGAAGGCTTTTACCAGAACCTACACTAACAGTTCATTGCTTATAGTATATCAAAAGTATGGTAGCATCCTAGAACTCAGACAGAATGGTTTATCTCAAAGCAATTTGTGTCACCCATTTTATCCCAACTTAAATATCAATTACAACGAAAGCTTTGATTTAAAACAGGGTCCTTGTTTTTTCTGTTTATATATCTCAGTTACTTTCTTAAGAAAAGGTCCTCATTATCACTAAAATAAATTTTCAGATCAAAGAAATCTTTATAATAAACATACTAAAAACATATATTTCTTAAGTGGTTTTGCAAGTTATACACTCAATACCTTAACAGTTATCCTAGAAGACTATGAACGATTATTTTGTTTGTTGGTGTTTTTTTTGTATTTTGCTTAAAACTTTTGTCAGTTATCTGTTCTGAAGAAATGAGAACATAAGTAACACACTTGAAGAGTATTTGAATTGCGTCTTGTATGAATTAAATGAGTATCTAAAGTAATTCTGAGACAGAAGAAAAAAGTACTACTCTCAAAGTAGTACATTATTCTTTTTGCTCAGTATCCCTCAGATTTTCTGAAAGACATGGAAGAACATTTAGAAAAATCAACCTACGTATTTGAGTAGGATAAAAACCTCAATCTTACTGAATTCAATAGGATATAGATATTATCACCCATAAAGCTGATCATAAGTTCAGGTCTATGGGGTGTGTTTTTTCTCTGGGCCATGAAGAATTCTGTAGGTACTTGTCTCAGTGTCCAAAATAAACACATTTTCCCAGGTATGTAGAATTATTCTATTTTTCACTCACAGTTTACTAAGTGGGAAGAAACTTTGTTTTCTCCTTTCCTGATAGGTTATTCAGCTTTGAAGTAGCTATTTCAAATGATGAAAATGTTCTCAAAGCGCTTTGTGAACTGCAAGAAGAATAGAGTGAAACCACAAAGAAAAAAAATACTTATTTTTGGGTAAATATCAGCATTTGTTGCACTGTAATGGCTGAAAATAATATGAATGTTTACTCAAAGTAGTGACATTATGACTTTCAGAAAGCTCAGGCTGACCTTAAAAAAAAGATAAGTTCCCTTTGATTATATACGCCTTTATAAAGCAGTACTCTTGAGAAAATTACAATATGAAGAAGCTCAATTAAAGTAACATTTTGCATTTTTAAACTACTTAAAATATTCTGTTTAGAACTTAACACTTCCTGTCTAAATTAGAAATGTAAGTTAAAAAATATTCAAGGATAATGAACTGCTAATTAAAATTCTAAAAATCCATTACGAGGAATATATTTATCTATACTGATAAATAACAGTGAAGAAGTGCTGGAGCAGTTATAAAGATGAAAATACTAGCCTTAAATCTGATACTTAAATCTGCATACTTTGTTGGAGACTGAAGAACCCGTCAGGCAAATATCAGTACACTCTTCTCTTGGTATTCACAACTGGCTGTAGTTGGAGACAGTAGGTCTAGAGGCCCTCTCTGCAAATCTAGAGCCAGCTTTGCTTTTCCTAAATCCTATGTGCTTGGATCTCAGGCCCAAGTGCAAAACCTTGCACTTTGCTGTGTTGAACCTCATTAGGTTCATGCGGGCCCATCTCTCAAACTTGTTGAGGTCCCTCTGCATGGCATCCCTTCCTTCCACCTTGTCAACCGCACCACTCAGCTTGATGTTATCAGCAAACTTCCTGAGGGTACAATTGATTCCATCATCAATGTCATTGATAAAGATGTCATAGGTTATTATTATTATATGTTTTTAATTTCAAAATGTCTCAAAATACTGCCTCACTTCACTAGATCTGCTGGTCCTTTTCTTATTTGTGCTGTTTTGTTCATGTCCTTTACAATCTCTTGTGATTCAGGTTCTTACTTATGCAGGAGAGTATGTTCTGAAAAACATTTTCACTGTTTTCTGCAGCTTCTGAGATACACTGAGAAATTAGTGAAAGTAGATTTAAAAGGAAAGCTCTTGATCTAAATAGTAATATTCAACTTGAAATATCTTGCCCTAAAGACTGCTGTACTTCTTTTGGGTTTCACAGCTGCTGTGACTGCAAGATTCTTCAGAGAGGTATAAAATCATTCTCTGCACCAAGAACTAACTTCTTCTTATGCCAACAGCTAAGCATAGGATCCATCTTCATAAATGATACAAGCCCCAGGCTTCAAACATGTTTTGCAAAAGAAAGGTCAAAGGAAAGATTTAACTTCTTTCATTTCAAATTCTAATGTTTAAGATATTGACTGGAATAATAATGATTCTGTGACCTTTTGGCAATGTTTTCAAACAGGCATTGCAAACTTTACTTTCTTGTTTCTCCGCCTGGCATACAGGAGAAGGAAATCTTACTGAATGACTATCAAAAGCAAATGAACAAGTATTCCAGCAAACCAAGAACATATCAATGCTTAAGTGGTGGCAGCTAAGCTCTCACACATTCGCTTGCTCACAGTTCCCACAGTCAGATGTACAGAGGAGAAAACAGAAAGGACAGAAGTGAGGAAAACTCACTGCGACAAAAACAGCCTAAGAAATAAAAGTGAAGAATAACAGAAAATCAAAACACAAGTGATGCAAAAGTAATTACTGGCCACCTCCTAGCAGTGGATCAATGTCCAGCCAGTTTCCAAGAAATGTCTGCTCTTTGAAAAATTCACCCTCTCATCCCCACCTGCGCTTTTACCTGAAATTTTAAAATATATTATATGATATATTATATATGACATATAATATGTGATATTATATGGTATTGAATATGCCTTTGGGACTGCTGTCCCAGCTATGTCCCCTCCCAACCTCTTGAAAACTCCTAGTTTATTTGCTGGCAGGGAGGGAGAGAGAGAAACAGAGAAGGCCTTACCTGTGTAAAAAACTGTTCAGCAATGGCTAAAATATTGGTGTATTATCAGTATTATTTTGATCACAAATTTACAACACAGCACCATTCAAGTAACTATGAAAACACTTAAATCCATCCCAGACAGTACAATGGTTAGGGCATACGGATTGTGAGAGAACACTGCAGTCAATGTATTTATGTATCTGAGAGATCCCTGCGAAGGAGAGAGTTGTTGTAGACTGAGGATCAGTATCGAAATGCTCAAATAAAGAATTTGTAGGTTCAAGATCTAAATTCTCTAATTCAGAACAAAAATACTCAGTTCTTCCACAAAAGCACAGTTGTGAGTTCCATAATTGTACGAATATGACAAAAGCAAATGTTAGGTTTTTTTTTTTGTGTGCTGGTATTAGGTAATAAGAACCTGTATTCACTTGTAGTTGCCAAAGGTAATTGAAAAAATGTATTTAACTCTCAAGAAGATAAAATCACAGAAGGAGCAGAAAGTTGTGTTTTTCCATCTTGAGCTTTCCTCCTGAAAAGCACCTGGGCACACCTACTTTAGGTCACTGAATATGAAGATCACCTGGAAAATCCCACAGGGCCAACATAGAGAAAACTCATTTTGGAGGAAAGCAGGCAAGGAGAAAGGAGAGTGTTATCTTGCACTACAGTGATACTGCTTTTGTGCTCAGATTCTGAAGGGGACTCTGCCTCTGAGAGCAATTCTTTCTTCAGGCCACCATAAAATTGCAACCAGTGGGACTCTTTTCTTTACAGAGACCTAACTGAGAGTCCAAATGTTTAGGTTCCAGAAGCCTGATATTAATATGGTAGAGGATGTTTGACTTAGCAGGAGAGACTTACTTCAGCAGGGCAAGAAAATGTCTTCTGCTCTTGCACATTTTCTCAAATGAATGACTAAAATTTTTATAGTAATAAACTATGGACACAAATAATTAAGAATAGTGAACCACTGTAGATAAAACTAACTTACAGAGCAACTAAATTTTTCTAATTATAATTATCACATTTAAGGGATTCACTGAGAAATTTACGAGCAACACTTAATAAAGGAATTCAGATATATGATACATAAGTGAAGTCACATAATTTAAGCTTTCAGTAATTTCCTTTGCATATAATTTAAATATTGCACGGAACTTTTGAATATTAGGTTTTTTTTTCTTTTTCTTTTTTCTTTTTTTTTTTTTTTGACAGCCAAAATGGCAAAATCAGCAGTTGATTCTGTCTTGTTAACTTCTGTCATCTGCTGAAGTTTCTTTTTTTTTTTAAGAGACAGTAGTTCTGCTGTGGCTTATATTTTACTCAAGGATAAATGCTTCATTGCAACTTGGTGATGAAAAAATTAATTTTTTCAAAACAGAGTATTTCTGTTTATCATAACTCTCAATAGCATCTTACAGAAAGAAATAAGTAAGAAATATTCACTTACAAAGTCTTTAATCCCTACTCTGATGTTGCAGATTATCAGGTTACAACCTACAGGGGAAAAAAAAAATATGTATTCGAATGTAAACTGTTTTGCTTTCTTTTCAAAGTCCAAAGTTCAACTGTGCATAAAACAAGGGCAAGTATCAGAGGCATAATAAAGTTGATTAATGATTAAACCAAGTAAGAAATGAAAACTTAATGCTAGCATAGGGAAAGTTTTAAATAACAACTTTGTTTGTTCAAAGCAGAATAGTAGTTTGTCAAAGTAAGCAAGCGAGATAGCATTCTTAAGTTGCTGAATAGCAGTTCTCATTAAATATTTAAGACATTCAGGTAGAAAACTGCCCTGAATTGAAGAAACAATGTATTAGGTGATCTACTAGACCTTAAGACCCTCTTTCTCTATAAACAACTGAAATTCCCTAAATTTTACAATTAGTAAAAGGTCTCACACCTAAAAACTATGTTTATTTTTCAAATAAGGATCATTTCCTTACTATATGACAGTTGCCTACTGTATTGAAGAAAAGCAAAGATCAAGAGAGCTACATTAAGCAAAGATCAAGACAGCTACATTAATCATTAAGAACACAGTGTTCCATTGTTATCACAGAGAGCTAAAAACATTATTTAAAAAAATGAAACGAATGTCAAACTAACATCAACCCTGGCTCATTACTCACTCGGTAGTGTAATGGATTGTTTTCCTTGACTGCTTTTTCTATGATATAAATTTGATAACACATTTGGCCTGGACCTCCCCTTCAAATCATCTCTTAAGGCCTCAGCATATTAATTATGAATCAAAAGCTGAAAAACACTTCAAGATCCAATATAATTTCTGTCTGACATTTTCATTAACAGCTTCTATACTTAGTATCTAGAAATCTTCCATAAGATTATTTCTGAATTTTATTTAAATTAATACATTAACATTTTTTTAAAAACCCACTAAAATAATTGTTATGAACTGCCAAATCAAATAACAATAAATAGAACACACATGAAAAAACAACAGAAGAGTTGCTTTGTTTTGTTATTTTGTTATTTTTACAGAAAACATGACAAACATCAGATCAAACTGTAGAAACGTTGCAGCCTGTTATATTATAATAAAATTACTCTACTGTTTTGACAACAGCTAAGTTGTATGTATTTCGTTATGAGTCCTGTTTAAAAGCATATTTATTGTATTAGTACTTAATGTTTTGGTATGAATAGTTATATATTTTTTTTAATTTCCAACGGTTATGGAAATAGTAACAGGTTCAGCTTTGTTTTTAGACATACTTTGGCTAAAGGTAACTGAAATAGGTCAGAAGATGGATAAGACATTATTGATCTGGCCATACTTTCATTAGGTATGAAATTGAATTTACCTTTCAATTACATACTTCTTACATAACAGATTTTGGACACAAAAGTAATACAAGAATCTGGCACCACTTTCCGTTATTGAGTGTGGAAATTTAGGTGATGGTGTGGTTACTATATTATCTCAGCAAAATCTTTTGGTTTTGGAAGCAAGACAACTTAGAGTATTTTCTGTTTAAAACAGTAACAAACACTTGTTACAAGCACTTTTCAGAGCTCCTCTGAGGCACATGCGAGTATTGCTCTCCCAGCCTTGCCGGTAGATGCTTTAATCACAGTTAAGCAGCTTGCAGCAAGTTAGCAGCAAACCTGACAATAAAGTATGGATAGGCCTTTAACTCTAATATATTCACTAGCTTTTTTCCTATTATGCTCTCTGATCAATTTTTAAACACGCACTTGTAAATCTGTGTGGATATAAACCACAATGACAGAAACATAGTTTGATAAGAAATTAAACACTGGATCAAAATCACAGTTGCAGATAATTAACCTACCTCTGAGAAGAAGACGTATATGAGCTCAAATTAAAGGGTTTGCAATTCTGGAACAAAAGTTCCCAGGCTGTGCAAAATAAAACAGTTAACGTACAGCTCACACCTTCTCATTTCCAGTTGTCAAACTCCAATGAAAGAATTCTTAAATACTTCAACCATTTCCAAGTATTAGATGTAGATATAGTACGTATAACACCATAAATATCTACTGCATCTAAAAGTTTAAGTATCTATACATGTTAATACAGCACTGGGTGTATGTGTATCTAGCACCTCACATACACACAGTCACAATATCGTAGATCACGTTACAACTGTAGGTTATTTGTAAGATTTGGGTAGCAAACAGGCAGGCAGGGGAAAAATCTTCAGGATAGAAAATGGAATAAAAGATCTTTAATACTATTCTTACATTAAAGTAGCCTTCAGTGTGAGCAGATAGGAAACCAGGATGAGTTTGTAATTTTATGTCATCTGACTTTCTACTGCTTCATAAACTGACTACAAGCTACAGATCTGTTGGTCTTTCAATATACACACAACAGGTAGCCTTGCCTTGATTGGATGTCTTGTCAAATTGATTAATTCAGTCAGTACTAAAATAATTATGTGAAATAAAATTATGACACACTATCTTCTTGGTTGTATCTTTCAGAAAATACACGTGAAAAGTATTTGTCTCCAGTACCAACTGTATCTCCTTTTGAACAGCCATTTCTTTTGCCTTTTAAAGAATAAGACTGGACTAACCATCTTCTTCCTATGGTAACTACAAAGTTAATATTAATGAGACAGTAAATACAAATTATCTAGTTTTTACTATTACAGTTGTTATTTGTAATGGATTCCAATTGCTTCCTCTCCTGCCTTGTTAAGCACTCCTAGAGTTCTCTTTAGGCCGTGGTCCCTTGCTTTATTCATTTTTTTCTCTGATCAGGTTCCATCCAGTTAATGTATCTCAACCTTTATCTACATGATAATCCTTGAGTTGTTTGAACTGTTGCATTTGAAGACTTCCATATTCCTTTGCAGTGAAAAAACCAACACGAACATGTTTAAATATGTACGTTGGTTTATGTATATTAGGTGTTTCCTTCTGTTCTGACTCCACTTTCCTGTCTTAGAAAACTGACTCCGATTCTAGTGCCAGCATCCCCTACTTGTTCTCTCCTTGTCAAATCTCTTTACTAAGGTCTAACATTTCTACTCTGTCTTCCTGGAAGGAAAAATCAGGAGTAAGTGTCCTCTGATTCTTGTTATAATACCGCTTTCATTTTTCTTTCCCAAAACCTTGTTATCTTTCAGTCTTTATTTAAGGCCTAAATGGTGAACACCTGCTTGTTTTATACTAACTTCTCAAATCAATTTGTTGTCTTCCTTTCATTGCCTTACATTATAATACAGAAATACTGAAGGGGATCCAAATGAAGAGTCAAAATGGGGACACAATAAAATCATGGTTCACAGTACAATAATCTTCCAGAGGAGAAAGAAATCTACTTTCTATCCTTTAGTGGTTCACTCCACGCAAAATTTTATTCAGAGCAGGAGGAATCTTTTCTATACACAAAAAAATTAGATGTAAAATGACATACAATATTTCTACAGGGCTAAAGACAATTTTCATAGTAGCGGGAGGAAAAATAATTCAGTATAAGAGATTCAGAAATTTGTTATTTTTTGTGATACATGGAAAGAATTGTAGGTAATTTACAGGAAATAATTGACTCTCTTGCATTATGTCTTACAAAACTAGCTTAAAAAAAACAACAAAACACACGCAAAATACCCTCATCTGTTTAAACAGTGTGGCTCTGTGATTTTACAAGTTGTCAAATGTACTTGCTCCACATATTAACATATGTATACATATTTTTAGTATCTGAATATTTGGTGAGTCTTTTCTCAGCATAAACAATGTGTATACCTACTATTTAGCCTAGTAGTCACTTTTTTTCTTCTAGTGCTTATGTACCAAAGACAGAAGCAAATCACTGTAAGTGGTCAGAAGTTCTGAAAGATTTGGAGCAGATCAAGACATCTGAAGTAAGTTCAAAAAAAAGTCACTATTTCATACAATCATAGGAGCAGACGTAACTCCATGTTTAGCACAGTACTCAGCTAAGAGACTCAGTGACAAGGAGTATGAAGTAGGATATTGTTTGTGTAGTCATTTACGGAATAGAAAGCTAAAGGGAACTGGAGATGAAGCTCTTTTTTTTTTTTCTTCCAGAATTTCTTTAATTGGATAAAGCAAGAAGAAGGGGGCAGAGGGCATGGGAGTTAGCCCATCCTGCAGGTTACTAGGTGACTTTCAGATCACTGTCTCACTGTGTTCAGTATCTGGATTAATTGACCCGTTGAACTTGAATCCATGGCTCTAGTGTTTACTTTTAAACCTGTTAGTTATTGTTCTTAATTACAACTCCTGTTTCCTTTTAGGACATTGATGTCAGTTTATATACTGCAAGCACAGATGAGGATGTAAGTATAATTAAAATTTGACTCAAACTGGTCTAATACAGTAACTTCATTTTTTACTAGCAATTTTTTCAAAGGTAGACTTGCTCTCATTTAAGAAAAGTTTCAGAAACCAAATCATTTGCCTTGGAAGGCAGAGTTCTGCAAATTAAATTACTTATGATAAATCATGTAAGCTGGTACTAAATAATTTTACTGAAGTAGCTGCTATTAAAATTATTCAACTAAAAAGGATGATCTAAAATGATCTTATCAAAGCAAACACTGAAAAATAATCTTGGTACTCATTTGTAATTGGAGAAAGTGAAGGAGTGACAGAGAAAATACCTCCTAAGATTATTATTTAACACCATGCACTAGAATTCTGTAGTAAGAAAAGAAGTTACTTACTTGAGAAGAGCAATATGGAAAGGAGTGTTATATGGAAAACTGGGAGCATCTGCCAGTGCAATTCTCTGCTTTTACAACCTAGAAACAAATAATATGTAATATCAAGGATTTAGCCTTTTAATTGATGGAGATTATGATTTATCCTACAAACAATAAATTAATTTTTAATATAATTGTTAACTAAGTTGTGGTTTCCATAAACTCATTCCTCAAGAGACTTTTTCATAATCTACTGTGGAATTCAATCTTCACCCTATGCAATCCTCTAAGAACATGAATCCAACCAATAACCCACTCCTAGCAGTTACTTTTAGCATGGCCCTGGTGCAACATGAGCTGGATTCACTGCTGTGGTGAAGTTGACAGTAGCCTGCCTCTGAGACAGCCTCCACATTCACACAGTGACTGTGCCAAATGCACACAATACATGATTCCTGTATGCAGAGTTAATGAGATTTCCTAGAAATAATGGACTTACTATATCCGTGCAAAATAATCTCAGTGTGCATGCAGAATACAGTAATGTTGATGCATTCAGTGGACTTAGAAAGCCTGAGAAAGCAGACTCTAATGTGTCTGCAGTTAGCCCTGTACACAATAGGAAAAAAAGCTGCAGAACATACGTGTCCATACTCATACATCCATTCTCTTGACTGAAACAAGTCACTAAAGTTAGTACACTATAAAAGCCAGTTTCTTAGCTGGTAATGACAGGAAGATTTTCTTAAAGTGGAAAGGCTTAATGTGAAAATCAGACAACCTGGGGCTTGTTCTTGGTTTTATTGTTGACTTGGTGGAAAAAAATGGTACTTCTGTGCCATTGGGTTTTTTTTTCTTAATTTGTAAAATATGGTTAATATCTACTTTCTTTTTTCTCCTCCACTCTCCATTATTCTGAATAATGATCTCTCAATAGCAGTGCTAGAACTACTAAGAATATTACTTTAATTCCATTAGTTTTAATTCTTCCTCATATTCCTATCCTAATTATTATTTTCCTGTGTTCTATGTCAAGAAATAGTGCTTCACTTTGTCGTAGGAAAACGGTTAGTCTGTGTGTCATATATTAGTTAATTTGTGAAGATACTTAAAAGTATTTGAATAGTAATAACAGATACTAAGTAAAGAAAAATCACCAGTTTCTGGTAAATCATATCCCACATTCACTTATCCCATTTGTATCTTAAAACTGCTACAACTTCCGTTTATTATTATTATTATTTTCCAGAACGAATGCCAGGAACCTGTAATGAGATGCTTTTTTTTAGAGATGAAAGTGATTCTTCATGAATGTAATATCAAAAAATGTAGTAGAACACAGGATGTATTCAACATATGGAAAAATGGAAATGCGAGATTTGAAACTAACCAGGTAAGTAAAACCAAAAGTCTGTGGATAAAATGGAAATGAGAAGTCTTTCTTCAAAATCAGAAATTCTGTTTCTCATAATCTGGAAGAGGCAAGATGGTATTTATGAAAGCAAAGGGGAATCAACCAGTAACCCATGCACATAATACTGAGAAAATTACACATATAAAAAGGATACAGCAGTATTTGGTGATTGTAGAAAAACACTCCCAGGACTCATATCAAAGAAAATACTTGTGACAAGCAGACATTAATGTTTGAATGTGTATATATAAATAATAGTTTGTAACTTCAGTATCTAAACTTGGGTACGTTTAGTCGCAAATAGAGAAATGTCACAGTTTTCAAAGGGCTAGGTGACTTAAACCTCTCACTGAAGCACTCTATCCTTGAAAGGTGATCCTATTCAGAAATCAAGCCAGGAACAAAATATGGATACCTTAGAAGACTCCAGCAGTGCTTCCTGTAGCAATTGAATGCACTGGAACTATTGACAAAAACAAAATTAAAAGGGTTAGTTCTCTATCAGAACACACAGACAAATTATCTTGCTTTACTATTGCATTTTCTTTTTCAGTTGAATTCAACATCAAAAAAATGCAAAGAATGTGAAGAATATGAAGAGAAAAATTTTACAGAATTTATACAGAGTTTTGTAAAGGTTATACAGAAGGAATGCAAATAATACAATGACCAAAATACACAAGCTGGGAACAATGACTGTTCAAGAAACATACCTCAGATAAATTAGATTGTCAATAACACTGAACTAAAAAGAACTTCACTTCTAGTCCTATTTGCACAGAATAAAAAAACAAAGAATAATAAAATATCTTTATTGTGTAATGTTTTCATAACTGAATAGATAGAAATGATAGCAAATTTGAAGTAAAAAAATAAAGGAATTTAACCTTTTTTTTTTTTCCCTGGACATAAGGTATTTCTATTTTCTGGTAAGTTCACTGAAGAAAAAATTATGTCCAACTTACTAAGCTTTCAGTGATTTTTTTTTTTAAAGATGTTCTAAGGACATCCACAGTGGGAACTTCTCTGTAAAAATTAGTTCAGAGCTGACTGAATGGAGTTTTGGAGAAAAGCTCTTCTTTTATTATTATAATATAGAATTATCCCTGTTAAAGCAATTGGCTATAATCGTTATTTTTTTTTTATTATCTGAAATTCATTATTTTACCATCTGTGTTCACAGAAGTTCATCCCTTGCTATATTGTTATGTCTGACATGTCTGACAATTTTTCTTGCCTTTTTTTTTTTATAAAAAAAAACAAAAAAACAAAAGCAAGCTGATATCTGCTTGTCTTACATATCCATTGGCTCTCTCATATCCATTTCACTATGGTTTTCAGCTAATTCCAGCTAGCTGTTTTACTTCAAAGTCCAAAATCAGAGTATTTATTTGAAGGTTTTTCCTTGCCTGTTTTTATCTTTTGTATGAAAAGACCTCTGGTATTCTCCACAGAAAGTAATGCCAGTGCTTGGTTCTGTTGTTCAGTGATAAAACAAACTTCATTTGTTTCTCATAATCATTATTTTTACCTCTGACACACTTACTCACTATTGTAATTACTACAGTTTCTTTAGCAATTACCAAAAATTTAAATCCGACTTGTAACCAAAGTGGAGGGGCATAAATTTCATACTCTGCATACGGAAGATGATCAAGTCTCTGCCACACTTGATTATTTTTTTATTATTATTTATTTATTTTTTAAGTGGTAGAAACCTTTCCTGTGTAGCAGAGTCTGTAACTTTGGTCTTGCATTGAGATAAGGACTGTCTGGGAAGGAATCATTTTTTGACAAGTTATTAGAAATCATGATAATTATATTATGGTGTCCATATGGGAAGACTGAATGCAAAGTCACCTGTCATTCGTTGCTCTGAAACATTGAATATTCTGCCTTCAGCTCCTTCTATGTTAACAGCTTATTTCCTGATTCATAACCATATCATATCAACCACTCTCCACTATAAGCAGTTCTATCCTCCAGGCACCTCCAATTCCCCATCTTCATTTGATAAATGGCTGAGTCACTCAACTGTACATTTACCAGAAACTAAGTCTCAATCTCATTAAGGCAACAAATACACTGCTTGTTACTTCCTTATCGTTGAGTTACTCCCAAAAGTCAATCTCCAGCACTTTGAGGAGCACTTTCCAGGCAACTTGTAAACTAACTAATAAGTAAATTCATAAGCACATCAATATTAGAATTAAACACTGGCAGAGGTACTACAGAAGGAATCTTTGAATCATTTGGCACAGCAAGGAAGTGTTCATTATACAGTTTGGCTGAAGTAATCTTGTTCTGTTTTAAATTGTTCCTTAAAATAATGACATGCATTTACTGTGATTTCATACAACCTGATGGCACATTAATAGGCAAAGTAATGTCTGGTAAAAACTGTGGTATGGAACCAAAGACATAAAGGGATTTTTCTTATTTTTAGTTTTGAGGAAGCTTGGGATACTGTCCAGCAGTATTTATGATGGGGCAAACAATATTATTCAGTTTTTGTAAATCACTTATCAGTAGCAAGTTAAATATTATGAATTTGCCTTTCTGAAGTACTACTGTTAAGGCTGTGACATGCTGTTAGCCACTTTCTGTTCAGCATAGGACAAATCTCTTTATTTCACTTCACCTCTGTATGTTCGGATATCCCAGAATTAAAAAATATCATTTGCTAATCCAGTTCTCCAGTATTTCTCCAGAGGCTTTCCTTTTTAAAAGAACTAAGCTGCCAGCTGGAAGTTTTACTGTGTTCAAAATGCTATGATGGTAAAAAATTATACAATCAATATAAAGAATGGAATAAATTAAGACCACCTTAGGTTGGTGGGGTTTTTTTTGTTTGGTTGGTTTTTGTTTTGTTCTTTGTTTTGTTTCTTTGTTTTTTGGTTGGGAAATTTATACACAACCCAGAGAAACATATTCAATAAAACTGGGACATGCATGCATCTGATCTGGCTTGTTGCTACTGAAAGCAGAACAGTAAAACTGAATCTAGGGTGTCCTCTTTCCCAGTAAACATTCCTAGGAAGAAGAACGTATTTCCTCTGCACAAGTTCTTATCATGCATGTGGCATTTAGGACTTAATGTTTTCCTATTCTTGGTAAATGATAAGAAAAAGATTAATACTGTATTATCTCCAATCAATCCAACTTAGTTTAGGAAAAAGTGATTTGCAGCAGTGCATTTCTAGGTTTGGAAAGAAAATAACTCTACCTTTTGACATGACAAGGGAAGAATAATGCTCTTCTGCAAAAGTTCTAGAGCACGTATTTCTGTGTTATTGACTTACTTAGCAATAATTTATTTCTTCTATATTTCTGTATCTTGACCTAGTATTCAATTCCATATTTTTGTATATACTTTAACAGGATGATGCAAGTAGCAATAGCACAGACAAGAAATTTTGAACCTGTCATCCTCTGTTGCTTTGTTTTATTGGACTCTGAACTGAACACAAATATTAGTTTCTCATCAATAGAATATCACTGCCTCTACATTCGAATATTTGAGCTCCCGTTGGTCAGGTCCTCTGCAGATACCTTAGGCAATGTCTGGAAGTCCTCACATTTATAAAATAATTATTAGCTTCTTAAAACATAAAAGAGAATTCAACAAATAATTTGTGTGGCCCAGATTTTCTTTTTAGTTGTTCATCTACACAGCATGACCAATAGATTTCAGTTTCTGCAATGTCTTGCTGTCTTCTGTAAATTCAGGGTATGGCACATCTTTTCAATTTAATTTCCACAGTATACATTTGGTCCTTAGAAGTAGCATCTGACAGCTTCCACACAACTTTTAATTAGTCAGTTCAATTTCTAAGATCATACAGTGATTTAATTAAGCTAGTATTATGACATATTCACTGCTGAGTCCACTGAAGGAATATTCTTTTCTGATACCTGAAGTAAGCACTTGCCTCCCAGCTGGCCCTTTCTTAGATACTTAGCTACATGGATGCATACATCTGTAATAAATAATCATTATCCAGAGGCATTGGTTCATTTGTTCCTTCTTTAACCGAGGTGATGCTGTTTCAATGGGTAAGATGTCCTCTGTGAGAAGCTTTAATGGGTTCACCTGACAGCAGAGCCCGCAAAAGAAAGGGTAGCTGCAGTTCTGTGACTGATGGTCTGCTTTTCCCTGGCAGAAACAGGTGACTCCTTATTTGATCTGAGTGACAGTATGAATCTCCATTCAAATTTCCTTTTGAGGGGTCTATGTAAGTGATTGCTGATGCTTGTTCAATTTGGAAATGAGATCTTTCTGAATGCCAGGAGCATGAATGGTAGTGGAAAAAGGCAAATTCTGAATAGCAGCTACCTCTCCTGTTGGGAGCTTCACTGTTCTTAGAAAAACGTAATTCTGAAAAGTGGATTCTTTACCTACAAAGAAGTAGCTGGTCTGCACTCTGTAGAAATTTCAGGTTATCTATCTTAGTTCATGGAAAAAGCACTGTTAGAAACATACATCAAGATCCACTTTCCACATGGCAAAAGTTTAAGGACAGTGAAATATGTGAAGTATGCAAAGAGCTTCTCTAGTGGCAAAGAAAAAATGTTGATAATATGTTCTCTTTGGAGTAACATGCAGATTATGAGGAAAAGGGTTAATTCAAGTATTTTGCAATAAAAATAACAGCCTCTCCAAAGTGTTCCTTTCCAGCTATTTTCCTCCAAAACCTTCATATGCTGGAGAAGAATTACCATCTTCTTCTCAAAAGGCTTACTTAGACCAATAGCCAACAACTTAAGCTTTATACATTAAGCCTACTGATACCTTGCCCTTTTCTGAATGCTGTTATTAGAGGTGATATTTTCATTTACAAAATAAGCTGGTCAGGAATCATTTGGATTTCTAAAAATATAGAAAATATATGAAAACAATAAAGGAGAAAATATCTGCTGAAATGACCGAGTCATCTGTACCATGGCGTAGGCAAGCCACTAGCTCCAAAAGCGAAAAACTTCTAGCAAAAGGAATGAAGTTAGAACATAAACAGAAGTCAAGTGGATTTCTGGGAAATTTCTTGAGAGATAACAGAGGATAAATAAGCTTATTTTAACCTTAGCATACAAATGAATAACTATCCTGGTTCTCTTACCTCTGAGTCCGAATCAGATCTTTCAGAAATTAACAACTGGGTTTTAAAGTCTCTGGCTTTAAAGTCTCAGATAGATGTTTAATGTGGAGGGAAGCATTTGAAGAAATGTCTTGAGTCTAAGTTTTGGGGCAAAATTTTAAATATCGTCTTGGGGAGCAAAGAAATGAACTGATGCGTGTGCATTCATCCTCAATCGCTTTATCAGAGTCCATTTGTATTAACAGACGTGCATTGGAAACATCATGAAAAGCTGATGAGATTTTAACTTAGAAACAGATACTTTTGACTCCTCTCTCTAACATTTAGCTACATCCTTCCGTGTCTACAATCACGGCCAAAAAGCCCATTCACTTATAACAAGGTGTACCATAAGTTGAAACCAGAGCCTTTTGTCTTCCTGCTTATATACATGTAGCATTTCAACTGCAAACCATCTCGGTAACTGCAATCTCTAACAACTGAAGGTACTCTAAAACCAACATCACCACCACCACTGACAAAACCCTAAGAAATTCTGAAATAAAAGAACAGCAGAGAGACATTTCCTTGGCTGAATATCACGTCCACGAATGCTGACATAACAAACCTCAAGCTTCTGAGAAGCAGAGAGTATGAATTAAGGAGCATATGCATGCAGACACTGCTTTTAACAGCAACATATGCCATGAATTCGCTTGTTTATGAATGACTTAAAAGAAGATATGCCTTTGCCCTTCCAATAGTCAATTTTTATTTTGGTTCATGATAAAAAACACGCTGTGTGTACTTATTTTACAGCCCTCTTCTAATTAAGGATCTTACACTTTATTTTCCTCTAATTAAACATACAAAGATCTCTCATTTCCACCCTAACTGCTTCCAGTAGGAAGACCATCACAGGTTCTGCAGCTGAAACAGCATTGGACTTGAGAAATGTGTGTCCACTCCTTTCTTCCCACATGCATGCCCATGCAAGAAAATTGTCCGCTCTATTCCAGCACAGCATAGTCTTTCCAGACCGCATCATTTTCTCTCTGCCAAACTGCTTTAATTAAGCTCTCCAGCATTCTCAGTAGCTACCACTGAGACAGTGAATACAGCTTCAGTGCTTGCAATCCAACTTTCGTCCTGTGAAAGCTGTAATGCTTAAGGTTATCTGTGCATTTTTGGTCATCAGTGTGAGCTTTGCCGAACCAGCCATTCCAGAAGGGTACAGTCATATCTCTAGGCAAACCTAACTCTGCATCAAGGTTTCCTGTTAATAAACTACTATGTATCAAATAAATAAATTACAAGTACTGTTATATAAAATAACTTTTACAATTATTTAGTTTGGGGCGGCGGATGGGGGGAAGGGGGCAAAAAAAAAAAGTCTGACAAAAATATTAGATCCTCACAAAAGGCAAAATAATGCTCACCTAAAAAAGGTCTTTAACTCCTTAGATACTGCCAGAAAGTCTTCCAGACCAGTTTCTTCAGTATATTTAGGACTCTGGGACTTACGCTGGAATTGAAACAGTACAGCTGGACATTTCTGTTACGAAAACTTGTTTACTTCAATAAATATTCACTCACAGCTGTTGCTGCAACTCAAACATATCCAAGAGAGCTCAGAAATCTATTCATGCTTAAGATTCTGATTAGATCTTTTCTGATTATAGGCAGAGTTGTAAACAGTTCATAATAGGAAAACTTATTTCAACTTTAGAAACAAGCTTTTAAACAAGTTACAGCTTTATTGTAAGATGACTGATGTCTTGTGCAAAATTGGAAATGAACACTGAAACAAAGTATAATGAAGTAGTTTCCATTTTTCTTCTGTTCTAGAATAATGATGTATGAGGATACCAGTGCAGACAGTACATGCATTACATTCTCAAGCTTTCTTGGGACTTCATGGAAATTTAGTGTTTTTCTTCAGCATTACAGAAAAATTATTGTAATTTTCAACTTTCACTATCTAAACAAATTACAAACATAAAGCAAATCTGAAATGGCTCTGTAAATTAACCCTGCAAAATCAACTCAACATTAAAAATCTTGGCTATATCAGAATTGACTAAGACTGTTTAACTTCTGATACATACCTTCAGCTATGTTTCTACAAAGAGTTTTGCTGACTCATTCTTGCTATACAGAAATAATGGTAAACCCCACCATACGCTTGAAACTTTTTTTCTGAATGGAAAGACCTGAAAGTTTCTTTCTTCTTAAGTCAGAGAGTTGAATAGTATAAAATATTTACAAATTTGAGGGAAATTTTTACTCCACTTTTTAATCCATCTGAAATTAAAAAAAAAAAAAAAAACCCACTCTGAAAATTTTCTCAAAATATATTCTGATACAGAAGATTATTGTAAACCTTAGGCCAGAATTTCTATAACTTCATTATACATTTCCCTGTTGTTAACAATTAAATAGATTTCCAAGGGAAAATCCTACAAGACTTTGGGTTAAATTAAAAAAAAAAAAAAGGACAAAATCACATTTTGATAAGCCAAGTATACCAGTTGTAACTTATATAAGATTAGAAATAAATTTTATTTTCTTGCATTTTGTACATGACTTTTTTTGATTATCAACTCCTTTATATTCTCTTTTCATGGATTTCGTTCAGTGAGGGCATAGGCTTTTCAAGAGTTCTCTTGAATTCTATGTATATGTTAAGTCCTCAGGGTTAGATTGTGTCTCCAGGACATAACCTGGCTATGAAATAGTCAGAGCTACCAGTGAATGGTTTCCTGATTTTGCTCTGATATGACCAAGAACATGTTTTTTCATGCAGGACAGGAAAACAATTAGCGGTAATTTGCATAAAATTTGTCATAATTCCTTCAGCAAATAATATTCTTTACTTCAGCCTGCTGAAACTATTATGACTGCAGACATGACAGCATGTGTTTATATATGATGATTGTTCTCCATCTTAGGGAATAATTTTAAAGAGAACTAGTGTTTTCATATTATATCTTTTGCATACCAAGTAGGGTGAACATCTGCTTGATGGTCAATAGAAGCCTGTATACAGATTTTCTGGTTTAAATGGTCATACCTGGATTAATGTTTTGATAGAAGACTACAACATTTTAAATGTAAAGACAGATTAAAAAATCTGCATTTAATTGCTCAGTGTGCTCTTTCCAGATTCAATCCAAAATCCCATGACTCTCTTTGGTACTTAACAACGGTATGGGCAATTAAGCAAAACTGAATAGTACAGAGAAAATAGCTCACTGCACATTAAAACACAGCATAGGAATCAATGACAGTCTGATCTGTAATTCCAAGTTATTCAGTGCTGGAATGTAATCAACTAACAATTGATCTGATAACTGAATATTTCACCTTGGGTATGTCCCTCTCACTGGGCACTGGAAAGAGTTTCTTCTGGAGTAATATCTAAGAATACTTCCTTTCTGCAAGTTCTTTCCTTTGAATGAGCTGTACTTGAAATTACTAGAGTACATTTCATTGTTAAATTACATTCCAATCAGACTCCAATAAAGACATATTTATTGTTCAGCAGACAAGAAAAACCCTTATCTTCATTAACACTGGACAGTTTTTTGCAGAACTTAAGTGTTTTTTCATGATCCCTGGTTATAGTTTCAGCATTAAAGCAAAGTCTACTAGTTTCTTTCACTATTGCAGCAGTTATTTGCTGAGGTCAGCTTGTAACCCTTCTTTTCTCTGTTAAGATGCTCCTCATAGCAGGAAAGAAGTTTGCAATACATTAATTAGCATGCATATAACCAAAGGATGATCCCCCACTTCAGCTATTGGACTATCTTAAGGCTGAGGAGACTCACAGATACATAGCTACAAAACATTGCTGTTCTGAAGCAGAAAAAGGGTTGTATTCTTCAGGGTGGAAGACATTTCATAGGGAAATAGATGACAGAAAAGGCAGGAAGAAGTCAGAAGAGCATTCAGATTTAACTGAGTAGGACTGGGAGCATGCACTCAGATACAAGGAAAGACATTAAGTAAAAATGAAGGCAGAGGACCTGGGCCTGAATGGCACTTTAAATAGTGCAGAGAGTGACAATTTTTCCCTTGTCTTTTCTTAAGCCTTTTCCTGTTCTGGCATGTTCTTCTCTCTCCACTGTCCTCTTAAGGACAGCTCATACCTCCCAGCCCACCCAAAATATGTAACCCACCCCTCTTCCATGCCTCTTAAAAGCATTTTCTTAACTAAGAAGCACAGCAGATGAGGTATACAGTTGAGTTGTTCAGATCATAGTAGTTCATCTTTGCCATCTTAGAGAGAAGCTAAGTGGGTACTTTGCAGCACCCTATAGACTTACACTGTAGACAAATAACGATATATGCTTGCTTGGGCAAGATATACCTATATACAAGATGCTGCTTTCATCCTGAAATATTGTTAACTCTCCTCTTATCTTGGTAGAGACTGACTGTTAAAAAGCAGTAGAGCATAGAAGTTTTATAGCAGCTGTATCATATTTCAGGCCTTGAAGGCAAGCGTGCATACAAGTGCTGCTATTATTAGAGAGAGCATGTTATCATAGGGAGTTCATGTAAGGCAGACAGCAACAGATGTCATACTTGCTTCATCAGGTGTAAAGAAGGAACATGAAAAACCATTAACAATCATAAAAACAGATAAATAATTCTTAAGGCCTAAGCCCAGGCTTTCCATTCACTTATTGTTCTGATAGCAATCAAGAATCTCAACCTTGGATTTTCCTGGCTATTCCTTTTGTTGATAGTTGAGTTTCTATCTGAGTCTGAGCTAAGAGTTGCAAAGAGTCAGGCCAGATCCAACCTCTTAGACTGTTTTTGCCCTTCTCCTGTCTTGCTAATTAGGAAATCAGATGAATGATTCCAAACTCAAGTTAGAGACTGAGTTAACACATAAGTAGCAGAAGTGCCAAGGGCTGTGACTTGAGACAAAAGTCTACATGACAGCAAAAGCATTTCCTCAGCATCACTACCAAGTCTCTTTCCTGCAGATTTTATCACTGCATTTGCTCTACTGGCTGAAAGATGAACTAACATCATCCACTTCAGAAAGGACATTTCTGTATTTCACTAACTGATCTTTCCAAGCTCAGCTGATTTCCTCTCTCACTTTCAAACACTCAACACTACCAAACTTCTTTCCTAGCAATTCTGAGCTACTAAACCACCTCCTAAGAGTGAAGAAAACATTAGATTCCATTTATGGTAATTTCAGAGTTCTTTAGTTTTACCATTTAATTAGGATCAAGACTACTGCAAGAAGACAGTTAACAGAGGACTGAGAGAGGCTGGTTTCAGGAGGGTGAGTGGGTTAAACTCTTTTTTTCCCCTAATTCTCCCTGACCTTGTTTCCTAGCTGTTCAGCTGTAAATCTTGCTACCATGCCTCCAGCTCATACAGTCTGCTCTCACATGCCATTCCCAAGACTGCGAAGCAGGAGTTAATCTGACATGTGACTTGGGATGCCCTACAAATTCTTACAATCCACATAGATTATAGTTCACTGGAGGGGAAAAAAAAAAGACAGCAAGGAATAAGGAATCATTCTTTTCATGTGGAAATGAAGAAGATATTATTAGCAATAATGTCTCTACAGTACTTATATTACAAATATATACGTATACTTATATTGTATATTATATAAACATATACTTCTATTTTAAATATATTATATACATTTAAAATGTTATATATACTATATATATATAATGCATTTATGCATTTACGAGATTGATTTTAAAAAATCCAGATTATGTGCAAAAGATCAAATAGTGGGAATGTGGTTCACAGTCAAATCTTAAAACTTAGGAGTCTAAGCCTGAATGTCTACAAATCATGGTCTGAGCCTTGATTTCATCCCAATGTCCTATGAAATTCCTCCCTCTGGTACAAAGAAGAAAAATTAAGTAGGGAAATGTAGTTATTAGCCACTAGATTCTATTTGTTGTTATAATTATGGAATTATGATTTTAGAATTAATGATTTATAGCAATGATGTTTCTATTTTTTTTTAGCAGTCTTATTTCAAATATATCTGTGTCCAGGATTCCACAGTAACTTTCTGAACTTTGGTATCAGTAGAACTTATAGTTCATTACCTGGTCTACTAATGCACACAACTCCTCTTGCTCACCAAGGTGATATCAATGTTATACATTACTCTCCTCTACTTTAAGATTCTAATACCTGCCAAAGAGCTACATCAACTATAAATAGTAAATGGCCTTTCAAAGGTCTTAAACTGAGCTTTTTTCAGGGAGCTACCTTTCAGTACAAAGAATCATGCTTCTCGTTGCAGTCATTTCTGATATTATGGCTAAGGCAGTGATAATTCTGAGTCTGGTAATTTTGTGAATTGTGACAAAACCATTCATGAGAAGAAAGAAATATGACAGAGCAATCACAATTATCTTACCCTCTTTGTATTGACATATCCCTGGAAAGGCAACCAAAAGTAGAGTCATGCTGCACTATGCATTATACAAATACAATACAGTAGATAGGAGTGCCTGCTGAAGAGATTACAGTCCCAGCAATTTACAAAGATTGGTGAGTAACTGATACTGAGTACTATGATTTTCTTTCTGTATATATTAATACAAGATGACTGAATATCTCACCTGAATTATTTTAATTGAAGAAGACATACTTCACATCACTAATGCAAATGAATGAATTTTTGGTAATCCAACAAAGCCTAGATGACAAGCCCCAGTCAACACCTATGAGGAAAATGTTGTTTCTCATACAGAACAGTTACTGCCCTTTTCAGCTTTCGTTCAGTGGTTAATATCTAGGAGCTGTGTTTAAAATAATGAGCACCATCACTTACACTTCATTCTTTTCATGTTTGGCAGATAAAAAGAAACCTATTATGAAAAAGTTAAAAGTCTATTGCACACATTCCTGTCCTAAAGAAGGACAAAATCAAGCCAAAATCAACACACCAGCGTCTGGAAAAAGTTTTTGCTCTCCTTGCTCTTACACTTAGTATTACAAGAAGCATTGTTCGTAGAATAAAGGCCATTAAAGGCCATTTATTCTTCAAAATGTACATAGAGAAAAATCAGATTTGTTTCACACAGGGAATTCGATCAATGTCTTTTGTGTAAAGTTGTACTGTAGTCAGATTACAATCTAATTAGACTTCTTCAAGGTCACAAATACTCAAATTCTTTTTTGCCTTTTTCATATCTCATTGATTTCTACAAAAGGAAACAACAATGCAAGCATTTGGGATTTTATGATCCCACTGGGAACTTTGCCACCGATACTAGTGGGCCCAGCACAAACAAATCCAATGCTGAAGTGGTATCAGCTGCTTTTAATTCCTCACCACTGAACCTGCTCATATTTCCTTAACTGCTGTACAAACCCGGAACATTGATCTCTCCCTCAGTTTCTCAGTCAGTTTCCATAATGACTTCATTACAAGCTTATTCTCTGAGGAGTCTTCCGTTGGTTTTCTTACCCTTCTGTTCCATTATCCTTTTTGCTTCTTGAACCAAATAGTGATCACGTCAATTCAGTTACTGTACAAACCCAAGGAAATAAATTTCAGACAGGCTTTAAAAATAAACGTTTATACAGATTTAATTGATGTCCATTAAATCTAACCTAATTTTCTGTACATGTTTTTTCTTATACATTCCATGCCAGTTATCTCAAACCTTTACTGAGGATTAAGATTCTCTTCCCCTAACTGGTAGCTAATTTACTTGCTTCTGTTATCTATGCACAGCTTAGTCACCATTTAAGGGTAATGGTTACAAACATCTTTACCATAATCTGTCAAAATGAGCATTTAGTGAAACAAGTGAATGAAGAAAATGTTGCCTTTTGTGCTGCTTTTAAAATAGCTATGTGGAAAGGTTCTAATTACGAAAATGAGAATGACCATATTGGAAGCAAAAGGGTATTTTGTACTTAGAATAAAAGATCAATCCTATTTTATCCCATGGCCTGCCTGATGAAGAAAGAAGCACAATATTTTATGGAAAAAGAAGGCATTTGGATGAAGTTAGAGGATGAGCAGAATGCCTCTTCGAGTATTTCAGAACAGTAAGAAGAGGATATGATTAAGTGTTGGTTGGTTGATTGAGTAAGCAAGCTACCACAAAGGCAGAGATGAAGTGTAAGAGCAAGAAGTGAAGTGATTTGCATCACTTCTAACTTTCCTGAGAACCACAGTGAAGTGAAATCGCATTCAGGATGGGTTTGGCCTGGCCTCTGAAGGCTTGCGGTCTCAGCAGACAGCCTCTGGTTCCTACACAGATGTTCTTTCTTTCTTTCTTCAGCATCAAGAACATGATTCAAAGCTGAAGCTACTGTAGTTATTGTTATACATTAACAGCATAGATATACACATTACTGTTACACATTAACAGCATAGCAATAGACTACACCACAGACAAACATGCATGTAGAGGAACATTTGCAACCTAGCATTTTTTTTGTTATAAAAAATTTATTTATTTTTTTATAGGCTAGGCAAGAACAAGCTGAAGGCTTGCAGGCAGGTCGGTCTGAGTGTATCTCAGGTGATATTTGAAACTTTAGATCTAGTTCAAATTGTCAAACAAAATATATTTTGTCAAAAATACATCTAATACTGACATTTTTCCACCAGAAAATTGTTCTTAAAAAAAAAAAAACAACAGATTTTTAATATGCTTTTTCCAACCTGTTTATGAATTTTCAACAGATAAAATCATGTTACGTCACTGAAATTCAAAAGCCCTAATTGAAAACACACAGAAATCACAACCATCCACCATACCAATTTGCTAAAGAAAATCAAGATTACTATTTGGTATTTTGTCAGCTAACTCTATTCAAAATAACTTCTGGTCATTCAAATCTTTAATGTGTCAAAATATGCTTCAAGGTTCACTGAGATCAGCGGATCTATTCCAAACCATTCTAATGAGGCTTCCACCAGATTCCATGTACTACAAAATGATTAGACAGATGCATTTGTTGCTCAAGCCTAAAAAGCACTTTTCTTTTTTTTTTTCTTTTTGAAGCAGACAGAAGAATTTACTTGCTGCCTTGGACAACTCAAAGCATAATCTAATTTCATTTGTTCCTTGTCTGAAGTTTTCTTTTTGTTCTTTATACATCATACACCTCGCAAGTACAGCTCTTATAGACATAATTACAAATTTATTGACTTGTTCCTATTATATTTAGAAAACTAATTTTTGCATTGCGTGTTCATTTCTTATTATTTTTCTTTAATATTAACAAGTTGGTTTTTTTTTTTGAACAGTTTGATATGCTTCAATTCTTTCTGCTTCCAGAACAAGCCTGACTTTCACTGATGCTCGATAAAAAAGACAATTGTATCAATATAAGAGCAAGAAAAAGCTCAATCAGCTCCCATTATCCCTGAATAGCTAGTTTCTGCTGTAATAATGGTACTGACCTGGCTGCAACTGTGCATCAAGATATCTGCAATTTGAAAAAAAACTAAGCTGTAAACTATCACATAAAGAAGAAAATGTTTATGCTTATATAGATCCTCTAAGAAACTAGCCCAATATGTTGTCTAAGAAGTTCACTTTGTTCTACCTTGTTGAAAGACAAATTCAATCTGAATTAGCTAGCTTTTGTTGTTTTTTCACTGCTTGATTTTTATTTTTTTTTTTTAAGAACAACATTGTCAAGTTTTCTTGGGTACTCAATTTCTTTATATCTCATTCAACTAAATTCTTGCTAATAGCAAAGTACCTCTGTTCCACCTGGTGAGAACTTCAGAAGAATGTAGAGAGTAGTATGGAAAACATCACAAGTTTATGCACTGATTCTTATTCTTATTATTTTAAAGAGAAGTCTTCTAAAAATTAATACATCCCAAATATGACAGTTAAGAGAAAATAGGGAAAATTTCTGGAATTATACCAGCTTCTCCTGATTTCTATTTTACTTACAGTTGTAATGCTGCCTGATAGTGTGTTGAACAAAATACATTGACTTAGAGCAGTATTTCTGTAGTATATTTTAGAGTGAATTTATGTAATGATTAAAGTTTAAATTGCCTAGTGTCATGAGAGTAGAGAGGGTTCTTTGGAACTGAAAGTTAAAAGGGCAGTATGTTACGCTCCAGAATAATCTTAATTTTTACCATGTTAGTCCAGGTCTTGAAATTCTTATACTTTCCAGCCCCCTCTTCTTAGAATTATTCCCTCCTGTGAGTTTCTGAGTCCTGCTGTGTTTTATCTTTTGAAATATCCTGTTTCTTACAAAATCATGTGTCACAGCATTTGCCTCAGCTAGATAAATGTATTTTCAGAGCTTAATTAATAATAGAATAAGGATAACAACTATAAAGATCTCAGCAAGACAGACACTCTACCAGAACTGCCATTCAGAAACCTGCTCTAATGCTTTACAAATCATTTTTTCCCTTACTTTTCATAAAAGTAAAAGCCATGATACCTAGAGGATATGAAAACTCTGACTGGAGTTTCGCTTGCAGAAGTCCTCAAGTTGAATGGCACAAGTCTTGCTTCAAGTCATTCATTAAACAGCTCAGCTTTTATCTTCACTGGACAGATCCTCCCCTAGCACAAGCACTACACAGATATTTTAAATGTTAAATGGGGTTGCTGCTGTTTTTTAATTTAACACGAAACTCACAACTCTCCCACATGAAGCCATGATAAAATAATTATTGTCTTGATTAACTATTTCCTTTTCTAACTAGAAGGAACAAAAGTTACACTTTTTAACAGAAATTCTCTCTCTCTTTTACTTATCTATTCTGTATACTATTCCCAGTGAAATAACGGCTTTTCTGTCCTGAGTTCTGACTATTCTATACAAGAAATAGGAGGAACTTCTGCTAGTCAGTGTTTTGTCCTTGTCATGTCCATGTTAGAAGCTGTCTCAGTACTGTGACCCACACATCCAGTCAGTATCAGTCACCCCATCTCCAAAATACTCATTTCAGAAGCCAAGGAGCAACCCATGTAACACACCTGAAAGATACCTCTTGTATGAAACTGCTGTTTGGGTTTTTTTCCCCTCAAAATTGTAGATTTCCAGTGTTGCACAGCCAGCAGGGGAACAGGTCTGAACATGCAAGGATAAGTTCATGATGCTTCAGGAAAATTGTTCTCAGATAACAAATCTGCAAAAATAAAATTCACAGCTTAAAATATCAGGTATATGCAGAACAAGGTAAAAGGCAAAATCCTATCCTAAAATCAAGTCTTAATTACAGTGCTCTGAGCTGTAATTCAAGTATCCTGAAGATACTTGAAGCGCTGTGGCGCTGTGGCACTGTGGCAACCGCATCATACAATCTCAGACCTCCTCTTCCATCATTCAAAATTGGTGGCAGACAATTCCAAGAAAAGCTTCAACTACAGCGCATGGCTAAAGGCCTACTAACACCCTCTTGTCATTTGCTTGAGGCCTCCTCTTCCCTTTTGAGTGGTCTCAACCTCTAACTTCCAACCTTCTCAGTTAAAATTCTAACTGGAACAATCACTGTTACCTTTCTGGCACAGTGGTCCGTGGAGCCAGGGAAATATTATGTGGTGACCTACATAGAAAACCTGCAGAGCCAGCACAAGGACACAGTCTCAGTGCTCTGAGATGCCTGTGTCAGTTCTTATAAAGGAATTATTGGTGGCACCACTTCACATGGAGTTAGTGTTTTACTGAAGTAAAGGTGCGCATATCATACAGACCCAGAAAAATCTCTGTCAAGAATTATTATTCAGTTTTGCTTACTTTAACTGAAAATCCTGTCTTGCTGACCTGCTGGCACCTACACAGAGAAAAAAAAAATATAGGGTAAGACCTCATTCAGCCACCCCTTTTCAGAATCAGGTACGCTTAAGATCATAGGAAAGAGCAAGACTCCATTGACAGTTACAAAAAACAAAAATGATTCTTCAATGAACCTTTTCAGTTCTTGACAGGGACACAACTTGAAAGGAATGCTAGTGCACGCTATTCTCTTCTGAGGAAGTTATCTGTGAGACACTCCTTTTCCAGTTGTCAGCTTCTCATGTGTCAGAGGTGATACCGTACAGAGAGGAAGAACAGGCTGTACATTGTGGGGGGAAATACAGGCAGCCCTCTTTGCTTTAATGCTTATCAAGAACATGTATCTCTGTTTAGAATCTTCATCAGACTTGAGGAAAATTCAAAAATATTTTGCTGTGCCCTCAAGAAGGCGTTTGTACTGAAATACTTCTTTTCGCTGTACTGACGGGTTTTGTAAGAAAATATTACAGGAAATTGGAAAACAAAACCCTGAAAGTGTATACTAGGCCCTGAAGCACATTACAAACTAAAAGGAAAATGTGTTTTCAAGATACCTTTACTGAGGTCCAGATCACCTATTAATTCACGTTAGCCAATTCTTGTTTTACTCTGAGAGGCAAACTGCAGAAAATTTTGTGCATTGGTGAGTCACACCTTCTCTTGGAATGCCCTGGTGAAATCATGCATTGAAAAAAGGCTATTTGTAAAATAACAATCTTTTCTCTATCACCATAGGTCTCTCTAAACTAACGCCTCTATTTCTAAGGAAATTACAACAGATACAAAGAGCATAATAACACTATTTAATAAAGCAAATTCTCAGTTACAAAGAAAAAAAAAAAAGAACTATTTTTCTACAGTCACTATCATTACTTACATATTTTTCCCAGTGATGAACAAGAGCCTGCATGCTGGGCTTGTAAAAATCTGCATGGCTATCTGAAACATGGTAGGTTTTCATGTCGCCATCACCACTGTTGAAACATCCCACCCACCACCTCCCTGTGACAACATCCATAAACGTTCAGCAAGCGTTGACCCAAGTCAGTAGGTGCCATTTCTTCCAGAATGCCCCCCTGATGCCACCTGTTGGATGACAACTACATGTAATGAAATATTGGTGGGAAGATTCAGCCTCTGCTGCCATACCAACAAAACCCACCTCTGGATACGGGCTGATATAATAAAATTGGAGGCATTACTTTTGGAGCAGTTGCCATAGATTTTTAGAACATCTACATGGAATTCTTTATAACATCAGTGCAGCGTCAGAGAAAGGCAGATTAAATTGCACAGATGTAACAAAACCTGGTACTAGACAACTTGGTACCTAAGGGTACCGAGCAGATGGAAAACAGTTCTCCGAGTTACTCAACTTCAAGTTTTTATTAATTAGTAAGGCAAAACACAGCATTTTGCATATAATTTTCACTAAAAATAGTAACTGACTAAGGTTTTCCTATTGAAGGGATCACGTTCTTATTTCTACTACAACAGTAGTTTTGTATCCCCTGTGTTATATTAATTTTATTTCTGAGAAGGTATGATATGTTTGAAATGATGTTTTATTGCACCGATACTGAAGTTAATGTGTAAAAGAATGGACAGTGCTTTGACAGTGAGCCAAGAATGAATGACTTATTAATCTTTCTAGGATCCAGAGAAAATTTGATATAATGTGTTAGGTAATGCTTTTCTGGAACACATTTACTGATATTTTTTCACTCATACTGTTGTCAAAAAGGAAAAAAAAAATCTAAGCAATGAAAATTAGATGTACTGGCTTAGCAAGTTTTTTTGTGGAAACATATTCTTGTTATGAGTTTCAAAAGTTATCCATCTACTAAATCATAATAATCAAATGGATTAATTTCACAGAGAAAGATAAATGGTAGCATTCACAGAGTAATTAATTTAATAGATTTTTTTAAAACAGTAATTCAAATAATCCAAACTGCTAACACAGAATTTGCTGCAGTAAAAAGAGAAAAGGGTAAAACGAATGCATTTTAAATAGAATAGGATCAGGGAATACATTTATAAACTGGATTGAAAAGCTAGCGAAACACTCATAGTCAGTGGTTAGCCTACGATTTTACATGAAGTTTTTTTTTTTTTTTTTACCTTTGTTTTTGAGCATAAAGATCACAGCTCTTCAACTGATTAACTTTCTTTTTATGATCAAAAGCTACAGCTTTGCAGGACCGTCACAGTTCTTTTGTCCCATCAGTTACAGACGCGGTATTAAACAATGTTTCAACTATCATTAGAAAATTTGCCTTCAAAAATACAGATCTCTCTAGAATGCAGCACATTTTTCTGTCAAGGGCCAAACTCTTTGAGGCATTATAGAGAAATGCCAATTTTAAAAGCTAAATACTGATTAATTCAGACCTCTCTCTTTTTTTTTTTCTTCTTCTACTGGGACAACAGATACTTAGCAGGCATTGCTAACTATGTGAGAAAGTTCCACTGTGTAAGCAGTGGTGCAGTCAGTTCCACCCACCTAGGATTTGACTGCTTCAAATCAAATAAAGCCCGAGGACAATGTCAGATGATCAGTCCTAATCCCTTCACATGTCAGTGAATTAGGTACTACAGAAATGACCCGGAACAAGTCTATAGCTTCTAGTTAAGAAAGAATGTTACTCCTTGAAGAGGAGGTGTCAGTAAAGAATAGGAAGGACAATATCTGAAAGCCTTGCAACATTAGGAAGTTGAGATATGCATTTTAGAAGAATCGAAAGCTTTCTTCCCTCACCTTCCTCCTGGCACACAGGTAGCAGAGTCACTGCCATTACTTGTCAAGCAAAGGTGAATGGATGCTTTGCTGCACACACCTAACTCCTGCTAGGACGGTCAGTATGGTGAATCCATTCATGCTTGATGGTAGCTTTTTGCACTGTTCCTTGCATAGCATCATGCCCTCCTTTCAGTTCAGCGATTATCCTTCTGGCCTGCTCTTAGTTTTTCTAGGTCTGCTCCTAATCTCTCTGTAGCTATTTCTGTTCCATGATTTCAGACCTTAATCTTTTTCTAACACCATCGTTTGATTTTAAATTGATCCACTTGGCAATTGCAATCTCTAGAAGGATTCTCACCCACCCTGCCTACAACCTTCTCATGTCTATTTCATTTTATGCAGCAACTTTCACTCCAGAGAGTAATACCATTAGTGCACTGTCAGGATGAAATTTCACAGACATCAAATACAATGTCTTATTACACTGTAATTTTGTCAGTTTTTCTGCAGCAGTTAATGGTCAAGTTATCTCTCTTTTTAATCTCAGCATTGGCTTAACCTTCAGAGCTTTGAACTCTCCCTGGGTGCAACTGTGGATCTTACTCATTCTGTTACTTCCAGGCTACACAATGCTAATATTCTATTCTATTTTTTTTCCTAGACACAACCACTTCGTCTTCTTGACTCTACTGGTAAGTGAAATAATGCAATTGCATTAATTTACTCTCCAAGTTGAATGGAACTTTCTAATTATCACAATCAATAAAATGTATCTTACAGTTATGTTCAGGAACTTCCTGCTTTGACAAGTTGACTAGAATGCCAGAAAGAAAATAGTGAAAACTGGGTTCCTAGCTGGTGGAGGATATCATGGTGTGAGACAGTGAGAATATGGTACTATACTGAGTTGCAATTTTTTGTTTTAGAAAGATAGACACTTTCCCAATAACTTAGTAACTTTCACCACTTTTTTTTTTTTTTTAATTTACAGTAACTTTGAGCTATAAAGATAGGTCCTGTACTGCTTGCAACAGCAAAATTACCCTTTCCAAGTTGGTACAAATGTAGCTGACCTTCATCAGGTGGAGATAATCATGGGCTTTTAATTTCCTCAGAGGAAGGAGTAGGTTTTGAGAAGCAAGATTAAAAACAAATACACGGGCAGGACCATAAAATCCAGTGCTTAGCTAAGATTTATCTGAGTTTTAACATCTTAGCCATTATGTTCGTCCCTGCTTTTAACTTCCTTCTGGACACGGAGCAACAGGAACAGCTGTTCCAGTCATCGAGCTGCACCTCACAAAAGAGCTTGTTTTTTGTCTAAAAAGTATTCATAGGAAGTTGTTAACTACTTGCATCACTGACCAACATAACTTTTGTAGACAGCCTAACTTTTTGTGCAGTATTTTACGATTTTGGTTTCCTTTCTGTCTCTTCTAGTCTGTTGAGAAACAGCTTCCCAGCATCAGCTTTGGTGGATGAAACTTTTTCATCTCTTCGCAGATTTGTACAATGTTTACACTTGTGTTTTAGCTTATTTTCACTTCCTCAGGAATGCTCTGTACTCCCTACTTGCATGCTTTCTTTCTGTTTATCCCTCCCAGTTGCTTCCTCCCCTGTGTTTTGTGTTGGACAGCACATTATTTATAACAATGCACATGTTGAGGGCAATAATCTAGGTTCACCTGAAGCATCCTGAAAACAGTTGTACTGCTGCTGGTTAAGCAGTCACGACCCTCATGGTTCAGGAAGGCACTAAGATTAGGTGAGACATCCCTACACAGAGAGGATAGTGGAAGTAGAACTTGGAACCTCCTGACTGTCAGCTGCCTGCTTGCTCTGACAAGCCACACTGCCTTTCAGCTATACTGGATTACTCTAGGGAGATGGAATAGCATTGCTAAACCATGTACAGTTGAATCAACCATGGGGCAATTACCCTCAACTGCTGAGTCTTCCAGTACAGCACTCCTTATCAACATCAGCGCTCAAGTTAGCAGGTTCCCAGGAGAGCAATGGAGACAGATCTCTTAGCATGCTGTTCTCTATAAAAGAAAGGGCATGGCAAGAGGGGAGTTAGTGCACTCTGAGTACCTCAAGTCCCCAGACAAGAAAAAAATGAAAGCACACAAAGTTAAAGTGAAAAGGAGCCTAACAGAGAGCAGTGTTCTTAAAGTCATTTTGACACTTGCAGATATAAGCATAATACATGCTGTCAGTACAGTCACTTTTAGCTGATAGCATCAAATATAGTTTATGAGACTGTAACTTCATTTCACAGCTAGAGTTTTCTCTTGCAGTGATGCAAAACAGGCAACTAATTAAATTGTCATTTTTCAAATCAGAAGACATTTACTAGGCAATTGCTTCATTAAGCGAAATATCACACATTTAAAAAAAAATAGAGAATTAGTCTTACGATATAATTATTTGTGGAACACCAAAAAACCCTCCAGACTAGATTAAATCAAACAATATTTTGATTTGTAACGTTAAGATGTTGAATGTTCTCACAGAGCACTTGGAAAAAGAGATTCAAATGGCAGAAGTAATGCACACACAGTGGAAAATACAAAACAGATCCTGTTGCTCCTGGCTGCACGTGTTCATGCTGCAGACTGGAAAACCACAGCTAGCTTTTAATATGCTCCCTTAAGTCCTTTTGGTGGCTGTCATATCAAGGGTAGATTTCTCCTACCAAAACTTGTAGTCACTGTATGAAATACAGTTGCAAACTGACAGCCCAGCCTCTGAGAAAAACAATCCTATATTAGATAATTTCATACCAAGTTACTTGAAAAATTGGATAGTGAAAAAAAGGATCAGAAGAAAAGATTGGAAGCGTTTTCCTCCCATCACAGAAAACCTTCAAAACTTACTTTTCGTACATGTCAGTAGAATAGAAGAATGAATGACAGATGACCTTGCATGCCCAAGTTCTTTAGTCTACATGGAAAAGGTCTGTCTTATCCTTAGATAAGACCCCAGAATAATCTGATAGTGTCACTTCCAGAGTTTGTGAAGTCCTTAATTCAATATACAGTTTGAAACAAAGTAACTCAGATAAATATGGCAATGACAGATAGATACCGAGACGTTCTAGACTGTCTTCCAGGAAAAGTAAAGGATTGGCATTCCAAAAAGCTCAGAAAATACTGATCTTGAATAGTCTCAGACTATTGAAAAATACATTTTCTAGCATCTTTGAATGCCTGGTAGATTTCCTGGTTTATATTCAACTCACAGAACTATGCTATCTGAACTGGAAAATAGCATAATAATTTGTTCAAGATTTGTTACGCAGAAAGGATACTACAGGCACAAATGTTATTGATCTCCCCAGCAACATTTCCAGGGATACTTGCAAACAAGTGTCCTGATTAATCTGTAGTGAACTCTATACAAAATTCAACAGAGAGACTAGCCTGAAAAATTCCTGCTCATTTTGGGGATAACGTTTGGATCAAACCCCATGTTCAGGCATAACTAGGAGAAAAAGGCAAACTATCCACCTGCAGAGCATTACATCCTCCCTTGTCTCCCACTATAAATCAAGGAAAGAGTTATCCAACTCTTACTTTAAGACTCTGCACCCAGGGGTAGTTACAAATATGTCAAAAGGTAAGTATGCTTGACAGAAACAGAGCTTCAGGGAAAGCAGTCAGCTGTATCCTGACATATGTCAGATCCCTTATAAAACTTCAGGGTATGCCAGTTCCCTGCATTAATTACCTGCAATGGACATTGTTTCACATCTGCTTCTCCATCTTTCCAGCCTTCTTCCCTACCACTCCCCCCCTAGATTTTTCATCAAGCCAAGCGAATGAAAACATAAATAATTGTGCCTGCTGTTATATTGTTTCTGACTTAGGGATCTAAGCAGGAAACAGTTTGCCTGAGGGAATAGCAATGTCAGAAAATCAAAAGGAGTATAAAATGGCTAGACTTAAACACAGCCTGATCAACACCAAATATCTCCAAGTATTTCATTTAGAGGAAACACTTGCTCATAAATACTGGCCCAGCTTATTATTTTATGCAGGGAAGCCATCCAGTAAAGCCAAAGAGCTACATACCTCACCAGGAAAAATCCACCTTTTCTATCCTTGCACCCTTTCAGTTTTGACAGACCAGACAGAGACTGTGGAAATCTCATGTGGAGCTTAGATGGTTATATAGACCTTCAAGGAGACACATTCCCATCTGGTACCTGTTAAGAGTCAGAACGATTCTGTGTTCAGCATTACAGTACTGAAGAACTTCGGGGTGTGGAGCCAGACCTTCTAACTTTCTGCTCACTGAATTCATGAAGAAAAACAACTGACTTTAACATTCTAAAAGTGCAAGATTGGTCTTGTCCAGCATCAGAGGGAAGGCTTCTTCCTTGCCTTCTTAGAAAACGTTTAGTCTGTGAGGACAGAGGTAGACTCAAGGGGCACAAAATACTAGACCTCAAGGAAACAGCTGCTGATTTGCACCCAATTAAGAATAAACTATGCATGGATTCATGCACTGCTCTTCCTGCACGCACTATGGTTTGCAAGTGATTCTTGGGAAAGCTCACTTATCTTCCTGCCTTTTAAAGTACAGCTGACTCCTCAGAGCAGTTGAGAGAGGAGTTAATCAAGAAGACCTATGCAAGCATTCAGCTTTTTTATAAGACTCTTAAAAGGACATTTACCTTTGAACTTATTTCAAATGCAAGACTGCCTTAATCTGGAAGTTAAGCCGGAGTTTTTTCTATAAGCCAAGACCTTTCCATTGGCATCAGCCATGCAAAGAGCATTATTTTACACCATCTGTGGAAGGACAGCATTGCACAGCTGTAGGCCAGCTCTGATACCGTGTTACTGTCAGCTAGACATGGAGCAGTGCCCAGCCCTGTGAAATTTGCTCTCTGATGCTCTCAAAGCCCGTGACCCTTGTTTGTGTTCCCCAGATTGCAGGAAAGGCCTTGAAATGCACTCAGGTAATGAGTTTTCTTGCATGGTGTTGGGGTCTGAGTAAGCTTATTATTTCAAGAGGATTAACTTGGTGTTAATATCTACATTGTGGTTACTCCTTAAATAATCTTCAATATGCTGTGCTTCTGCTTGCTGATTAGCCTGGTTTTGTTGCTATTGTTATGGACGAGACTTTTAATTATTTTTATTAAGTCTCCATCTCAAAGGCCCAGAGAACACTGCAATAAACAAATAACACAGTAATAGCAAGTCCACATAGAATTGGGAGCACATGCTACTAATGTGCTTTATGGCAGAACCTAAACCAGCATGATGCTAGCAACAGTGAAATTCTGGGATTCTTTTCTTGACTCTCCAAC
>JAPSGF010000002.1:37435180-37758812 GCA_035772895.1 Perdix hodgsoniae
GACTTCAACTGCTCCATTTCACGAGATCAACAGTTCGCTCTCTTTCTGTTAAAATTCAGGACTAGTGAAAAAACCTCCCTATCCATAAAATTTAAATTACAGAAGAACCCTTACATTGAAGTATTGAAAAGGTGCAAAGTTTGCAAATACAGCCCAATGTGTATTTATTAATCAATAATAATAAACGAACTGTAAATCTTACATAACCTGGGGATGTTTTGTAAAAGCTGACAGCTGTGTGAACTTTCCACCCTTAATTTCCCTAATTCTAAATTAGTATATAAACTTCAGCAAAAAATACTTTCACACTAATTCTTCTATGCAACCTTTTGAATGTTCTATACTGGAACTTCATATTGCCTCTTTGTGCCTATCAAGCCAGTGCCATTTTGTCTGGTTGTTGGGTAAAGAAAGGTAATGTATAGGCAGAGTGATGAGTCTACATTCAGAATCAAGTATATGGTTATTAAAATAAACAAAGAAACAAACACAATGGCTTCAGCAACTCAGAATGCAGAAAGACATTTTGAGAGGTTTAAAATTGCTATGCATCATTTTCAAAACACTTAGAAACAATAATCACAAATCTACAAAGAATTACACTATTTCTTTCTATCATTAAACATCATCATACATGGAATAAGACAAAAACTTCACACCAGTGTTGGACAGACAGCCAAGTCTCAGAGCCTGGCCTCACAATCTAGTTGAAACAATCATTTCTATAAGCTTCTTGGCAGAGAGGATCTCTCCTAATTATACGGGCTTTAAGCATCAGGCAAAGAATGCTTTTGGGGACGGACTTTTTACATGTCCATGTAGCTACAGGATGAAGGGAAGTGGCTTTAATCTGGAAGAGGGTAGATTTAGACTAGATATCAGGAAGAAGTTCTTTACTGTGAAGGTGATGAGACACTGGAACAGGTTGCCCAGAGTGGCTGTGGATGTCCCAACCCTGTAGGCATTCAAGGCCAGGCTGGATGGGGCTGAGATCCACCTGGTCTAGAGGGAGATGTCCCTGCTTACAGCAGGGGCGGGTGAAACTGGTCCTAAAGATGGTCTTAAAGGTTTCTGCCAACCCAAACCATTCTGTGATTCCTTGATAAATAAAAATAGCTGCTATTTTGGGGGGGAAGAATGGTAGCATATTTGCTGGTGTTCACTTGATGATTCAATTGTGTCTTGATAAATGCTGGCACATTGGAAACTTGGGACCAAAAGAATGTTCAGCTGGAAACTACTCTGACTTAGCTACAGATATAGGGCTTTTTAAATAAGTCATTTTATAGTTCCCTTATCTGGATTCAACAGCCACTTAGATCAGACTTAGCTGGCTGTCATGTAGCCAGTATAACACCCACACAGCTCTAAAGGTTTTATATGGTTTTGTCTTATATTAGCAGAAGCCCAGTGCCCCCAGGTTCTGGGAATTTTGAATTTACATATTTGACTGCTGCTCAGTATTTGCACAGTAGTGTAACTAAAAAACCCAGTCCCAGAAAAACAAACAGAAGAGAAAATTCTACTGGGGAAAAGAAAGCCAGGTTTTAGAGTTAAGAATAGAGTAATAGAAAATGCTGCCCTAAACAACAGCAGCAGCTCAAATAGAGCACTAGAGTCTTCAAAACAAAGTGGAGTAAAAGGACCCAAAGATAGCACTGGCACTGCAAAGTGTCAAAACTCCGCAGCTTCACTGCACAAATACAGTAGTTGCTGAAGTGATTAACTCTCTCTGTTGACAGGTGATTTCCTGAAGACTGCATTACCATTTCATAAGAACAGCTTTTCTGGTCTCCTTTTTTCCCTTCCATCTCCTCCTCTCTTGTGTCAGAACTGCTGAATAATCAGGCAAAGTGGGGGAACAATGAAACAGCAGAGAGAATATACCAGTGGTACAAGTTCTTACCTTCCTTCTTCATTCTTGGGGAATATTTACATTATAGGTCACAAACGGTTTGTTCCAATAATGACAGCACTGTAATAAAAATACACAATGGTTATACTTTGTCAAATGCAGTGTAAAATATTCCTATTCTAAAAGGCTGTCTGCTTTGTTCTCCACAAAGTGTCTTCCAATGCTACTCATCTTAAATAGATCATAAATGCTTTTGATAGTCAAAGCATACAGAACCTTTTAAAGTAGTGTTTGTTCTTAACTAAAAAGAATGCTTAACAGCTTATTCCTGTGGTTCTGTTTATGCTGGTCAATTTATTTTATTTTATTTTTTTTTTACATCCTTTCTCATAAGATAACTCATTAATAATCAATGATAAACGGGCATTCTAATTTTAATATTAAAAGGTCAAATCTTTGTGCTCTCGGTGATCTTTTACTTGGACTTTATCCAAGAAGGACATCCATGTAAAAGTGCAAAAGAGAAAAATCTGAAAAAAGAATGAAACAAAAACGATTGCTATGCAGAAAATACAGTATCACTGAAGACTGGTCTAACCTAATTAATTCTTCCATTAATTATCTGAAAGCAAAATGAGCCGGGCTTAAAATGAGAGAGTCCACAGAGGCTTTTGCAGTCCTTACTTAAAGCACTGCTTATGTTGAGCACTACAACCTGCACAGGAGTAAATGCTCAGGAGAGCCCATAGCCTGCTAAAGGCTTTTACTATTTGATAGCAAACACAGGATCTGACAAAAGGAAGTGTTGGCAGCACAGTTTCAGTGACATCAAGAACTTGCCTGGTTCATTTGTACGTGCAAGTTCACACTGACAGTAACAGTGTAACTCAGGTTCTTCCATAGAAAAAAAAATATATTTCCATTTCACACAGAAACATTACCACTAGCTGGTGGTTGGGCCTGTGTGCTGAGTATACATCTAACATGGGAGCACACTGAGAACAGTTTACTGAGTGCAAAGAAATCCACCTTGAACTGTTTGTTGGGAGTAAGCAGTAAGGGTACCTCATCTTTCATCTGGAATCTCAGCGTTATGACGTGTCACTCATGAGTGAAGCAGGGAGGGAGATGGGCTCAGTAAATCCAACTGTCTCTGTTTCGATGTGCTTGCCTAGCAGAAGGAAGTTTTTCAAAGACAATTCACAGCTCCTTCAGAAGAAGGAAAGTAGGTTCAATCTGCAAAATTCAGATTCAAAAAAATACTTATGGCAAAACTGTAGCAAACAATTCAGACATCTGGATTCAGCCCTAAGGAAACTGAACCATTACATAATATTAAGTCCTGCAAACACTAAAAACAGTTCAATAAAAAAGCTGGGAGTATCAATAATGAATGTATTGTTATGGCCTAGAATCCAGTAGTCAGAAAATCAAGCGGTCCCCAATGGTCATAGATATAAACGATGAATGAGCTGTACTAATTAGCTTTAACTTACAAGTGCAAATCAGGTTAATTAAAAAAATAAACTTTATTACATTAGAGCACCAAATTCCTCCCTTTTCTTAATTCAACCACAGATGAATGGATACAGCAAATTTGATCAATACACATTCACTGGATAAATTAATAGTCAGGCATGCATTTGCAGGGGGGAAGGGGACTGCTGGCAACTTGAGATTAAGAAAAAAATGAAGAAGGAAAAAAGCATCTATGTATGTTCAAGTTAGATGGTGCTTTACATCATGAAATCTATGACACAGTCAACTCACATAGGAAAGACTGAAGTGCTACATCCTGCTCCCTGCAGTGCTTTTTTTTTTTTTTTCCCCTGTGATGTATCCATGGCATGAACAGGTTTAATTCTAGCACATTAAAGTAGCCAAAAAGACCTGCAATTTCAGCTTTAATACTCTGAGCTGCAAATTGCAGAGGCCCAGCTGCACCACACCAATAAGAGCTTGGTCACAGAGAGCTCAGGGTGCAGGTAGCTCAGTGCAGTGCTCTTACCAGCTCCTCTGCCCTCATGAGCTACAGCTGAGACAAGCTAGCACTTTCTGCCTGAGAAAATCCCATGCCCAAGCCTTCACTTGTGAGCTGCAGTCTTCACTCTAGGATGCTGCAGTATGACTTAGCAGAGGCTCCAATACACAGCTGAAGCACGTGTGCTAGACTTTGTTCTTATCTCTGCACTATGGTCATTTGCCTGCTGGCATGAACACTTTCTTGAATTAGACTGTAATTAGTATCCTTAGGAAAGTCAGCAGCACAGGATGCAAAACGACTAAGTAAATCTGCACATTCTTTTTCAAAAATCCTGTTGGCAGAGGCATTAAATCCACCCTTAGGCTTACTGAATTTGCTTTCACCTTTCCAGAAAAATTCTAAGAGCTTACAAACAATGCTTGCCCTCAGGACTGGCTTAATCCTCTCATAAGAGATGCGTGTAACTAAAGATGTAAGGCTGACCTCCTCTGTTTGGGGAAGCCCAAAAAATCATTGTGTTCAGCAAAAACCCAAATGTGCTGTGTCCTAACTGGCTTCACAGAGTGTCTTCAGGCAAAACCTGATCCATCAGCAGTAATTTTGTTTTATTCCTTCTGCCTTCTAAGTTATAAATAATAATTTAAAGGCATTAAAACATGGGTTGTATGGTGAAATGTTTTTAAGAATGCCTCCTCTCTACATTAATAAACACAATGCTGTACACTCAATGCTGGCCTTCAAGGCAGTGCCAAAGTGGAACATCTGCACTTTGCTAGGCAGAAATGCAGAGGCTGAAGGGGGAGGTGGATTAATTGCTTCCAAGAGGCCTCAGAGGTGTTCAGTCCAAGCAACTCAAAGGAACAGCCAAATGGCAAACCGCAGCTCTAAAACTAGACAAAGTACGTGGTCCATTCTTACTAGATTTCTGCCATTATAGGGTGAAAAGACGCTCAAAGGACACCCAGTAACTAGAAATGTGCATTGTATGAATCCAGGCCGAGAGCACGAGGCTGGCATCTGTGAGCTTTAAATTTCCCAACTTTTGTTACTCCATTGGAGGATGAAACACAGTCAAAGGTGACGAGGGCTCTATTCTGACAGTGATATAAAATCTATGCTATCTTATTCAGAAATTACTAATAAACTTGAGATTATTAAGCAGTAATTCATTTTATATTTCATCTATGTGGATTAAAACTTCCTTTGGAAGTTTTAACACTCATTGTAACTCTTAAACTAAACTTAACTACCTGTGTATTACAGGAGAATTGCATCTTTGTACTGAGCAGCCTCATCTAAATTCTCCACAATGGTGGTACTTCCCATAGCAACAGTTTCACCAGCATTTTGTAATATTTGACACTGGACAAGGGTCCGTTGTCAGTGCAGAGAGCAGGTTAACAGAAGCAAGAGGAAATTTATCGTCACCTACTTCCATTACTGTCTGTTCCCCAGAGGTTTGATCTTTGTGGAAGGCTGGAGTTGTCCCAGTAAAACTTCTGCTGGAGATAGCAGTGTAAAAGTAATATGGGGACAAGTCACAGGAAAAAAACCAAAACACACAGACACACTCCGCATGCCTCTGTTCTGCTTTTGATCTTGGTAGAAAGGGTGGGGTGTGCACTCAGATGGCATCCCCTGAGTAGGAAGAGGTCAAGATGAGGCAGAGATGAGACAGGCAATGAGAAACAGGAACAAGGAATATATACAGTAACACTGGTCACAAGTGCCATTGCACGTTACTTAGTTCAGGGCTGAAGTACTTTGCATCAGTGCTCTAATGGTTTCCTACAATAAGTTTGTTCAGTTTGTACAACTCTGTAATCTTCCATGATCTGGTGGTGGGGAAACCAAAAAGCAAAGCAGTGAACAGACACGAAAATTCTGACTCCACTGGAGTTAAGGGGAGTTTATCTCAGCTCTAATGAGGACTTCAGAAACAGTCACACAGCCTTTATGAATGCCTTAAGCAGAGGAGAAATGCCAAGAAAGGTAATTAGGTCCTTGGTGTGAAATTAGCTGCTAGACTGCAAGCATAGAATGAAGGAGAAAGTAAAAGGTCTAGAGAAAATTAATTCTTTCCCATACGCAGTGATCAAGGATATAAACTCCATAGCACCAGGTAATGGGAAAGTTCTAGCTAGTGGGAGTGAAAAATATAATGATAGTAACATCTAATTATATGGCCACTTCCATATAGGACACCAAAGACAGGGAAGTCATTGCCTTAATAATATCTTCCTGTAAGGAGGAATGGTCTATATCAAACCACCATATATGTCAATTATCTGCTTAATTGCCCATACATGTTACTACACATATCTTTTAAAGGGGTTGCAATCAGATTTTTGCCTAATTTCCTCATTGAACAGACCCATCTCTGCTTATGATGCATTTTTCCCAGGTATTCACTGCCTTACAATAGAAAGCTGCATGCACATCTCAGGCTAGGTGATTGCTGAATTTCCCTTACTCCTCCACAGCTAAAGGCAAATTCATTTCATATATAATGAAATTCTTCATTACCTATACACCTTTATAATTGAAGCAAGTCTCCACACTGCTGTCTATTAAGTATATCAACACAGATTAATCCGTAATTGAATTAAATGAGTCAGTTTTGCTTTGTTTGTAAGGGTAACTAGAAGCAAGAACTCTTCTGAGAAAACTAGAAGAGATTTTCAAAGGCTATGAGAAAAACAGAGCTCAAGTGGCCCCTCAGGACTCATTGCAGCTCAATTACACTACTATTCTTCAGAAAGTAATCTTGCACTGCTAGATTCAATAGGATGCTTTCATAGATCTCTGCAAAAGCTGTGTGGAATCTGGCTGCAAAGTCTTAAACTATTCTGAGCATGAAGTATGGACAGTGAACAGACACAAGGCTGCACTAACATGTACAAAATATTTTGTGGAAGCACAATTACAGAGGCCTCTTCCAGACAGAACTCAATACACAGACCATGTTAATGTGCACTTCCCCTCTTCCCAACACATCTGCAGTTCCCCTTGAAAACACCATCCAACTCAATTTTCCGAATTTGGTTTGGATCTCTGGGTCTGAACCAGCTCAATCCTTGATCAGAGTGCTGACGCTAAAGCGGCAGTGCTGTACAGCAATTGCATATGCACCTATTAGAGTAGGATACATCAAGAGCTTTACACATGCTGAAGTACCTAATTATCAGCAGCTCATCTGCACTATTTAAGTACAGGCATGCACAGTTACTCACAATTTTGGCACATGCAGTTTTAATTGAACATATATAATAAAATTGCTTTACTCAGTAGGTTCACAAGGAGTAATACCTCTGCAGGTCACCTAGTCCAACCCCCCTGCTAAAGCAGGCTCCCTACTGTAGGCTGGCTAAGCACGTCACAGTGTGAACAAATGGGAAAAAACAGGGACAAATGCTAACTATAAAATACATTAAAATTAGCATTATAAGTCTGCTGGAACAATAGAACTATTCAAATCTCATAGAAATCCACGGTGTTATACTGAGTCCCCAGGCCCAGAGCATTTGAGGAATCCCCTCATTCTCTGGTGAACTTTGATGACATCACCTTCTATAGTCCAAAACTAAAGCCCATATCAAAACGTTGCAGCAAAAGCAGTGTCACACATTGATTGATCCTGACTACCACAGAACAAGAGATTTTCAAGCATATTTTGCTTTTGTTGATATTTTTGTTCCCGTAGCCTCAAATTCTTCTGTTGCTGCCACCATGGAGCACTCAAAGTCATACACTGAAGTCCTTAGCATAAGCTTAAGACTGCTTTTAAATCAGCCAAAGTTTATAGACTATTCAGGGGAGAAGAAAAAGATAGTCATAATCACCGTGTAGAACAGACCACCACAATGCATATTAGGCTTTATCAGATTACCTGACAATGCTTTGAAACATGAGAATCTTAACACATAAGGGTACCAAATTTGTATGGCTACTACTGTCTAGCTGCCACGATGATGTATTTGGTTTTATGCAACCATGACTCATGGCCTGGGAATAACAAGAATCAACAGTGAGTGTACAAAACTTACAGTGTGCTGCTGTATAGTACACCAGAATACAAACCTTGGCAAAACTCATTTCAAGGAAACATAAAATAACTCCAGAGAATTTGTTTTAGAAGCTATATATGTCAGGTCATTACAGCATGTATGTCACACACTGACTTAATAGACTGTATATGTGAAAGAAAGGCACTGCTATGCAGAGGTAAATGTTTTCTACCTTCAAGTTGCCTGAACAAGTATTTTTTATATTTGATATGTCAGGTGTGTGTTCACCTGAGGCATATGTCCAGAAAATGTGAAGAAACATCACCGTAGTGTTCAAAATCCACATACCTTGTCAGATATTGTTAGTTCTGTAAACAGAAAGAACAGAAATCCGAGGACCACTGCTGCCTGCACAGATAGCTAAAGCTTTTCAAATGCATTGCACAGACCAAAGGGCCTGATCTGGTTATTGGTGAAAGGTATCAGAGAAGTAGCAGCAAGGCAATGCCATCTTCCACAGCGCTTCCTAAAATGTGATGCTCTATTGTTCAGCTACAGAACAAAGGGGTATGAACAGCAACAAAAGAAAACTGACAACACTATGATCCAGAAAAATCCTTGCATACTGTTAACTTTTCCTTACCTTTTTGTGTAAATGCTAGGCAAACCCTCACATCTCACTCCAAGGAAAAAATGATTTGTTCAGATAACTCTCGCAATAAGCCCTCCCTGTGAACTTCAGAAGCTCCGTGAGTATGAAATCAGGGTAGAAACCAAGTTACAAATCTGTAGATGTTTAAGCACTTGCTAATTCTTAACAATGGTTTCCTTTGCTATTTTGTATCTAACATTTGCTGAGAAAGTTTATTAAGCAGAAGGCAGACCATGCTGAAGAGGAAACATTTCGAGCTCTTAAATGCAGCACATGTAACAAAAGAGCCTCTGGGAGAACAGACAGACAGGTTGGGCTGTAAGAGCGGCAGAACATGCTGCCCTGTGAGAGCGGCGCTTCAGCAGCTCAGGGAACTTGATAAATGCTCCCGGACTTGGAGCTAAAGCAACTTATCCACCTATACATCCTTTAATATATACCAGGCAGATGGTTCTTTTTCACTCTAGAAGATTTAAGCAAAAAATAAAAGAGAGGGTGAGAATTGAAACTACCCATTTTGGTATGCTGCTAGGTTACAAAATGGAGGACTCCGAAGTCATGAAGCTCCTAAGCTCTTCTTGCAGTGCTGCCATCCGTGACCATGCTGCACATTCAGTGCAGTCCCCTTGGCAATGCCTGCTCTCTGCTAACATGGCAGTCCTCTGCCCCTGTGGATAAGGCTCAGCTGTGGGGAGAGTCGCCCTGCACATCCCATCCCACAGACAGCTGTTTTGCAGCACCCTGAGGCCCTCATGACCTGAAGAAAGCCCATCCTCACCTTTCCTCAATGCAATCACACAAAGCAAGAGCAGAGAGACCCCATGTTGCAGAACAAGGTTTCCCTATTTGTATACTTAATGTAGACATGTAGAACTCCAGTTTTTAAGGGAAAAGGAAGGGGAAAAAAAATGCTGAAAATGTATCTCACCTTCCTGCAACCCAGCTCATGACATGATGTAACCTTTCCCTTTACGACTCTCCTCAATTCACAGATGGGCAGCAGTTTTTAGCTCAGAGGGGCTGCCCCCTTCCACACACTGGAAAGTTCCACAAGGTTCTCTTCCTTCCCTCAGCAAACCTTCTAGAATGTTCTCTGTGCACTCTCCCAGAGCTTAACAGAAGGTTCTCTCTGTCCCTCGCTCTCCCGCCAAAACTTCCAGAAGACTCCCTCTGCCCCTGCCAGCTCCAGGCCACTGATGGGCAATCTCACACACAGCCAGCCAGCTGCCCTGACGGCAGCCATTGCTGCTCTGTTCTACTGCTTGCCTCCCAGTGCTGAGGTGACAGCTCAATTCTTCACTGAAAAGAGGTCATTAAAAACAAAACTCTCAGAAGTGCTGAAAATGTGCACAGTTCCACTGGCAGGCAGCAACGTCTGATGGGAGGATCACCTCATTCTTCCTGCGAAGCCATTTTGGAAAGCTGAGGCACAGGGAGATTCAGAGCAAGCAGCTGACTGCCATATATTCTATTGCTCTTGATTGTAATGGCACTACAGATGTGAAAAATCCCAACTAACTCCTGTACTGCTGTAAATACTTGTCAGCTTCAGAGCAAGCCTAGGCAACTCCTTACATCTCTTTGTGATTGAGAAGTAGGTCCCTGAGCAGAGGAATTCTGCGCACGGTGTTCATGCTGCTGCTTTATTTGGCAGTTTAGTCTCACAGTCTGGATGCTTGGACTATCTGTTCTTTCTCTAGAAATGGCAGCCTTGCCTTCCCTTCTCTCTGCCAGTCTGAGTCACAGGGCTTGCAGATGTACAACTGACGGCCACACCTGCTGTGTTGTCTGTGTAGCTTTCAAAAACCATGGGGTATAGCTGTTACAAAGCATTGCAGCTTAAGACGTGCATTATTTTGATTTATCACATGGAAAAGGAGCCAAGAGGTTTTCAATGTGAAATTGACAACAGCATATTTTATTTACCTTTCATCTCAAACGACCTTTCCCAGAGTGAAAATTTAAAGTAGATGCACAGTTTAAACAATAGCCAACTTTCAATATTGTCATATTGTCTGGAAATGGAATAAGGGTTTCAGTTGTAAATTACTTTTATAATGTAGCTCCAGAGTACAAGAAGTTCTTCCCGATCATTAAAAAGGATTTTTTGATACTGAAATTTGAGTCTGGCAACCTCATGCAAACAGGAATTTTTATACAGATGGCACTGCATTTGCTTGCTTAAATCATTTTTTACCTCACTTTTCCATGTTTTGAGGATTCTTGGAGATACCTCTCAATACATTCTTAGGCTTCTTGCTTTAACTGCAGCTGAATAACACTGACAGTTGGCTTCTGCAGTGGATAAAATTCAGACAACCCAGCCTTGGCTATAGGGGTCCAATCTAAACGATTTTAGAGAAACTTTGATCTAGTCCTTTTCTACCTAGAGAGAGATTAGCATCTTTATAGGACAGTCCACACATTCCTCAAACAGCTGGATTTAAGACATTTTGAGCTTTGACCGTTTATCTCCTAGGACTATAAATGACAACTAGGCAACAAAAGTTAGGTGATATAAACCTACGCCTCAGGCTCCATTTTCACATAAAGAGCTTGAATTTCAATTTTCTGGCTTTGAATTGCCTGTCCTTAAGCTAAAGGATTACCTCACATGAACCTGATCTGACCTAGGCTACATAGCGTCATTTCCTTTATCCCAACATAGTTGAGCCTCTGCTTGCATTTCCAATGCTAAATTATTGGCATGGTAGTTGACACTAAAAAAATAACCACAGCTGTTGAAGCACTTCCTCGGTGCTCTGAGAAAGTTCATGGATCCATCCTGATGTTATACTGATGTGGCTTTATACATGCATGGAAGTACTCTCATAGATCAGATGAAGTTTGCCCATGACCAACTGGCAATGATACTGGGATTTGATTTCTCTCAAGAGCAAAACTGGTATCTGGGAATATTTTTCCTGATCAATGATATATCATAACAAGGATCCCAGACACTTAAAATAATTACTGGATTCTATGAGCTGATATTGAGTTTATATTTCTGAAAAGCTGTCTTTTGGTCTAAGTAAACTACATGGATTTGAAGTAGAAGTACCTCATAATGCAGAGTATGGAGGACTCATCTTCTCTGGAATTAAGCTCCAGGAAACACTGTACAACAAAGCTGATATATATATCAGCTTTGTTGTACAGTATATATACTGTGTATATATATATAGTATATATATACAGTGTGTATATATATATAGTATATATATATATATATATACAGTGTGTATGTATGTGTGTGTGTGTGTGTGTATATATATATATATAAAACTGAAAATTTGTACTCAAATAACCAGTTCAGCATTTAGGGATATTAAGATCAATTCAACAATTGATTTATGATCTAAATTTAGTGTAGCATTAAGTCATTTTGAATACATTTTGCCAGTACTGTTTTCAGTTTAGTGTAGTGAGAATAGAACAGCTTTACAAATATGTTTTCTTGTTTTTATCTTTGCATTACAACAATCACCTTCCAAGAAGAAATCGTTGGATTCCAAGTGTTCACTTCAATCTTTCTCACTTAGAGACGTGAAAGGAATCACTTCGCTTTGCCTAGAGAACCCACTGGGCTAATGTAAAATTAGTTCACTTGTTCTTTCTTACATTGTGATAAGATTATATAAGACATAGAACAAGCATACAACTTTTTTATTTTAAATTTCTATCCTTTAGGGCTATTGTTTATCTTGCTTTCTTTGTTTCAATAAGTTCAGATACAAATAACCTGCTAAAAAAAAAGGGAAAATAAACAAGTTTTCAAGTACCTACACATACAACTAAAAAAGCCATGGAAGAAGAATAAAGACCTACTTCATCAGTGAAAACATCACATTTTCTATTGGATAACATATATTGATGTGTGGAATTCATCAGAATTCCTTCAGCTGATCAACAGAAATAAAGTATTGAATGTACATTTCAGTGTCAGAACAGGAGTGGCAACGTATTAGATCTTGAATCATTTGCAAAGTCTCAATACAGTTAGCAACTTGGAAAACTGTGATTAGTAGCATTTTCAGGGCTGAAGTCTATATCTCAGCCTTGAGAACAGATCATCACAATGATGGTAATCTGCAGTAGAATAAGACACACAGAAATGGATGACGCTGCTCTATTCCCACTGATGCACAATATACATACAAAGTTATTAAGAAAAATATATATTGCTGTGCACTACACTGATCACCGCATACTTTTGGTCTTTTGCTTTACGTCCTTTTCCAGATAGTGGAGGAGAATAAAAATTATCAGCCAATAAAAACTGTAGCAAACACCAGATAAAAAAAGGACTTCAGCATACCTACTGGCATTCCGAGGTCAACCTCACATGACATGGATTGCTTCAGGAAAGCAAAGGTGCATGCATAGGTACAAACCTCCAGTTGCTTAAAATAGGAGAAATAGCACGCTTCTGTCTATTCTGTGCACTGAACTAGATTTTAAGTTCCCTTAGTTGCTATTCATCTTCATTTTGGTGCTTCAATATGCATTATGTTAATAGTAGATAGTGTAATTTCCTTGTCATACTGTCCTGTACTGAGCAGTGCAGTGGGATAAAATGATTGAAGAAACTGCTGAAGTGGAAAAAAACCTATTCACTAGTATTCACTAGCATGTTACAGGGCGAGGTTGCTATTATACAGTCAAAATTATATTGCTAACAAAGTTTCTGAGTTTTAAGCATGCTGGTTAAAAACGAGGATATCCAGGTTCTTATTAAGCGTTGTGGTTTCATGGTCGTTTTTCTCAGATAAGAAGTACATTAAGGATAAAATCTCCACTGATCCTATTAAAAAAAAAAAAAACAAAAAACCAACCACCTGAAAATAAGGAACATATCAAAATAAACAAATGAAATAAAACAGATGTCCCAAATTAAAGTCTAGAACAAAAACAGAAGAACGAATAGTAACTTACCTACTGTTCCAAATTCATCAATTATTTGCTTAACTAATTTTATAATTTCCATGAAGACCTCATCAAAGTCCTTGTGTATTTATCTAAGAACGTTATTTACAAAGCACATTTTATGTTTTCTTGTTGCTAAACATACATAGGATTTTTCCTTTTGTGTTCCATAAACAGTTTATTCTTGCAGTATAAATTACTTCAAAATTTTACTGGGAGGCTGGGAGATTTCCTTGTAAAACCCATGAACATAAAGCTTCATCCTGCCTAGGATGTAAGAAATATGGCTGAGTTAAAGAAAGGGAACAGAAGAATGAGAACAAAATGTGCTCTGTAACTGATGAATAAAACAAATGTGCATTTTGAAGGAAAGCAGAATTACACCTGACATTTCCTGAACTGCATTTGATTATTCTGCAGAAAATTAGGTGGGTAGATTCTGATCTTCTTGGCTCATATTTAGAATAATTTTGTTACAAGTTCCACGCTTCACTTCTCTTGCTGGAATCCACACCATAACCTTGCCTTCACAAAGTTTCAAGAAAAGCTATTTTAAAACAACTTTTTTCAAGCCTCAGAAAAGCAGTTGTTCTCCTTACCACAGCCTACATCTAAAAAGTTTAATCTGACATACTATCCCTGCTGTAATAAAAGCAGATATAGTTCATTATAGGCATGGCTGATGAGCGTGATTCAGGACGTCTGCATTTTACTGAAGTGCTTTCTATCTGCAATTGGCAAAGCGACAACGCAGAATTTTCTGGGTGAATCTGATCCCTGTACTTTGGAGGTGTCATCCATCAGGCAGCATGACTTGTGCAAGTATTTGTCCAGCCTGCATTTACTTAATTTTTAGGTATGCTATTGAACAGTTTTTCAAGTGTTCAATGGGGAAGTTCGTACAACGGTTTTCCTGATCCTGTGCTCCATTCAGATTTCTGAATCATGATACACACAAGAAATAGAAGTGGAGGCTATGTTATCAAAAATTCTGTTGGTGAGAACGAGGTACAAAAAGATCTGTGCAGCATCACGTCTACATGTTGCTCGTAGTGCTTGGGTTTGTTCAAAGACTGGATAATTCTGATTCAGGCTCAGTGAAGCATATATATTTAAAAGAAGGCACTTCTCATGCATCTGCTTAGATTTTGTAATGCCATCCTTTCCAAGAACATCAACTTACATCTGCATGAATAGATCATTGTCAGCAATAACTGTTCATTCAATAATTCACTAATGAAAAATTAGCCATAAAGACTGGAATTTTTCTTTCCAAATAAACCCTAATGAAACTAAGGCCCATTACATGGCTTTACCGAACCCTTCTGTTTTGTTTTTTTTTTTTTTCCAATGTTTGCCCTGAACGCTCGATATACATATTGTTGCAGATGTCCCTAAATCACTGATTGCCAGACTCTGGGATAGCTATATGAGGAGGCTTATCCAATACAAGCCCCGCTCTTACACTGTTCCTTAAGTATTGGCTCCATGTCAACGCTGGACAAGGTGAAAGTAGAAGAATATCTGGCCCAATTCTTAAATCACATTTCTTTATATGACTCTCACAACAGACTGCGTGAAGATCACAAGCTAAGAGGGTGGGTAGAACAAGATAATAGATCACCACACTTAGAAAATCGAAGGCTTACGACAGCTTCCATAGTTCACAGACTCGCAGCAACAAACCATGACAATTTCTACCTAGGATTATTAGATCCACACAGCTCCAGGCACAGCAATGCAAATACCTTTTCTCCCTGGCTGAGCCATGCAGAGCAATTAGCCTGTCAACTTACTGTGATTGCTAAGGCTCTGTAACATCAGTGGCTCAAAGGCCTTATCCATTTGTCTGCAAAGGTATTTAAACCCTTAGTCCTCAGTCAGCCTGAAACAAAGATCCAAATATGAATCTGCAAGTTCGCAAACCCATCCTAAATACCACTGCTAGTTTCCCAGCAGAAACAGAACAAACAAAAATACTCAAGAAACTCAAACACAATCACAGCATGACCAATAATTGAGATATTCTAAATCTTTTCTCATCACATAACAATTTAAACAGCATGAAAACCCTAGTCCTGGACACGTGCACTACTTGTATAGAAAATACTCTGTACCACTCTAAGTAGCAGTCGGGTGGGAAAAGGATCCAAGAGTAGCAAATGCACCCTTCAGGGCACTAGTCATAGTAAAACATAATTTTGCATTAGCATCACTCTAATGATAAGACAAATCCATTGACTCAGTCACAAGATCCTCTCTTCAAAACCCCATCACTTCACAGTACTCTCTTTCTACAGATGTTCAACAGCCATGGAAACTGGAAGGTGCACTCAGCACCAAAACTGGTGAAAGTTATCTGCTAGTTGACTTTGCATTAGTCAGTATCAGGTACGTAGCCTGATTCGTGTTCTTGAACAGAATAATTGGGCATTTTCTTACTCTTCTTTTTTTTAGACTAGAATTTCCCTTTATGCTCTTATGTATGTTTATGCAGCCAGTTAATAACTTGACAGGGGGCTTAGTGCCTTATTACTGCTAGGAGTTGTAGTATTTTCCTTTTAATGATGTCCAAACAAATTATCTGTTAAAAATAGACTGCATGGCAGCACGGTGGGACACGGAATTTAGCAGGCACAAGATCAAAAGGAATTAAGTGCCAGAGCTCTGCCCTATGCGCTCGTAAAAATTGATTTGATTTAATAAGTTTAATGCAAAAGGGAATTGCATTCTGTGCACTGCTTTCCTGTTGATTTTTAGAAAGTGTGGGAGCACATCTTCCCTGCTGACGTCCATTAACTATGTCCATGAATACATAAATATAAATTGAGTGAAATTGGGTGCTTCAATTTTTTCTTTCTTTACAAAAAAAAAAAAAAAAACAACCCTAAATCTTATCAGCATTTTATGGCTAGGTACCCCCCTAACTGGATTCACACAAAAAACTGCTAACGGCTGCTATTTTACACTCATCTGAAATGCTCGCTTCTTTTTTCCCTATTGGTATTAAAAATAGTGAAACTCCAGAATTTTAAGGAATTTATTTTTCTGATAACCACTTCAACTGTTTCAAGTGCGGAGGTGCTGAATCACAAGGAGCTAAAAGTAGCCATTAAAGAGCCTGTTTAATATTACTTACTGATATTTTGTGAGGTTATTTTCTTTTAATTGTTGCTGTCTTTCAGAGTGATAATTAGCCTGCTTCACATCAAAGCTCCTGGGGAACAGTAAAAAACATTTAAATTACCTAAACAAGAAAGTACTACCTGTTTATGTCAGGTTTTGCAATTAACCTCTAAACGATTTTTTAATCTTCGTGAAATCCAGATACACAACGTTTACAAACCACTGGAAAAAAGATTGTCTTTATTTGTTCTTGCACCCACTTTTTATCTTCTCGCTTAAGTGCTGCCTTGGTCCCTTGCTTTTGTGAGAGTGTACATAGCAATGTCATCAATTTTCTGCAACATCATCTCGCTTATATGAGAATGAATGTGCATGGCACCTGCTTGGCCAGACAACCACTGCTCTTCTACAATCTTGGTATCTATTCAAGGACATTTTCCATATTTATGTTGATAAACTGGCAGTGTATTTCCACTGTAGCTGCTACCACACTCATAAAGCAATAAAGCATCCGAACTTCAGAAATATGTGAGGTGACGATGAATTTAATGCAGTCTAAAATGCATAGCTTAGGTTAAGAAATGACCTTCCTTATCTGCTCTTCACTAGTCAGAAATATCTTTGCTCCTTGATTTTCCTACGCCTGTTTAGCTGGTGAGTGTTTGACATACATCCCATAATCTTTAATCTGAAATTCATCACATTATTGGTTAGCCATAGAGTTGCCATACTTACAAGAGTCCAGGTGCCACAGCATAATATCGAGCTGGGGCAGGAGGGTGGTCATGCTTGCTGGCTGCTCCACAACACAGAGAAGTCGCGCATGGAACAGAGTGGTAAAAAGAGTGAGATTTATTGAGAAGTTTCCTTTGGAATTACTGAGGCTGAACCTGATTGAGAGAACTGTAATATTACAAATCAGGCAGCAGAATGTGGCTGTTGGAGACCAGTCACAAAGACGTAAGTCTGCATCTGGAAACATAAGGTCAGACAACCAAATTCATGAACATCTTTCTTACACATCCTCCATCGTTGTTTCCTTATATTTTGGTCTTGTGTGAAAACTGCTAAAAGCCAAACTTTTATATAGTATATTTCATTAACTTGGGCTTCTATAGATGTTCCCTTAAAACCATTATCTCAGCATAATTACATTCAAATAGAAAGTGCTGAGAATCTACCTTGACGTATTCTACCGTGATTTAAGTAGCAACAGAGAAAACAAAATTTGTTAATGAGGTGATACACTCTTCATTTGATAAGTGCCAAAACAGGTTAGAAACCTGTGTCTCCTTATCAAACAGCTCTCAAGTCATTCATATGTATTTTAATGTTTTGCTGCACGTACGCTTTTATAGTGGTGTCTATAGAAGGGATATATTTTCATTTGTGTGTAAGTTAATTAGCTAACTATTAATTGTAATAATTTACAGGAAAGCGTCACCAACTTTTACGTGCACTGAAATGGCATTAACAGAACACAACTCCTTGTGAACTCAAATCCAGGCATGCGAATGCTTCATAACCCCCTCTAAAAAATTTGGTTTTAATTTCTCAAGTGTAGTGCCCCATTTCTGTTCTTTCTCTTCTGAACGATGACTTAAGGATCAGATCTTAAACTTTTCTCTATTTCAAAAACTGTTAGGCTTTACACTGACAGAAAATCTCTAAGGAATGATATACCACCCAAAGGGTGGTTTCTGCTCTGGCAATCAGTGCATATGTATGACAATTCTAATTTTGTTCAAGTCAGCAGTTTAAGCCTCTTTGTCCCATAAATCACAGCAACCACAAATTATCCTTGCATGAAAAAAGGTTACCCATGGAGATTTTCATTCATTGCTGGAGAAAGGTGAAAGAGACAAGGCAGTATTTTTCCCTTGATCCTCTGCTGTTACAGTCACAGCCTCACACATGCAGACTGGTGTTACGGCACACTTTTCTGGGCACTGATTGCCACTGACAAAATTCACTCCTTCCTTCCCTTTCTGCATCACCCTTGGGCATACCTTTTGTTTTTTATTAGAGGCCCCAAAGACACGCTTGCACAGAGCCTCATCACAGCCCATCAGCAGACTTCTGATCGCAGCATGCCAGGCAGTGCCAGCAGCATTTTGGAGGAACAGAAAGTTGAGGCCTGAGCTCTTCCAAGCTGCTCCTGATTGAAGCAGTAGTTTGAAAAACACACCATAGGGAGAGCCACTAGGGGCACCTTCCCCTTCCTTTTCATCCTTCATGAAAAGTAGCTTCTACTATTGGAGTCAACATAGCATTAGGCATACTTAAAGGCCCCGCTGAAGTTGTACATGTGCATATCTGTGCAAGACCTCCAAAAGCAAATATAAATTTGGCTGCTAGAAATATTAACAAGTTCAATTGTTAACTGATCTTATTTTACTGCCTCTTCCCATTCTACATTTTTACTATTAAAAAAGTGTGTATATAAATACATGTATAAATATACATAAATGCTTATTAAACATATATTAGCTGCTTTTAAAATTCAACCTCTTATCCCATTTAGAAACAATTTGTCTTCTCCACTTCTCGCAGCAGAGAAAACATATATCTTATAAAATTACAGGCTTAGGACAGTTCTTTGCCTAGACAAAAACTCAAAATGTAAACTTATGTAGGTAAAGCCAGAAAAGCACGCTCCACTTGTTGTCTAGAACCTCGTTGCCCTTAATCACATTAACAGTAGCAGTCACAGAATGACTAAAGGCTGAGATCCACAGAATACTCACCAGCAGGTGGACAGCAGAGCTCTCAGTGATTTGACTAGTAGAAGCAATTGTATTAGAAATTATCAGTGCCAACATTGGCTGCCCCAGTGCAGAGCAAGGCTGACTATGATTCAGAAATCTCAAACATGGCCCCAGATAACCTTGGAAGGGGAAATGATGATAATGCATTTTTACTATCTTAGTATTCCATTCCCATTAGAGTTCTGTGGTTTTTTTTTTTTTCTGTTATATTGTCGTGAAAAAACAGCGTTTCTTAGTTGACATAGAAGATAAAATCTGAAAGCATGAAAAATAATATGAAGTACTTTTTAAAATACTGTCACTTTTATTAGTAGGAGACTTTTTTTTTTTTTTAAGCTGAATGCTAACAGCTGTTTTATAACTTACTACCACAATAACCATTAGTTCCTGGTGCTTTTTAAAGGTTACCAAGAATCTTGCAGGTAATAAGCTTCTCAAGGATTTTATCACTGTAAAGCAACTAAATATACAGGCATAAATGCAGAAAGTAAATGATGTTATAAGCTTCCAACCACAGAATAGAGAAGATGAGGCATACTTTACTATATTCCCAAAAGACAATCTCTACTGCATTTCAGCAAGAACTTACCTATTATGGAGTAGTCAGATCACACAGTAAGTCTGGATGCCAACAAAAGATCCACCCTTCCACAGGTCTGGAATTGTCTTCACCATCCCCAAAGAGCAGCCAAATCACCTTTGTAATGGTCTTCATTATGAAAAATGCTGATTCCACCTGAGCTACATTGAATAATTGTCTACAAATGAGTAGTTATGTGAAAGGGGTTACTTTGGGAGCGTGTGAATGTTTTGTTTGGTTTTAATCCACCTGGTTCTGAGATGAAAATTGCAGCAACACTGATGATGCAGTAACAATAATGGTAATAATCAATTTATGGCCATTTCAGGCTTTTCAGTGCTGTACTGGAGCTTTCTGTAAGTGTGTGCTCCTAGCAGCAACAAGACTACTCCAATTATTTAAGGAGGGAACCCACTCTCAGCATCACGCACAGCTTGCCTTCTGGGCAACAACACCGCCATGAAAATGAAAAATGAGTAACAAAAAAGGCAGAAACATAAAAAATAAATATCACATTTATTTAAATAAAAATATACACACAGTGTACAATGAGCATGGCTTACAGACAGCAATGAAACAAAAATGCTAAATCCTGACATATAAAAAGATTTGAATTGCTTAGTTGTGCTTTATTTCTCTGCATACGCACACACAGTCTGGACAGAAGTCCTGTTGATGCTATACTGAGCACACGAGAGTGTGAGACATGAACATTACAAGGAACAGCTACACTGAAAGAAGACAAGTATCAAAGTAACTTGGGATTTTAGAAAGTCTGAAGCCAGACCCTTCATAAACAAAACAGAATTGTTAGAAACTTTTAAAGCCCTTTGCAAGACAGATGGAAAGAATACAGAAAACCGCAGTTAGAAATCCAAGTTAAAGCATCACTGCCCCAAATCTCACCACTCCAAACCCCAGATTCTGAGCACTCAACTATTACACTCAGATTTCTATCGTAAAACTTGTTCCCTGTTAGCAAACAAACCCCGTGCTTTCTGCTTCTGCTCTCTGGGATTCTGGGATATGGATACACTGGTTCACAAATTTCTTTCTTTTTTTTTTTTGAATTCTGAATTATTAAATTGCTACTTACTCTTCCTTTTGAGCAAATCAAATTTTTTCATCTTGAATTGTGAGTATTATGCTGAAATTTATTATTGTGGCATGTTACTTATTCAGATGATGCTAAGAGAAAGAAGCACTTGAATGCTGCAGAGCCTAAACCGAATGCTCTAGCAACACAACAGTTTGTGGGTTGCACGACTAAGGAAAAACCTCAACATTCTAGAGACTGAAGTCTGGTTTTTAATTGCTTGTTTTTAAATGCAGCTCTGTGAGTTTTTGCTTTTTAACATCCAGTTTGCAAGCTAAGACTGTGTTTTAAAAAGCTGTAAATTATGTTAAAGCATTTTGAATGCAGACGTACCCTTTCAAGCTGCAAATGAGTGAAAGGTAAGAAGCAAATTCACGTCTCACGGCGTTGCCTGTACAAAACGTTTCCTTTTCACAGTAACAAAGCATAAATATAAAGATATCATTGTTTCGAGTTTATAACATAGCCAACTCACACAATATATGTTTTAAGACTGTCAATCGATTACAAACATTAATTCAAACAAGCAATTTTGCTGCACGGTTTTTAATGCAATTTATATATTATACCTGTTGCTGTCAAATGCATTTCCTGCTCTTCATAAATTGGCCATAGCATTTCTTGGAACTTGTGATAAAAATAGGAATGAGATTATTTTCTGGAAGTCAAAATAGGCATAATATGCAGTAGGCTTCCAATTAATACATTCCACTTTGTACCTAAATTCTCAGTGATTATTTAAAATACCACCGCACATTAGTTCACTTACAATCAGTGAATTTTAATCCAGATTGATTGTTTTACATAAAGTATTAATTTTCCTATTCTACTTTAAGAAAAAGGCCAAAGTTTGAACAGCACAGAAACTAACATTTGTTAGTTTTTAGCATCATTAAGGCTCTTTCCCAGGTAATAGTTTGTCTCTTTCAGCTGTCCTCTTACATATTTTGTTCCTCTTAACACATCTATTTTCCAGTATTCTACTAAAATGCACAAGTACACATCAGCAAAATCAAGTAACAATTAAAAATTTGTTTCCTAATTGTTCCATAAAAGCCAAAGTAGAAACTGTAATAAAAACATATTAAAAATTCCCCAAAAGAAGACTTCAGAAGCAAAAAGATCTGCCTGCATAATAATGTCAAGTCTGTACGTGTGCTGCATTAATTCTAACAGTATTATAATCATCTAGGAGAAAAAAAAGTGTTTTAACTTTAAGTCAAGCAGATACGGAACACTTCACATACATATGCTGCTAAATGAGCATGCCTTCCTTAACTCTGTGCAAAAGGTGTAGCTTTCTAATGAAATTTTTTTTGCTGAATTCTACTCCTGTGTAATTCAGTAACATACAAAGATTCATGCAAGATGGACCTCAGGAGATGATTCAACTCCTCTGCTGGGCATTCCAAAGACAGACACGACTTAAGATGTCTCCTGTACAGAGTGAATATACTCCAATTAAACTGTCAACCTGCAGCAAAAGATCTTTGTTTCTTTATAAAAGACAAACCAGAAAAACACAGGTTGTGAATCCATGATTAATTGACAACCCTGTTTTGACGTGACTGGCTCTGACTGAATAAAATGCTGTAGACCCATGGCAGGCAATGACAAAATGAAAAAAAAGTTCAGCTTCCTTCAGTACAGAAGCAATAAAGCTCTTCCAGGACACTTGGAATTGTGTCGGGTTTTAAAACAGTCTTAGTGACCCACAGAAAGACTGAGTTCCAATGAAAACACTGGTGTGAAATAGTTCAGCCTTATTCAAAACAGACCCCCAACCTGCTCTTCTGTAATAGCCCAAGCCCAATCAAGTTTGTTGGGTGTACCTGTTACAATAAAAAGAACTGCAATGTGTTAGGTTGTTGCTTTTTTTCCCCCCAGAAGCACAGCGTCATTGATGAAAACATTTTAAATATAAAGGTAATGTTACAGTCAAAATAATTTGGAACCCTAGCGAGATTAAATGCTGAGGCAAGATCTTGAAAGACTATTTTCTTAATTAAAAAGAAATCTCTAGTTTTTCATATTTTGAATTTGACAGAATTCCCATGGGGCTGAGATAAAGAACTGTAAGAAACAGAAGTACCCACAAGTGAATATTGTCTTTGCCTACAGTTTAATAGGCAGTTTCAGAATCACTTTAGGAAGGCCAGCATTTCTACCATGTATCACTGGGATTATTTCAGAGGTACCTAAAGAAGTTACCGCTATTTCTCAGCTGTATGTGTACTGTTTCTGTAAGTTAGCAATAAACACAGCAGAAACAAAGTGAGGTACAGACTAGCAGTCAGACCAACAGAACAGAACGGTACTTTCCTAGGAAGATTTATGCTTCACCAACCTGCAAAAAAAATTTTGTGCAGACTGGCTGTGCAATATTTAAATGCACACTATTTTATCTGCCCATCTACTGAGTAGTGGGTACATGACAGGAAAAGTCATAACATTGTATTATCACCTACCTATGATGCACTGCTAGCTCTTCTGGCATCGACTGCTGATGCAATACATTCAAGAAGAGCAAAGAAGTCATTTGTGAAACAATATTCTAATGGAGACTTAATACGAATAAAGAACAACTGCACAAAAGTCCTTTTTGAACAAACTACTTCACTTTGAAAAACTGTTCCAATTAGGAAAATATGTCGTGCAGGTGAATTCTTGGCTTTACTGAAGTCAGTGCATTGGAATGAAGATCCCTTCCTGATGTATTTCTATGTGTTTGTCATCTTGCAAATGTACAAGAGGGGTTTAATTCTATTCACAACAGAAAATTTCTACATAGCCTACCAAATAGGGCTTGCACAATCAGGTGCTCAAGCAAATAATTTTTACTAGTACAGTTACAGAATTATACCCAGTAATGGGTCTTAATAGATGAAAAAAAACAAATTCTAATTCCCTATGCTTCAAGATTTCTTGGACTTCTACAGAAGCAAGCAAACATTTAACACTTTACCCATAGCAACTACAATTTCCTACAGATACTCAAATTCCCTGTGCAGTTTAATTTGGGTAGAACTCTAACACTTCTGCTTTAGATACTTTTTTCTTAAAATAAATGCATCGCACAAAGGTCAGTAACCAGTGGACACTTGTTTTTTAACTGTGTTTCTCTGTGGGAGAAGGTGGCAATAAAGAGAGAAAATTAGAAAACACAAACGTTCTTTGCAGGACACATTTCAAGACTAACACAAGCCGGCAGAAGCACTGCCATTCACTCTTTAAAAGCTCATAGCTGTTCTTTATCCTAGAACTGCTAGAAATAAACACTACAAATTTTATATAAATCAGCTGCAGAAGCTAACTAGCCCTAATACAAGAGGTTACTGTAATTATAACATTTCTCTCAGACGCTGTAAAAACACATTTTTATAGCCTAACAATACATTAATGCCTGCATATAGAAGTCATTTTACCTATTTAACCTAAGGAAAATTTAGTTTTAAGGGTTTACTGTGAACAGGAACACGACAGGTTAGATATAAGTTACTTTACTTGAAGAATTAATCCCTCTGTGTGATTTATGTGCAAGATTAAGTGAAATAAGTGGTATTTGGCTCAGATACAGAAAGCCAAGAAAGATACATCCAAATGAACTGCAACAAACCAGAACACAATTAACTGAAATTAGAGGCAGTAATTACTAAAAATATATTGTGAAGTTACCATGCTTATAAAAAGACAAACATAATGACCAAAATTGTATTTAGTCTAGGTATTAAGAGTTGTATCTTTCATGAAAAATTCCACGGAGGATTTAATTATTATTAAATCATTACCTCAGTGCTTTGCCAGTACCAGAAAACATCATTTCAGGAAGGGATTCTTCCATTCAAATCTCAGGCTTTGGTTCAGAGTCTGAATGCTCCCCTCCAGACTGATAATAACATCAGTTCCTATGGCAAATGACATTTCCCTTTTTAATCTTCCATCAAGCTTCCCCAAGACTTAATTCCAACTGGTTGATGAGTCATGCTAAGCTTCAAGTTCACAAAGATAAATTGAATGTATTTGGTTTTGAGCATATCTAAATCACCAATATTTTATTTCATGATGACTAACTGTGGTTACTTTTAAAATGTTAAACCTCATAAAATAACACCTCAACTGGTTACACATTCCAAATTATTAAGTCAGAGACAGCAATTTTTATATCCACTAATTAGCATGGTATATGTTCCTGATTACATCTTTGTTAAACTTAGGTGTCTGTTTTTCCATATGTCCCTTCTGGAGGTCTGTAGTACTTTGGGAAAGCCATCAGCTGTATCATGTTGAATGCATACTTTCTGCATTTGACATTCTTCAGTACATTCTCTATGCGGCATCCTTCTCTAGTGAAAGGGGGGAAAAAGTACACTTCATGAAACACAAAATAAATAAATATGCTTTATTTGTTCATTGCAGAGTTTCAGCAGCAGTTGAAGTAAAAATAACAAAGATTCAACTCTACATTTTTGTTTTCCACAAGTGATGATACATCTTACAAAATTAAATCTAAGGCCAGGCCCAGTACAGTTATTGCCCTCAGAAACAGGTGATAAGATTTTTTCCCCCTAATATATTTGCCCTTGAGGTTTAAAGTTGAGTTAAAAAAAATAAAAAATCAAAAATTAAATAATGATACATTTCATTTCATTCTAATTTCAGAAATATATTTCCCTTTTAAACATTATACTTTTTTTTTTTTCTCAGATTGATTACTATATATGTGAGATTACAAGTTGCCATAAAAATGCGTATTCTAGGAATAAGGCATTTTATTAAGTCTGGCCCTACAGATTTCTGATGGAAAGTTTCATCTCTGCATCATTTCCCCTATGTTCAGCTTTGCAATGAAAAAAAGAGAGAATGGCTTTTCAAACAGCCCAATCCAACTCTCTGCTTTATAAAGGAAGGATGTTTGTTCACATACAGTACAAAAGTCACAAGTGCCAAAGTGGTGCATCAAGACATAAACCAGACTTTTTAAAAAAGAATATAAAAGAGTCTTCAAAGCAAATGCAACTAAAGCAACAATAACAATCATGTTAATCTAACTACAAAACAGAACTTACTATATTCCACTTAGTTACTCGACAGAAAAAGGTTAGTTGTAGCAAAGAAAGAATCTTTTCTTGAACAAATAAGATCTGATCAGCTAATAATATCAATGAAAATAACACAATGAAAGCAAGTCTTACAAACCACCGCCCTGTAAAATTTGTCTGGGGGGTCAGTCTGTATTGTGCAAATCCATTTTTAATTTTGTCAGACGAGTTACTCTGGAAAAAGGGGTTCAAGCATTCAGGATTCCACATCTTTTGTATACACAGTGACAGCATTGTAAGTGGGCTTTCTTTGAGCTAATTACAGTGGGAAAGCTTTACCATGAACAGAAAGAGCAAATCAACTCACTCAATGCATAGTATACTTAGAGTTCAGAAAAATTAATGAAAACATTGTACATTTCAGACATTTGTATCTTGAAGATGATTCCTTAAGGTCTGAAATTGTAGAAATGTTACAGCATAATTTATTTTTTCTAAAGTAGTTTGTTGTCGTTTGTAGAAAAGAAAGGAACACAAGTGCAGTTTATTGATATTTGGCTAATAGCAAAGCAAGACTTAAAATAAGCCACACAACCAGCAAGTGTGAGCTGACAAGCAGCAAGGCGACAGGATAGAAGTGTCGAGAAGTTGGCTTGTTATCAGTTAGACAGCCTGTTTCGGGATCATCCGAGTCATTCAGTGCTCCCTGGGTTTGTCTGCTGTTAAATAGGGGAAGTTAGGAACAAATAGAACAGCGTTTAAACAGCAAAGAAAGCCAACATGTAGGCATTTTGACAACAAAGCGAAACTGCATAGCCATTCTGATGGAACTCATTTATGCCAAGCACTTGCATAGACTTAGTATGTTCTGCAGCTAACAAGGGAAGCATGGTGACTAGATGGCTAGCATCTCTTTAGGCCTCCTAAGTGCCTTAGGGGAGTATTTACAAGTTAACATTACATAACTTACAAGATGAGCTATACTACCATTGCAATGAACACACACACTGAACAGAAATGAAATGAAATAAAATAACAGTTAAGTACGCAAAGAAAAAAGATAACAAATGTCACAACATGCCACTGACAAAATAATGTCTCCATGGTTTTCACAGGTTTTTCATTCCTGCTTTACCAGTAACTAGGCAAAGATAGGAAGGCCACATGCTCCTTTTTGAAAGGATTACTACTACTCAAAAATAATTTTAGTTGATAATAAAACAACTTAGTAAGGAATTCATCAGTGCTGGTGCCTCAGCTTTGAAGTCAGCGGCATTTGTTTTTATTTAAAGGCTCACACCTTCATTACCCTCAGAAATTTACCTTGTACCTTGTTCAGTGGACCCAGTGAGAAACTAAGCCGCCTACAGTGAAGTTCTAATCAACCGCTACAGGTTGCACAGCTGCTTTCCTATCAGAGCAGCAGGGATACTTTCAAGTCACCCCCAGTCTTTTCTACTGTAGCCTGGCTAGCTTCTATACAAGTAGAATTATACAGTCATTCCAACATCACTTCTTCAGTCCTTCTGAACTTAGCTTTGAGTGTGCTCAGGATTCCTGCTCATGGACTTCCTTTGAGCAGTAAGAATCACGAGATTTCTATTTTCCTATTAACGGTGAATATTCCAAGTTGAAATGATAACATTTTTTTTTCCCCTGTGTGAACTTAAGACTCCATCAGATAGTAACACAGAAGAGCAAGATCTGCTGTTTGTCAAGAAAGAAAATACTAACAGACCATTGAGAGACTACGGGCCAGTAAAGGTAGCATCACTCAACCTCATGAAAATGAGAAGTAAAACAGTAGCAGCCTTTCTGACATGTGTGTTTAAAAGCCAAGCTGAGTATGTAGAGCTAGGATAGCAAAAGAGGTGCAAGAACTGCACCTAGAGGTGGGATCCTGGGCAATGTTCTGATCAAAACCATTCCTTACATATTTTTCCTTTCAGAGTATTTTTTGAGTATAAGCTATTCATTTGTTTCTCAGCTTTGAATTTTCAACCTGTATATTACACCATTACTAAATTTAGTACATTACTGAAGAAGACAACCCATACTATTTTAAACAGTGAAATAAAACATAAAATTTAAACCTCCTAATGTCTGAGTAGTATCTAGGCAATTACTGGTGCCAGCATGTCTGGTGCTTTTAATTTATGTTTTCAAGTGTTCATCAATGGAACTTGGATAGAATTCACACAGTATTTTAGAGGAGCAAAGCTATGTCTTGCTGACTTCCTCAGTACTGTGGCTTACAATGAAATAATTGTGTTTGGTATCAGACCACTCTCATTAACGCTTTTTTCCTAGGGCCCACCCCTCTGAACTTCCTTCCCCTTCTGCTCACAATGATAAGATTATCATTTGTGATCAGCCATTACAACTCAGTTTATTTCTCCTCACTAATTTTCTGCTTCATCACGTGTTTCTACATACTTCTGAAAACATGTTCTTTGCTAATTTTCCTTTTCTCTTTCTTAATGTCTAGAGGAATCCTCCAGGTTGGCGTCCTGAACCTTTTACCACTCTTCCTCCTCCCTTTTCCAACTCTTTGAGGTGAGCCTCCCGGTTTAAGTTTTAGCTCAGCACGCAGCCTCCCCAATTCCTCCTGTTTCATGTCCTCAGTACTTCTGGACTATTCTTTTGGATGTCTTCCGTTACAATCTTCGTGCTTATGGCAGAGCTGATGCAGAGCCTCAACTCCCAAGTTTGCAATCCACTGAATTTGCCACTGGTTAAGCACTTTTCTGGAGAATATTAGTTTTGTCTCCCGAAAGTTCATTCTAAGCAGGCTTAGCTAGATGTTTGCAGGGTGCCCCTACGGGGATGCAACCCTCCTGCTTCTACAGAGTGTCCTGCTCTGTTTTACTCCATATCTCACTGACAGTGTGACAGTCTTTCATCTATGCTTCTAAAACTCCTCCTAGCATCAGTGAGATTTATGCAGTTATAATGGAAGTACAGACAAAAGCCATTTGTTCTTTTTTTTTCTTTTTAGTAGAAAACCCTACAGTACATTTGTTCTTTGATATGCTGAAAAGAATGATCAGTGTCTTTCAACACAGTAAGTCCTTACCCCCAGGAAAACCACTGTGAACAGCTGATCCAGAGGGACTTGTGTCCTACAAATTAGTCACATCACTCTATGCATGATTTGATAAGACATCCTCAAAATAGAGCAAGGGGATTTAACTCCATTATTAGCTACCCAAGAACAAGGCTGAGAGGAATACCTAAACATGTTTTTAGTTTAAGAAGAATATTTCAACACGAACAGGTGGTTTGCTAAGCACTGCTAATACTTCTCAATGCACTGCAGCAACATCTAACAAACCTTGAAGCGTTCTCCGTGGTGACTAAAATATCTCAAGCGCAGGAGCCAAGTTAATGAGGGTATACTCTTTCTGGTGATGAGCGCCAGTAGGACAAGGGGCAATGCGCAGAAACTGGAACACGGGAAGTTCTGTACTAATGGAAGGAAGCACTTAGCTGTTACAGGAGAGACTGTGATGGGGCACTGGAACAGGCTGCCAAGATAGGTTGTGGACTCTCCTCTGCAGATATTCAAGACCTGCCTGGACACCTACCTGTGCAACCTTCTAGAGGGAACCTGCTTTTAGCAAGGGTGGTGATCTCAACAGGACCCTTCCAACCCCTTCTGTGATTCTATGAAGAGAAACAAAGAGGGGACTTCCACTGGGCTGCCTGTAGAGTGACAGCACTGCTTCCCCTGGCCAACCAAAACCTGGTGCAAGTTTCGTTGCACTGAAAAGCATGCATCCACTTGGTGCTATGCCAGCTAGATTTCTCTGGCTTCTGATTGACACAACACAACCATAACAGTGTTCTACCTGACTACTGTGTTGTGAAGGTATAGCCAATTGCCTTAGATGGTTTCTTCATCACAGAACATTTTAAGAGCTCTGAAGTTATGCAGAAGGGAAAGGAAGAAGGCTTTAAAAATATTAAGTTTGTATTGCACACACACGCCTCATTTTAAGACAACCAGTGAAAGCTTCTAAATCCATAACATCTGGGGTCATGAACACCTCTCTAACTTAGAGTACAATTTTTATTCATTTACTTTCAAAATTGTTTATTTGAGTCTTGCAGCAAGGCACAAATAACATTGTGACAGCCGAGGGTGCTCTAAGTTTAATGATGATATAACCATTTCAATCTGCTTTCTTTCTCAGTTGTTGTTTTATCATCTTAAACTCCTATTGGGATAATACTGCATGCCTGTCAAATGATACAGAGCAAAACAGCAGTATTTTCTATTGCCTTTTAATTCCGATGATAAATTGAAGCTGCAAGCAATTTGAGACAATGAAAATTGTGTGAGGAAAAAAAGAAGCCTCTGAGGAGTCCTTTTAAAGTCAAGCACACTTACGAGGGCACACTCCAATTCTTCATTACCAATAACAATGCTTGGCCATCCCTGCACAGTGTTTTTGGATGAGACATTTTAGTACTTTTCAGCTTTGCTTCTCCTGGTAGAACTTATCCAGCTCCAGCTGTTAATGATACTAGAAATGCTACATTTTCCTAAAGCTGTGCTTCAGGTAAAATAGCTATGCAGCTTTCTATCAACACAAGAATTCCCACATGTGCTAGCAATGACTTCAGTCTGAATTCATGCCTTAGAGCACAAATACTTTGGGGAATTTGCCTTTTTTTTTTTCCCTCTTTACTGAAGCAAGCAGTTTCTCAGCCTTCTAGGCTCTTCTTGTCAAACGCCAGTGCTGACTTAGAAAAATAGCAAAAGTGAGATGCTTCTTTTCAATCCCTTCCAACAATAGCAGCAAAGACATTTCTTCAAATAGAACTGACTGCTAGCAGTTCTCAATCTTATAAAGTTTTGCTAACTCACCTCCTCTTAAGACTCCCCTCTTCTTAAGACTATCACAATTCAGAACTTTAAAGGAGTTTCTCTAAAGAGTTTTTCAAACTTCTCTCAAGATTCTTAAACAGAACACTGCTTGCTTTTTAATTTTTTTTTTAATTTATTTTTAAATAGGTTGTTGGAGTAAAAACTACTTAATTTCTGCATGATTTGTGCTACTGTGGTTCACTGAAATGCTCCAGTTGTATTAAGAAAAAGATCAGTGGTTTCCAAGTATGCACTATAGTTCTAGGATGGTAGCCTTAACTTTCTCAAAGGGGGAAGATGGGGTCCTCATGAGCATCTCTTGGCCACAATCAAGATACTGCACCATAACATCTGAAATAATAAAATGGGATTGAGAAGGAAACAAACAGATCTCAGCCCTCTCAAATAGGATTGCTATATCACCAGAACTCACTTAAAACAGGTAAAGGAATATTGGGCAAAAACTCTTTATGTTAAGAGATATACTTGGTATAAACCTCCAACAATCTGTCAAAGAACAAAAACTGTTTCTGCATCATTTTAAATGGAATATGTAGGAAGGGAACCACCAGAAACGTTTTCTGATCTTCTCAATACCTATTTTCCTTGCCAATAACTTAAATTTTCCTCAAATGATGGTATTCAATCAAGTAAAAAATGCTAGACATCAATTTTTTGCCACTTAGGTGATCCTACAGTCACTACTCAGCTTCAGAACAACTGGCAATACTGAAACAGAATAGCAGTCCCATATCTAAGCGTACTGATGAATTCTATCAGTGAGTTTGAGAGAGCTGTGACTAAGCATACAGCAGCAATATAAAATATCTCCTACTGTGCGCATCACCTCACCACACTAATCCTCCCTCATCTTGTTCTACCACTGATAAAAGAACAGAACACGGTAAGTCAATTGTAAGGGACATACAAAGATCATCTAGTCCAACTGCGTGACCACTGCAGGGCCAAACAAAAGTGAAAGCATATTGCTTGGGGGCATTGTCCAACTGCTTCTTGACCGCTGACAGGCATGGGGCATCAGCCACCTCTTTAGAAAGTCCATTCCAGTACTTGACCTTCACAGTAAAGAAATTTTTCTTGATGTGCAGCGTGAATCTCCCCTGGCGCAGCTTTTGTGTCATTCTGTACTGCAGCTTCTTCCCCAAGTCTTATCTCTTTTGCCAAGATCCTCTATTTCCCTACTGCATTCATCCTTCTGTTGTTTAGCATATTTTATTATAATCTAATAATTATATTGTTTACATATTTAATATATTTATTTTACAATATTATTATCCTTCCCCTTTTCACTTCTTAAATAACTTGAGGCTTATTCACTGAATTTGACCAGGCATCAGAATCATTTTGTAATCATAATAACGTGATACTAGATCTTTAAAAATACAGTCAATCCATGGCAATTTGTTTGCTTTGCATTCAGACCTCTAGACCTATGGTTACTTAGTCTTTCCAGAGAAAAAGATTCAATTTTGAGGTACCTGTCAGAACCAGTAGACCACTGGAAGTTCAGCTGCAGTCAAAGATTTTAAACAACATTGTGGACAAGCCACGATGATTCAGTAAGAAGCAACAGGTTGAGCAGCACACTGTCTTTCAGTACTTAATAAGAGGCTAGGAGATGCTTGGTTTCCATGCACACAACCACATCCTGCAAAACCCTGTAGTACGCAATCATATCGATGAGCATGGATGCTTTGAAAGGGATGCTAGAAGTCATAATGTTCTCGTTAAGTCCAGCTAACCACAGATGTCCGCATCTCCCACTAGGTTTTATCAGCATAGATGGTTTCAGATTTTCCAGAGCAAGTGAAAGGGAGGCATACCCCACACCTGCAGCCAGTAGAACAGCACAACCCATTCTTGTTTTGGTATACAGAAACATCCTCTCACCATCCTGCTGTGCAACAGCCTTCCTGAAGTGATAGTGTGGAGTCTTACAGATTGTAGCAGATAATCAAAATTTATTATCTGTCACCATCTCTAAACCAAGACAAGTTAATTTTGATAGAAAATGGGGAAAAATACCCACGCATTAAAATAAGAAAGTGCTCATCTACTCTTCGCTAACATGTAAAGCACCATTCATTTGTTCACATGACTACAGTTCAATATCAAAACCATTTTTTCAGGTAGGTATTTTGTCATTTAAGAAATCTAGAGATACAATACTTCAAATGGGTCCTCAGCAGTTCCACGTCACTGAAGTTGAATGGCAAGACCAAATTCAGATTCAATTGCCTGTGTTCCCTTCCCTACCAAAAGAGATCACTGATTGCTGCCTGTCATGTGGAAACAGTCCTTTGGTTGTACCAACCTCAAAACTACCTAGGAGAAGGCTGGTCTTTGCTGCCCAGAACTGTGCCAAGAAACATTTAACAACTTTACTGTATAAAGTAACTAAGACCAGGTCCTATAAACATTCCCCAGTTGTTTGCAATTTGCAGGTATGGACAGAGGCTACACAGCCTGCACAGCCATGTTGGTATCCTGGGAGAAATTAATTTCAGAACCAAAAGAGTTGGCAGGAGAGCTTCTTTACCTGTCAATACAGCTGGGTGGTTTTTGAAACATGATTTTCACCTGTTGTTATACTTCAAGTAGAGGATTTGCTGTTTGATCCTGCTATTTACCAATACTGATGTGTATCAATTCTACAAAAGTTTCTCTTTTTATCCCCTCCCAAAATATGATTCTAATAATCTTCTAACCCTCTTCTATAAAGTATTAGGATTACTTACAAGCAAAATTCTCAAGATAAAATTGCAAAGTCTTTCCTGAGAAATTTCTCTCACAAAGTTTGAAATTTAATCCAGTGCTCAAACAATAATAAAACAAATGTGATCTATATCCTAGTGGAGGAACAAAGCAAACAAAGAGAAACAAAAAGCCAACCAAAACCAATCACAACCAATCTGCAAATCAAATCTCAGGATTCATACTGATGATCTGAGAACGTGGGAAGTGATGATGATAATGACATTCTTACAGTAAGTTTTGAATATACAGATGTTTCCCTTCCCAAAAGTTACAACAGTATTATGGCTATTGAGTCACAATTCTTTCCAGTATGTTTATGCCACAGTAAGACAACTCTATCAAGGATACGATTACACATTTAGCTCAAAGAACACTGTGACACATAAACCTGTGATCAAGCCTCTCTCACACATGACTAATAGGGTCTTAAATACTACTTGATGATAATGAAAAATCGTCATGAATCATCTCTAATTTTTCGTCAAAGATTTCCTTGCTTTGTTTCCCTGTGGTGAAGAAAAGTGGCAAAGCTAATTTAAGAGGCATGCTGGACAACTGAACAGCCATTCATGATGAAGAATGGCACTAAAATCAGGCACTAATTTATAAATGCTCAAATCTATGGGTAAAGTGCCAGAATTAAGGTCAGAGAAAAACACTGGTGTAAGGCAAGGATCAATTCTTCTATGTCGCGTTTGGAACTCAGATCACTTCAAATGAGGAAAGTGTTGAACATCAACAGCTGTAAATGTGAATGTTCTTTGCATTCTATATATGCAAATTCAGATTGATATACAAATAAAGGCGAATGCCACTGCTTCTGTTTAGTGACACCAAGTCATACCATCTTTCATGGTATGAAACAATACGTAAGTTATAAGATAAATCACAGGAAAAATCTGACAACTGCTTTCCCCTCTCAAGCTAACAGCAGATGCTTTCTACCAGCATATTGATAGTAGTGCTTTAAAAAAAACCAACAAAATGCAGTAATGTTTAAGAGCTGATCTGTTCTACTGCAGCCCTCCACAGTACCACACAAGCCACCAGGCTGTGTTCATGCACATAGAGTCTGTGCACATGGAGATTGGTAGAGTGTAAAAGTGCACCTAAGCCTGATTTCAGTAGGTGCACAAATGCTGTTACCAGCAGCACTGCATGCAGCAAAGAAAATCCTACTTAGGCTGTTAACCATATACCAGCTATACCAAAATACAAAGGCTGGGATGCAGACTCCACTAATTTGGAGATTCCCAACCATCCTATAAACTAAGCCACCTTCTCTTTTCTTTAGCAGGCTGATTTTAAGAGTTTTATAAAGCACAAGCAACACACTATCTGAATGCTAAGTGCAAAAGTTTTTGGTCTACTTGCTTCAGAACAAACAACAGGGCTGGAATGAACTCCTCATGAAGTAAAAACTTAGAAGTGTTTGTTATTCTTTCCATTCATAGGTAATACGTAAAGAGCTTAAAAACAAAACTTTTCCACTGGAAATGAGGAATGTTGGTAAGGCTTCGCTGGTTTTGTTTTTGCTTTTTGCTTTTTTAACATTGCTTAGAGAACTGTAAAAGGTTTTGGAGCCGCTTCTCCGAAAGAAGTATTTTTCTTTCCAATAAACAAGGAAGAGAATGAATTTGAAATCTTTTAAATAATCGATTTGAATATACTTTAGAAGTCTTTTCTCTTGGTTTGTTGGCACTACTCACGCCCTTGTAAGAAAAATTTCATGATGAGTACTGCTGCAGGTTTCTCAGTAAGTTTCAAACACGCTCTTTCAGCTTAATTCATCCTCATATTAGAAGATAGCATTAGCATAGATCATCATTTTCAAAGCAAAAATAGCACTGTACTGTTGGGGAGAATGAAGAGATGAAAAGCCACACATTTTTGCTTCTATAATTTCCAGGAAAAATAACCTTTTAAAAATTTCTGATAACAATAGTAAAAAGAAGCAGTGTATTTACTGCTCGTTCTCTTAAGCTTCTGCTAGCAGCAGGCAGTAAAGAAATCAATTATCAGCCAAGGGCAAATGCCTTCCCCTTTACAATAATGCTGCCTTTCCTTACTGTTACAATGAAATCAAGGACACGGTTCAGCTCAGGGCAGCCACAGTAATTCACAGTTTGCCCAAGATCAAAGATGCAGCTCTTGAGGTATGCTCTACAAACTGCATTCAGGAGTCCCTGAACGAAGAGTTGTATAATGTAATTTTGAGGTAAGTCGCTGATAGATTGGAAAAAAACCCCAAAAAAGTCAGTTTACGTCTCGATCTGGATTAAACTATCAAATATATTTAATTAGTTTTTCTTTTGTCCCACAGATTGTATTCTCCCAAACATACAATTTGTAGCAAGGTTAAACTCCCCCCAGTTGTCACTGCATTACCTTAGGAACTGCAACTTGTTAAATGCTGCAGAAATCTGGCAGTTCCTGCAACTGTGGAGTCTCTGATATATATAAGCAAAGAATGAATGTTCCCCAGCACGTCTGCAGCAAGCTGCATGCAGAAAAGTGCAAAGCAGGAGAGCAGTGAGACATTCCTGCTGATTTCGGTGATTGTCATCGCTCACAAATAAACAGGATAGGTACTATTTTAAAAATACATATCATTTGGAAAAAAAGTGATTTTACTAAGAAAATTCTAAAGCACATAAAATTGGAATCATCCAAAGTTTTATAGAGAACTTATTCACCTATCATGTGAGTCCATTTTATTATGAAGAAGCAGCAAGCCACCAGTACTATTTGAGCGTTTCCTCCCTTCTTCCCCAGGAAGGAAAAAGGAAACCAGTGGGAAGGTATAAATCTTCCCTCCCTGAGATGGCACACAGTTTCTAGTCTACAGTGCATTTTTTCACTGTCGTGTAAGTTGGTTATTTTTTAGGCTGGAAGGAAAAACAGTTTAAGAAACATTTCAGTGAGACATCATCTCATGATGCTCCCACTTTAGATAAACACCGCACCAATTTTCCAGATAAACTCTGTCATTTGAAATACCTTGTGCTCCTGAAACCCAACACTGCATGAGTTTGTGCTGGAGGCAATTCCAGCATCTTCCGTTTTGTACTCTGTTTATGTGAATGCAGTTCCCAACCTACTCAGGTCTGAGAGACATTAACCCAGGTACTGCCTGTGTTTCTGGCTGCAGTTTTCAAGTATTTGCCCTGAATAACTGTGAAGCAGTTCTGGCGAGGTGGATAAACAGAAACCTGCACTGCAGACAAAAAAAGCAAGGGGGTTGCTAATTAGAAACACTTCATTTCTGTACATACACGTTACAAGGGCAGGCCTTAAGGAATTCTGCTTCCCTTTTAATGAATAATATATACTAATGCTCTTCACAGCTCTTGGAAAAATGACCCACATGAACATCCCTGGAAACACCATGTCCTTCCTGAGTAATGAGTGCTCTCACAGGCCTCTCAGGTGCCTGTTCATGGTCAAAGAACCAAGGAAAAGTGCAGCCTGCCCTGGTCTAAGCAGGTTGCTGCTCTCTTTGTTTTAGGATTGTACCAATGTCCGCCACATGGCACTTAAAGGCTTCTGCTAACTGACCAAACTCCCTCTATAGCATGCATCCACTGTGCTGGTGAGAACATAAGAGAGACCAAGACTTATAAACTGCTTAAATCTTCTGTCACGAACACAAATACATATGGACAGATTCACCAGGATCTTTAAAAATATACAGTTTTACTCTCAATTCACCAAAAGCTAAGTCGGCTTCCTATCATCTCACCAGAACACAACTGACACATGTAAAGCATGCTGGAATCACACTCATTTTATTAGTATTTCATTCCGTGTTAGTTAAAAATAAATTCTGCAGTATGCTACTAATGCGCTGCTACTGACAGCTTAAATACAGTCAATAAAACTCAAAGCTGCAATTAAACAATAAAAGTAATTTTTAGAAATTATTGCTGACTAGTTACAGGCATCACTTGTTACCATGAATATACACGGGGCAGGGTTGGCTTTTGCACTGCTTATGTACCAGTAGATTAATGACATCCTTCTTACTCTGTTACAACATGGTTAAAGCACGCAATTAGCAAAAATGCTCTCACCTGCTTTTGTTCTTTGCATGAATGTTTAAGGGCAGTAGAAAGACGATACAAAGAAAGCTAAAAGCATGTGAGCACAAGCCAGCAATCGCACATGTCAGAGAAGTCCATATACCAATGCAGAATTGATTCTCTGCATAAAATAATTCTGCTGCATAAAATACTAAATGACTTCTTCCCAAGTATGGTTATTAGAAACGAAATACATGCAGAACACTGTAAAAAAAACCTTTAAACATGATAATCTATGCTAAGATGAAATTTTTCTTGTCTAACGGAAATTTCAGTGGAAAAAATAACAGTTTTCAATTGGTTCTATTCTTGCATTCAGGATAATTAACAACTGAAGAAGAAACAGACAACCCAAAGGCAAGGGAAGAGTAAGCTACCAAACATTTGCTTCCCTAAAGAGGAGATACTCCATCTGCAAAGTTTTCTCCCCCCGTCTCCTTCAAATGATTAGCTATATATTTTTTTCTAAGGAATAGTAGCTATAATGCTTTTAAAAGTAAACACGTCAAATCACCTTAGTAGGAAATTAGAACATCACTCACTGAAACAGAATAGTGTTTTGAAAAAAAGTTTGATAGAATTATCTACTTAAAATAAGTATTTGCTGAATTCATAGCGTTTCACAAATGATTTAAGCTACAGTAACTTTCTGTCTGCGAGAGCTGTCAAATTTTAAAGTTAGCTCCCAGCATATAAGAGGAGCAATTCAGGATAACAGTATTTTAAGTTCATTGCTACTGCTGTCTATATAAACAAGGAAACTTACAAAGAAGAAAAAAGATTAAAGGATAAAAAACAGGAAAAAAAGGGAGCCTTTACCCCCAAAATAGCAAAGCATGAAATAGGCATTTTATCATAGGAAATAAGTAGACAAACAAAGGAAGCAGCCTGAATAATGCAATGGGAGTCAGTTAAATAGCAATTAAAAAAAAAAAGGGGACCACTAAAGTAACTTTCCTGCTTTCCCTGATCCCACATTAAATGCATTGGTGCCCCGTGCTAGATATATATTTAAAACACAATAGAGTGTTGATGCCAGAAAATTTTCTCCCATATTTTTTTGCCCTCCTTACTCTGTTTTACCTTGCTTTGAAGGGTAACTACACTGTACACTGAATCAAATCCTTTAAAAGGCAGCATATTGTGTACTCCCTGACCTGCAATATCAAGTGCTTAGGTGCCAGACATAGCAGCCCAAGCTTCCCATATATGTATAAAGCATCACCAAGATAAGGCAAAGTCCCCAGGTGAGGTAGTTACACATCCTCCGAGGTGTGTACTTTAACTCTTAACCTGGATATTCATATAATAGTACCTGTCCTTTTACAGCAAAAACAGCTGGATTGTGTTTTCAGAGTTCAAAGAGCTTTGTAAAAGATGTACCCAATGGCTAATTGCCCACTTAGCCACTCCTCACCTTGACAGAGCTTTTCTATCTTCAGACCACACATAGGGCTACCACTGCAAAACTCACCAATGACAGAAACCTCGGATTTCCCTTCCAGCACCACAAATTATGTTGAACATGATGCCTAACTGCGTAGGCTTTCAAGCTCACTTGACTACGGACTATTTTGAAAGGAGAGTCTAGACTTTTTTCTGTAGCGTGAAGAAAAAAAAGATTTATGAGCAAGCAATTAACTGTTTTGGGCTATGTTACAATGCGGTACAGATCATTAAGCTCTGCAACAAGACTATTTCTTTTTTAGCATTCAAAGCCAATGAAGTATGGATAGAAAAGTTTAAAATTTTTATTTTTGCTTTAAAAGATCATTTGACTTTTCCTCTCCACTGCAATACATAATTCATTGAATAAACTTTATAATAAAAAATTACTAAAACCACTGCTCTATTCAAGGATTACAATTCAGATGGGGTTCATTTAGTTCCATTAGTTTTAACATCTGTGTTTCAAGTTGCTGATTACTTCAAAAGTAGCTATTGAGGTAATACACTGTATCATTTACAAAGGAAATTGGATGCTTAATGCATATTTTGTAGTGCAATGGGAATGAAGTGGTAGCATTTGCATAAAGAAGCCCACTGTAATACCAGGTTTTGATCCTGTCTGGGAAAAGGTCTTTGACTTCTTATGAACCAGCATGGACTACTTATTGCATCTGCCTAGGTACTGCCACACAGCTGAAGTCCAAATTTGGGAAGGGTTTGTACCATATCTGTGAAAAGTTATATGCTTTTCTGGTGCATACCAAAAATACGGTAAAAGGATGCTTTTCCGTTTAACTAACTGCACAGACCACTCGTGGAGAACAGACTTGCCCAGGAAGACTGATTAAAGCATCGTAAAGATCTTCATATACCTCTGTTCCCGTGGCATGGCCTGCACTGCTGCTTGGAGAGGGGACAGGATAGCCCAGCAGAGACCTTGCCCTGAGGGCCTACTTCTGGCCAATATTTGTTGGTGGTGTTCCTTTGAGTTTCCTAGAGCTATGTCAGTTTATCTGGGGGAAAGCTGCATGTCCGTAAGTACATGACATGGGTGGCACAAGCTGGTATTTGAGAAAAGGCACTCATGATCAAATGCAAACAATTTAAAGGGGACAGTGGCAGTTATCTCCACAGCATCCATTGTTCTGCACAGCTGGGACTGTGCAACACTTGTGTGAGTTTTGTTTTCCAGATGCTTTTAATTGCTTTGATAATTCTCTGCTTCAGAGAGTCGCTCTCTGCCTAACACATCATTTCCTAGAATTACTACGTCAGTCACAATGCTTTTATTCTTCTGTTATTATTATTATTTTTTAATCTAGGTAGATCTCATTCAAAGCTATTCACATAGCTGAATTCCAAATGTTTTTACTAGGTTAACTATAACAAGAGGTTAAAACAGAAAATTTCAGTTTTTAAACTGCTTAAGAGACAAACAGTCACAGAGTGGCCCTGTGCCTTGGAAATACCTGTACAGTGAGCACAGTATAAGTATGCAGGAGAGAATCAAACCGTTGACTTCATTATCACCTAATTTCAAGTTATACCTTGGAATTAAGCTCAAATCGAGACTGAAATGAATTTTGTTATCCCAACTGTGCTGCACAGACAATGATTCTTTCTGACAGCAGAAAGAATGATTGCCTTTGGGACTGAAAACAGAATTTCAGGTACAACTGTCAAAAAGCTATTTCAAAAAAAAACCAAACAGCTAAGCCTACAAATATCATTACAGACTGCTGTGCTGCATGTTTGCTCTGCACCCTCTTACCAACACATACCTGCTGTCTGGAAGTGAGAAAAACTTCTGACTTTACTATATGTAAGCTTCATTATTTTCTCAGTGTTTCAGCACCAAGAACAATAGCTGCATCACATCACAGCATAAAGAGACTGAATTTTCCCAGCACTTCTACTTCAGCCAAACCTTCATCTATAAACAAGCATTTGCATCTGAAGATGGTAAAGTTGTGGAGCCACACAACAAAGTCTGATAGCTAAGTTTTAATTGCCAGACAAGGCATGCAAAACAATCAGAAACCACAGTGACTGAAAAGTTCTCAAAAAGTTGTTTCTTCAATGTATTAATATTTGAAAAGTTTCTAAGTTGTGTCTGAAATACATTAAGTCACATAATAATGCAGCAAATTGTGACAAAATAAAATGTACTGCTTTCTGCATTTTCTTTGAATGACTGTGAGTATGTGTTACATTCAGTACCACACAGACTGCCATATTTAGGAAGCAAGACTCTGCTGTATGCGGCTTTAACTTAAGCACCATGAAAAGGTGATTTCAATTCTCTTCAACCAAAAAAAACTTACCCATTTTTAATGTACCTTGCCACACTAGCATTAGCTAAATGGGTCAGCAGTTGAGAATATATTACAAACTGGAAAGAATAAGGCATTAGCACATGTCACACATCCTTCAGGAAGCAAACCTGCATTACATCCTTTTGGTTTTAAACTCCTAAACTAGACTGAAGAAACCTTAGAGATATCCATTGACACAAACAAGTAGCAACATGGAAGTAGGATAAAGCATATTCTAAGCACATTCTGATTACAGCAAACACTGAACTTTAAAAAGACTTTAAAAACATCCCAAATAAGTATTTAAAACTGTTATAACCAACTTAATCAAAATAGACTCTTCTAAAATTCCAGAATCAATTCACAGATTGCTGAGACTGAATTGTTATGGAAGTTCTTCATTTTTAAATGCACTGTGATATCATTTCAAACCAGCAAAGATGCTTTTGACATAGTGTCAGTTTATCTATTTGTGTTCAGTGTAACTGTCATATTATTACATGAAGTGAACTTGGAAAACAGATCATGTCATTCTTGATTAACTGAAGTGCGTAACAAGAGCAACAACAAACAAATCAACCCAGCCTAAAAGCACTGATTTTCATTTCCTGTCTGACATGCATTATGATAAAAGCTGCACAACCACCTATCATGGCTATTTGGACATTCCCATCTTATATCTGTTGGAACAAGAGAAGATGGAGTGCTGCAAGTTGCTCAACAGACCTTTCCATTGCCGATTACTTTGTATTCTGCAAATGTTCCACTGTCAACAGTTACAAATGAGTTACAAATGGGTTTAAATAAAAATCAACTACTTGAAACAGTGATTTTTGCAAAACGCATGCAAAGTAAAATATGGTTTTGACAGGAATGATATATTTCCATTGGACCTTCCAGCTTAATAAAAACAAACTGGACATCAGATGATCTCAGGACAAGATTTTTCTTGTAGATATGTGACCAGATTGCTTCTTAGTCCATTCTTTTTAAAGAATCTAAACAAATTTCTTCACATCTGACTGCTGACTGGAGAGGGCTTGTGGTGGATCAGAAAATGTATTTAAAAACAAAACAAGGCGTAGGTCACCATTTTGCTCCTGGTAATATTTAACTGCTGCCTTTTTAGACTCTATTGCTACAGAAGCAAAGGTCACACACTGGTGCTTGGTGCGAGGGGAAGGATTGCAGCTGCCTCTGGGCATGTTGACTGAGGTCAAATTAAGCCAGAGAAGGGATAAGAAACCTCAAAGCTGATTACGTTCTCACCACTGCTAGGAACAGGCAGTTCTCACCAGTGTCTCACAGACAAGTTGCAGAGACACTATCAAGCTGGTAGACTGTAGCATGAGTTTGAAGCTGCTTGTAAATCTGAAAGCCTTATGATGAATGAGAGGAGAAGAAAGAGGAGATTCCTTATAAATGTGGGAAAGTGGCAGTTGGGCCCCAGATGCCTGTTCACCAAGAAAATCTATAAACCATGAAAAAATACAAAAAAAACCCAACACACTAACTGTCCTAACAAGAGATAGAAATTGGATCCCATATTCCTTCACTGAGCTAGCTGTATCATACAGCAAGCCTGATTTAGTCCTGCCTGTAAGGTTAATCTGTATTAAAATTGCAGATGTTGGTAACAATTCCAAAGCTATCAAAGTACTCTCACCTGTGCTATTTTCTGCAACAAAAGAGACTACAAATAACTGCTCCAAGAAAGAGCAGCGATACTCCTCATATCAGGATATTATGAAATCTTTTATAGAAATACAAGGGAAGCTTTGGAGTACCACAGACAGGTGAATCTACTTCCTGCCTCATTAACGGTAACCTAATCAGTGTGTCGGGTCCAGCGCCCTAAAAAGTTCTCCCTTTGCTGCAGGGAGCACCCTCTGACCTCCCCCAGTCTTCCTATTCTGACAGATTACCGTTGACATCTATAGATCTGACAGATCTATAAAGAATGCAAGTTCTGCTGTTTGTCCCCCAAATTTATCTCTGAATGACCCAGAACACAGAAGAGCAATATAATACTGCTAGCTCTGGGATTTGATCCTGTTTCGGCCAAGTAGTGAGAACATCATGGAAACATGAAATCTCTAGGTAAATATAGTCCAAATGGGAACTATCTTCTTTGGTCATTGCAGTGCAGTTACTGGGACGTCTGCTGCAAGCAAAGACTGAGAGACTTGCTGCTGTTAGGTCCTTCAGCACTGCTGCGATAGCAGCCTGTTTACAGAAGGCCACTCAGCAACTCATAGCTGCTACAGAAAGTAACAAGAAATCACCACTAAACCTCACTCCCAAACTGAGTATGGCTACAGCTAAAGGAGTTAATGAATAAATAAATAAATCACTTACAGGTGGGAGTGCTGGAGAAAAAGAAGCAGGAAGTACAGCAAAGACCAAAGGAAAAAAAAAGCAGGAAGCTTATGGAAGAAAACTGGAACAGAGATGCAGGATGAGGCAGATGATTATCTGAGTGGGGAACATTCCTAGAAAACTGAAGTCGGAAAAGGCATTAAGGGAATCTAAAGTGAGATTAGAAATATACTGAAATACATTTGTCAATTAATTTCTACATAAGCCAGATAGATCTGCAGCCTGACACGGCATCATATTTCTCCCAAAGAGCAGTTTAATCTTACAAAGCATCCTTTCTATAACAGCAGTTAGTCACCGCTCTTTTCTGCATCTCCTCCAGCTTCTCCACAATCAGCACTGGTTAGCGCTGCAGGAAGTTACCAGCTTCCCCTGCCCATATTATATTATTTTGAGAATAATGTAGTTTCAGAGACGAATAAATTCTTGAAGAGATTGAATTCATGATAATTTTAACCAGCTATTTTATGTTATTATTACCCGCTTATTCTCCTAATTTCCTGCTCCTTTCTTATCTGAATTTTAGGCTTGGCGGTACTACTTCTCCTGAGAGCTTTAGCTGTACATGGTCAAAGCCAGGGTAATTCAGCTGCAGCTCATGGAGATTAAACGGGTAATAAATATGCATGCAAGATTTCTCCTATGAAATCCCTCAATCCCTCTGAAAATCTTAACAGAAATGACATATAATAGGAAGGAAATCTATTTTCTGATTGCAGGTAATACGAGTCTTTCATAGAACTTCTGAATAAGAAATAGCATATGCACTAAAGCACAGTACTAAATGAGAAAACAAAGTTTTTGGATATGGCTATTTAGACTTTTTTTTAAATTGAAAATTGAGTCATCATGGTGTGCACCTGGTAATTAATTATGCACCTTTTCCATCATCTGTGCTAAGTAAAATATTCTCTCAGAAGGAGGGCATAGCTCAATTCCCTACACTCTCATTTGGATCAATATATGGTAAATACTAATATTGGCTAGGTAAGAGAACATTTACTATGTCAACATCTCAGCAAGGGGGGAAAGAAAAGGACAAATTAATGCAGGACAACATAGATTAGATCGAGCTTTGATTGGAATTCCATTAAATTTTTGGAGAAAGGCATCACGTGCATGCTTAGTCAAGAACCAAAGACTCCCACATAGCAAAAACACAGACACAGCCAAACATTTTCCTTCTCAGTGGAAAAATTACTTTTTTTTTCCACCCTACATCATACTGCAATTGATATACTGATATGTTTTGCTAGTTGGTAGTTAAGATCAGGGTTAAGATTTCAGGTTCTGAGTCTTCCTGAAGTAAACCATCCCTCTGTATGTTATCAGTGAAGTAGGTGCTTCTCAATGACTCAACCAACTACCTCTGGTGTCAAAATTTAGAGATAGCATGCATTGCCTTTGATACGACCTTCTCTCCCTGGTCTGACCAGGAAAATCAATCATTTACTTGAGAAATTCTCATTTACTTACTACTGAAAGCATTAGTGCATCAAATCAAGTAGCGTAGGTTATATCCTTATGTCCCATATATATATATCTATATACATATGTGTGTGTGTGCGTGTGTATATATATATATATGAAAATAAATGTCCCTTGACAATTGTGGCAAAAGTTTTCAGTGCTTTCCCTTGAACACCTACTCAGTCCACCATGATTAGCGCAAGAATATTAACACAAGTTCTATGGGAAGGGCATCTATAATTATTTTTACATAGTGCTTTCCAATAAGATTACACTTTCATCTATTAGTTCATCTTGAACAGTGACATAAAAGCTCACAGTATCATTTAAAGAAGAAAAAAATATACTTCCTTCTAAGATGATCACTGGAATGAGATTGATATTCTGCACCACGGTAACAAATGTACGAGACCTAATCATTTTAAGACCCATCTCCCACAAGAATCTCAAATCACCTCCTCTGAAAAAAGGACTTGTTAAAATTCAACAGGTATATGTTTTGAGGATTCAATCTATGCTAAACATGTCACGGGGTAGGACATGACCTTTTGTTGCTGTTCCTCTCCCTGGCAAACAGGGCCACAACAACAGGAAGCCAAGACAATGAGGCAGGGCACTGCGTTTGCTGTTCTCTGTCGTTACTGCAGACAGTGTCCATGCAGTGAAGAGGAGAAGAAAGGCAATGAAAGCCACATACATCACACTGAGAAGCAAGGAGAGGGAAATACTGAAGTGACAGTGAAAATGATGAAAGGAGTTGAGAAACTTCCCACAAGAGAGTTCTTGAGACTCTGACTGGAGCGTTCATCAGAAATGGTGAAATTAGCATTGAGAAGAAGCTAGAGAAATAAAGCACAGGAGAAGTCAAACTGTCATCAGTTAGAGAATATTCCCCTGCAAAATGCAGACTTGAACATCTAGCTCTGATCTTTGAAATACACTGTAAAACCAACCACCAGTTTTACTTAATTTGCCCATTAGAAGCCTGAACATCAATGAAATCTTTCTTAAGCCTGTTATGATGCGAATAAGTGCATTCTTTCTTTTTCTTTGCTTTCCATTTTTTTCCTCACATCTTCAAAAGTAGATAATTATTTTAAGGACACATTACTAGTAGGAATTTTGTGAAGTTAAGATCTTATATTAGAAAGCTTTAGAATTAATACATCCCGTTCAAGCTTTGATATTCTGAAGTAGCTGTCTGCAATTCTCTTCCTCCTTCCAGGAAGATGTTCAAGAATAGACCTTTATTCTAAAAAAGTCCTAGATGATGCCAATTGCTTTGATTTTTTACATCTTGTTGCCTTCTCGCTACATTATATTTTCTTTCCTGTTACATGGAATGCACAGCATTGGCTATTAAAAACAAATAGCAATTTGGTTTTAGAAAAGAACATTGACAGTTGACCCTAGGCATCAGATTGGACTGAGCTGTTACTTAATACATTTCAATACATTAGATAGTGTAAATCTTTCCATTTGAAGTTTGTACCTCATAATAAAAATGTTATATTTCTCAAGAACCACAGACCAATGAGAACACCTTTAAGGGAGAGCTTGGCTTAGAACAAAAGTTTAGTTCACAAAACTTAAGACTCTCAAGAGGAAAACAACAAAGAAAGACGGGGAAAATCTGATAGGTACTGAAAGAAAAATTAGAGGACACATGGTCTTTCTTCTGCGTAACCACTTGTGCTCCATCTACTACTACAAGCTCACAGGGAGAGAGCGAAGGTCAGGAAATAGGAGAAAAGTCAGGAAAGATCTGCATATGGATGCCAGCGTCTCACTCCGTCACTCTGCTCCTGATTCCTAGGCTGTAGGAATCACAACACTGTACTGTTTGGCACAGGCTTTTCCATTGGAGAGGTCCTTCAGACTGAACTTCCATCTAGATCATCCTTGTGTGATTAAAGTGTTACAACTATAGCATTGAAGCCTTCTCAACTTACACATCTTTGAGATGATCTTTAAGAAAAGATGCCTTCAAACATCTGTTTAAGAAGCAATTCGCTTCTTAGTTAGGCCATCAAAAGTCCATGCCTTGTTGCCCAGACCATTCATTCTTTTTTCTTGCATTTGAGTCAGATTTTTTGATAGGCCGTTTATCTAAAATCATCTGAAATATCTTTGACTAGTGTTTCAGATAAAAACTGCGTCTTACGTTGAGAGAAATTTAATATTCAGTGTCCGGAGTAACTGACAGGGGTATTGTGCCTTAATAATGATGACAAGGCTGACAGCCTGGAAATTTCATTGTGCACAGTGGATTTGTCACATCATTTGCTTATTTTTGTGGCTTTATTGGAAATACGTTCAAAAACCAGAAGATTATGTGATTATGCACTACCCAAGGACTCCAAAAGAGGCTCTGCCACCGAAACATTAAAATTTAATAGGTTCAGAAAAGAAAATTGAAAGAGTTTTACAAAACTGCTTTATAGAGTGCTGCCTACCAGCGTTCAACTTTCTTTAAGCAGTGTCCAGCTTTGAGGGAAAAAAAAGCACTCGGGTAAATCAGTTTTGCCTCTTTGCTCTATCTTGGAATACAGTTGATGATGAACGATAAGGCATATCCATGCAATGGCAAACCCAGAAATATGGAAACAATACTGACTGCAAAAAATCGTGATTTGAAAGTGTCAGTAATATTGGAAAATTATTTCAATATTATGAGAATTACAAGCACTTGATAAAGATTGATTGCATTGATTCTCCTCACTCAGTGCTACAAATGTCAATAAGATCAATGGAATTCACAAACATCTACCAAGTAAACCAGAGGATGCAGAACTATTTATGGAATAGTCACTCTTGCTTTTACAGACACTGCAGCTGCAGCATCATAATGGCTAGAATTGCACCCAGAAGGCAAAGCTACATTCTAAATATTGATAGAGCTTCAATTCCTAGCATGATTTCACATTTTTCATAAGCTCAAGAAACAACTAATGGAAGAATTTTTGCACAGCTTTAAAACTTCATATTGCTATCGGTGTAAGATATGCTAAAGAATTAATTTGCTACATAATAGCTTACTAGCATTCGTGTCAATGCACACAAAAGCAAACAAAGAACATCATCTAAAATTGCTTCTCATTTACTCAAAATTTGAAGGCATGCAGGTACACTACCAAAGCCAAGAGACAGTAGCATGAGTCCAGCATTACACAACTTCCCCTGATGGCATGAGTATACAAGCTCACAGGCCCATGCTTTTACAATAGCTACCAAAGCTGCAACAGCAATGGCAGGAAAAAGAAAAGCTTTACAGATACACAGGGGACCTTTCTAATTTTTGCAGCTTTTGGCTGCTTTTGAATCTCCAATCTGCTTTTACAACACTCTTTGTTTCACAATACTCTATCTCCCACTGTTAATCCTTGAAAGAAGCCTTTCAAAGATCAATCCAGTCTGGTAGGACTCCGGATGCTAAATCTGAATTTTTCTTCCCTACTTGTTCTTTTGAAAGGCTTAAAAGTGATTTGCAGCAATCAAGCAGAAAGGAGTTTGTTTGACAAGGTTTAACACAGTTATCTAGAGGCAATTCGTTGGGGAATATTGCATAAATTATAAATTAAAAGGTGACCTGAGTATTTTCCCTCTGCATTCTTCTAGATGTGAAAATCAATCTAAAAGCTGCTAACAGGTAGCCAATAAAAGGCCTAAAAATGTGTAATTTTAACTAACACTCTGTAATAGTAATCATAAGAAAGGATGAAGAAAAGGCAAGCATTACCACAAGTGACAAACAATCTGTTGACCTTATTCACAAAAACCCCAGAAATACAGCTGTGAAAGTTTCCTCAAATAAAATACAGGAGACTTAGCCGAAATGCCATTACAAATCTTTGTGTGGAAATTATGCCTTTTTCTCCCTCCCTTTTGCCTTACTGTTCTTTCCTTCCCAGTTTGCTCTCACAAATTGCATTTCCCCTGCAATTCACCTTTGTTCAACTCCCTTCAACAAGAGAGCGCAGCCAGAGGGGCCTTGCTGAGTCTCTGGCCAGTGGAGAGGGAGAAACTGAAAAAAGACAGTGCAGCTTCTGGAGCTGCTCCGCCAGCTCCTCTGGCAACAGAGAGGCAGTGGTAAAGCAGGAGCCCTGCTGAAGGTGTAACAACTTTCTTCATTCCTTACATATTTGTCAAAAAAAAAAAGAACAATTAAAAAAAACAAGACAAAGACAGCCCCTACAATTGTCTGACCAACGCTCAATAGCAATACCATAAAGTTAAATACTCTGTAACCCCACTGGACATTTTTATACTTCTGTTTTGAGTTTTTGAGCCTTACTTCACTAGCTCAAGAGGGCAAAAATGTCTGCAGCTCTTCTTTTAACCAAGGGTTAAAAGCCTTTGAATAAAAGCAACAAAAGGCAACTACTTCAGTTCAAGGGTGTTTGAAATTCATTTGCCAGGCATTAACAGGAAAAAGCTTTTACCTACTTAAAACTAGAGGAAAAACTAAATTCACATTTATGATGTTGCTTCAGCCTCGTATATCCATCTGCTCAGTTACTTGGTAAGTTTTCCGCAGACCTGCTGGCTTTTCGCCATTCTTTTGTGATGCTCATTTACTGTTACCTGCCAATATAACTGACGTGTTAATCATCTCAGTTTTCAAATCAGTTACGTAATATAAAAGCATATAAAGTCCCTTGCGTTTCAGTCTGCTAAATCCTTCTATACTCTACTTCCACATTAGCAAATTGGTTTGTAAAAATGTTGGTCTTTTTTTCTCCTTTTTTTTTTTAAAAAAATAATCAGATCTGTATCTGTGAAATTTTTCCAGTCTATCTTTCAGTGGTATTCTACATAATAACTTCATATAATTAGTTTGTTTGTACCTGACAATGTACTCAAACTTACATTCTATCATATGTATCGGAGACATTTAAAAAAACATATTTGAAATGCCAACACAAATGGAACTTAACACAGAGAACTCAAATTTTTCATTAATGATAAAACATGTAGCTATGAAAGGCTGCACACAGGAGTCATTCACTCACTGAAGTACTGCAGAGACTAAGGGACATACGCAAGCTAATGATACATACAAAATGATACCTCAATTTAATACATCACACTGCACTAGCAACTTGCAAACCAGCTGTACTTTTATGCCTTTTCAGCACTCTGCTCAATTATTTAATGTAAAATTATGGGTTTTTTCCTTTCGAAAATCTACCTTTGCTAAAAAACAAATGACCTTGCCTGTAACCGACAGATTAACCTCAACTTTAAACTCCTAATCTGATAAAACCAAATATTGAAGTCTAGAATGTTCAATTACAGACAAACATAATTGTTACTTAGACACAAAATCCAATGCACAGTCACATTTTGTGTTTCACAGAAGTGCAAGATAAAATTCAATTACTTCTTTGCATACTGACCAGAATATTTTCTACTAGTCTTGTAGGGATGATTGTGGGATATGACTTGAGTAAACTCTTACAGAATACACAACGCAGCACTCGTTAATGCCAGTAATGAAACAGTTTCTTTAGAGAAGATAGCACGTGGATTCATTCTGTGATCAAAACTTGTTTGCTCGGGGGGTTGGTTTTTTTTTCCAATTATGAGATTATCAAAAATCTTTACATCTTTCAATTACTCATTTCTCATATCAGCATTAATTGCATCTCTGCAATTCAGAATGAAACAAACATGGAGTTTTTTGTTTGCTTTCCACAACAAGGATTTTTATCAAATGTTATTGGCAACCACCACCAATCAAAAACTGCTTCTTTTTTTTTTATTTTCAATAACATGACATAATAAGAATTGTCATCTCTAACAAAAGCTTATTTAGTTTTCCCAGTTTCCCTAAATTTTATACAGATGTTTTAGTGAGCATATAAACATTTCAGAAATATTCTAAAACCAAAAAGTCACTCTTTTTTGCATACAGTCATAGAACGCTGTTAAAATTTTAAGCTTCATGAAAGCCTAAGGCTTTGTTAAAATGATGGCTCTTTACCCTGGTCAAATCCTTCAGTCAGTGGAGTGGCACTCTGCAGAGTTTCACATATAAATCTCAGAAACTGTTCATTAGTGCTAAAATACAGTCCTTGCATGCAGAAGTGAATCACAGCTGGCACAGTGCTAAATCAGGACTGGGGCCTATCATGCATTTGCAACTGGTTTGGGCCAGTTTTGCAGATCCTGGTTCAGCTCAGCTCAAAAAGCAGGGGATATGCAATAATCTTCACATACCTTCTCATACAATCCAGTGCTCGAATAAAGAAGTCTTTGTGAAGCTGATGCTCGTCCCTCAAGATGGAGCACTGCTCCAACGTCACTGACATGGATGTCCGGTCTTTGGCACTTTTGCAACAGGTGAAGCGGACTCCATTCAGCTTACGGCAAATCTGAAACACAGGCACATGTCAGAGGGCTGCCCTTTTCACACTTGATTCCCTGCACGTTAGCAGACCTGGAAAATCCCACAGTTTACAACCACGTACAGACAACAAGGTTTCTCAGGAAGAAAGCTGCTATTAGAAGACAGTGGTTCAAACCTCTGTCATAGGGCTGCTGACAAGCATGTCCTTACATCAGTTATTAGTGCTGCCTGGGGACTGTCACATTCTAAGGATTACGTCCATGGTGGCCTGTCACAGTGGCACAAAAGCTGAACATTCTGTGCTGAAAGGGACGGCAAATTTACCTTTTGTTTATAAACTTGCAGATTTAACACTCTACCAAAATAATACCCTATGATTATAGCCTCTGACCTATAGCCCATTTCCAATTTGTCAAAATTAAAGATTTTAAAAGCAGATCTTAAGGGTTTCCACCATCAGGATAAGCCCATAACCTGCCCACTAAAGAAAAAGAAGTCCTTATTGGTTTTAGGAGCAAGCTGCACAGTCTCGCACTTAAGTTGCAGTTTACCGATTTGTTTTGCTACCTTGGTATTCACTGTACTTAAAGCATCTCTTGCTCCTTTAAGCACATACTTTATGCACAAGTACCACACAAATTGTCTACTTCTATTTCGGTAGAAGGTCTTGCCTTCTGTTTTATCATTAGAAGTCAACCATCACAGCACTGTGACATATACACCACGTTTTGTATATGGACTGATGAGGAACAGGCTTTGTACAAAGCAGGGAGACATGCAATGCCCAAGCAGTGCAGCTACAATACAAAACAGTTCACACTAAGGATGGCCCCATTCTCTATTACAAGGAGATAAAACAAGTCTAAATTCTGCCCCCACATCCCAGCCCTAGTGAAGCAGGAAACCAATGAGTCTACTACTCTTAGTCCTTAGCATGATAAACAAGTTACTAAAAACGACACCTGTTACAGGTTAGCAAACCATTGCATCCAAATTTCCAAATTCCTGAACTTAAAATAAAAAGTGACTGTTTCAATATAGGCTATAAAACGAAGAGTTGCTTCATTTAATCTTTCTTTCTGTGACAACCATCCTATTCAATTACAGCTTAATTGCCTGAACACCTAATGAATTTTGGAAGAAAAAAAACAAAGCACAGAAAAACTTTGGCAAGTTATTCTTAACTCAGACTCATGAACACGGAGGACTAACTTCTCATGAGGGTGTCAGTTCACACACATCTATCTTTGTACGGAATTTAAATGCAGTCTTTATTTTCAACAGCTAAACCATTCAACATATGACCCAGAACAATCAAAGCTTAATGTAAACAAATGCCACGGATTGCTTACTTTCACCCAGCATTTCAGGACTTGTACGGGATAAGGGAATCATGATCATTTCTTGCCTTAAGAATCAATCTCCCATGGATCGGCTTATTAAGAGAAGCTTTTGGTTCAAGCAAGTGTTGAATGGAAGAAAAATTTGAAGAGGATTGATGTGCCCCAAGGATGGGTCTATTTTTCCTGATTTCACTTGTCCTAAGAAAGGTTAACATCCTATCTACCAAACTTCCGTCCCTGGTCAGTCATTTTAAGACAATATATTAAAAAAAAAATACATCAGGAGAATAAGGTGAGGCTATAAATTATTTAGGCCCAAGCCCAATCAACTTTTCAGCTCGGCTACAGAATTTTTACTTGGCATCAGGATGAAAATGGATCTTCAGTTCCAAAACTTCTGAATCTTCACAACTTCACTTCAGTAAAGAAGCACATTTTATCCACAGTAATGGCATTCTCAGAAATTCTATTAAAAACAATAACCCAGACACCACTTACATGGTCTTTAAGGTCTCTGTAATATTAGGGTGAGGGACACCTCAAAAGCAGAGCCAAGGGAATTAACTGAGCCCAACTTTGAACCCTAACAAGTACACGTCAGTTAAGTAGAATCTATGAGTGCTTCTTTCCTTCTGTATGTTCAAGTTTTAAAACTTATATCTATTAGAAATGTGGGAAGTGGCATGGGGATTTAAATTATGTATTAAAAGACAATTATTATTTTGAGAAAGTATCAAGTGGGGTTGATAACGCTCTGAAGAAGATAACTGCTTAACTGAGAAGATTAATTCTCTTTATACTTCCCTCTTTTGAAGTTCATGAGTCATCATGACTATTTGAAGTGAATGAGTCATAAGCAAAAAGCAGGTAATTGTTCTGGATGGGTGATGACCTTTGGTGCAGGGAGGGGAGACTAAGTCCCAGATATGAGCTGACAGCATCTGACTTAAGTGCTGGCAACAGAGAGTCAGTTTTGAACTGAGAAGCGTTTTAGGGAAAACAAGCAAATGGGTAACCACAAATGGGAGGGTTTATTTTGTGTATAAGTTCAGTAAAAATGGCTCAATCATGTTAAAGTTTAAATGGAAATCAATCCATTACCATTCAATAATTAAAAAAAAGTCCTTATCTTATGATCTAAGAGAAATCTAGGTTAACCTGATAGGCTGGCACAAATAAATCCTCAGAAATAACTCAGTTCACTAAGCAGGAACAGCGAAAGAAAATAATTAAAATGGGCAAACAATGATGAGATGGCCAGAAATCTAGTGAGACACAATACCTAATCTACGGTAACATCATAATATCAGAATCTTACAGTAAGTGTCCAGCTTGACTTTTATCCTCACTTTTGCTCAATTGATTCCCAAAATATGTTGGGGATATAGGACATGTATATTTCTTTTAAATGATCTCTAAGGAGTCATCCACAGAAGCTTAGATTTAAATGATTAGGACTGTGCTTAATTTTAAAGAGGACGTAAACCAATGAAAAAGTACATAAAATAGTGGAGACTAAAACAAGGAAAAATCGATATTCCAGTTATTTTCTCCTGAAATAAGACAGAAGATTAAGGGTCCAGCTTAGGAAGTAAAAATACATTTAAATATCTTCTACTATGTTTATTTAGAATAAGAAATATTTGTGATATTCATTTGTAGATTTTCTTTTTTTTAAGCAGATATTTTCTCACAAGACTACTTGCAGGTGCAGTTACATATGCATATCCACGTAAAATCTCATTTATCTATTGCTGTAACAGTGATGCTCCCACAACTGAGAATCTGTCCTTCCACCATACTATGATACAGTACAGCAGTGTGGATTAGAAGCGGGTCCAGAAGTACCCATTTCAGAAGCTTACAGCAAAGTAGCTTGAGAGAAATATAATATTCTAAAGGAAAAAAAAGAATTGAAACTTTTTTTAAACGTCTAGAGAACTTCTTTTTACCCGTGACATAATTTTCAAGAAATCCTGCATAGATAGTAGAAGACAACTTTCTATATCCAAAGATTAAGTAAATTCCATCATCCTCTTTGTAGCTGATTTCACATTATTCTGTACTGATTTATCTTATCTTTGCAAAGCAACGTTTCATAGTAATTGCAGAAATGATACTGGGAAAAAAAAAGCTTACATTTTTACTTACAAAAGATTTATACTTCAAATAGCATGTGATAATACTTATTATCCAAAATGAAAATTTTATTAGCAATATAAAAATAGCGCTGCTATTATTAATAAAGACATAATTCATATTCTTTGTGCTCCTTGTGTTAAAGTCACGCAAAATTTTATTAATATTTTATATCAAATATTTATCTACCTTAAAGGGCGTATGCATTTGAAAGCTCCCCAAAACACAAGGTCTTACTTTTCACTTTCAAAAGATAGCAAAGGCTCAAGACTCTGCCAGCAAGAGTACTTTTCTGCATTTAAGGCAATTATTGATTTTCACACTTCTCATAAGTCTGAGCTCTTTACAAACATCTATCTGCTTGAGTTTGCTTTTAACCTACATGTGCAAAATGTACGTTGGAGAAGAGAAGGTTAAGAGGGAATTTCTGAACTATATAAATATCTAAAGCACGGGGGTCAAGAGAATGGGGCCAGGCTCTTCTCGCTGGTGCCCAGCAACAGGACGAAGCAACAACTGGAACAGAAAAACCTCCTTCGACTTGCTGACCACACTTCTTTTGATGCAGCCCAGGATAGGGTTGTTGGCTTTCTGGGTTGAGGGTACCTGGCTGGCTCACATCCAGCTTGCCATCCACCAGTACCTGCAGGTCTCTATCTCAATCCTTTCATCCCCCTGCTTTTATTAGTAAAGAGGGTTGCCTAGACTGACATGTGAGACCTTGCATTTGGATTGGCTGAACCTCGTGAGGTTCACCTGGGCCCACTGATTAGCCTATGTCTCTCTGGATGACATCCAGTCTCTCCTCTGTGTTGCCTGCACCCTTCAGCTTGGTGTCATCAGCAGACTTGCTGAGGGTGCACTCAATCCCACTGTCAGTGTCACTGATGAAGACAATGAGGAGCACCCAGTCCTAGCACTGACTCTTGGGGGACACCATTCACCACTGCTCTCCATCTAGACATGGAGCCATTGACCGCCACTCAATCCCGCAACCAGTTCTTCATTCACTGAACAGTCCACCCACCAAATCCATATCTTTCCAGCGTGGAGATAAGGATATGTTATGGAGTACCATGTTAAAGGCTGGCAATGCATCTCACTGAGAAAAATGCAAATTTCTGAACTGGGGCAAAACAGTCCCATGTAGCTGCACAGACCGGGGACTGCCTAGGAGAAGCTGTGATGGCAAGAACCTGGGAGATGCTGGCAAGAACATGACCAAAGATCACTTTTGTCTTTGAACTCAGGCTAGTTCTTTCAGTTAGAAGACAGAAAGAATATATCTGTAATGTAAATGCAGGAAGAAGAGAGAGATTAATAAACGGGATGAGATCAACAGAAGTTAGAGAATCATTTTAGCTACCTAGTTTAATCACTGAGTTTTCCATCCAGACTCTTGAAATCCATTTCACTTATAGTATCAAAAAGCACGTGAAAATTAATACATCATGTGAATAAATTTGAAAAAAAAAAAGAAAATATATTCAATATATTTGAATATATTTGAAAAAAAAAAAAAGATCTCACCGTCGCAGCCAGCCACATGATTTCTACATTCTTCCTCTTTTTGGCCTGGATATTTTGATGAAGATTTTCTAGTAATCCCTTTAAATCATTTTGTTCTTGAAAATGTGGTAGACCTGAAAAAAATTAACAAAAAAAGCAGCATAGGGTTGATGATCATGGCAAGATGGCAAGGTTGACGGCAGTGCTGTGCTGACTAAATGTAATTATTAATGAAGAGGTCTATCATTTACAGCCTTTTTTAGAAAGCAGGATGGAAGAAACTGGCTAAATCATTAGAGAATTAAAAAATCTTATTTCTGTGTATTACGTTGTCCTACCTAAGGGCTTCACACTGGAAAATTAAAATATCTTCAACTTTCATCTTACAAATAGCAGGATTCAAATATTGTAGTTCTGTTCACCAGCCACTACAAACATTCAGGGGAAACAAGCAGAGAAATAAGAGAGTGCTATTTAGAGCTGTTTTGATATGACGACTATTTTGAGGTCAAAATATTTACTGTTGTTTTCAAAAGGATACATTTCATTTTGTTTTTTAAAATGATGCTTTACTTTCTAAAATAACAAATGTACAGGTAGGTTAACCAACATTAAACATCCCCCAAAAATCCAACACAGGATATTCAACAGTCTATAGGGAAATGAACTTTGATTTTCAAGTACAGAATAATTTCAGGCTTAATATCTGAAGTCTTTCTTCCTTGCCCTGACCGTGACAGAAAGACTCGAGTTTTATTAACGGTACACACCTAGAGGGAATTCAGAAGTGGACAACTCAATTTCCTCTTCAGTTTTATGAACACAAAAGGATTTTTAATCTTACCATTATCTTAATTAGTTCTGAAAACAACCCAAATCTGGTTTTCTAAATGTTTTTTTCTTCTGATAGGGAAACAGAAAAGAACATCTCCAAAATAAGTCTTAAGAGCAGCTGAAACAAAATTTAAACTGAATCTATTAAAACAGTTTCTTTTTTTCCCCTCCATCAAGAAAGAAAAGGGATGATCCATCCAAGAGGAAAAAGCAAAACAAAACACCTACAATTCCTGTTCAATTTCAGAGAGTAAAAATGATGCAACTACAATAACAGATCAAAATCCATTCTCCTATGCTGTTCTCAGCTGGAAGGATACCTCTTATCATCTGGCTTTTACCTTTTTTTTCTAATAGATTCCAGCCCTCTTTATCTGTGATTCATAGTAAGAAATAATTTAAATAAACATAAATATGTTCTAGAACATCTATATCATCTTATTCATATTGCCTAACATCCCACCTCCCTACCACACTCCCACTCCCCCCCAGAAAAAAATATTAAAACAATAACAACAACACACCACAAAGGAAAAATACATTAAAACCTGCTTTGTAATAATCTTACTGAGGATTGTGTGACCTGAGCATTAGAATTCCTGACCATACAATTATATAATGTAGAGCATATGAACATACATCACTACCTGCTAGACTATTATATTTATCCTGTGTCCGTTCCTTGAAAATACATAGCATACAGACAGTGCTCTAAAAAGATGCTTCCATCTTATATATCACTATATCAATATATCACTAGGTAAACATTTTGTTGTATCAAAATACTTTTCCTTTGGCTCTCAGCAGAAAATCCATTATCTCAGAGAGATGACTTCACAATAGGTAAACCAATATTATCCTAATTTATAATACTGCCAAGCGACTTGTATCTTGACTGGATGTGACTGATAGCTTAAACTCCTTGTATCACAAAGCAGTATTAAACTGTCAAATCATTCTCATAGATCATCACGGGAAGAAGCCTAGAAGTGCAAAACAGACTCACAGACAGCATTGTTGACATATGTAGTAGTGCTACATACATTATATGATGCTATGGAAGAAAATATTTGCCTGCACGATTTCAAAACCTTGCTGCATCCCTTTTCACACAAGGGATGCATCTTGCAACAGTGATGTTGCTGTGGGTGCTAGGTAGTGATTAATCACTGATAGCAAATACCACTCGTGAGACAGCTTTATCTTATTTTATGCCCTTAGCTGCTTAATTGAGTTCTAAGGCACTCTGCAATAACACACATACTACTAAATAACAATCATATTTCTGTATTCTATCATCAACTTTTTTGTTAAAGCTATTTTGGTGTCTAAAGTAATTTAATTGGTTGGCATTTCTGGTAAGGATCTTTCTTGGGGCACACTGTAACTTATTGGGCTTGCAATATCCTGTTGGGAGAGGAATCAAGTGACTAAGGAAAGGAAGACTGACAGAGTGCATACTTATCTAAAGTTAGGTAGGAAGTCAACAATTGGTATATGCAGGCATTAACAATTAACATTTTTTAGTAATGAGGAATAGAGAGAAGGCTTGAACATACAATGAAAAGCTCTGTAGTGAGAGAAAAACTAATAGCAAAGGTGGCAATACATTCACGGGAGTGCTAAGCTTTATTCTTTGACCTGAAATATACAAAGTGAGAATGTCTAAGGAAGGTGGATCCAACTGCCTGCCAGCAGGAATGAGATTCATCTAATTGGGTCTGGTTTTATGGGTTTTATGAGTACAATTTGTAACTAACAGCTCTGTGAAATGGGTCACGCGTTTATTTTGTAGCACGGGTTTGGCACTATAGGAAACAATTTGGAAAGGTGTGACGAAGCCATCAATGCCAAATAGCTCTCACTTGGCTCCACGGCCAGGGTTGCTGCCAGCTTGTGCGGAGGTACAGCTCCCTAAAAGCTGGAGCATAGAGGTAGAGGAAAGGGGAAAGAAATGAAGTACTCCTCTGGATGAACAACTTGGAGGGCTTCAGTCCCCCTTTTCCCTCCTCTCCCCTAAAAAAGCAAAACAAAAATTAACCAATGGAGATATAGGGATAATGCAGGAAGAGGCTGGTTTAAAAGGCACCTTCCTCCAAGCTGAGTTATACTGTTAAGCTTGATAGCGTATGTATACCTCTGCCCTGCAGTTTCTTAACACAATATAACACGAAGAGCTGTACAGTATCAATACCATGTAATTGTACAGAGCAACCAGGAAGTGCAGTTGAACCAGAAGGTACTTCGTGAAAAAAAAACAAAACAAAAACAAAACTGGGACAAGAGCCAGACTCAGCTCTCAGAGGCAGAGGAAATGCAGGAAAGCAATAACCAGAAAAGACAGGATGAGCTAGACAAGCATAGTTCTTACAAGTCTGCACAGTCTGAAAGAAGTCAAGGAAGACTGTGCAGCACACTAATAACCCAAAAAGTCATAAGGATGAGGCCCCGCTTTCACGGTCTGTATTCGTACTGAAAATCAAGATCAAGCAAGCTTTTTCCCTTCTGCTCCAGAGGAAGGCAGTACAAGGTTAGTTCTTGTCAGTGAAAAGAAGCAAATACTATCTGCATGTAAATTCCTGCTTTTACATAATCAGATTCATTTATAAAGCAGCAGATATACTTCAGACCTAATTCCAGATGAGGTTAGTTTTTCGGAACCTTTCTTGGGAAGATTCCCCCAAATAAACCTCTAACTTACTACATAAGACTTGTGGTAGAAAACTGAGAAATATCAGAGATGTGAGCAGATCGGGGTAATACTGCATACACCTTGGAAACAGCTTTCACTTCCATCAAAATTATTAACAAATGGAATTTACTCTAAGATGGAATATTAGCATGTACACATATATAGCACCACACTTGGTAAAACTGTGAGTATACACACAATGGAAATGAGCAAACATAACCAATACCTGTAAGAGAGCACAAGCTTTGCACAGTATTTACTACAAGGAATTACAAATGCCCCCTAGCACAACAGCACTTTAGATTCACAGATAGTTACCAAAGAATAAGGGGCAGAGACCTAAACACAAGCTATTTAAAATGAGGTTGTACAATCTGTAACTTAGGGGAATATAATTTAGCCATTAAGACTGCTTTAAGAGGATTATAATGATGCAAAAGGTCCTTGAGGTGTTTGCTTTCAGGAAAGTAACAGAACACTATGCTCATAATACCACATATCCATAATATTTGAATATAGGGCCTACTCCAATAGAATCATGCTATTCATATCAAGGACATTGTAAAGTAATTCATTGCTTATATCTATACATTTCTGAGTATTGTTTGCCATACCTTAACATGAAGGCTGCTCCAGAAGTAATGCCTCCTATTTTATTATGTTGACCCACAACATCAGAGGCAGATGGTGGTGGTATGGTAGCAGAAGTTGAACCTTCCCACCAATATTCTGTTCCATGTTGCTGCTGTTCTGAGGTGTGCTCTGACAAAATGGCATCTGACATGAAAGCGAGTATGAAGCAAAGGTGTGTCACTGAGTTCCTCCATGCGGAAGAAATGGCACCCACTGACATTCATCAACACATCAATATGTATGAAGACCTAACAGGAGATATGAGCACAGTGAAGCAGTGGGCGGTGCGTTGCAGCAGCAGCCACAGCATCAGTGGGTCTCTGTTGGCACAGGTTTTTACAGGTGCAGCATGCAGGCTCTTGTTCACTGCCGGTGAAAATTCATAGCTAATGGTGGCACCTATGTTGAAAAATAGCATTTTGTAGCTGACAATTTGCTCTATCAAATAGCGCTACTGTACTCTTTGTATCTGTTGTCATTTCCATAGAAATAGGAGGCATTACTTTCGGAGCAACCTATGCACATACTCAGAAAGAAAAGCGGAGGGAGTAAGTAAAACTGATGAAAATTCCCAGGGAGTACAGCTGTATGAATATAGTAAGTACGGCCTGTCCTCTATTTAAATTATTAAAGAGCATATCGTGTTAATAATTTAAAGGAGCTGTCTGGTTCACCACTACTGCATTTCACTCTCCCTGCCATTTCTGCTATGGCCTTGGGCTCAAACAGGCTCCAAGCGCTTAATTTTATGTATTAAATTATAAGGCTGAGGCCTAAATCTAAAATCTGCATATTAATATTGCGTTATAATTACTTCCTTATAAATTTTCATCTACAAAACCTTTTAAAAGCTATTTGGATATTGTATTATGTTGTACTCACAATCAGGAGGCATTTTTTCCGTAAACAGGTTGTAATATTCTTTTAGAAGTTCTACGTTTTCTTGGTTAATGTTTTCTTGCAAAGTGGTATCTCCAAACCTATAAAATCATAGTAAAATGATGAAAAACTTACAACACATATCCAACTAATCCTTCAGAATGTTTAAATTGTATGAAGAACTCAACTTTCTTTTTCTCGTGTTGAATGTATTAAATTTGGTCAAACTTCTAATTATTCATATTCCTAGTGATTCAGAAGTAATATTCAGGAATGAGGTAACCATCCACAGAAAATTCTTCCAAACCATATGGACAGAATGATTTATTTACAACAACGATTCAGCACAAGTTCCCATTTCCTTCACAAATCCTGAACAAATGCAAGGCGCTCTGTGGCAATTTCAAATGGCACTTGGGCAGACTACAACTGCTAAATCTCTTACCGCTCCTGCTGCTTAGAGCTGGTTGATATTGGTCACAGTCGACATTGAAGCCACACACAATGAAGAAAGGCAAGTGTCAGGAGGAATACTATAGAATGGCTTCAGTTGGAAGGACCTCAAGGATCAGCACGTTCCAACCCTCCCTGCCATAAGCAAGGTGCCAGCTGCTACATCAAGTACCAGACTGCCCAAGGCCTCATCCAGCCTGGCCTTAAACATCTCCAGCAACAGGGCATCCACAACCTCTCTGGGCAGCCTGTTCCAGTACCTCACCACTCTCTAAGTGAAAAACTTCCCCCTGACATCAGATCTAAATCTCCCCTCCTTTAGTTTAAAGCCTTAAAACCATTCCCCCTTGTCTCCCTCTAAATACTGGACTGCCAGAATGTCTCTCCCTGCACCCTTCTCCAGGCTGAACAAGTCCAGTTCCCTTAGCCTATGTTCAAAGGAGAAGTGTTCCCACCCCTGATCATCTTCCTGGCCTTCCTCTGGACCCTCTTCAAAAGCTCTACATCTTTCCTGTTTTGGGGACCCCAGACTTGGACGCAATATTCCAGATGGGGCCTCATGAGGGCTGAGGGACAAAGACCTCCCACTCCCTGATGGCCACTCTTCTCCTGATGGAGCCCAGGATACCACTGGCCTTCCAGGCTGCAAGAACACACTGCTGGCTCATGTTAAGGTTTTCATCAGCCAAGACACCTAAGACTTTCTCAGCAGGGCTACTCTCAAGGAGTTGTTCTTGAAGCTTGTATATATATTTGGGATTACCTTGACCTAAGTGCAAAACTATGCACTTGGCTTTGTTGAACCTCGTAAAGTTCATAGGGGCCAACCTTCCGAGTTTATCAAACATTTCTTTTAAAACAGATGTATCCTCTGCTGTACTTTATTGAAAGTAAACATGTTTACATTTAAGCAAGTAATGCATTGTAAACAATTTATCACGAGAAGCTATTTCTGTTCTCTTGAGGTGTTCCATTAAGAACACCTAACAAAAAGCATGTGCAGTGTTCCCAATTGCAAAGATGAATATGTAGCTTCAGAAGCTGAGGAGTTATTCTGAACTAAGTCTAATATCTGCACATGTAACTGCATGCAGAAAGCATGATTCTGCATGGAATAATCCAATTTGGTTTGCCTGATAGACATTCATTAAGTTTTTCCTTTATGGCTTTCTTTTCTTTGGGTAAAATATAAAATCACCACTGAGAATAACGTTACTACACTTCCTGTTACTCCACATTCAAGCCAGTTGACATCTTTTTTTATTTACTCCTTGACAACTCTGCACATTTAGGCTATTTCTAAATCTTGTCAACTTTTTCTTCAGGACATTTGTAGCGAAGTCCCTCCCCTGCCTGTCCACCCTCATAAACTCTCACAGACTTGCTTCTTGGTTACCTCATACTCCTTTTCTCTCCTTTGGAAAAATGTGAAGAATCCACTCACAATTATCACAATTGATTTTGCTTTTTGTACACCACCACTCTAGCTATGTTACTTAACCCATAAAATCACTTTTCTACTAAAAGCTACTTCCATTTTCAAGGGCATTCCAACTTTTCTAATGAACTTTACATCATTTTCTCTAGTAAAACATTAACTTATACCTCCATTTTCTGTTTCAGCCTTCATCTCCCATTCAAATTTTATACCTGACTTCCCAGCATATCACTGATCACAATTCAGATAAGTCCTCTTCAAATATCCACAACGCTATGAGACTGCATTCCTTAGAAGACTTCCATAAGTCCCCTATTACTCTGCTGTATACAAAGAATATGATGTCAAACTCCCGTAGTGCTGTTACTTGCCTATTGTCCAAGCTAACAGTTTTTCACAATGTCCATGTATTCGCTCACCTACACTTAGCTTTTGATTTGAGTTTATACTGAACACTGCCTGAAGGAACATATTTCATCCTCAATTCATTGAATTGAGCAAAAGGAAAAAAGTACTCATCTTCTTGTAGATGTTCAGCTCGCAATTTTAGCATTGTATCAACTTAGTAATTTAACATGACAAATAGGTAACTGTCTCTTGAGAGAGAGGTATATAAGATAGGAAAACTTTGACCAAGATTGTACTGAAAAATTACTTTCTAGCAATCCCTTCAGAGGACTAATAACACATGATAATTTTACCACCAGCCTTCATGTTTCTACTAACATACCATTAGCATACTCTATGTAAGTAATTAAAACTTCTTAATTATGTTAAAAAAATAATCAAACCCAAGAAGTTGAGATAAAGGTTCTCTTTACGGTTTATGATTTTTCTAGTACTTTCAAATCCATCTCTAGGATACTAAGAATTTGGAATTTTCGAACTTCATTTGACTTAAGTGCCAAAGCACTATACACAAACTTCTACATGTATAATCTAGAAATACACTTCATACCTACATCTAAGGAAAACTCGGTGCTGGCTGCTTGAAACAAATGCACAATGAAGTCCTGTATATGGCCATCTCTTCACTTGACCTTGCATATTATTTTGCACGTTTTTTCACTGCTAGTACTTCTTTCCTTTAATATTTTTAAAATACATACAAAGCCACAAGCTGAGATGGTCCAAGAGCAAATAAAAAATGATTTCTTTGTAATCCTATGAGATTTACTCTCACACAGAGTACTCAGAAAATAAGAAAAATATTGCAACAAGTGTATTCCTACCTCTCTGCAAGTGTTTGCTGTTCATTGATTCCAACATTAAAGAGTACTGGGTACATGCGAAGTAGCTTTCCTTCTTTAATCTCTTGTGGTAGCAACTCAAACATCTTTGCTGGAAGCTGGACTTCTATGATGTAATGTTCACTAGGAAAAATAAAAGAAAGAATAAGAATAGGAATACTGCTTAGTTTGCTTGAAATTCTACTTTTCCTAAGTCAGAGTGAACTTTTAAGCATACAGACCAGTTCCCTCTTTTCCTCTTAACTGAGTTAAAACACACAATGTTAAAGATCAGTTTGCTTGTTTTAGGAGTACTACAAGCTTATTTGGAAATAGGTAAGTATATATAGTCACATGCACTTGATATGACTTCTTTACTGAAGTGAAAATAGGATTAGAAGTGAAATTGGCAGAGAAGTCCTCTACTACCAAAATATCAGTGAGAACACCCCAACTCTTAAAATTTAGTTTGTTGAATTACAAAAAACTTCCTTCTGGAAGCCAGAACTTGAATTCCTCCTGCTCATTCATACTGGTCTCAATACAGAACAAAGCCCCCATAAAAACCCAATGCAAAATTCCCATTTTCTTCAGTCCAGACTTTCACCCCGAGGTTAGAAAGCATAATGAACAACAAATGGACTCTGTTCAGATAATATTTGAAGATTGATTTCTGAAACATGAATCCTATTTTAGGAGAAGGATGTGATACAACATTTTTGGTTTTATTTCGTGTTTGGTTGGACTTTATTAAAAATGTTACTTAGATTGCCAGTTCAGTTTCTTATGTCCTTCACCGTGAAACCTTCAAGCTGAATTTCACCTGTTTTTGAGGTCTGATGCCTGATTTGACACAATAGAAACAATAATATGCAGATAGCTTGTTCGTATGTGTATGGCACCAAGAAATAAAAATACTACAGCAGCAGTGAAAGAGGACCTATATGCTACCTGAAGAAACCAGGCCTAGGATCTCACATGATGCACGCAAACTTAAGTCAGAAAAGGATGGACTTTGTTCTTTTGACTTGCTTTAGTGTTTATTTTTTTTTCTTTCTAAAGAATACTCTTTGCTTCTACTAAAATAATTTACCTTGAAGTCTCTCAATCAATCAATCACGTGTTTGCTAAAAAAGTCAAACAGAAATGTGATTCCCAAATGTACAACTTGGAAGGAGAAGGGGAAGACAGAAAACTTCCAAGAAAAATGACAAGCTGGATAATTGAGTATCACAATCTCAGAGCAGGTACCCTGCCCACATATCTGAGAACACCATAAGCCAGGTCCAAAACAGATTTATGATTAAAACATAATTGCATGTGGCAAGGGCAACAGCATATGCTTTGGCACGGTCTAGTTCTACTGCACAACCTTTGAGCAAAAGAGAGATGCTCCATATTGAGGAGATTGTCAGTAGCCATGAGTGGAGCATACATGACTCACAGGATTTCTGTTTTATTTAAGTAATTCATCGATATGAAGGAAATACAGTTAGCAAGGATGACAGTAAAGGATGTTGATCTTTGTACAGCAGCATTCATCCTCAGCCTGCAAACTAGCATTCCTAGCGGCTGTGAAGTTACTAGAACCACCTTCCGGTGATGTAGTGCTGTCAGGAGGTTGAAAAGAAATGTTGGTTTAGTTTAATTTAAAGAATGTAGGTTACTGAACCAAAAAACATCATCAAACCACTCAAAAATCAAAATCACTATAGACCCTTCAGTGCATGAAATAACATTCATAACTGTTAACCTTTGGTTATGGTTTGGTTATGGTTGGTTAACCTTTGGCATGATAAATTAACACTGGTGTCATTTAAGAGCCTCCTCTTCCCTTAAGTTAAATAAGTAAACTATACATTTGTTCAAATCTTTAAGATGATCCCTGGTAAAATTAAAAGATCTTTAACCACTTTCATAATTAGAACAATCCTCTTTCCATCATTTAAGAAAAAGGCTGTTCAGCTATGAGAGTAACTCCAGAAATGGCCCTGAAGCCAGGCACAAAGAAGAAATAAAACCAAACTACTGAAAACTGGAGAACTTGACATTCAATTTACCAAAATTTTACAAGTACTGTGATTCTACTTATATAAGAAGGAGCTCTAAAGCAACATATTGTGATGCTGTTTAGTTTCTTTCTTTATTGCTAATTTCAGTGCAAACGTACTAGGCAGTTTTGACATGTAGTGGCCTTATCATCCATCTTATTTTCCAATACGAAGGTGAGAAACCAAAAGAGCAAACAAAAATCAGTAGATGCTTTTTTAATACTTAATAATCTCTCAGGGAGAAAAAAACAAAACAAACAATAGAAAAATCCTGCATGTTTAAAAGTGTAAACAGTACATTATCATTTATTTGTAAACTAATTCTAGAAATTCAGGTATTCTATATTTTCTTCACTTAAACATAGCTCCTGAAGAGCACCCCCCCATTTGCCTTATTCTCTTACATTTGTTTTTATGACAAAGGATAGATGTATACTTTCAGCCTTGATAAAAACCTTCTCCCAATTAACTACATGCAGTTGAGGACCATGGACTGGAATTACCAGCAGTTAGCTGCAAAAGCGCACACAGCTCACTGCCACAAACACAGAACAAGTCATTTACGTGCACCTTTGCTTTGCAACTGAAAAAAAAAAAAGCAAACAGCCTCTGTATCTCAGCACGGAGGTGCTTCAACCAACCAAGTGACAACTGTTTAGATCACTTCAATGTGGCTGCAAGTGCCAGCCTGCTCACGTGCTTCGCTGAAAGCACTTTTATCCAACCCTGCAATGCCTCAAAGTTCATGCACACAATCCAATACATTCTAACAAAGCTTTTTATGAAGTGCTAACTAGTTTTGTCCATAAAAAAGTATGCAAGCGCCTGAACTTTATTCCACCTGGATGGCTGGAGTCAGCCATCCATGCTGGCAGGTGAACACTACTCAATGCCATGCTCTTTGGATTGCTTTGGTTTTTTATATAGAATCTCAGTCTTCAGTAGTTCCCTCAAAAACCAAATATAAGTGAACACTGATTCTGCAAATTAAGCACCAACAGCTTCATGTTCTGTCTTGCATTTCTACAGTCAATACGGTATGCAGTATTAACTGTAGAAATGCAAAACGTTGCCGTACTTTATTAAGCTACATCATACAAAAGTCATCTCTAAAAACAACCACCAAAGCAAACTAAAAATTGTTGATTCCCTAAACATTAATTAGCACATACTCAGTTTTTCCACCATCTTCTCTTTTTATTATCAACTTCCAAATGCTGTTTGATACGAGCTGTCTCATTACAGCTCTAAGAGAAACAGGGCTCCATACAAGCCTTAGATGGCTTTTTTTTTTTCTTCAGTGTGTTATCAATACCACTGAGTTAACTCTTGCCAGTAAGCACAGTACAAGAACCATAGGCAGTAATTCTTCTACAAGAATGAGTACTTTCTCAATCCAGAATGCTTGGGGCAACTTCAGGCTTGAGTCTTGCAAAACCAGGAACTCCTGATGTGAAAATTCAATGCACTGAAGGAAGGGCAGCAAGCTAGTAAATGTAGCAGCTAGGTTTTTCAAGAGGTTTGACTCATGTGATTTACAAAGGTTGAATTTCTTCTGCCTTATCTGTTCATCATAATTATTCTCAATTATTCCCGATGTGTTGCCAATCTGGCCTTCCTACTATTTATTTTGACCTCCTATGGATAGGCCCATAGGATGAGAATCAATCATGCAGAATAATTAAGTAAAGCAGTTGTGAGAACCTCCTTCAGAAGAAACATTGTTTCTAAAAGTTGCTGCTTTGAACTGAATTCAATTTACTGCTGGCTTAAGAATAACAACACTATTAAGGAAGCGATTTCTGCAAAAGTAAAAGCATTTGGAGCTTCAGCAAGAATAATACCGAAGATTAGAATCCCATTCCTCAAGTCTAACAATCTTTTTAACCCTTTCCAAGCCAAAATTAATCAAGTATTTCAGTTTATGTGCCAATATTCAGTACTGCTTATGCGAGATGCATGGTGCGTAATGCATTAATGACTTCCCACAAGGACTTCTGATGCTGCATGTGTTCTGAATGATCTTCAGCAAATAAGATAGGCTTCATTCTTCAAAACTGTCCATTTTTGTGCTAGTTTTTGGCATCTGAGTTTTTCGGTTTTCGTCTTAAAACAACCAAGGTCTAGCTCTTCAAAATGTGATTTCACTTGTCACAGTGAAAAATTTAAGTTCTGGTCACCTCCAAATAAGGTATGTATTAATATTTGGAACTTTCAGGTCCTCATCAAGAAAGCAACACAGAACCCATATTACAGACAGCTTTAAGAATCCCTCACCCTACCTGATTACATCTCATTTGCCTCATGAAAAATGAAACTGTCGTACTTATTTGTACTATAATAGAACTCAGCAACAAACAAATCATCGCGTATGTTTTCATGTGCTACCATTTAAATCTACCCGCCGTGTGCTCCAGGAAAAAAAAATAAATCTTACCGCCTTCCAGTTATAATAGGCAAAAAGTCTTCTGATTTGGCTTCGACGACTTTAAACATTACTTTCTGCAAATCTGAAATTCCCACAGCCATGTCTTCGAGCATCCCTGCTTCTTCACCTGTATGGAAAGATTACAGAAGTTATTTAACAGAGAAGACAGATCAGTCACTGAATAGGTTACAGTAAGGCAATGCAGGGATTATACTTTCCAGTCAGTGCATCTAAAAGTCACAGCCTGAAATCCACATTAAAGTAACCTACATAAAAGCAGGCTGATTTTAAGAACTGCTGACAATTCTCTGTGGCCTAGATGATAACAACGAGTATTAAGCACCTCTGAAAATCAGCCTGTTCTATATGTGCATGGAATAACTTCAGAAAAGCCTTTTTTTGTCTGTTCTAAAAGTGTTCTTAAAGACTGTCCTGCTGATGGAGGACAAAGGTTTTAAGAATAACAGTGAATATTGTGTAAAACGAGTCTGATAGCAGTCTCCAAGTGTGGAGATGCAATTGCCTATGCAGCAAAGACCTGCATAAATGCTAAATCCTTCTACTTAATCAAAAATCTCTATTCTGGGGAAGCATTCCAATACATCTAATTCAAACCATTCTGAAACAAGCTGCAATTTCTCTCTCCAAATATCTTTTAAATATATATCAAATGATGGAACCTATAACAATTTAGGCATTAAATAATTTCCAAGGTATCTTCACATCACCAGTAATGACATAGAGCATAGAAGATCGTCAATAACTACTCATATGTTCTGTTTGGGTTAGCTTTATAAACCTACTTTGGGTCAGGTCAAATGCCTTTGCAAACAGTATCTATCAAAATCAAGAGATCCCCTAGCTGTACTGATGAAGCAAACCTCCTGTATTTAACCCACTGCAGTTCAGCACTCTGCATCAGCTACTGCTCCCTGAGAGAGTGAAAATAAATTAAGTAATTTATGATATATTGCATTGACAGCAGTGTATCAGTGGCTTTAACTGTGTCATGATATGGAAGCCTATGTTCTCTTCAAGGTAATATTTCTTGATTAAATAAACCAAGTTTCTGGAAGCAGAACCAAGGTAAAAATCAGAAACTCCTGGGTAAACATCTGGTCTGCATGCATAAGGAATTTTGTCCAAGAACTCTACTTACTATATGTGCTTAGGAGTCCTTCATATTGAACAAGTAATCCAACAGTATGAAGTTGTTGCAAAAATCCTTGATCATGTAAACCTGTGTGCAGCTTGATTATAAACCCACAGACCAATCCAGCAAGCTATAAAGACAATAAAAAATGTGAAATCACATCAGTAATATTTAGATACTTCAGAAAATAACTTAGGTATTCGTACTTAGTGACTACATACATTATTTCATATTAGTTTATTGGTGAACCACTTTGTGGTATAAAAATAAGTAAAATATTCTCTTATTTAATATTGCATACACTTTTTTTTTTTTGGGTTGTACTATTTACACTGGCATAAATGAAACCAGAACCTTCCTTAATAGAATATAAACATGTAAGGATGTGAATTATAACAGATTTTGATGCAGGCTGGCGCCTATTGCAAACATCTCCTTGCTCATCACACTAACTCCTAAACTATGTCAGGAAAAATACACAATCTTGAGGGAGAAATTAGACAAGTCATTTAGAGGCAAGCTATCTGGAAGGCACCATCTACAGGAGAGGTTCAAAAGAACTTCACCTATTTACCATGAGAAGACTAGTCTGAGGAGAGACATGTTGACAGTCTTCAGACACATAAAATACTGATTCAAACTGGAAACAAATGATCTATAATTCATTTCCAAGGTGACCAGGAGAAAAATTTCTAGCTTGAATAACAGCCAGGAACATTCAGGCTAGACTTGAGATCCTTACAGGTAAGGGTACTGGTACAGATAATCTGGGAGGACTGTGTCAATAGCTTTATGGATCCTTCTTTGTGCAAAGGGGATAGATTATGTAAGATATTTCAGTTTACTGCAAACCTATTTCTGTGACTCAGTTACTATGGATTTCCACTTACTATTGGTTTTTCTAACACACTATAAAATATTTAGGTGGATGTAATGGAAAATACATGAAAAAGTTGTGTTCAACTGGGAGGAAAAAAAATCAGCAAACCAACACATATGCAGGCATAGTATGTTCAATTACAGCAACACTAATAACACCAAAAATAGTCACCACAGTAGAGGATAAGTGACATAAGACAACCTACTGCTTGACTAAAGACGATGTCTCTCCTCAGGGTCAGCATCAAACATTGTGGCAAACCACAGGCAAGCTCCTGGAGCAGAACAAACGCCATGGACTGCTTTGCCCTAGTGACCACCTCTCCCATGCAATCCTTCAGCGTAATCACCAGGGGATAAAGCTGCTCATACCAGTCACCTAGAACAAGACAGATCATTAGTTCCAAAACAGTCAAGTTGTAGAAAAAAAATCTGCTTTCAGACTGGAGAGTGAGCTGCAGTAGAACGTCTTAGACTTTTGGTGACACTACAGCTCTATTCTAACCATCGTGGGTCTGCAAAAATGAGAGAAACAACTCTAGCTTACCGCTGAGACAAGGGATATTTTTCCTAGCAGACTGAATTTCTCTGTAAAGCCTGCACTGAAGTGTTGTACACAGAGTATTTTGGGGTAAGAGTGAAAACTCATTTAGCGTGACATGAATATGACGGAGAATCTCATCTTCTATCTAGCACTGACAACTCAGATCTAAGTAAATGAAATGCAGTCAAAAAAGAAAAAAACAAACTCAGAAAGAGCATATATTGAAGAAAGAGTGGGTGCTGGAAGGCAAAACAGAAGAACAAATAGTTACCTGGGAAGGATATTACCTATTTAATGTATAGGCTGGAAAGACAGTAACCTTCAAGTCACATTCATTTTTCTTTTTAGTTTCTGTCTGTGTTCTCTTTAAATAGAGATATTGAACTCATTATTTTTTTTAGTCACTCTGAGCAGAGAGATTTCAAACAATTCTACAAAATGTTTTGCTCAGTTAAAATGTATGTTAGGAATATCAGGAAAAAACAGGCTATTGAAACATACGAAAAGATGGGACCTCTGAACATATCAGAAATGATAGGAAGTGATAACGAGGAATGGAGGAAAACTAGAATAGCTTACTAAAACTTGCCCAATTACTCAACCTGTTCCTGAATTTGTCGAGATTTAATAAAAGCAGACCTGCACTATAGTTATCTATGGTTTTGCCCACCCCTCTACAATGAGCAAATAATAAAGAAAAAAATGTTCTTTTTCAGAACGTGCCTCTCTTGCTTTCATTGTTGTAGTGTCAAAAGAAAAAAACCTACACTCGAGAAAAATCTATATAAAAACAGGGAGCGTAACTGACCTAATACTGTTCATCACTAAGTTATTTAATCTGTAGATTAGCATAATTAAGAATCAATGATAATAAAAATTTGTTCAATTTAAACTGTAATTATGTGGAAGATAACTGCAATTTTTTTCTTGTAACAGAATCTGAATTGGGTCAGCTAGAGGCTCATTAGTACTAAGAATTTCTTTAAACAAGACCACATAGCTGCCTGCTGCAAAGTTAATTTGGCCATGCGACGGAAAAATATGGAAATGAATAAAACTGTAGCCAAGACAACAAGAGGACTTTGAAAGCCAGGAGAAACCACAAAAAATGAAGCTGCAGGAAGGAATGAAGAGGAATTAAGACAGAGTGGTCAGAGAGAATAACTTGGATTGCTTTGCGAACAATGCCTATGTGATGAGACAAACTGTGTTTTAACAGAGGCATACATATTTCAGTGGAAAAAATAAAGACTGAAGAGCTGTTCCCTCGAAAAGCGCAGTTATCAAGTTATAGCCATCATGAACCAAACAGATCATAAGCATCTCCAGTTCCATCCTGCAACAAGGAGCTGATTTTATACAAAAATATTGATAACAACACATGCCAGCATCTGGTTTACACATTTTAAAGACTACGAGAGCTTGCAGAGGAGAGCTACCAAGATTTAAGGTTTAATCTTCATAAGCCTATAAAAAAGATGAAGCAGTAATTTGATTTCTGTTCTTTATGAAGAAAAAATGAAGAGTAAAGGGGATCTGTATTCTAGGGAATAAAAGCGAAAGGATCAAAGGCTGGAGGCTGCTGTGAGACACATTCAAATTTATAAACACAGCAGAAAACTGGAAGTCGGGCTAGGTTGACCGGGCCACCTAAATTCTTCTTTCTATTCTTAAAATATACTGATTTATTAAATTAATCAATAAATAAATGCCATGAAAAGCAGAATGAGATTAAAACACTATGTGCATTAAATCTGTGCACAGGGCATAACTGATAAAAATAACATTTTTAGTCTGCTTCTCGCTTGAGCAAATAATTGGATGAAATCTCTGGGTATTCCCCATTTTTCTTACAAAGAGTAGCACAACCTAAGCTGCAGAAGCATGACCACTTTCTTAAGGATAGAAAAGTAGACCTGAAGGTAGAGCCAATCTGCCCCAAAGCAAAGTTGGACAGACAAAGCCAAGTACATTGGCACCCAGGGCAAGAGAGAAAAAGATGAATTTGTAGATCTAGACACATTTTATGTGCACGCTTTTACAACTTAGGTTATGGGGAGAGGACTAAGGAGATTCACTAACATTTCTTCACAAAAGAGTGGGTCACATACCAACCATAAAAGTCAAGTAACATTGATATCTTATTCTACCAAGTTACCCCTTAATCTGACACTCCACACAGTACATTTCTGCTTCTTTAGGAACATAACTTGGTACTTGTCCTCAGTGAACTGCATTCCAGAATTTCAGTGCTCTATTTCGTCAACATCCATTCTAGTCTTACTCCCATGATGCTTAAAGCATCTCCCAGCTTTAATCGTCTGCAAATTTTATGAGAAACATCTATATTTCATAAGCCAAGTCGGTAATGAATATGTTGGATAATACTGGACTGAGAACAAATCTAAGTGGATTTTACTTCATACAGCCTTCCAGAATGCCAGTGAACAACTGATAACTTTATTGTGCTTTAATTTTCTGAATTATTTGTCATGATCCCTGTGCTAGGTAGCTTCACAAACATTTCCTCAGAATTTCTGTAACACTGTTAGGAAAGTAATTCTTGTAAAGACAAAAGTTGGAAATATTTTATCATATTACCAGCACAAGTAATGTCAGAATTTGTCAGTTCCTCTTGCACTAAGAAAAAATTCTAAGATTTGGAGTACTCAAGGCCATTTTCTTCATTGAATGACAGTCAAGGTAACTATCTTAAAAATAGATCCTACCAAATATTAATGCTCCAAAGAAAACAGTGACATAATATTACTCTACAGAAAGCTTTACTTTCATATGCACTTTGCTTTGTAGAAAGCATTAAAAATCCTAAGTTTGTAGGAAGCCTTACCTGAATGGCTAAATAAATGAGAAATCATTTTATTTTAGAGTATAAAATAGATTTGCACTTGACAACTGGAAAGAAAATACAATACCCGCATTTGTAATAAAATGACCTAAACCAATCACTTAGCTCCCTAGCCTACAGTGAAAATTCCTGCTTATCTTTAGTAAAAGATGTCCAACCCCCAGAAGGTGGAGCTAGTTTGCAAATAAAAAAAGGGAATACACAGCTACTTGAGAACAGAATATTTACAAATAGGTATATTTTCAGGTTTGTCCTTTTATTTTAAAGTAAGATTAGTGTTCTAAGATTAAAAAAAAGTGCATAATAAAACAAGTTATTTGAAGGAACAACTGTAGAGAAACATATTCATAAATGCTCAATCATTGGTCTGTGTTAAAACTCCGTATGTCTGTTCTTATACCGGACATCCAGATGCAAATATTCCACTGAGGATATAAAACAAGGTTGTTCATTAACAACGCGCAAGTCTGTGTATGAGAAAAACAGCAAATCCTGCAGCTTTGAAGTTGCTCCTTGAAATTGAGAAGCACATTCATTAGAAAAAAACAACAAAAAGCATTGTATTTTGAGGCCTATATAAAATGCAATAGACTTTGGAAAAGGTAGTACTTATATGCAAAGGATAGCATGGAATACTAATAAAATGTAAGAAAAAGTACATGTGAAAATGTACTGTTCTAAATTCATGTTTAGATTGTCCTATTTTACCTTTGCACAATGCAACCCATGTGTGAAGGTACTGCTTGGTTACAAGACCACCTTTCCATACCTAAAAGAGTTTGGGAGATGTTCAAGACGCCCTGCAACTCACTCTTCGTGAGAAAACCTGCAATCAACTCAGCATCAGCTACTGCTGAAAGGAGATGCCAGGAGGATAACCACAGCTCGGGACCTCTGATCCTGCAGAGGCTAACAATAGCCTTGCAGAATCATATCAGGAAAGGAACTGTAAAAATTGTTTATGTTCCTAACACATGCAAGCACTTACACAAAACACTGACTTTCAGATATCAAATCTACCTAAAATTCAATTTGCAAGATATAAATCCTCAATGAAGTGGACAAGAAGTCTTTCAAAAAGACTGAAGGATTAACTGAATGAATAAACATTTCAGAAAGGTCATTAGGATCAAGATAAACTACAAGTAGACTACAGGATGACTGTCATGTTGCCAGCATGACAAGGGCAGCCTGTCCTGTTTGAAATAATTAGCATCCAAACAAAGGTATCAAAAGCCTAGTGATGAGGCAAGAAAACTCAGATCTCAAAAATCATGCTAGTGAGCCTTTGGATAGGAAACTAAAGCAAGGTGTGAAAGCCAGACACGTTAAAATGGAAAACAGAAGGATAAAACTAGAAGAAAACAATCGCTATATAGTTATCATAAGATTAAAACAAGAGTAAGACAGTACAAGTGGAGTACTCCACCTCCATTGCTAACAAAGAGTTGGGGAAGTTCAGTTTAGGATGGGATTCTTCAGTCTCATTCTCTCAACTTGCCCGCACAGGCAAATGGCCCGTTCAGCTCCCAGCTTGTCATTCTACATGTTAATATTCAAGCCGCACGTGAAATTTGATTAAGTTTGGCAGAAAAGTGACCTCCTGCTCTTTTCAAAATCAAGCCCACTGAACTGTTCATTGAAATGTGCCGATGATCAAACAGGAAGAGCCTAAGGCTGTGCAATAGCACTTCTATCTTGTTTTATCCTGGCAACACAGGAAAAAAGCCAATTCTATCATTCCTGTCCGCGTCACCTGAAAATCAGTGGATATCTTTGATGGCTTTAATTTACCTCAGAATTTAAATGGTATGAAGTTACAGACTAAAAATGAAATTAAAGCAGAAGAATGCACAACATCTGGCTTTTAAAGGAACAGAGAACCCTAAAAACTTCTGGTTATGAAGTTACGGGCAGCTACTGAAGACTTAAACATTTACTGTAGCTAATCATTCCCTTAATAAAAATATATACATAAATAAACATATATATAAATATATATAAAGCCCAGGATGGAATTGAAATAACAGGTCATGTAATGTGAATTTATTGCCATCACAAATTGAACATGCTAGTCTAAATCTAATGGCTGAAAAGAAAAAAAGCCAGCAAGACAAATCAACCAACCCAAAACTGAAACAATCCCCTCAGAAACAGCTGGCGTAAATTACTGCAGAATGCAGTCTGAATTTACTCTTTCAGGACTGGACCATGCTCACTATTTCTTTGTTTTCCTCTTAGCTCTTGCAGTTATTTAATTCAACTCAGCTTTGAGTTCTTTGAAAAGGGATGAGGTTTTATCCTTGTAACTCTGCAATATTTCTCACTTCTCAGTAGAACATCACAAAACTAAATCTTCCAGGTATTTCTGCAGCCATTGTAACAACAGTTGATCACGTAGTTCTGGTGCTGACGGACACAGTTTTAAGATCATGGAGATTTATCACTCCATTCAAATCATCTGAGATTTTCTGTACTGTCGGAAGAACTAAGAAAAAAAGTTGAAACCCACTAACTATATTTATTTGTGTCTCCAAAATTTTGGTCTCACTGAAAACAGGAAAAGAAAGTGATGGCAACAACAAAGTTAAAACTAATGTAAAAGACTGAAGATATAGAAATAACATATAAACATTTCTCTAGAAGTGTTACGCAACAAATATTCTGACATCTTCTATAAGGAAATAGTTTGTTGAATCAGTCTGTCTTTCCCTTATTTGTGAGCTTCTGTCAACAGCTTAATTAGCAATAGCAAATATTGCTGTAGTGGTTGTCTTATATTCTGGGCTACATACAGCTCAGCTAATGAACCTACCAAAAGGAGAAGGAAGACTGAGAGATTAGCAGGAAACGGAAGTGGAAAAATAGATGTAGTACATTAAACTTTGGAAAAAGAGCTGATGCAAAGAATTACAGAAAACAAGAAAGAAAAATTTGAGGAAAAGTAATGAAAGAGCAACTTTTTCAGTATTTCTCTTTGTTTTCTCAATATAAATAGCACTTGTTAACCGAGGAACACATTAAGGGAGAATTTTTCATCTTCCCAATTAAACGATCATTTTAAGTAAAAGCTGTTCTTCTGAAGATGCAAGCAAAATCACACCATTTTATTTCACATTTCTATTAGCAATTGCATTTGGATGGATGCAATTCCCTGGGGCACTGAAAGACAGAAGAATTCAATCTAGACTTCCCGAGTCCTCATCAGGTATAGGATTATTCAAAAAATAAATTAACATACACAGTCTGTAGCAATTGTGGCTATGAACAGATGTTTTCCTTCATTTGAGTTATGAAATATGGCATCGTTCCCCAGGTACTCATCATAACTTACACTGAAAGTTACCCTTGACCAATTAATCTGCCCAGCAGCTTAGTTTTTGACTTCATATTTCACTCCAGGCAAAATCCAGGCGCAATCACAATGTCAGTTTAAATTCTTTGAGATAACTTGGTTATCTTTGTATGTGGCAGATTAGGAAGTACTCAGAGCCAGTGGAAGTTGAATTTGATAGTTCAGATGGAGGAGTACAAAGAGCAGCTCATACCACCACAGATAAACATAGACATCTGTATAAACCTAAGAATGAACTGTTGCATTTGGGATCTCTAATTCTCCAGGACATGCTTTCACATTCTGACTCCAATGAAAAACGATAAGATGAAAATAAAGAATTCAATGCTGTCAAGTAATTCTCCAAAGAAGAAAAGTCTTGAGTTAAAAAAGGTAAAAAGTTCTCTTTTAAAATCCAACTACTCTTCCTGATTTATCCCGCAGAGAAATCATAATCCTGCAAGTGATGAAATCACAGCATGTTACCTTGGTAAGTGATAACTCAAATTCAGTCTTAAGAGTAAACTCAAAAGTCAGACTGCATGAAAAGTTAGGCTAAGAAAGGTATAACTCATATTGAAAGCTAACTAAAAAAAAATGGTGCCACAAGCATTTCTGATTAAAGAAAATTCAATGCTACAAATACAGCCATGTTGGGAAAAAAAAAAAGAGTAAGATCATTCAATGTCAATATAGAGACTGCAAATATAAACCTATGTTCACAAGCCTCAAATGCATTTAATGATAACATATGTAGTTACAGGAATATGTTATTGCTCAAAAATATCAAATTACCTTCATAACTTTTTCTACCATCTAAAATGAATGCATGATGTATTCTTAGCACTCTTCATTGTTTGTTAGATGCTACACAAAGTTCTGTATTCTAACAGACAGGTTCACTAATATAAGGAAACATTTTATCGCATACTTTAAGGTGCATTTTCAAAAATTTGATCAAGTTCTGGGTATTCCCCATTTTTCTTACAAACAGCAGCACAACTTTTCATAGGATCAGCTCCAGAACTGAAGCAGTTTCAGATTCAAAGATCTATCTGTGCCCATACATTCGGGCATTACTCAACCTGGTTATGCTCATTTTATGATATAATATATATGCACATGATATTGCAAACTTCACATGAGCGTGTTGCTTGTGAATTGAATGTAGTATAAAATTCTAATATTTAAGAAAAATCCCACTGTTACTTTATATTTAAGAGAAAGTTATGAACCACTGCAACTAGTCTTCAAATATAAAATGAGAAGATTTAAGGCTTAATTTAATTTTAACCCCAAACACAGTATCTCCATTGTACGTAGGTGCTTCTTTATGTCAAACTTGAATGAAATGCAGAGAATAACAAAACAAAATCATGCTTTCATGAAGAGGTCAAGCATGAGAAAGTCCCCCCACAAATCTCCTACAGTGAGCACGTGTTCAAGTGTTGCAAAACACTCCACACAACTAAACAGATGCACCGATTCCACTGTCACATAAGGGCACTGGTACTAATTCAAGAGGCATACAGAAGACCCTGAAATGTGAGGTACATTTATAAGAGAAGTTTACCTCAGTACCATAAGCCTATGTCATCTCCAGAAGACAACTTCTTAGTTGAAAAAAAACACAATATAATTTCCTAACCATTACAATCGTCATTATTGCTTAACAAGAGGTATTCTATTAGATAAATTATTATAATACTTAAAAGGAAATGTAAGGACTTTTTATTTTGTGAGCTAAAAATTCCAATGAATGTGAGACTGAATCAAAGCTAAGAACACTGTTGTTGTTGTTTGTTTTTTTTTTTTTTACAACTGTAGTGAAACTCAAATGGTTCTAGTTAAGTACATTTCATGCCTTATACTGAAAAACAGATTTTCAGGGAGTTGAAACTAGTGAGGGAAAACTAGTAAACATTCATCTTGCTAAGTGTTTTTGCCTGTATGAACAGAAGGAATAAGAAAATGAAGAACAATCCTAAATCATAATTTTATAAGATTGGATTAAAATAGTAGCATCAATCCCAATTTTTGTTCCTTAGATCAATTGGAGTACTGAAAAAAAACAGCACGTGACTCTCGGTACAAACGTACTGTTAGTAACAGGAAATTTCTGTCAGTGTACTACACCTTTACCTGCAAAACATAGCTAACTGGCATCCCAAGTTTCAGCTAATAGTAGAAAAATAAGTTAACACCAGGAGGAAAGAATTAGGCACAAGAAAAATGGATTTTGTTCTTTTAAACAAAATCAGTGTGGATGAGTTCATTTTCTTTCAAGTTGACAGTTAGATCTGCCTCACCATTAAGATTTTTATATATTCTTATCTACAGGTCTGTGGAATGTAGAAACCTTCTTTGAAAGAAGCTACTTCTGTTGATAAAAGCTTGTACCTGAAATTTGATAAACCAGACTACCACCATTGAAAGCTATGACCGTGCAAATCTTTTCTATCAGCAATCTCAAAGATACTATTGACTCATCTCATTTTTCAGTGTCTTTTTCCATTTATATTTACACTAGTCAATGGTTATTAAAAAAAAAAAGAAAAAAAGAAAACAAAAAAATCACACCAAAAGGTTGCTTACCACCTGCATTCTTGCAATCTGCTGCTGAGGGGTCAATTTCACCGTCTTTAACATTGCCGCTGCTGTCTTTTTCAAGCAGTTTGTCCACCATGGCAATAACACAGTTTAAACTCTTCCCCACATTGGCCCACACCCTGTCCTGAAAAGAGCATAATATAATCACTGCACATTACTGAAGAAGGATAAAGAGACAAAGCCAACTTCCTACCAAAACATTAAAATGGAGACAATTTCCACAAATACTAGGTGTGAGCATATTACCATTTTTCTCATTCTACAGGCAGTTTAAGCCTTTTTCATGGACTGAATGACAACTGTAATCATGTTTTTTTTTTTTATGTTAAAAGAAACATAGTTCAAATTCTGTATGAAAATGCATGCAAAGTTATCTGGTTTAGGCTCACTCACAAGGAACTGAGCTGATTGTCTGACATTATACGCTAAGGGTAAAGACACGTAAGACCTTGTCAAATCAGATCCTGTGTGCAATAGATATTCTGCCATGATACTTGACAACCTCTTTTTAATAATTTAACATATCCTCTATTTTATCACATGATGTAGTCTGTTAATACAGATGTAAAATTAAAAGATAAAAACTAAGTTTGCAGTCATGACACATGCGAGGTACCATCTGAGGTAATTTCAGTTTTGTCTTGCACCTCTCACAAGGGTGCAGTCATGAGTTGTTCACTGAGTTTATAATAAATATGAGAAATACAGAAATAATAGTGTTGCAGAAGAAAATCTGTGCAAGCAGAAAAGGAGAGAGAATGTGGAGAATAGATACAGGCAGGGTCCCATCACGGGCTGGATGGTGCAGAAATCAAAGCTGTCGCACATAGACTGAAAGGGCAGAATTAAGAAAAAATAATGCAACCAAGCCATGCAAGAAATGAAGGTGAACACAAGACTAATAGTCAAAGAGTATAAAAAAACCCAGAACAACACACATACACATGCTTTACTAAGTCATTCTGATGCTGATACAGAGCAATCAGCTTGCTTGATGGTTAAGAATGGAAATATGCAATCAATACTCGTTTCTTCTTCACGATAACCAAAAGTTTAAGGTACACATCAGGCTTTAAGACAAAAACCGAGCTGCAAAAAGACAGTGTGAGAGAAGGGCAAGGAAAGCAACTGAAAACTCAAAGAAATATCACAGTTCCATGTAAGCGGTAACACTCGAAAGTTGGGTGAGAACAAAGGAAGAACTACTACTAAGGCAAACTTATTTCATGTAAGATTTACTTCCAACTACATGTCACAGTTCTCAGGCCAGTCTCTGACACCAGCAGAGGGATCTCACCTTTCTACATTCCCTCCACTTGAGGGCACACACACCCTGTGACAAATGGGTATTCTGCCTTGAAGGACACGACACAAATCTACAGATAGAGAAGCATCTACTTGCTGGAAACACATGGCAACACAGTTCCTCTCTCTCCAGCTCAGAATTCAGGGGAAAACTCAGAATTCGAAGGAATTGGTAAGGCTGCTGCGAGGGCGAGTGAGCCAATGTACAAGTGGTAATAAACTGTATTTAATCCACAATAGTTTTGACAAGTACTGCATGTGCAATGCAACAAGTGGAAATATCTGTGCTTGTACACATGAAATATACTGTTAAATATGTGACTATCTGAAATTCACATGCACAGATGCAATTAAAAACCAAAAATATAGGACAGGAAGAGATCCCTTCATGAATTTAATCCTCATGCATGTGCCTAAAATATTTCAGAAAAATGTTCACAGTATGGATGAAATGATTGTTTTCCAGTCCCCACAAGCATTAGTCTTGGGAAAACAGGTGAAGAGTAAAGAAATGTTACAAATAGTAAAAATCCAAGCTCAAATGAGCTCTAAGTTTTACTGGAGAGTGGCAGAGAACATCAGTCTTTATAATCACTGAAGTTGCTAAGGTATATGAACTCAAGTTATTCAGCTCAGCTGGAGGAACATAATTTCCCTTTCCTCCCTCTGCTGGGGCAGTTCAATCCTAACACAAACACTGCTAAGCTCTTAATAAGCATCTGGAGTTACTGCACAAGCAATACAAATAAGTGCTTTAGTTCATTTAAGAATGAACACTTCTCCATGTAAACCAACTTTTAACCTAGAATTAAGATGATGTCTATAGAATATTCACACAAACATTCCCTGAGGGTTAGAAGTGAGATTCATAAACATCTGTTGACAGAAAGCTCATTTTTATTATCACACATCTGGCCATCACACGAGAGCAAGCGAGACAGAGCAAAAGCTTGTTGTCCCAGAGCTCTTTTTCTTCAGATACAAGGTTCTTATGATTCAAAGTTACCACTATATGCAGACACAAATAGATGTATCTATCATTTGTGGTGATATTATACTGTCTACATCAAAGGTGGCCTCATGGTAAAGAACACATCTTGAGTAACATTTTTATTTCCAATGAGTGAAAATCAAGTGACTCTGTGGTTCTTTTACATGAGAGGCAGTACATAAGTTTCACATTCCTTCATCTCCCTCGCCTTTCACATGTTTCCCTGTAGCCTAGCACATCTTCCATATTCTTAAGAAATATATTTTCCATTTGCCTATAAAAAGTGTCACAAATGACCATTCTGCAGCACGTGGCAGATGAAAACACAAAACACATACAATCTGTCTTATAAGCTTTCTGCATCAAGTTAGGAAGGGGAAGAAAATAATAGTTACTTCTTCATAAATCAAAATGCTGAGGCCCTAAGTTCATCAACAGGATGCTTCTTCCCCTACAGCAGCTTTCCCACCAGTTGTCACAGAGCTAACCGGGTGTTTGCTCCTGCGGTGTCAAGAACCAAGAGAAATAAGGTTTTTGGTTCATTCATTTCTGCCTCTTTAAACTCAGAAGTCAAACTAATGACAGGGAAAAAATGTTCAACAAGGCCTGACTGTCAGGACAAAGCAGACTGGGATAAATCAATGGCATGTTGACATTGAGCTGTATCCTTTCACATACAACACTACTGTTGCACACTTCACTTGGGCAATGTCTTGACGCAGCAAATTCATCACTCAGTGCTACGGAGACACTGTGTTTTTGAGATGCAACTTGGGTTCATATCAGTGTATTATATTAAAGCCCTTTAGAGGTGTGCTCATAGATAAAGCAAGTATTTTAACTAACGTTCACGATTAACATTAAAATCCTGTCCTAATATGACAGTGCTTTGGAATGGAAATCATACATGGGTCAGTACTTCAGAACAATATCTGAATACCATGCCAATATTTGTAAATAATTTATTGGAAATGATATTTTATGGTCTTTTCAGCTCCAGTCATGTTAGGCAGCCCGTCAGAAATGTAGAGCAGAAACAGCTCCAAGGGGCGACGTGCCTACCTTTTCTTGTATAATGCATGACAACATGCTCTGTTCCCTCCCAGGTTCTAGGATAGCAGAAGCAGCTGGCAAGAGAAGAGGAGAGTATCTATCCAGAGGCAATCTAATACTCTCAAGTTAAATATTTTTCCTTCAACAGCACTGCTGTACTACTGCCTACGTACAGCGCACCAATATAAACAGCTCAATCCATACTGCTGTCAGCCACACTGGAATCAATGTCTGTACTTGATATCAAAGCAGAGGTACAGCACAGTACTGCTACGGCGAAGAGGAAAGCTTTCTGGGAAACACCACTCACACAATGAAAGGGCACTGTGCACAGTTAAGAAACTGGGAACTATTCCTTAAGATAAAATTGGATGCCAGGGAAGGAGATCTTCACAAGTTGTTTTTGTGATGTTTGTGGGATAATACCATCTTTGAAAGAAGATGGAACGGGGTCGGGTCAAAGAGTTGTTGGACATGATTTAGATTTTGGACAACTGCAAAATAGAAATCTGAGCTACAAAAACAACTCAAGGTAATAATGGAGAGAAAAAAGCAGCAAAGGAGAATATAGTACCCTGCATACAAATAATTTTCTTGTTTTTTAACTGGCTTTCAGAGTACATTAAGCATTTTTTTCAAATTTTATGTGATTATTCTTACTATTTCCAACACAATAATGCCAGCTTGATCATTAAAAGTCACATTATTAATTACCTGCATTTTAATAAAGAAATAAATATCAGTGGAAGCCTAACGCCTAATCTTCAAATCTAGAAAAAAGACAACATTTCTTTAAGATTTATAATGTTTGATATAGACTCAGACTCAGTTATTAACTCAGAAAATATCTAGGGATGTACTTAAATTTAACCAAGCAGGTAATTTTACTAATTCAGCAAGAAAAAAATCCCAGTGCTGTAAACTAATGCATTCCTGTGATTTAGTAATTAGGTGCAAATATCTGGCAGAAAAATATCAATAAAAAGTCAATAATAAAATATAGTTCAGCCAGCTTCTCTGCAACGGCAGAATTAGTACATTAAAATAAAATTTGCACAAACATTTCCATTCTCCCTTTTGTCAAATGTGTTGTGCTATTTATTTTACTGAATGCCTCGGCAGCTGCAATCAAACATTTTGGTTTAAATTTCAAGTAAAGAGAGACAGTTCTAGCAGCCAGATTGCAGAAAAAAACATGAAAAATGAATTCAAGGTTTCAAGTCAGCAGAGAAATAAAGGAATGAGTTGGTTATTTATCGTTTAATTCTCATGTCTTCCTAATGAATGGGCACAGAGATAATTGTCTTTTCAAGTCACTTTCTTCTTCTCTTATTTATGGTTTGGATAAAAGTTACCAGTCCAGTGTAGGTACTATAGCTCACAGTTAATTATTTACAACATAGATTAATATGCCTGAATCTTTTATATTTATGAGAATACAGTGATGAACTGAATACAGTATGAACCTGAACCGAATAAAAATAACTGGAGTTGGGGGTATATGGAACAAAGAAGCAGATCTTTTGTGAACACACCTACCAAATCATTTAATTTACAAAGTCTCAGCCACAAATAATATACAACTTTGAAAGACATACCAAGAAAGTTAAAATCTAAAACCCATGTTTGATTTGTTTTATGCAATCTCAGATACCTTCTAGGAACTAAGTCAATGGGAAATCAGCTCTGTTTTGCTAAGTCTTAACTCAAGCATGTTGAAACTATTTATGTTCCGTCTGGGCCAAAAAAAATCCCGACATCAGTGTATGCCTTTTCAACCTCCTTAAATCTGTCTAATCAAGAAAAAGAACTCACGTAAAAGTAAATAACACTTATTCTTCTGTTTAGACAAGAAGATATTCGTCATCCTCACTATCACGTGCTCCTCCAAGCCGCTGCACTGAAGCACACCGCAGTTAGGAAACTCATTTAAGTTAGTTTCAGGAAAGTATACCATTTTTAAATTCTACTAACTCAAAATATATTTGAAAAATGGTATTTAATACTTTTGAATTGCTTCCCCAACAAATTGTGACAAACTAACTAGGGCTTCCATTTGTTTCTGCTTGTTTTTAGGGTTTATGATTCGATACCAACCTAAAGTATTCCAGCTACTTACCCACTCTTCCTCATCATACTCAGAATGATGGGGTATAGAGTCCTGTCTTTTAACCTGAGATGGATGATCCTGATGCTTTAAGTCATCCCCCTCTTCTGCACTGTTTCTAGGCACAGCTGGTTTCTTGAGGACACAGCCAGGTCGGGCTGTATATAGTGCTAAAAGGGCACTTCTGACCAGCTGATCCTTAAACGCATGCACAAACAACTCTGTCTAGAGATAAACAAAACAAAAATGAATACAAGGTTAGGAAAAATAATATAACAGAGCATTAAAGCAATTACAACAGTGAATTATGCTTAGATAGGGAAGGTTGTGCTTCTGGTCAGCCCAAGGAACAGAAAGCAAAGAACAGCAAAAAATAAGGAACAATTCAAGAGTTTATATGACAACACATTCTTATCGCTCCAAGAATTGACTAACATCGTGAAGTATCTGTATTAGAAATTACCACCTTTTCATACAATCCTGTTTTTATTTAAGCTTCAAATTTTGCCTGCAGCAACGAGACCAGCTCTAAGAGTATCCAACTACTTCACAATCATTTATAGATGTCCAACAAAATCTGATTAACAAAACATAAAATCATAGAATGGGCTGGGTTGAGAAAAAACCATAGTGATCATCGAGTTTCAACCCCTCTGCTATGTGCAGGGTCACCAACCACTAGACTAGGCTACCCAGAGCCACATCCAGCCTGGCCTTGAATGCCTCCAGGGATGGTGCATCCACAACCTCCTTGGATTGAGATGTCCTTAAATAAAAAACACTTCACACTGTTGAAATTCAAGTATCTGCAAAAGCAGTGTTTCCAAATACAAGCTGTGATACTTATAGGTATCAGTCCTTCTGACCGATCAGACTTCTGAAGGAAGGAATCCTTGAAGGAATTCTTCCAGACTCAACACAATTACAACAATATGTTACTTACTATATAACAATATTACATAATTATTATATTATATAATTGTTACTATAACAATAAGATGTTGCTTACTGACAATCACTCTAACATTTTTAAGTTCTCCTTTTTTGACTGTAGCAGCTTGAAGTTTATCTTATTTTTAAAAACTACCAATCTCCCTGCGTTATTTCCTTTTATCACAACAAAGAAGTAAAAATGATAACGTCCATCCTTTCTGCATATGGTTTTATCTTTCAACATCTCCAACCTCTGTCTCTGTATATAACAGCATAAACCACTCAACTGTTATTTTCTAAGTCATTCTCAAGTTATAGTCAAGTTGCAATATCAAGTGTGATATATTCACATCCCTGAATTAATCTGCCCGAGATAAGTTAGCATTTCACATTTCACTAATTCTGCTGTATCACAACGCGAAAGACTTTTGGAGACCCCATAATAAAAAGGTTTTAAAAAGTAAGAGAGGATTGTAGTTCATATTGTTACAACATGCCATGTCACTATAATTAGATTTGTGCCAACTAGAATGGAAAATCCTCACTGTGTGAGCTTTTACATATCTTCAGTACAATGAAGGCGTGCAGAAAAAGCATGAAACAGATCTTACCCCTACAAGCAACTGGGTGTGCTCTTGGTCAACTTTTTTTTTTTATCCCGGTATTAAGACTGTGACTCAACTTTTAGTTTAGACCAACGACCTTCAAGAACTGCCTTTTGAAGAGCGCTGGTCCCCCACACTCAGTGTTTGCCATGCACACCTACCTCCTGCTGTCACACACATAGGGCCCTGTTTCCACTATTTTTCTAAAGGGTGCTGGCCCATTCTCATCATCAGCTGATGCAACCAATTGAAGCAGAGAGACTGAGGCACAAGCACACATTCCTTTTCATTACGTGGCAGCAATCACAAGCATAGCAGCAGAGACAGCTGAGGGAGTTGAGTTTAGTTACTTCAGCAATGGTCTTCAGACTTAATCTGTCTGAGATGGCAGGGTACATGCTGACCCAACTTACCACAGCCCAAACAGGTTACTGTACCCTCCTACCTCTGCTCAGGGGCTTTGGTTCACAGGAGACAATGAAACACTGTTTTTCTCATTCCTTCCACTCCATAATTATTCAAATTTATTTACCCTATCAGTAGGATTTAGTTGATTTCCTATTTACTGGACTGTCATGTACAGCTTCAGACAGTGAACTACCTTTGCACACACATTCTTAAATCAACAAGCACACATACAGTATATACCTGTAGGGTGATGAACCTAAACAGGCAGTTACACAGAGCTAGAAAATATTAGAAATAAAGATTGCCTGGCTAAGCTTCTTTCAACTCTTTCATGCTTCTTATGCAAAGTCCAGAAGACAGAGACAGAAAAAAAAACACCAAAAAAACAAACATAGCAAAGAAAAGAACAGGAGAAGGATTTGAGGGCGTTGGTTGATGGAACACTCAACATGAGCTGGCAACCCAGAAGGTCAAACGTATCCTGAGTTGCATCATGAGCAGGTCTAAACTAAAACTCAAAAGGTTTTAAAATAACAACCTTAGAAACATGAAGTCATGATTTTTTAAGTTAGCATCAGAACTTCTTCCGGACTTAATTTGAGATTCTTCTGTGATTCAGCACGATCAATACTATTTAACTCTCAGGCAATTTTATCAGACTCATTTTGCCTCTTCACTAATTTAGTACCTGAGGGAGAGGCTACTTAAATACAGACAATTTTCTTATTCGTAGCCCTTCAGGACTGCCTCATTGTAGTCTTGAAATTATCTATAAGACAATTTTGGCTTTTTGCACTTCCAGCCTCCAAATGGTACACACTTAGAGAACACAGTCTAAGCACTATCGCTACCAAACCATAGCAATCTCCTATAAAAATGACGTTAAGTTTTAACTGCAGAATTGTCTTCTCTCACACAGTAACAGGGGAGCTACTTTTTGTGGCTATTCTATAGTTCCCATCAAAATAGCCCAAACTACTTGTCTGTCATTAGAAACGACAATGCCATGGTTTTGTTTTGCTGACACCTTGCATCTCTCTTCCCCTACCACAGTCTGTCTGAGATCGTATCAGGTTTCTGCATCAGGAATGGCAAATTCAAAAAAAAAAAAGCTTTGAGTTTCAGAAAGCTGTAAGCACTGGACAATTTTAAGTCAGGAATGCCTACTATGACTGTGATACATATTAGGTAACTCTCTGAAAAGTTTAAGTAATTTAATTTAGATGTAAATGTTTTATAGGGAAGAAAGTGTTTTAGAAAAGTAGGTATGGAAGTCTTTTTTTTCTTGTATAGAAACTAAAATTCTACTGTAATTAAATTCCATTCACAGATTAACAGCTATCAGCATTTAGCTACATTTTCTTACAGTTAAATGCAGCCAAATTTACAGATCACTATTTATAGAATTTTATTGAAGCCACAAAACAAGTATATACAAAGAAATGCAAACTTTCAAGTTTCTTCAGATACTTGACTAAAAAGTATTTCTGTAAGTAAAGATTGGCATAGCTGGAAAATGAATGTATCTAGACTTCTGCAAGCTGCAAATGCTGATACACTTGTCAACAGCTAATGGCTTTTTAAATCAATTAACAGAAAGTGCTGATAAAAGATTAGTTTCAGAAAAAACTGTACAGTAAGTTTGGAATCATATATGGAGAAGTAAAATCATAATAGAAATATTAGAAAATAAGGTCAATAAAATAAGGGGTGAAAATATTTTCACTTCCAATGCATGCAGCCAGTCCTTCCATTTCTAATAAAATTACTTGGCTGTAACTCACATTTTACTACTACCTAATGTTTGGAAATAGTCAGTCTTTATATGACGCTTAATATTGCCTTGAGTTGAAAATGACACACTTTTTAACAAATTTGAGAAATGTAATTACTGGGCAAATACTTTTTTTCCCAACTTGTTCAAACAGCTTCTTAACTTCAAAACTGTCATCAATTTAAGTAACAGAAAATTTCTTTCTTACATGTAAAAGGTACACAAAGGGTATAAGGAAATGAATTCCTCCCCTTTATTTTCAGGCCAAGTTCTCCTTTCCTATATATCCCTCACATTTGCAGCAACTCCAGTTTTCCTGAAGTTACTGTGGATTTACACATCTATAACCAAGAGCAACATTTGTCACCCCTGTGGCTCCAGTGCAATGCCGTCACGGTATGCGGCTGAGCTTAATATGGAGATTTGAAACTCTCACACTGAACAACGTACTGCTGGGATAACAGCTCAACAGACCACAGGGGTTGTCACTTCCCGGTAGCTGAAGATACATTGAAATGATTATTGATCGTGCTATTAAGTCATATTGAGATCACATTACCGAAGGTAGGGCGAATGAAGCAACAGGAAAATTTTAAATCCCCACTGGTTATAGCTGTAGCACTCTACATTTTTTGTAGAGAAACATATGCTTAAAAGTACTTTGCAGACTTGAGCTAATCTCCAAAATCCCTCTGCGAGACAGGTGGAAAATAGTATCTTCCTTAATGTAGAGCTAAAGAACCTAAGATGAGGAAGTGCTTACAGCTACAGATGAAAATAATAGAAGAACAAGTTAAATTGAGACCTTCTAATTCCAACCTATCCTTCCAAACTGCACCGTTTCTGGTCATGCTATTATGCTCACCTATGTGCACTAGCTTGAACTACCTCCCAGTTCAACCAGGCAGTTGAAGTATCACAGAAAGAAACAGTATTACAGTTTATCATCCCACAAAATTATCTACAATAATCTATTTTTGATAAACCCTATTATGTGACCACAAGAGGCTAACAAAGTCACATGAAGTTACATCAATTATACTTTCAAATAATACCAACTCTTTTAAGTTCCATTAGTTTTCAATGTGAATACCTGCAGAAAGGCAAAATAATGTGGGGTTTTTTTTCCTTTTTTTGATGACATCATTTTGAAGCTTATTTTAAATGCTATGAAAGGCGACTTATGCTTGAAGAAAAGCCCCAGCAGCTACAGACTTGGTTATTTCATTTTCCACTGCAGCAAAGATTTGATTCTTACTTTTTCTGAAAGCATCTTTAAAGAGTTCTTCAAGCTGTCCGGAGAATGCTGGCTTGCAGAATTAAGCAGAAGGTCTGCATGGCTTGATATGAGAGGTTGTAGATGATTGATGTTGCTGAGAACTTCTTTTGCCTTAGCTGTGTTTTCAGGTGAATAGTAAATACACTGGTATCCAGTACTGTAACAACAGAAAGATAGATGCACATCAAAATGATTTCTGCTATTACTGTGGTTAATGTGCTAAGAAATTTTAATAGATATTGGAAGAATGACTGATACCAAAAATTGACTGTTATCGTTGAAACTCTTCTTCCTTTAAAGTCCTTATTTGAACATCAGAGGACAATTCAGACTACTAAACTTTCTGCTTTCCTTTTAACTATTCACAAACTACTGCACTTACTCCACATGGATTATTTTTCCTTTTCAAAATTCATCCTTTTGTTACTGTATTTTTCCCCAATATTTACTAATTATACATTATCCTTTCATCTCATTATTCCCAAAAACTATTTTTAGCTAGAGTATATTCCTACAGGTGGAGGAAAAAAAAAAGGCATAGCATAAAAGACCTGGGTGCACAGTGTATTATTTTACTCCTAATTTATTTATGCCTTCAACGGATTTTATTTGATTAACTACTCAGCGGAGAGCTCAAGGAAGAGGAGTAACAGGACCTAATGGATAAAAAAACAGATGTCAGGCCATTCCAATAGCCCATACACAAAATTCCTAGCTGGCTATATTACACTCATTAATATGTATTTAATTACATCACCAAGCAGCTCCTGGAACACTATCCATGACAGAGCATCCCCAGCTGCTTCAGCATGCATCTCTCATCTTTCTTCTTGCGTCTTTTCTTCATTTATCCACACTTCTCTTCCACACCGTTATGCCCATCACCCCCACCAATTTCAATTCTTTTCTTCACTGATCAAGACCTGAATTTTACACTCGTGTAGTCTTTGGAACTGCACTGATTGTTGCTTCTCATTTCAGCCCTAGTTCAGAGCTCTTCTCTCCCATTTCCCCTTCAGCATCCCTTCCAGTTCCCCCTTGTTAGCTTTCTATAAGAAATTAAATTTAATTCAATAAGGGACATGCACACATTCAAATGAAGCAACTTCCACATAATCTAAAGCACATAAACCATTTTGTAAATAAGAATGGATTCAAAGTCTCAAAAATAAGCATCTTCCTTAGACACTTTGCTGAGCTACTGTCCCAAATTACACAACACTAAATCCTAATTTTGTCCATAATGCCTACATTTTAAAATATAATTCTTTGTAGAGGTGGCCAGGATGCATACTATTTAAGACAGTGAAGCTTTGCTGTGATCAGTTATGTCAGTTATGCTACCAACCACATCAAACTTACTAAGTTTCTAATTCACAGTCCACTGAACTAGTTACTGACTATCAAATGCAGAGCAGAATTCTGCACAGCTCAATAAAAAGGACTATAGAAACTGTCTTAGTTTTGTTAGAAAAACAATTCTTTGTAAGAACTAAGGAAATGGTCACAGCTCTGCCCTCAAGGAGGCAACACTGCCAGTCACATCACAACTATCGCTCCATCCACTCAACACTCAAGAACAACTGTCTACATTCGTTGTCTTAAAAGTCTTGATACTTCACAGCACTGAATCATCTCTGAACACTCCTTCTGACTTCTCCCTCTCTTTATCAAACAGCCTTTTTTTGCAGGCTGAATTTGGCTAACACTTACCAAGCTTACTGTATACATATTCCTTTCTGGGATTCCCCTCAGCCCTTAATTACCAGATCTTTTCCATTGACCTCCCATGCCTCTGCGAATGTTGCAGCAGAAAAGGTACATGTCCAATGAAAGCGAGCTATTATTTTTCCTGTACAACGTGTTAAAGGATGTTTGAAGTTTCTAACTGAATAAAATGTGTTTCCTTTTAAATAAATACCTCTAGAACTGAGGTGCCATGGCAACATACACAACAGCAAGTAATACAACTTTAAAACAGCTTTAAAGCTGCTGCCCATCCTATATATGGTTCTTAGTATTCCTGTAGAAACTAGACAAAGGGCATAACAGGAAGAAACTTCTGCATGAGGGTAAAGATCACATAAATAGGCTCAGTGTAAGAAATCAGAAGCAATACGAAAATCTATCCTTGAAATATTAAGTAAAATATTGGACAAATATTACCTTTCGAAAGTCTATAGAAGTGCATCGCAGGTTAAGTTTCAAAGCCTTCACTCACCATATAAAATGTAATTCATATATTGGCACACATGACTTGCTACACATGACTTTCAATGGTCATTTCAGATTTTGAATGGCTTTAATGGCATCATGTAATTATTATAAAGAATATGTCAACTAAATCTGCAATTTCAACTTTAAACTAACAAAGTTCTTGCCTGAAAATAAATATGGCAATATGCTAAGTGTCTAAATTTTTATGACACTCAGGGTAACTCTATACTCCTGCTGTTAACTGAGTCATTTGTGTGACTAAGTTAAATTACCACCATCTGCGACTGGCTTAAGATCTTTTAACAATGAACGTTTGACATTTTTCAAAATAAAAACTGCAGAAGATAACTTCCAGAATACAATTTAAAGATACACAACAAAAAACATCTCCTGCCATGTAATCTCAAGCTTACCTGCCTTGCAGAAGCTGCCAGTGCAGAGGCTTGTTTCAAAGTATCACACGTATCCTTATCTAAAGCTATGATTGTAGATCTATAGAATGGCCTGGGTTGGAAGGGACCTCAAGGATCATCAAGTTCCAGCCCTCCTGCCACACACACAGCCACCAACCTCCAGATTTGGTACTAGACCAGGTTGCCTGATCCAGCATCTCACCACACTCTGTGAAGAGCTTCCCCTGGATATCCAGTCAAAAATTTCCCTCCTTGAGCTTAAAACTATTGCCCCTTGTCCTATCAAAACTTATCTTAACTGATTACATTAAAAAAAGAAAGAAAAAACAAGAAACAAATTTACTGCATCTGAAAATAAACCATATGATCAGTACTGAGGTCTTGAAAGCAGTCCTGAGAGATTAGATGGCTTTTTTTTTCTTATTTCCTAAAGATTGTCTTGACAATTTGGAAATTCACTGTCTCCATTCAATCCATTTTCATTGATGAAATCTGAATTGCTATCAATCCTATCCTTGAAGCAGTGAATAAGCCAGTACACACACAGGGCTTCTCTTGCTGCTCTATTACCTCTTAATTCCTCTTGAAGTAACATTAAATAACTGCCTTTAATCGATAATGGGACATTTCAGTGAAAACAGAAGTCGTGACACCCTTCATCAGTCCTCCACTGACCTAAGCAGAACTCATGCTCAAACTGAATCTTCCTAGGAAGATAGCCAGGGAAGCAGAACTATCTAAGAAAAGCCTTCTTTATTTCTTCAAATCTTCTATCTTTCTTCTATCTTTCAGCTAATAGAAAGACAAAATAATCTTTAACATAGGGAAGAACCTTATCCAGGATAACTTAGCAAGATAACCAAGATAATCATTCACCACAAAACCAAGAGTAAATGACATCTTTCAGCGTAGTCTTTTCCCGGCAGCCTACTGAGGTGCACATCACATCCAGAAGACAGTGTTTAAGACATGCTGCCCTCTTTTGTTCCACAGAGAAAGATGGACGTAGTCATGAATCTGCTCTCTTCCCATCACACCTGGAGCTCTGATATAGTTTCTTGCTTTCCCAAGGAAATCCTTTCTAACCTTCATATGCAAATAATCTCTAAAACCCTTCCTTCTCTTCATTTTCCAGTCCACACTACCGTTCTTTCAAGCCTCCTTAAGGAAATGCATCAAGCAGTTCTGTTCAGAGAGACTAGAAGCTGAAAAACGTTCAGATGTAATGTTTAAACCAATGAATAGCACACGAACTGTGGAAGTTTCTCTGTAACGCTACCAACAACCTCAATATGTATTTTTGGTCAGTATAAAAAAAATGTTTATCTCCATGAAGGCTGACATTCTTTTACATATACATATCTACACACATGTACATAAAAAAAGAGATAAAATGAGCAAAGAACATCTCTGTGAAAAGTACTATACACTCTACACTACAAGCTGGGATTTTCCTTGAAAATCAAGATTCAAGTTAGTCCAAACACAAATCATCATTATTTTATCATCTCTGTGCTTTCCTATGAAGCAATTTTATTTCAGATTCCTCAGAGAATAGAAATGGTTGAATGTTATGAAATTCATGTATAGGAACCCTGAAGGTTCAGCTTTAATAAAACCTCTGTTGGCAAGTAAGTTACTGAAAGAAGTTAGGAAAGTCATTTATCTATACCTCGTCAAACAAGAAAAAATCCTCTTAGTTCAAACTCAAAATAATTATAGCCAAATAAAACCCAAAAGAAACAAAAATACAACACGTTTTTATTGCTTCAAGTTTTTACTAATTTAATGAGGGATCAGTTATGAAGATCTTGCTAGAAACAACGTAAAAAACCATAGTGAATTACAACATCTAATGCAGCTGGAACATTTCTGTTTTTCTTCATGGTTAGTACTTGGGCATTAAAATATTTCCTTAGACTTATGATTTTAAGACAAAACATCCCTGATGTACCCTGAAAGTGATTTATGAACCCTTACAACAGAGAGGCGTAACATGGGTATAACTTATAGAACACCTGCCTTTATTGTTGTTGCACAACTGAGCTCTCTTAATTTGCTTTGCCAGCTAGACCAATCATAAGACAAGTCCTTCCACCTTCCATCTGCTGGAAGGAGAAGTAATTGTCATGCTGACAGAATACTGAATCTGAACAACCAATTTATTTTCTCTTTTAGCTAGAAAGGAAAAAAAAAATAAAAAAAACCATCATGAAAAAAAAATAAGATAAATGTATATCATACACAGATATTATTTTAATTTCTTTGCAGTGATTTAGCATACCTTCATCAGCACATTTCAGTTATTTGAATTTAAATGGTCTCAGCAAAATATTACTTAAAAGCATCTCCTCCTCTTACTTAGGAAGTTCTTAAGAAGTTCACTGAGAACTACCAAAAGAACAGACAACCTACAGACATGCACTGAAGACATGCCTAATTTTTATAGTGCTGAAGCCACTTATCTGCAACTTCGCTGAAGATACAGAATTGTACAGATTATGAATGGGTTACAAAGCAATGCAACTGACTTTAGATCACATATGATTAAGTGCTGTTTTATAACTGGATCTTCTTTTCAGCTTTTCAACTGAAACTGTGATTCTTGCTTATTTAAATCAATTTTTACATTTCTTTTCTAGCCTTACCTGCTTGCAATTATCAAGAGAAAAAAAATTCATTTAAACACTGCAGTTTTAATAAGTATTATTACAAAAAAACCTTCTCTTCTGTTTTGTCTGCCCAGTGATCTGCATTATATGTAATAGAAATCCACGTTCATCTTCAAGCAGATACATCTATTACACATTCCTTTTAATCTGGCAATTGCTAATGTAATTACATCTTGTAAAGGGTGATATAACCTTGCTACCAGAAAACGCTTCCTGCTGTCTGATAATTCCACGAGCCCAGATTTGAGAAGGGAATATTTTGTGAGATGCTGACAATGTTGAATATTTCAATACTTCATTCTACTAATCAGCCTGAAGGTCACAGACATGCAAGACGTTCCGCCATATGCGCTGACAATGATGTCTTGAAAGTTACCAGGAGTGGATTGAGAAATAACCTCTTCCCACATCTTTCCCCAGGTCTTCAGCTCAGTTAGCCTAGAGGAAAAGGCAGCTAAATATGCATTTTTCCCTCCTCATTTTATATTCTGACTGATATCTCAAGGTATCACTTCTTTCTTCACTCATAGCTTCAGAAAAGCTGCTTCAATTGTAGAATGGGAAATTTAAATTGTAAAGTCTGCCCGCGGAAATGCTAAGCATCCTCAAAGCATCCCAGTGAGGCTAAATAAACAGTCACATACAAAACTTGTTATTGCCACAGCAAAATAATTTTCTCCATGGTAAGAACGACAATGGCCCTTATGAGTACCTATTTAAAATACCCCCAATTTTAAATTTTCAGTTAAGCAAAGTTATAGTCAGAGCTTGTTTCCACTCATTTTCTGGCCCAACTGAATTTCCCTTGAGAGCTCCTCAAAGACAGAAAGGAAGATGACTTTTGGAAGTTTCATTATATCTTGTGAAAATTCATATGCTAAGTGATCTTTTCCTCACTGATTTGCAAGCAATTTGCTAGAAGCTGCACTCCCTCATTGTCAGTGCTCAAATATAAGTTTGTCAGTATGACTTCAGATTATTTTTTTTCCTGTGAAGAATCTGAATCCAGGAAGAAAAACAATATATTCTGATACACATCACAGGGGTGCTGAAAAGAATTTTGGCTTACGTGCCCAAGGCTGTCAGAAAGGAAGATCGTACCACAAGCTCCTGTTTCTTTATTGAAAAGTTGTCTATAGCTATTTTCTGCTTGGGCTCAAGTATTTCAGAAGATGTCTCATTCTGAACAGCATGCTTTCTAGCACAGGTATTCCTCAGGCTTCCTGAAACGGGAAGAAAATCTCAATGCTTAGCATTTGTGTTCAAAATAAATCTTGGCACTGTAGGTTAACTGTGCTTCAGTTTTGTAGTCTTGCGGTTTTATGAATGAATGCTTGCCCAGTTGTACTAGGTTTTAATTTTTTCATGCATCCAGCAGGGGGAAACTGTTTTGTAACTAACATTAAAATGCAGTTTTCACAATACTTGCTTAGTCATTATAGAAATACTTACTTTCGCCTTTCTGCCTCAAATTTACTCAGCAGTTTTCGGAGACCACCATTCTTAAATCCCTGGAAATGTGCTGCCGGGGCTCCCACGGTGATTACATCATACAGAGCATCTGGAACAAGAGGAGACAAGCAGAGAGTTGCGTGAACCTATGCCCAGAGCATGGCAACACTAATCTACTCTATAATACGAGAAGAATAAGTCTATTATTTCCAAGGAATAATCAAGAATCTGTGTCTCAAGAAGGCCCAGGAGCTAATCGATCTTTCTACACAGCCACCTGCACACATTAGAAAGTTTACCTGATTTATTACTATGTCTAAATTATATGCCACAACAAAGAAAAATACTCTAGTTCTGCAGTTTACAGAGCTACAAAGTAAATTGATCCTTTGTGTATTTCACTTCATTACATCTTCCATTATTTAAACTGCAGTCATGTTGAAATGCACAGATTCATGCATTTTAGAGTCAGGAGATCAATGTGATGAAATAGTCTGACTACCTAATACAGGTTATAGAATTACAGCTAATGATTGTTGCATCAAGCTAATGTCTTGATGGTTGAGCAAACTTTTTATTAGTATTTTTCATGTAATTTTGATTTAAAGACTTCGAGTGACAGTAAATTCTTTTTATCCCCAGAGAACTACTCAAACCGACCAGTAAAAATTTCCACTCTGCTTCTAGTTTGAATTTAACTTCTACTTTCAGATATAACTACCTTCTTGACACTGCATTTAAGACTCATTTTCAATCACTTTTTAATTTTATGTACGCTTATAAACACGGTAACTGTCTTCAGCTGAAAAGTTACCAAGATGTGAAATAAATATGCTGCTGAATGTGACAAACTGTTGTTACTCTGTGTGTAATGATAAGCATCATCTTTTTTTTTTTTTCCTATGGATGTATGCTTACAGAACAGGAGATGCTATGCTTTTTTTAGAAACAGCCTCTCATTTGGGGATTGCAATTGAGAGTACGAAGATGAGGACAGTTCCATCCACAATCACTCTTTGAAGTCTGAATTGCCATTTGCACTAAGCAGTATTACGCTGCATTCATTGGAGGTATAAAAACACAGGCCAAACTAATGCATTTTTAAAACATTCTTCTAAAGGAAACATTAATTTTAATTTTATTTTGGTTTTAATTTCATTTTGTGAACTGTTTTATTCATCAAGGAAGCTTTCAATGTAAATTAAAATCTCACCCTAGCCTAAAATAGAACTTTTCTTGCATTCTGATGATAAATAGCGCTCGAAGGAAGAACACTGTAAAAATGACTCAGAGTTAATGAACTATGTTTTACTTCCAGAGCTGAATCTCAAAACATATTCACTCAAACTGATTCCAACTCTAATGAATTGGTGGCTTGTCAACTCTTTCTTAAAAGGAGAAGCAACATATTATCTTTAGCCTCAGGTGAGATTCAAGATTCTTTAGCAGTCCATTCTTTCAGATCCTCATGGACATTTATCGATAACACAATCTTGAGCTACTAGAGCTCCACAGTTCTACTGTTTAGACAACACAGGCTTGAAAATAAAGTAAGAGATGAACTCATCACTTTAATTGCATAACGGTTTCTGAATATGTTTTCAGAGAACTCAAAACTAAAGGAAAATACATTAAAGACTAAGTGTCCTAGTGCTTTTGCTGAGTTGTTTTAAAAAAAGATTATAACTACCTCAGGGGATCTGCTCAGAAGGTAGCTTTCATTGAGACTGTAGCCTCTTAGTATATGTCAAGAAGCAGCTCATTCAGATGCAAACACATCCAGATCAGCTGAGTCACCTCCCACATGCAAAAGAACATGGAAGACTAAGGTCGGCAAAGAAAACTTCTATTACCATGGTGATGGGCATCGGTTGTTCTACTTCTCACCCTCCAGAATACAATGCGTTGGAAAACGGTGCATTCTTGGGAAACACTGCTTGTGATGTGCTCCATTTACACATCAGTGCAGCTCCTCATGAAAGGTATGCACTGTCAGCTCAAGTGTACTGGTACAGGAATGTTCCAGTGACTCAGAACCATCACCCATGTCAAGAAAAGACAAGTGTTGACAACATTCCACAGCTGAGACAAAACTTAAAAAGTGGCTAAGAGTGACAGGAGCTATGTCATGTTGTCAGCACGCTCCACAAAACCTAAAAAATTAATACATATTGGGAAGAAGAGGGAAAGGAAAAAGAGCTTTCACTCAAATAATCAGTTCAGAATTTAAAGGGGAAAAAAAACAACACCAAAGCATTAAAAAAAAAAAAGGAAATCAGAGGAAATCAGGCTCTAATTTTGCTCTAATTCTGATAGAAAGATGCATTCACATGCTCCTTATACAAGTGAAACGCTTAGACACTTGTCAAATCACAACTCTTCCACCTTGTAGACTTATAAACTACCTGCTCATCACTATGTCCTGTGTAAAACGGGTGCACCGTGGGGAAAACCACCACAACACAGTTCCACAAGCTTCAGTTTATTCAGGTCAGTTTAAAGAGCTGAGAGATTTCTAGAAGCACAGCTCAGTTTAGAACTTGAAACAACTCTCGTGCCTTCACAGGAGGCAGTCATTGTCTTGAACCAGACATAGAAGCAACGTTGCACCAAATTCATTCAAAACAAGTATGTTTTTTGTATAAACAGGGACAAAATCAGAACTATATATATACATATATAAACTGATGTTCTGCAGTATGATGAACAGACCAGAAAGTTGTGCTTAACAAATGGATAGGGATAAGGATAACGGTTGTTTCAGAGTAAAACGGTATTTTTCTCATAGATGTTCCTATTGGAAAGTTAAACATAAAGGTATATTCTATTCCACATCCGTACTGTATAATAACCTGAACCAAAGGTTAGTAAAATCAACCCTGTTATTGGACACGTTGAACAAAACAGTACGTATCCATAGGCATACATATGATAGGATGTGATTAAGACCTACCTGCATCCCCAGACTGAAGACCTTTGAAAGCATAAGGGTTAATGACTGACTGCTTTACGGTTGATTTGCTTGTGTGAATGGTTTGCACTTCCTGTGATACTCTGGCTGCCATTTGATACATGACAAGCAAAGCTGATGAGGAAAAAGATCAACCTGATGTCTATGTGCTGCTCACACCAGAACCAGCAGCAATTGATACAAACTGTTCAAAAATATCACCATTTATCTAGTAGAAGAAAGCTCTTCAGTGCTCATAAAGGGAAACTTATTGCAGTAAACCAAACAGACGGGATGTCGAGTAATAGGTACAAAAAACATCTATCCAACAAAAGGCACGTATAATCACCTTCAATTATCTTCTGTCATAGTTATAACGTAATGCTACCAAAACATCCTAAACATACTGATGAATTAATTTAGTATAAAGGGAAATAAAAAGAGTTCCCTATAAATAAGGGGTCAGTCTTAAAAGACACACACATATATGCATCTCCTGATTTTAACACAAGTTCTCATCTTTATTAATGCTTCGCAGGCACCAAAGATGAGTGTAGCTAGAACAATGTTACCTAATTCTCACCTAAAGAAAAAGGGGAGCATTTTAGAGTTTAAAGAAACATCTAACTTAAGAAGAAAATTCTGATATCGGTTTCTAGTTTGAGGACAAAAAGGAGAAAAATCAGCCAAAACCAAAATAAAGTAGTGCTAAAATTGTAGATAAGTAGCATACTTCATTCCACTTTACAACTTAGCAAATAAAAATACTACTCCCAGAGAGGTTTTCTTGCAAAGACATAAAACTAGGACTACAAGTGGCCAGCAATTTAATCCGTAACTACTTCTGTTAGAGTTATTAACTAACTTCAAAACATTAGACGAATTAGAAGTCGTGCTGTCATATTCTGTCACGCTGTAAACATTTTTAAAGGCACAGTTATTGAGTAAAAGAAAGAAAAAACTACTCAACTAGTACAGTTCTAACAGGCAATAGGAAGTCTCTGTTCCTCTTCCCAGAAGTGGAGGAACATCACCAATACATAACATGAGAATCCTGTAATTGTGTTGTTTTTTTTTTCTACAACATTAGTTACTCTAGAAGTAATTCCACTTAATTATTTGTAGGGAAACTACAACAGATACTAAGGGTACAAAAACACTATGTAATAGAGCAAATTCACAGGTACGAAGCACTGTTATGAACATTGTTTTTCTTCCAGAACCAAAACATAACATCATACCAGACGCTCTGAAGAAAAGCAGTTTTGTCTCTGCTGAAACAAAGACAGCAGGATCAGAAAAGACTGGCATGTAGACAGCTTGTGGGGCTTAGCAAGAAAATTTAGAAAGCAAAGCTTGAGTTTGATTCTGTAAGAAGGGTTGAAGATGATGCTGAACACAGTATGTGCCATGTTGATAAACAATATTACCTGAAAATGACGTAAAGAGAACTTCTGGAGTGAATGAAGACAATGATAAATGGATGTATTTTATGTAGGTAACTCTAAAAGTAATGCCTTCTTTTTTTTTTTCTATGCAAACTACAACACAGAGCACAGTAACCCTATTTAATAAAGCAAATTCTCAGGTGCAAAGCACTTTTTCTTTTTCAACACTTTCACCACCATTACTGATGCACTTTTGCTAGCTGTCAACAAGAGCCTGCATGCCACCCTCATAAAAAGCCGCACCGGCAGAGGCGACCCACTGTTTCAGAGCTGCCACAACAGTACCTCTGCTAGGAAAATGTTGCTGACAGTCTGTCTTTCATCAGTCTGAACAGATCCAAGTCAAAAGGTGCCAGATCCAGATTCTATGGATCTCATATGGATCCAGATACTGTATGGTGGGTGCGTAGGACAATGCAGCCAAGATTGGCCATGTGCCCCATGGTCTTCAAACTGCTGTGGGGTCTGGTGTTATCATGTTGCAAGAGAGACTGTCTTCTTCTCCGGCCTTGCTCTGAAGTTCTACCTTTCAGCTTATCCAGGATGGCAATGTATAGGTCAGAGCTGATGGTTTTTTTCTGGACCTTTAGGAAATCCATAATGATCACCCCTTTCCTTATCCCAGAAGACAGTGCACATCATTCTACTTGCTGAAGGCTGTGCTTTGAAGACCACTTTTGCAGACCACTGTTTGCTCTCCATAAATGCTCAAAATCAAATAATGTCAATGGGTGCAATGTTTTCCGCACAGAGGAATTCAGTGACACATTTTTGCTTCACAAGCACTTCCACATCAGATGCCATTTTACCCAAATGTTCCTCTGCTGCCATCTGTCGCATGGCAACAAAATGTAATGGGATATTGTCAGGAAGGTTCAGCCCCTGCTGCTGTACCAACATCCACCTCTGATGTTGTTGGCCAACATAACAAAATGGGAGGCATTGCTTTTGAAGCAGCTCTAATATTTTATTATCTGCCCTAGCAGAAAACTGTACTGCTAAGGGAAAAACCTTAGCAAGTACAATTTGCACATTTGTAGGATGTCTGCAAATTCAACAGATCTGTTTGTCCATAAGGCGTTTACTATACTATGGTCATATAATATACTGTTGTATTTGCATAGGATGCTGCTAAAACTACATCCAAGGAGCAGATTTCCCTATTAAATGACAGAATACATTATAGAAAATTATCCCCACTTTCCAGAAGGTATAAATACTCCATTTTCAGCATAATTCTGAGATAATTGCATTTAAGACTAAGAAAATGCTTACATAGCACAGAATATCACTGAAAGAGCTCATTTAGACACGAGCAGAACTGGGTTCATTAAGGTTTCCTAGGAAATAGGATATGTTAGGTTTAGAAATAACATTTTTCTTCATGGCTACTTATATCACCTATGCTGGTGAGTCCTCCCTACAATCTTTGGAAAGAAATTTAGCATGCTCTACCACTATCTGCAGTGCCACAGTGGAAAGAATAACACCGCAGAAACAAGACAGGTAAGATAGGCTTTTACACCACCACTGTCATTATAGACCATAGTGTCAGTGTCAGACCATCAGTCAGTGTCCTAAACACATGTGAATCCTACTGAATATCATGCAGCACATCAGTATGAAACAATACTGTGTTAGTTCTGCACTGGCACAATTGAGTATTTTTAACCACACTTAGAATTACAATCGTATTTCAATGCACCTATATTCTGTGTGCATGCGTTTGAAAAGTCATAAGCACAAAATGAGCATGCAACTCCTGAAATTCTTTTTGAAAGTAATTTCAAAGAAATTTAGTTAACCCCTCCTTAGTTTTCCAAGATCTGTGGTCAGTATCAAAAGCTTGTGGCTTCAGAAGACGAGGCAAGAAGACATTGGACCTAAGTTCTAATTTTTAGCACAGACTCATAGCTTTCATTGGTCTCAGCAGTGGGTGTGTGTGGATGTAGGTTTCAGAATTTCTTAGAGATATGTGAAATAAGGGGTAGATGGTCATTTATTTGTTCTCATGATTTACTTAAGAGTTGTTCTCTAAGGATAATACGCATTCAATTTCTCTAGAAATATCTCAACTTCTTAGATATTCACAAGTAGATGAACAATCCTGAGAATGAAATTCAACCACTCAGGAAAGCAGGCAGGTTCCATATTTGGACATAAAACAATGACAGAAAGTGTCCACACGGAGTTTCTAAGGACCATTAAATGAAGTGAAAAATTAAATACCCCTACAGCAGTACAAGTTTTTAAATAATGAATTCATAAACTTGATCTTATTAGCAAGGCTAAAAGAGCTGGTGCTGCTCAGCCTGGAGAAGAGAAGGCTCTGGGAAGACTTGGTGGCAATTTTCCAGTATTCTAACAGAGGGGCTATAAGAAAGGAGGGGACAGACTATTTAGCAGGGTCTGTAGTGAGGGGACAATGGTTTCAAAATTGAAGAGGGGAGATTTAGATTGAATATAAGAAAAAAGATTTCTATGTTAAGGGAGGTGAGGCACTGGCACAGGTTGCTCAGAGAGATGGTGGAAACCCCATCCCTGGAGACATTCAAGGTCACGCTGGATGGGGCTCTGAGCAACCTGATCTAGCTGTAGGTGTCCCTGTTCATCACAGTGCAGTTGGACTAGATGACCGTTAAGGGCCCCTTCCAATTCAAATGATTCTATACTATACAGAAAAGAAAAAACAATTGGACAACAAGGAATAGTCATACAAGTAGTCCATATTGTGCCATACTGCATATATCTTACACAAACTTCAGTGGATGGCAAAATGAACACATGAAATTAATCTCAATTTTCTTTAAGAGTCACTGTATTTCCTGTGAAATTACTTCCTTAGTAGTATTCCAAATTCACATAAGTTCAAATTGGAGATGAATTTACTGAAGAATCAATTTTCTACACTAGAACTTGCTGTGATTTTTTTTCTGAAGCATCTTGACATTCATATCTAAACAGCACTGTTGCTGGTATCCTTCAATTAAGTGAAAAAAATCATCAAGATTCAACTCTCTAAACAGACCACCTTTCAGGCCTACTGTGGTTGAAGGTTTCATCCGAAAGCTTTACATCCACGTGATGTTGACTCTTGAAACCGGATATATAAATTAACATTGTTGCTTCTTAAAAAAGGCTAAAATGAAAACCGTAACTCTCAGCTGTCGGTTTAATTGTGATTCTAGGTATTCTTTGTCATACTTAGGGGATTTCTCTGCAAATCATGCTTTACCTTTCAATCGAGGACTATGCACATGCATTCTCTGCAGATGGAGATTTATCGGGATGAATTCTAATGTTTTTTCTCCTTTGCTACAGCTTGACTTGAAGGAGGAACCTGAAAAAAAGAAGTTTAAAGAATCATTATCTTAAGCACCCTGCAGATGTTTTGTCTTCTTTTTAATGTGAGGACAACACTTGTAGCCTTCCTTAATTTACTTTTAATGTGTAACTGTATATTAGGAGAAGAATGGTTCACTAACTGAGTCTCAGCATGTATCCATATTGCAAGCAACAAAACAGCTTTTAATTCACAGAACAATTTAATTTTTTATTCTAGGTGATACGCATTTTTTTCCTGTGGCTTGAAATAGGTCTGCTGGAAACAATGCCACAGTTAATGGGCATTATGTTTATTCTGTTTGAAAAACACAGTGGTACAGAGCTATGATAGTACTACATTTTCACCAACTTTTTTTTTTTTATTAAGTGAAAAATATTACATTGACTGAGCTATGTATTCTTCCTAGAAAGTTCCAATTATAGAAGCATAAAATGGCTTAAGAACAGATATGAATTTCTTTTCTTTCTTAAAAAAATCCAGTATCAGAAAAAAAGCACAGTACTCTCAAAAAAAAAGCCAATCTGGCTACACGCTACAGAAGTACAAGATTACAAGCAACTCTATGGTGGTATAAAGGAATACAATTAAAACCTCATGGGAATAAACATGATTTACCTGGAGATATTTAGCAGGGCACATACACAAAGCTAAAGGTGATTGATTAGTAACAAGGTGATCCTACATTCTCACCCAGGCAGCACAAGATACTTTTTTCAGCATCCTGCCATCTTGCCTGTTAATTGTTTAAACCAAAATTTCTCTGATATTAATCCTTATTTCAGTCTGATTTCTCTCCATTCCCCCACAAAAATATCTGAAAAGATTCAACATTTTCTTGTGTGTAGAGAGAAAAAAACGTACATTAGAAATTCTTTACTTGCTCAAACAATTTCCTAGAGGTTATCTGTTTGAACTGCCATAAATTCCAAGGCAACTAAGCGTGCTATAGACACCCAATGCAAACCATATTTCCAGATGGCACCAATGACACCTCAAAGCAAGGCTACAGAGGTACTTTATTTGCACAAAGCTAAGCCAGGAAAAGGTACTTAATCTAAATCAGTTGTAAACCTGCTATAGGCTGCTACCGAAGCTTAACTTAAAATAATAGTAACTTGAATGAAGATTCAGAGCAAAGATTGTAAAAAGCAATTATTAGGAGTAACTGATTCAGATTTGATAGGAAACCAGGAGATTGAATGCACCCTCAATAAGTTCACAGACGACAAAAAATTGGGAAGAAGTGTTGATCTGCCTGAGGGCAGGGAGGCCCTACAAAGGGAGCTGAACAGGCTGGACTGATGGGCTGAGGGCAACTGTATGAGACCATAGAGGGTAGATGCAGGCCATGATGTATAGAAAAAATGACTTAACGGTCACTCTTTTTGGCTGCAAATCCTGCAATCTAATCCTAGGCACGCGTCTTCAAAGCATTAACCATATGTCTTACCCACCTGTGCCTTCATTATTCCTATTATTCAAACATAACAACTTCTGTTATGACCACTTTAATGTTTCTGTAAAGATTACAAACATATTGGAACATCAGGTAACTCCTGGAGTCAAGAGTTTCACCCCATCTGGACAACTGTCAGGGCTAGCATTTTGTCTGCACTACCCATATTTTCACCTACGTGCCCAGGAGAAGATGGCTTTCTGTCACTGCACCACAAAAGAACCGCGAGTCACTCAAGTTCGGTACAAAGAAGAGCAGGATGTGCCCTGAGCTATCACAGGATTTTAAAAGCAATGTGCGTAGCTATAGTTGCATAGAAGTTTTGACCTAGGTAGAAGCCATATAGGCTAATACTGCTATAGAAATGAAATTTGAAAGCAAAATTAACTCTTAACCAGCTTTAAATCCGTTCCAGATTTCACTTGAAATTTAGGCAGCAAGGTCCTTCATTGCATAGAAGATTAAAATACAGATTTGGTGTTCTAGTCTGACTTTTTACACATATATACAAAAAAATTCCCTTTCCTCCACCCCTTCCCCACCCATCTCTGCCTCCATATACGTAAGGTATATAGTATATGTAAAACACGTTAGATCTTTGCGGAACTCTGAAGGAACAGTTACTGCCCAGAGGATTTATCATCAAACTTAATTTGTGATTTAATATGAATAAATATAGTGCAGGACTTGAAGTAAATATTGTCTTCTTCAGAATTACTGTACTATTAAGAGGTTCTAGAATGTACAGATATACCACTGAGCTTTGTAACGTTAACACATTTTAACACCAACAAAGACAAGGATTTTCCATAATACTGTTATTCTACCAACAGCATATTATTGAGGAAAAAAAGTTGTTCAAGACACGAAATTTAGTTATTCTCCTCAGTGTTGACCTCCAACTTAAAAACTCCTCATTTATCTTAAATCTTCAGTACAATTATTAGACTGTTTAGTTTTGAAAGTAATGTTCCTACTTGGTTTCATGTGCTGGTTCTATCCTCTTCAATAACATTGGGTTCCCTGGTCTACCACAGTTAGTATTAAAAACCATCAAGTCCATGTCTTGACTCCATACAGAACCGCTCAAAAATCAAATGATATTTTTGAGGGCTTTGGCCAAACATTCTTGAACTCTGTCAGCCTGGTGCTGTGACCACTGCCCTGGGGAGCAAATCCATGCCATTCCCTCCGATCCTGTCGCTGTCACCAGAGAAGACATGAGCACCACCTGCACCCCTCCACTCTCCTCCTGAGGAAGCTGTAAGCCATCATGAGACCTGTTCTCAGCCTCCTCTTCTCTGAGCTGAACAAAGTCATTTTAGCCTCTCATCATACACCTTGCCCTCTAGACCCTTCACCGTTTTCGTAGATCTCCTTTGGATGCTCTCTAATAGGTCCTCTTTATACTGTGGTGCCAAAACTGTATACAGTGCTTCTGATGAGGCTGTCCTACTCTACCCATCAGCCAATTGCTCACCCATCACATTATGATCTCATTTAAATGTATGCTGGATATTTTGTCCATAAGAATACTCTGAAAAACAATATTGAAAGCTTAGCTGAAATTCAAAAAGTTAACTGATTTCCCTTGGTCAACCAGGTTCATAACCTTGTCACAAAAGGAAATTAAGTTAAACAGGACTTCCCCTTGGTGAAGCTATGTTGGCTATGACCAGTTATCTTTCAGATATTTTTCATTAAGACAAGTCATTTAACATCATCAGCCCGTTTCAAATTCACTTGTCACAATAAAGGCCTTGCAAAATTTATAATTACTTTTTTTTCTTTCTTAAATTCCAAAAGGTCATCTTAGTATTTTCCTCAGTGTTAATTAACATACTGATTCCTTTCACCGCCGTTATCTATTTCCTTGCATATGATATTTTGTGGAATGCTTTCAAAATCTAACTAACAAACCATTAAAAAATGTGTATTAGTTAAAATGCTGAAACTTAAGTCATTTCACACAGTAGTCTGCCAAAAACAGAATTGGAATATTGTGATGATGATAAACAATCATAAACACAAGAAATTACAGTTATGCAACCAAAATGCTATTGATTATACAACATTTAGGATAACAGATGAGCCTCCTCCCCCACTACTGCTAAAACGTTTGGTTTCAGTTGCATGTTTTTTTTGTTCAAATACTAAAACAGGATTTTTTTTTTTCCTTCCTGTGACCAAAAGAAAAAGAAAAAAAGTTATCTCTGAACAATGAGGTGACAAATAACGTGCTCAGTTTTCTACTAAAAGGTGATGGATAACAGATAACCTGAGAGCTTTAATGATTAGTTTGGAAAAGGATTTGTTTCTCAGCTACTAAATGCAGTAGATCAATTATAAAAAACTTGCCCAATATATGCTAAAATATAGTCTCTAAAGCAATCTAGTTGTATACTGAACTAAAGTCATATAGTTTCTCAGTTAATTAAAAAAAGTTTTTTTTTTAATACAACTGTAGAAAGCTAGGAATAGTTAAAATAATGTAAGTAAACCCTTGTAATTACCTGATATTTCAAAAGACGTAACCAAATGCTGTATATATAAATGCTCAACGCACAAACACCTGCTAATGTCCGGCAAGCATACGCCAATACAAAGCCACATAACTAATGAGAATACAGAGTGAAACAGCATATCCAATAATGGCAGCACAGCCTTAGAAAATGTATAAGGTGATCAAGAGGATCACTAGCAAGAAAGCAGCAACAAGGCCTCTGCAGTCACTCAGAACACAAGTGTTGATTCCCTTCCAGAAAATTCTCAAAAGCAATAGTGGAGGTGGAAGGCATGCTATGAACAAAAAAATAGCTTGCTCAAAATGGAGTGTTATTCAGGAAATAATTCCAGCAGTCTTCCCAAATAAAAAAGAATTATAGTAAGTTCTTTAAATGATTTGTGAACAATCAAAAGAAATTCAAAAGCATAAATACTTTGTTCTGCAGTCTTTTCGTGTTCTTTTTATAAGGAGTTTTACAGGAGAAAAAGACCAGCTGCCTCTCTGTACAGTTGTCACTGATGCTGTCTTTATCCAACTCACGTGTGGGTACTACAACACATTACAGTCCACAAGATCCTGACAAACATAACTGAACGCACACCTCGTGTGCATCAGACCACTACACGTGGGAAAAAACAGCCAAAGTATTACACACTGCTACTTCTGGACTGTGCATCCTACATCCATTATGTGCTTTTCTGACATGACCTGGGCAGCAACAAATGCACTAAGGATACATAATATGTATTACAGTTGTTCTCTATACTGTTAAAGCAGGGAACCTCTTGGTATCTCAGAAATAAAGTGATTATAAACATTGTTTTTATGTGTTTTGTTTCTGCTGAATACTTCAGTAAACACTAAGTGCTGACTAGGTTGACAGTTAAATTTTCCAGCTGAGGGGGGGCTACCTTCATACCTGTATGTTTTCCAAGCTCTGCCAGAGTGTCCTGATACATGCTCAACATCTGATCACAGTGAGCAATAACACTTTTGCGCATATTGTCCCAGTGAGGTGCAAGTTCTCCCAAGTCTTTAAGCTCCTGATTCCTGTATCAAAAGGCAAAAAGAGATGGCTTTAATTCCTTAATCCGTTAACACTCATCCAAATGAATCCAATTAATCCAACATAGTTTATTAAGGAACATCAAAAGCCCTTCCCAGTTGAAATAAAATTATCATCTCGGGTCTGTTTTCATGCCTCTTACTAGGTTTGCTGATTTCAGCTCGATTTTTAACCATGCAATAAAGAATGTCAAATCACTGAATAGTACAATAATTTAACATTCACAACTCATCTGATACAAATGTAATGGCCGCCTGCAAAGCGAAATATTGTTTCTTTCCCATAGGCAAGAATGCTTTCAGGCTCCAAAGAACTGTGTCCACAATAAGAAATATTTTGTGAAGACACAGTAAGCACCACTGCAAAGAGTACAAACTTCACTCCTTTTCTAACGCTTCCATTGAAGTTGCTTTATAAGGTCCACTCTTTGGATACTCTCATATACACTACTGTGCCAGTGTTTCTACAAATGTCTATTTATCTATCAGCACAGTAGTCTTGTCACGTGCCCCCCAAGCCAAGCTTGCTCCCCTCCAAGCTATCCTTCCCCCACATTTCTTTGTAGTAAAACAGACAACAAAAAACAAAAAGTGACAATATCCCTAAAATGTAATCTTCAGCCTTACAGCTGTGCTCATCAGGTCAGAACAGCAATGTTATGGTAACCACACATGTCACCAAAATGCAAAAGGAAATCCTTTAGCAAATTATCAGTCTTCCTGTACGCTCTCTTGAGAGTTGACCAGAGTAAAGTAGAGCTCACTAACTTCCTACATAAACCAGCACAGTTACTTACAGTGCACTGAACCGTTTGTTTTCTCCATTTGCAAAGCCAATTCTATCCCAGAGCTACTATGACTACTACATATACTTTTTTCTTTTTTTTTTTTCCTAAACACAATCAATCCAAGATATTTTGGATTTGGATACTATTTGTGCATTGCGAGTTCTTACTCTTTGTCACACTGCTGTTGGTGACTCAGTGCAACCCTGTTCTGTTATGGCTAAAAAGAGAACCATTTTTTCCACAATTAAGTTCCATCAACAGTTCCTCACAGTACCAAGCTTTACCGGATTGTTGGTAACCATCAAGTAAAAGGATAGATAACAAAGTCCTTTGGAAATTACGAAATTTTAAGTCCATACTAATACCCTGTGATATTCAATCTCTCTCTCTTACATATACATTTCTTGGAAGTGTTTTAATAATATTGGACGGTATAGCAACAGAGGCTGAACACCTTCCTGACAATATCCTGTTACATTTTGTTGCCATGCAACAGATGGCAGCAGAGGGACATTCGGGTAAAATGGCATCTGATGCGGAAGTGCTTATGAAGCAAAGGCGCATCACTGAATTCTCTATGTGGAAAACACTGCACCCATTGACATTCTTTGATGATTTCTGAGCATTTATGGAGATCAAACAGCAGATGTGAGCTCAGTGAAGCTGTGGGCAGTGTATTTCAGTAGTGGTGACAGTAACGTAAAAGATAATCCACGTTTCAGATGGTCACACACAGCTGTCACACCACAACATGAAGAGTATCTCAATCAGCACATCCACACAAAATGGCAGATTACAACCAGGAAACTGTGTATGGAGCTGTATATTGGCTTTGATGCATTGGAAATGATGGTAGCAACATCGGAATACCACAGTTTGTACCAGGTGGGTCCCACAAATGCTCCCTCAGGAACAAAAATAACATTCCTGAAGCCCAGAAAAAACATCAGCTCTGACCTACACATTGCCATCCTGAATAAGCTGAAAGGTGGAACTTCCAGAGCCAGGGCAGCCAAGAAGACAGTCTTTCTTGCAACATGATAACACCAGGCCCCACAGCAGTTTGAAGACCATGGAGCACGTGGCCAATCTTGGCTGCATTGTCCTACTACACTCACCATATAGTGAGAATCAAAAGGCATCTGGATATGGCACCTTTTGACTTCGACCTGTTCAGACTGATGAAAGACAGACTGTGTAGGCATTGAGATACTCAGCCTTTTGCTTATCCTCAGTGGTCACATGCCCTGTCACATTCAGTAATGGATAGAGATTCTCCTTCGCCCTCCTTTTAATGTTAATAAATTTCTAAAAGTTGTCTGTTCTCTTTTACTGCAGTGGCCAAGTTGAGTTCAAGCCTGGCATTTGCCTTTCTAATTTTCTTAGTACATACCCTAACAACTTCTTTGTACTTTCCCCAAGTTGCCCATCCCTTCTTCAATAGGAGGTAGGCTCTTTTTGTCTTTGAGTCTCAAAAAAAACTTCCCCGGTCATCCACAGAGGTCGTCTTCCCTGCTGGGTCATCTTATGGCACATGGAGACAGTCAGCTTCTGCACCACTAAGACTTCCTTCTTAAGGAGCGACCAGCCTTCCTGGACCCCTCTGCCTTTCAGGACTGAATCCGAAGGAATTCTCCATACCTATGTCCTGAATATTTGTGCCCTCCAGAAGTCTAAGGTAGCAGTTTTGCTTATAGCCATCTACTGTAGCACTACAGCCATGGCAGCAATCCCACCACGCTTCCGTGTACAGGCAACTAAGTCAGTTTGTCTGCTGCACAGTGGCTTCCAGCTCCTCCTGTCTGTTGCCCGTGCTGCACACACATTGGTGCAGATGGACTTCAGCTGAGCCATTAGCCTCACTCCCAATCCCATCAGCATTCCCCCTGGCTCATCTTTAGCAAGCCTCTTTTTTAATCAATTCCCCTTTATACCTAGTTTAACTGCCTCTCAATGAGCCTGCCAGTTCCTGGGCTAGGATCTGTTTCCCCTTTGAGATAGGTGAGATCCATAAAAATTCAATATAAAGTCCCAATTTGCTGAAGCTACTTGGTTGATCGTTAGCACAAAGATCTACACACCACTGATGTTAACACAGTTTTAAAGAGATGAAAATTTCCAGGAATAAATTACGAAACTCCTTGGGATCCCAAAGCACTGTTAGAAAGTCCATAATCTTTCATTTCAGTTTCTTGCCTGCAAGAGCTTTTACTCTATGAGGATGATTCACAATCCATGGACTGCTAGCTCTTTAGGAGACCTGAGCTTTATCTAGCTTAGCTTTCTCCTGCTAATGGGAAGAACAGTCATGCAGCACGCTACGCTCATATGCAAGACAGTTTAGGAAGATTGGGGTACATCAGGGCAACTACAGATTTGTCAAGACTGCATGACCGGATAATGTTGCCACTGGACTCAAACCTTAAGACTAGATGCAATTCTTTTGCTTCCAAGAAAATATTCAGTAATTTGATTATCAAATGAAGGTCGAGCACCCAGGGCTCAGATTAATATCATAGCATTTGATGTAGTAACTCATGCTTCTATTTAATTACACCTTAGATTCGTGATTGTAGAAAATTATTCGAAGTACCGGAAAGATGCAACAAGAATTTCTTGTATTGTTTATGTTGATAGTTTCTACTTAAACAGCCCTTGTTTTGTGTCAGGAGGTTTAACAATTAAAGAAACAGAAAAAAACTGTTCTTGACATACTGGATACAAGGATGTAGGAACAGGATAGAAGTAATATTCTGAACTTAGTCAAACAAGAGTTCTGGAGTAAATATGAACCATAAATTTCAGGGTATGAATCCATCACTTAAATGTAACAGAAGCTTAGAAGTTTACTCCTAAAGAGAGAAGCACAAGAATTTTTTTTCCTAACAAAATTTACTTTGAAAATGTACATATTTATGGGTAACCATTACACCTTACAGTAGAATAGAAGCAGATACAATTAGTTCTGTATTTCTTTATAACAAGAAGTGGACCCTGTGGCAATAACCCACCAAAACAATATAACATATTTTCCAGAAATAAAAGAATGATAGCCTCTTTACTACATTGTTACTAAAGCAAACAAATAATTACTAAGATTTAATTCCTTCTAAGGAAAGTACTACAAAAATGTACAACAATATTTTTCTTTAATTCCTAATGCTTTTTTTTTTTTCTCATTTAAAACCTCTCAAAACAGATATTCTTTTTCTCTTACAGAATTTCTAGGAACCGTTTCGGCTTCTGATAATTCCAACCTGAGAGTTAAGAAAAATCTTGAATGCAGACTGTGTTATCTCAAACATATTTGTCCCCAAAATAAATATAGGCAAATAAAATACAGCTAAAAAAATTATTTTTAAAACATGTTTCCTGCATATATATGGAAAATTGACTGGGATTTGCTGTCTTGAGAATATGCTGTTCCTGACAGCTGAAGTTTTAAAGGTTATTTTGTATTTCTGTTCACCACCACCTCTTTTCAGTTATCTAAAATCGTAGTCAACAACCAAGCTAAATTAAAGCTGTTTCTCACTCCTTGCCTTATAACTGTTTCTGTTCCTGGGATATTTTATTACCTATGTTTATCTTTAAAATACTAAAATCTTCAATATGCACATTTGAGGTTAAGTTAACATTTGAGGTTAAATGAGGTTAAGACTCCCTTAAAACACCCAAAGAATAGTTTTCCTTGATCACATGATAAGAATTCAGTAAATACTTAGAATGGCACATGTGGAATTCACTTTTGTCCAAAATTCCACTTTTAGTAACTAGCAATTATGTATAGAATTGTTCGCTCTTTTAGATTGTTTTCACATTTTCCTATTTGATCAGGATACAGTGAAATCAGGGGAATAAGCTTAAGTCAGATTTTTAAGACAATATTTTTGCTTCTATCATAAAGCTGATGCAACATTTACATTTGAGAATTTTTCTTCAGAATTTTATTTCTTTCAAACTGGAGTCATGGATATGGCAAGATGCATCATATTATTTACTGCATGATTACTCAAGCACCTAAATACCTTTGTGGGTGCTTTTTTATTCTAATTTACTGATCAGTACTTCATTCAAAACAAATAGTGCTGATCTTTATGACTTGAGTAAAAATTACATTATGTATAACTTAAAATCATGTTTACATTTTAATGCCTCTAACTTATATTCTCTGCATCTCCAAGTGACATGAAATAACAAAATTGCACATGACTTTGTGCTATGCGAAACATAGATATCACCTATATACTACCTACATCCACACAACAGTTTCTCCATGCCACTGTTCCAAACAAAGTGCAGAAAAAAATAGCACGCAAACATCCAGAAGATCAATGCCCACTCCAATAGTTTTTGTATTAAAAGGCAACAGCAATGCACACATCTTCCAAACAATTCAAAAATTTTCCCTGTTCTGGAATGCTGCATGAAAGAATTCCCAAAACAGACTGCAAAGTCTGCATTGTACTGACCACAGCAGAGATCGACAAAGAAAAGTCTGCTGGAGTTGAGACAGGCCAGCCATTCCTGATGCAGCAGGGAAGTTGGAATATGCCAGTTCAAGTTTGAAAGAAATATGGATGGTAGTTTCTACTTCAGTTCCATAATTCTCTTGCTATGCTGATTTAGTCAACACAAACAACTTCTACAACTACAAGCTTAGATTATACAGGCTGACAAACTTTCTGAACTAGTTATTGTGAACTACTAGCTTTTGCATAATCATTGTGTTAGAAAAATTAGTTCGCTAGTCTTGTGTGATGAATGCAAAAGAGAAGATCTGTGTAAAGAAATGCTTAGGATAGTGGAAAGTACTCACTGAAAAGTCTTGAGAAGGAATCTTTCTTAATAAAAAGCAGAAAGGACGACTAAATTACCCTTTTTAGAACAATAAAAGTTACCATACACCTCCTATTGAAACTCCTTCCAAGGACATCTGAAGATTACTATCTCAAATGCAGGAATATCCTTAAAAGCATTACACCATACTAAAAAAAAAAGTTAAACACCTCAGAGGTTACATATTTCCAAGTATCAAGTTAAAATAATGAAAATATTCTGTAAACAATGAGCACTAGTTTAATCAAGTGATAAAGAATCTTAAGCCTTATGAAAAAAAGAGAATTGTAATGCTGATTAGGTTTAACGTTACACTTGGATATTTGTTATAAGTAACTGCTTCAGACCTGACAATGTTGAAGCAACCTGACTAAACTGAAGGAATAAAATGAAACACGCTGAACATAGTACGATGTGGGCTGAGACGATATTTATTCCTTTACACAAACCAGGGAAAAAACAGCATGTAGAGATGAATACTTCAGAAAGAATAGCCTTGAGAAGGTACAGTCTAAGCTGTTTAAGAGTTCAAGGGCAAGCATAACAACTTTCTCCTTACTTTAACTTGCTACTTTCCAAACGTATGGAGCCTGTAGGAGCACACATCTTTGCAATTATTTCAGACAGCAAAGCGTGTACAAAGCTGAAGCTCCAACCTACATGCTTATACACTGATAAGCGACACATGTCCCTACTCCACCCCCAATCTAACAACCCACCAAAAGTTACTGCTTCTCTTGATTTTACCTCCTCCTTCAGACTGATGCAACCAACTTGTCCCTCTCACTGTCACACTCAGACTTCTAACCTAGGCTTTACAGCTAACTACACTGGCAGTCAGGAAAATCAGAAGCATGTGCTTCAATCGTCAAGCCACGTTTACTTATGTTTCTTCCTCAAAGCATTTCTTTGTTACAGTGGGTATTGGATGATCATTTAACAGAAATAAACAATAAAACAATACTATGAGTTGTTCCAAAGAGATGAATGCTATAATGTGAAATAACACCAAGTACTGGTATTTGCACGGTGTCTTTGGAGATGATAATGAATAAGATATAAAAGTGGTTAAAGTAATTCTCTAACTCTTAAATGGCATTTACCTTATTCGGTAAATTATATTGGGAAATATAAATTTCAGAAGTGGATGATCTATACAGACAGCATGATCAATCTTTATTGCTTACTAAAAAATCCTTACACATCAGTATTCTCAAACAAGATCTGGCCATGAACACCTAAACATGTCACTAATGAAAAAATCGAGTATTATAGCAATTCACATATGCTTTTATAACCCATCATCACTACAACGAAGTATGTACCACTCCACTGACTTATTAAATGCAAGATTGTGGACTGTCACAAAAAGAAAACCACACAGATGCAGAAGATGGGCTTAACAATAATTATTAAGACAGGAACCCCTACTGCAGGACCTCCTGTAAACAACCACAGGCAAGGCTTCCTGCTGGGTTGCTAAAGAGGGAATACCTGAAAGCACACAGGTTAGCTTAGGGATGCAGCATTAGCTCACAAGGCTACTCTTACACATGAGACAAGATGCCCACTTACGTGAGGCAAGCGTAATGGCACAAGTAGCAACGTTTTCCTGCATCATTCAGCACTACTGGGAAAAGCAGGTAAGCATTTAGGGAAGCCTGAGACCACTTGAAATCTTTTGCCCAATTGGACCAGCAGAATTTACAGTTCTATTTAAGTGCAAGGTGCAGTTTTAGCACGTGAAGTGGGAATTTCAGTATTCAAAGGGTTTAAGTCCCCTGGTACTCCCTCTCTTTTTCCCAGGCCATTCACACATTGATTTTACAATGCCTTTCCTGACTAAAATGCCCAACATGAGCTAAGGCTAGAAAATTCAACTATTTTTACGCATTTTTCTCATGTCAATTAAGGTAAATTAGCTAGAAAAAAAAGCAATTTATATTCTCATCGCTTCTTCACTAACTACAAACATAATACTTGCCATTACTTGCATAATATTTATCTGTAATATTAAGTGTTGCCAAAGTACAAAACAAAACACTACAATACAGTTCACACCCTTGCCATGTGTCTCTTTACAAAATACTAGCTTTTCAAAAAATGTATGTTGTTAACCAAATGTTGATTTTTATACGTTTCAAGTCATGACTGTACTCTAAAACAGATCATTGCTCAGAACTTACAAAGCACTGCAGTCTTAGAGAATTCTGACAGTCAGTTCCATTGTTCAGCTACAGCTGTAAAGCCTCAGAAGTTCAAAGAATCACAGAATCACCAAGGTTGGAAAAGACCTTCAAGATCATCCACTCCAACCACCCCCCTATCACCAATATTCCCACTAAACCATGTCCCTCAACACAAATTTCAACCATTCCTTGAACACCTCCAGGGTTGGTGACTCCACCACCTCCCTGGGCAGCCTGTTCCAGTGCCTGACCACTCTTTCAGAGAAGTAATATTTCCTAACTTCCAGCCTAAATCTCCCCTGGTGCAGCTTGAAGCCATTCCCTCCAGTTCTATCACCAGTTACACGAGAGAAGAGGCCGACCCCCAGCTCACTACAGCCTCCCTTCAGGTAGTTATAGAGAGCAATGAGGTCTCCCCTGAGACTCCTCTTCTCCAGGCTGAACAATCCCAGCTCTTTCAGCCGCTCCTCATAAAGCCTGTGCTCCAGACCCCTCACCAGCTTTATAGCCTTAGAAAGCTACACTTGGCCTATTTCATAGTTCATGTTTATATTTTTAGCTCATCATGTATCTAAGAAAATATGTAGTATTTACTACCGCTAATTCCTCATCCTTACCTTCTCATATCCTCCTTTATGTGTAGATTGATCAGTTCTTTAGGAACATGGAAGGAGAGGATGGTCTCAGCCATCTGTTCCCGGATCCGCATCCACTTGTTGTCAGAAGTAGGAAATCTGTACAACTTACAGATTGGGTTTTTTAACACTGCAGAGAAGAAAAATGATACAGTTGCTTTCCTGTGGTTATATGACTGAAAATTTATGAGAACAAAATATCTAAAAACAATGCGTTATTTCCTCCCGTTGCTTGCAGAATTACTTTCAAAACCATTAAGAATCTATTAAATACGTTAGTATTTTATTTATTATAGCAGCATGTAGAGGACCAAGTTTTGCTAATATAGTAGATGAATGGCAGCAGGTATTCTGCAAATTTAGTACTTCAATGCAGTAGAAAGAAGTTATGCTCTCTATTCTTACACTTAAGATACAGTTAGGAAAAACAAAATGTGCACAATTAAACAATGAACTTGACACAGTCAGCGCTATCACCTCTCTGCTAGAATCATGTGAATAATAAATTTCACTGGACAAGTGAAGTGTGTCTTGCAGTTTAGCAGTATTTGATGCATCTTCTCCATGATATGTACACAGAGGAGTCATTAATGTTAATAAATGATGCGTTTCTAACGTTAATGGAAGCTTTACCACCGATACGATCAAGAAACCGGTGCTTCATAGAAATAAAAATTTACAATCTTGTAAGCACCTTATATGCTCTATTCCCAGGTTATGACTGTCACTTGTAGCTTGGCATAAGAAAATCAAAATATTTAGGAAAACCAAGATACTTCACGTCTTGGAAGTTTATCCTTAAAACCCACGGTGTTTTTCAATTTAAAGCTCTTGCAGCTTGGCAATATTTCTGCTCTGAGCTTTCAATGGTGTTCAGATGGGAAATTTCTGTGCTCTCCTTTCTTTCCTATACCCACCCCACTCTTAATTGTTAGGGAAAAAGCTGAGAAAGGGAAGTATCATTTGACACCGTAAATAAGCTTTGTGGGACAAATTACTATCATTAAATATATACATCTGCAGCTTGCTAATGCAGAATGACTTCAGACAACCACCCAAAACCTCCAAAAGTACTTTTCTACTACCAGACTTATGGAAGAAGCTGCCTCAGACCGGGTTTCCATTGATCTGCCACTGAATGGTCTGTAACTCAAACAAAGGCATTTCCCATGTGTGCTGAGAAGAAACTTCTTGTCAATATGATATATACCACTGCCATGGTTTCGTAGTTTTTCATCATCATAATACCATGCAGTGCACTGGGAGTTAAAGAGTTCGTTCTTCTCTTCTGAAGAAACTGCAGCATTAACTCTTTAACTCCCAAAGGCAACTATGCAGCAACCATGACAACTATTAAGAATATCAGCTTCTTTTACATCTCATTGCAACCATTATTGCATACATAAGCTGATTTACAGAGAATGAAAAACAGGAAGTTAATAAAGTTACACAAGTAGTCTTGTACAACTAATCAAGAAATCCTCCAAGAGAAGCCTGAAACAAGACCACAGATTCAGAGCTATCTGTAATAAAACTGCTGCTGGTAAAGAAAGGAATGCTGCTGAAAGTAATATTCATGTTCCTTTTCTATTTCCATCATTTCATTGAGATCTCTTTACCTAGTCTGATGAGAAATTAAAAGTTTTTTTACAGTCTTTCTGCCTTTATGATAGATTTTATTTACGAAAGCCAGATTCTGACTTACTACTGTAAGACAGGTATAATAGATGATTGATGGAAATGGCAAATGAACAATAGGAATTTCTGTTCATTATTAGCACCCCAAATACCCCAATATTCAAACATCAGTACAGGTATTTTACAGCTTGAGGATCCTCAAACAAGAAAAACACCTTCAACATATGATCAATTGCATCCTGTGTCTGGGCTTTACTATATTACTTCATTAAAATGTGCTGCAATGTTCTCCTATTTTCCTTGTCTTCCATTGAGATTCTTCTATGTTAATAAAATCAAATTTTCAACAACACTGACAGCCTCTGTCAATCCATAAAGCAGAAAAGAGGCACCGATCATCTTCCATTAAGAAGAGAGAGAATGACAATCTTCAGAAATCAGAGGGAGCTCAATCAACTTGGTTAAATCAGGACTGTCTTAAGATAGAAATCAGTCAGAACTGGTCACTTTTTTCTTTCTTTATTTTGTAGGACCACCTGTTCATTATGAAGCAGGCTGGTAACATTTAGCATGAGATTTCAAATGATGATGACCTAGATGGAAAAGTCTTACTATTTCTCCTTTTTATGTTTACTTTCCAATAAGCTTCCAAAGCAAGTTTTTCCAAGGGGAACGCTTGAATCTGCATTCAGCATTCCATCTATTACATTCACAAAATTCTTCTTTGTCTGTGAGAACCTAATGCACGTACACAAAATGGTTAGCTAAGCAGTGACTGCTTAACAGTCTCTTCCCCCTGCATCTCACTTCATCACCACCACCAGTAAAAACAAAACAACAACAAAAGCCAATAACCAATTGAAAAGAAACCACAGACTAAAAGTATTGCAGCATAACTGCAAGGAAGACTAGTATCACTTTGGAAACATGGATCCAAAGTTGTTTCTTTTATCATTTTTATAAATTAAGTCATTTTAGATACTACTTAATGGTAACGTCTCTGCTACTGAAATTTCAGACTGGAAGCCATTTACAGATCTTTATTAAAAAAATAATAAAAAAAGGAAAGGCGAGAATACAGCAAAAACATCTTTCCACGTGTTTATGAAGAAAGCCTCATTTGTAAACACAGAAAAAAAAAGACTGGAAGGAAACCAAATAATTCTAATTTTCATTATTGCTTGCTACTTTGTGAGGTCGACAATAAGAGCTGCAGAATATTTTCTTTTCCTGTGAAGCGAAACACTGAAATGTTTATGTGACTCCATAAAATTGTTAGATGGTTTTCTTTCTAATTTCACCAAATGGCCTGAAAAAGAAATCCAGATGGCTTTTGGCACCCAAACAGTAAGGATGGTAAGTCTACAACTAGATTTTATAAGTAGTAGTTATTAAAATGAGTGAAAGTTTCATAAGTTTAATCCTTCCTGCATTTAGACAGTGATCGTGAAGGGCACTGGAAAAAAGCAATTTCAGATGAACTTCAGTGGTTTAAAAAAGGAAAGATTTGCTTTAAAAATCACTTCTTTATAGCACAAAGCTTTAAAGCCAGTACCATATATTTGACTATCCATACTTCTGCACATTCTCATTTTTAAAGATCTCTGTGCTTTTTACTCCACGCAATATATTTCTCACTGCTTCCCCTGTAAATAAAATAAAAAATTAATAAAAGATCAAGTACTTTTTTCGTTCTTGTTTCCTATCCAACACAAATCAAAGCATACTGCTGCCATATACCAAATTACTATTGGTATACGTGTTTCTATTTATATCTTCCTTTCTTGGGATAGATGTATTATGATAGGATAATTTTCAGCTTCCTTAATTTTTTCTTAAACTTCAATCACTTTTATTCTTTTTGTCATTGCAAAGGGCAATAGGTTTGCAGGCAAGCATTCCTGTATTAGAAACGAATAACTCAACATTGAGACATATAGATCCAATCCTTGGGGATATAATGAAATGATAATCGGTGTCTGTGAAATATATTCATTCCCCTGACTCATTAAGTGCCTCAAAACTCAAGGACTCTGAGCTATAAAATTTTAAGTTTCAGAACACCAACAGGCTTTGAGATAAATATAGGGGTATTTTTTTCAGTTGCATAGTTTTGAAGGCCTGGTAAGCAACATGGGGGAGATAGAACAGTTTAAAACAGCACACACGTGTAATAAATACATTTGTGGAATATGTGTTTATTGTAGTTCTGCATGTACACAGCAGGGAGAGCAGTGCAGGCAAGGTACGCTGCCGGCAGGCTGTAATCCTCAACTTCTACCACATTATTCTTTTTTCCTTTCCTTTCATTCCTTGCCTCTGATTTTGCCACACCAAATTTTGCCTGATTTAAACAAACTACTTTTAGAAATTTTCAGCTAAAATGGTCCAGCTGTTTGGAGAATGAGGCAAGAAAATACAGGAAGGTCTAGAATGTTAAAATTATGAGACCTGTAATCATTTGTGCTTTATAAACCTGAATTCTGACAGTAAGTCTTCTAATTACCATATCCATAAGAATCTACCAAGATCTGACAGTGCCTAAGGAAAGAAATCTTGGTATGTAAATAATCAAAACAGATAGACTTGAGCTAAACATGTTATATGTGCACCAGGGGGCAACTTCTTTCTAAAATGCATCATCTCTAGTTTCTAATACTAACATGACTGTGGATGTGTCATTCCTACCGAGTGGATGAATACCTCTTTTGGACATAGCTCATGTGTGGTACAATATGCTTAGAGGCAACACTAGTACCCATTTCAGAAAGCCCGTTTCCATACAACAGAGACAGCTGTAATCTACATTAAGCCCAGTCATGGAGACTTGCTGGGAAAGAAGCTTGACTGGTTGGGAAAAGAGGCTGGAAGAAGAAAAGGAAAGCAAGAATTTCTTAAGAAAAGAAATTGGGAATTCATTAAGAATAAGATGAAAAGAGTGGAACTGACAAAATTTGAAATTTATGCCAGGTGTGTATTGAGAGCATAGGTAATTGTAGGGCAAGAAGAGGAAGTCAAACGTACAGGAAGCAAATGGAAAAATAAGTACTTATTAGAACAAACTTCCTGCATCTGAAAACTCTTTCCAATATCTTGTGTGCTGTCATTTCTCATATATGACACCTTCAATTTTGTTTTTTCCTCTCAACTCTTTTTAAAAATGAAACAAAAACTCTGGAAAAGGTGATGGGCTGGGGATTTTCATTTCATGTTATGTAACTGTATATGAGAACAATAAACATAGATACTTAAGTGCTGCCTATATACATTGTAGAATCACATTCACTCTTGGCCAAGAGGTCTAAACTTCACTGTTTGTAAAGCTGATATCTACTTTGAGAGCTCCAACAATTTCCCACTACTTATTCTCCACAATACAACATTTGCCCATTAAAAAAAAATATCAAATTCACCTAAAGGAGGCAATGAACTGATAAAATTCATTCGCAAACAGCAATACTTTTTCTGATTAAAAATTGCTTTGAGACTCACTATCAGAATCAAGGAGCTGCATTAAGTTTGACCAGATCATCCAACTGACTCTGTATCTCCAAGAAAAGCCATGAATACATGCCTACAAACATTCCTTACCTCCAGCTATTTCCAGTCCAGGAATTTCTGTAAGCAGATGTGGTTCCTGTCCATTTAGAGATTCTCAATGATTATCTTTTCAGCAAACAGTTCTAGTCTCACATTGAATCAGTAACAAGAAATTGCAGTTATAAAAAGTTTTTCTCTGGTTCTGATCCAGTCTCAACAAATTGCAGGAAAAAAGACACCTTTCATTCATATACGGGAAGACTATTTTGGTGTGTTTCTAGCGCTTCCATCAGACTGCAAAGCTAGACTACTATGTCTCCTGTCCTATCAGTGAGGTAATAAGAAAAAGTTTTTATAAAGGTTTTAAAAATGTTAGAACTTCAGTAACATTTCTCTTCAACTGCCTGCAGCTAACGCACAGAATAGTTGGCAGTGCTGTAGTTTCAGATAACACATCTAACTTATTTCTGACATTGTTACTGTAGAGCAGTAGAGATTCATAAAGTTGGGCTAGTAAAACTTTTATGATGCAGCATATCAGCATGTAATATTTCTCAGTATATTGAAACAGAAATCTAGTTCAGAGAAGTACAGACAAGACCAGAGCAGAACTAGAACTGAGAATGCCTTGCCCATCGCTACCTCAGTTTTAGGAAGTACAGCTTCCAGATTGAACTGAAATTGCCATGCCATCAACTGTGAGAAAGATTAATTCTCCCAGGTATTCAATTGCAAATAGGACATAATTATTTTCACAGGATGTCATGCAATGACATGACAAAAACTTATGAGCTTAATTCCACGCACACTGAAGTCGATGACAGTCTTGAAAACTCACTGAATTGTAAAGATGCTGGAATGGGAGATTACAACAATATTTCAGAAAGCATTACATGTCTGAAAGATTTCTTTACGTTTGTTAGAAAAATGACACAGTCAAAAATATATATAAAATATTAATAAATCTCTACATGTTATGAACAGTCCTTAAAGAGATCTGCTCCAAATTTGTGATTTCTTCAAGACCAGATATTCCAATAATCATCTCTTACATGGAAGATAAAATACTCACCTGCATTTAATGAAGGCAAGTTGTCTTTACCACTTATGCCTTCAGGTGCTGTACACTCATGAACCAATGCACACTACAAAAGAAACACAAAAATAGTTTATATTTGCAAACTGTGTCATGACAAGGAGTTTCTAAGTGTTTATAAAAGCAGCTTATAAGCAGCAGACTAAAAAGAACACTGATAACTTCCCAACCTACCATTAATTACCATTCAGATTTCTTTCTCTGTATGTTCCAATATACAGCAAAACACTCAGAAGTACTACAATGAAGATGACAACATATGGTCAGCTATTCCATAACAAAACAGAAAGATTTCCTGCCAATATGAAGGCACAGGCTAAAATAACTTTTGACAAATGATGTGGTTTCAGAGGGATTTCTTGCAGTACGGTAGCTTGCACATTCATGGTGTCAGAAAGCACTCAATGAGTTTTTAAACAAGGCAGAAGTAAAAGCCACAAATCTTTAAAATGTGGTTGTGGTTTGTGATTAAAGCATCTGTTATACAACTGAATTAGAAGATGTTTCCTTTGATAAGGTTAGTGTATAAAAGTATCAAAAGCTGAAAAATCAACTGATAAAAGTCTACTGGCATAAATCCACTTTTAATGTGCTAGTGTTCATATTTTTCATGTTCCTCCCTCAGTCACAAAAAAGGTTTCTGAAGATGATAGTAAACTCAGTTACTGTGGCTCTTCTTAAAATTTTCTTCTGCAGATCTCCAACCGAAGAGCAAGACATGAGGTACTCCCTACCATTTGACATCTCAGGTAGAACTGAACTATCAGCTTATTCCTCCACGAGTAATTGAGTTAGTAAATCTAATTCTTATTTTTCAAAGAAAAACTTATTTCTTTGAAGTAATACAGCATCTCTACATTCTCACAATTGTTTTTGGGAATATACTCAAATTGTATCTCCACTATGAACAAACAGACTCCACAATGCAACACCATGACACAACTAATAGAAAAACCAATGACTGCTATTAAGATCAAAAGTTGTCACAAGATTGTTCTTTTTGAAGTATTAGAATCCCTTAGAAAGAGTCTTTTAAAAGCCTTTTTGCTTCCACAAGTCAAACGTGTCAAATAATGGTGCCAAATACCATTCAACACTTTGGAACAGAATAAAAATTAAATAAAAGAGAAGGCTAGAGAAACAGTTTTGCATATCTTGTAGGCATTTCACAGTACAAAACAAGAAAGATTTCATAGTATTTGTTGTCCACTTTGGTATTAGCCCCAGTAGTCCATGTTTTTAAAAGGACTTTGGGGTCCTTACAACAAGGATGGTTAAATAAAAACCAAGTGTCAGTATATCCTTAGAGTTTTGTACATACCAAGCAGAAAAGATACTTACAACATCATTCACTCAAAATTCACATTCTTTTGTGCATTTTCACTCCAAATAAACATTCACCAAATAAAAAAGAACGTGGTACTTAAATTTGAATCCCCTGGAGCATTTTCTCAAATTTGTTATTTTTTTTTCCCCTCCCTGAAGAGCAGAGCAAGGGAAGTACCTGAAGTATATTCATAGTATTAGGGTCACAGAAATTCAGCGAGAACTAGGCTACCGGGACAGAGATATCGAGTGGCAGTGACTGTTCAGGTATGTCAGTTGTCATTAGACTAGGGACTCAGTAAAATCCTTTTTTATTAACTTTCATCATTCAGTGGTTGTTTCTGAATCTTGTCCTAGTCCAAGCCTCTTGTCATCCATGCTTTCCACTTTTCCTCCTTTGGTTCTCCTATTCCTTCCAAATCCATTCCCACTGTTTCATCTCCAGTTGGCATCACCAACACTTCTGGCTGCAAGACTTGCCTACTGGAGAGCATTTTTACCCTTTCCAACCCCCTTCTGCCCTTCCTTTTGCCTCTCACCACATATGCCTCAATTCAGAATCCCTACGCATACCCTCTGCTCAACACTTCCCTATTCTAATATTTAAGTACCACCATTACCACCCACTATACCCATAGATTTTCCCCACCATTGTGTGCTCCCATGAAATGCAGCTGAATCTGTCCCTTTTTAAGGGGATTCACCTCTTCTTTGGCTTGCCTGTCTGCCATTCTTTCCAGGTTTTCAGTATTGTGGGCATTGGCTGCACTTAAAAATCCGCGTGAACAGAACTTCAGTGGCAGAAAACAGAGGAACTGTCCAAGGAAAAAAAAAATCATATTTATGGTGTCTCTATGGACAGGCGGTGATCAGAAATGATTAAAGATGATCAACTGAAATCAAAATCAACTCTTTTTTTCAAAAAAAGGAGAGGAACTAGGAAATCAATAACAGAGCATAATTGTGCGTGTTTTCATAAAATTCATTTTTAATTTTGAGAGATTAAGTGTGAACAGTACTTAACCTGGTAATTTTTCTAATAACTACTTAACACAATGTGGTATGAGTAATTTAAGTATCTGGTGCAACTAATAACTATTTAATTTTGTCTGATCAACTGAGTTGTTACCTTTTGATCCTGTGAATCTGTTGTGATGTGGCCTGGTTCCCCATCTTCTAGTTCTCCCATCTTCACAAGATTGACTTCAATGGTACCAACTGTCTTTCCACCATCGGAAGTTCTGGAAAAAAAAACCATTCCCATGACATTGGGTCATCATGCTTTCATCATAAAACTGAGGACTGGAAGCTGCTATAAATGGTGGAAGAATCCATGCATGTTGTCAAGCTGTCATGCTTTCATTCTAGATAATATTCTGTCTGTGGATTGTAGGGGAAAGAAGCCATTACTTGTGCCAGTAGCTCACTTATTACCTGCAGTCTCTCTACACAGCACGATGCTTTGTTTTCTAACAATCTGCAAAGAACGCGTTCAGTAGGTTAAATCAATTTGTTGCTAAGTCTCAAGAGTGAAACAAATCTAAATCTCACTTTTCTTTTTGTAGTATCTCTACAGGGTAATTACACAGAATGAGTTCCATTTCTTTAACTAAATGGGAGAGGATAACATAATTGCAGGTGAATTCTTATTTCATTATTTCTACAAATAGTTTTGGAAAAAATAAAAGGTAATTCCAATTGCATGTCAAAACAAAGAATACTGTACACTACCTTTCAGCAGAAATAAGGCTTTAAACTCTAAAATGATAAAATGCTTTTTGGCTTTCATTGACAGCAAAACTTTATTCAAAGTACCAAGGCTGCACAGTCTGTCTCCTCTGGCTTAGAGGATTCAGAATACTGAGCGGATGGAGTTTTTGGAAGGAAAGAAACAAATGTCACTGACCATTTGACAGTAATAAAAAAACTAATACAACACATACCAGCAGAAATTAGCAACGATGATAATAAATTTAGCAAAACTGAAAAGCACAGAGTGGAAGAACAAAAACGGATTTGGGGCAATACCATATATCAACTCAGAAATAAAGATGCAAAGTTGTAGAGCAGCAGAAAGGAAATACATAGAAAAAAATATTAGACAAGCATTTCCAATAAAAACTCCTGGGGAAACCCTCACTGCAAAACAACAAATTCAAGTTTAGTGTGGATAGATCTTGATAGATATTATAGATCTTTCAAAAAAAACCAACAACAACAAAACAAAACATCACCATATCATCGCATATAAGTAAAGGATCAATAAAAATACCAACCACTATTCTCAAAATTTTCCCTACCAGGGTAGAGCCCATAGCTGAGCACTGGTTCTGTAATACACCACTAGTATGGTGTAGCGTCACAACTGAGCAAGTAGGCAAGATAAAGCCCACTACATTTGGAGTCACAAGAGCTCCTGACTGGCACAGCGCCAATACATGTAGGTCCTGCACCCACGCAGGCCAGGCCCATGTTGGCTCAGCCTTCCTGCCACGTGCGGTGCTTGGACTTTCTCAGGTTATTTGCTGAAATACAGGCTGCAGAACCCTGACTACCACAGTTTTAGGCAAAACATGCAAAAAATTTTGCATGTTGTATCCAGTCTTAATTAGGTCAGAAGAAGCTGAGCTTATGGAGCGATTCAAGTTAAGTACCCACATCAAGCTTTTCACGCATGAATACTTATTTATCATGCTATATCAAAAGTTTTTATATAAATTTTACATATATACATTTATAAATATAGCTACTTTGAGCTTCCAATTTAAATAATTTTTGTTACAAGTCATTATGCCTTTAATGTGTGTTTCAGTAAAATACACTCATCTTGCAGCTACGCAAATCAAATGTTTTTATACAAAACCCTTTCAAAATGCTAAATTCACCATATTTTCCATATCATTTCTTCACTCGCTCTAAGACAAATTCATTACTGATAATAATAAAAAAAGAAACAATTAGAATGAACCAATTCTAAATAGCCTTGCAACCAAAGAAGGCTATGTTAATTAAGTATACAAAAGAAAAATAATGAGGTAGAATGGTTGAATGTCCAAAGGGTGTTTATGAGCAAAAGTACATAATATTTTTAGAATATATTGAAAACAGCTTAAGTTTCTTCTGAAATTAGAACATTCCTCTCAGTTATTACAGCATAGTTTGACTTTTCTTCTTCCTAGATAACAACCAGCATGTGAACTAAGTTACTCCAACAAAGGGACTACAGCTTTTCCAAGGAAAAAGGGAGTATAGAAGATGTTAGCATATCACACACAACTTCGTAAATCAAAGCCAGTGTATTGCTACAAGATTGACAATTTCTCAACAACTTAGTATGTCCTGATCAAAGTGTCAAAGGGACAACCTCATTAGCAGGCTGACTTCAATATGCAACAGCACTTGACTGTAGTCCTGGTGATTCATTTGACTATCAGAAGAAAAACCCTGCCCTTCCTTTTCATCAGTTAAACTTTCTTGGTCCTTGTCTGAATTGCCGAATATTCCTCCTCATTGCTCACAGGTGGCAACAGAAGCATTTTTGAGCTTTCTCTGTACATGGAGAAATACAATTGATGTCATTTTATTTTCTACCACATTTTTCAATGATACTTAGGTCTTCTCAGAATCACTCCTGATCTGTTCTTAAACATACGTAATAGTAAAAATGTGAAATACAATATCTCTAAAACAATGCAATAAAATAGTGGGATTGTTATGTTGTAATTGCATTCAGAGAGCTCTATGCACGCCCAGGGAGAAACAATCATTATCTGTGTAAGACAGTGAATTTGGAATACCACTGGTGCATGACCGTCGTCAAACAAAAGACATGTCATGGATTTAAAACTTTCAAGCAACATAATGAGATAATTACACATAAAGATAATTAAAAGTGAGAATTACACAGAATTTACACAGTAGGGGAAAAAAAGCATGCTGATCACTGAAATAAGATAGAGACCTGTATTATTTTACTTTATATTAAAACAAACAGTACTGCACATTAATTATATTTACATATTTCAGGTCACTTGTTTGGACAGACGAAGTCTCACACACACACGCACTTGTTAAGCAGATCATTAGGAAAATAATTAGTGGGCTTCAAAATATATTAGGTCAGAAAAAGCTTATTTGCTGTTGTTTAATAAAGTTGAAAGTGGAGCTTCCAGTGATGCACTGCAGTGAAGACTGTCCCTGTGCCAAACTGCTTACAGCCATGAGACAAGATGCACTACAGAACCCCAGGAATTCAGTACAACATGGATTGCACCTTGACAAACCTGCATAGGGATTTTCCTGACACACACAGTAGGGAGGTGGAATAGAACAATAAGAATAAATAAAACAATTGTCAAGTGTGAAAAGCCTACATTTGGCTGTAATGCTAGCTGGCTTGTGAAACTGGAAAATTCCTGATGAGTTATTTCATTTAAAGCAGCCTGGGACAAAGAGCACCAATTGCCCTGTATTTGCCTACAGAGCATCTACATTTGGAATATTATCAATAAAGGAGACAGTGTTTGAAGAGTGACTTCTAAACCAGATTTGGAAGCAGAGGATGCAGGCTTCAGTAGCAAAGCTGGCAATGCTTCAGTCTATCCCTTCCCACTCAGTCCAACCTGCCTTCTTTGTGCAGCATTCACTCCATCTGCTGCAGCCATAGTCCCATGTCAGTTTTCACCCACCTACGCTGGAGCAATTCAAGTCCCATCTTCTCAGAAACCCGAGGGGCGAAGTTCCAAGTGAAGCAGTAGGTTTCAAACTTAAAGCATTAGTTCCATTGGTGCTACGTACAAGATCATTGTTTAGTCTATCAAGTCAAATACAGATACTTCTGAAGTTGTCTTGAAATCAGCTCAGGCTTAAAGCTACAATTGCTTCTAACATTATTGGAAAATTTATTATACATACAGGTTTGCTTACCAACCCAAGTCCTTGAGGACCACCAGGCTAATATCAGTTCCATCAAAGAGGAGAGAAAGAGCTACCTAGAACTGTCCTGAGCAACAGAAACATCCACCTCAGTGCCTCTAGTGATAAAAGGCTGACCCAAGCATCCAGAAAGGAAGAAACAAGTTAGCAGTGAAGAAGCAGGTGAGCTAGATGGACTGAAAACAGTAGTTATTCACCTCCAATGCGCTTCTCATTAAGACTCATAACTGCATAGTGAATATGCAAATTCAGGCCTGCTAATTGGTTCCCATGGCTATACCGTTCTTCCCCCAAAAAAGGCTTAAGAACAGAAAAAAACAGACTGTATTTGCATAAGTGTTAATTATAAGTGACAAAGCTACTGTCTGCCTGAAAAGCAAATGGCACGATTTCCAGTCAAGCAGGCAGCCCCATTCTCCAGTGCATAATGTACAATAAATGCAGTTAGTACAGGCTAATGTACCAACTGCCATAAAATCCATTTTCTCCAATACATTCTGAAATGTGTAGGCACAAAACTACTGTACTGGTACAAAAATGTTGTTGGCTTCCGTTTATTCTGTGGAACAACGGTGGAGTCTATCTCAATCAATATGGATTTTAAACAAGTTCACTGATAAACAATGTTTTATAAAATTGTCATACAAATATATGAAGTTCTGCAATGTTCAATCCATTCTCCATTTTCTTTATTTCAGCATAACGTTTCCCCTCAGATCTTTGGGAGATTCACCCGACTCATTTATCTACTTCCTGTGGTGGATGACAATGAGATGAAGCAGCCAAGAAATCATTTCAGGCTATGGACAGGACACGGAGTCCTGCTAAAAGTAGCTGTGGAAAAATTCTGAGTTCTAATAGAGAAAGGTTCGTATATACATTATTTTATAGTGATTGCTTGATAAGGAAGTGAAAGAAACAAAAGGTTACATACTTATGCCACTGCAAAAACGACCTTGAAAATTTGAAATCTGTTAAGAATAGACTTTTACAAACATTAACTTGGTATTTAACCAAACGTTTCCATCAGTTCACTTTTTATCCAATCCTGTTTTGTCAAAAAAAATTATCCTCTTGGTATATACGTGGTATTTTCTAGATTTGGATGAAAGTGTAATCAAGGCATTTTAACCTCTCCTTGCAACTTAAATATATATCTAACAATTAATGCTACAATAGGAAGGCTGGTACAGTAATAGAAAAAGTATTTCAAAAGGTTTCCTTTCAAAAGTGAGTTCCATCGTGTCAAGGTGTCCTATGACACCACCACTGAACACTGGACTTCGAATAGTGAACTCAAGGCTGGCTTCATGTTCAACTCATATGTAAAATGAAATAAGTAACAACTTTATTACAACACCTATTTGTAATACCTCAGGCAGAATACATACCAGAAGATTTAGAGTATCTTCTACCATGTGTCTCAGCTTAGTCACAACTGCTTACCCTCAAAACTGTGCTATGTAGAAACATGACGCTCAGAGAAGTTTACCTATGCCTATCCAGTCATCCCAAACCAATTTCCATTGCGACTGCAAAAACCACAAATCAATACCATGTCTGAATCCAATGGATTCATACTGAAAAATCACAAGCTAAAATGTTCCCCTAATCTTAAAATGGCTTTCATTCATATCTTAATATATTTTATAACCATAAGTCAGCACTAAAGGTGAAAACTGTATTCATCAGTGCTGAGCCTTAATAAACATCTATTCAGCACAACCCTAGGTTTCAAACACTGGTCATGACTCTCCTGCAGGTATGTGTTATGTCACTGAACAATGTTGTACATCAAGCCCCACTGACATTTGGCTGCATGTAACAATGAGGTTACGATACTGCGCTGATTTCACACTTGAGAGAAGACTTAACTCATTACGTCCACCATCTTTAAATACAGCTAGTAACCAAACCAGCAAATTGTACAATGCTTATTCTTTAAGACACAAGTATGAAACCAAACTGAGAATCGTACACTCCTTTTTAATGGAAACTCTGAAACAAAATCCTCTACTTTCACTTCCCTGAAATTCTTCTGTACATCAAAAAATTACTACCCTTTTCTAATAAAATTAAATATAATTGCTATTTCTTTTTGTCTTAGTGTATGGTAGAAACAGAAGCACTTCAGGCTGATATTCAGCATAGGCAAAAGAATATGGAGTTTCAAACAGTCAATCAGAACTCAACAAATGCCATGAATTATTTACTTGATCTGTTTCACAACAGATGAAAACGCTTACCTGAGGGTAAGGGTCAACTGTTGTTCCTTTGACTTCACCAAGTCTCCTACTGTAAAAGTTGTACAGCCCAGGAAGCTTCGCTACAAAATGAAGCAGAAAGAAAAAAACCTCTATCAATTTTTGAAATTGTAATTGTTACTTTTTTTGTCTTCAAATCTGTCTTTGGTACCTAGAAACATTCCTGCATACTAACTTCACACATTATATGGTAGAAAATTGTTATGTAACCGTAACACAATTATCAGAAAGTTATTAAATACTGGCTAAATGGGCAGGAACCTCTCTCTTTCTTGAGAACCACTCTGACATGTATATATTTACTATGAAGTTACTTTGCTATGTATTTGCTAGGAAGTGAGTTCAGTAAATGTTCATTAATAGAAATGTTGCATTTCTTTAGTTTATAGCAGTGCTTGTAAAATACTTCTTTCCTTCCTTCTCTGTAAATTGGAGAGGTATGGATTTGCAGAATGGACTGTTTGATGGATTAAGAACTGGTTGGCTGGTCGCAGCCAAACAGTTGTGATCAATGGTTCCACGTCAGGGTGGACGACAGTCACAAGCAGTGCCCCCCAGGGCCTTGGGTCTGGTTTTCAACATCTTCATCAATGACACAGACGACGGAATTGAGTGCACCCTCAGCAAGTTTGCAGATGACATCAAACTGAACGGTGCAGTCGATACACTGGAGGAAAGAGAAGCCATCCCAAGAGACCTGAACATGCTGGAGAACTGGATCCAAGACAGACTAATGTGGAACTCATCTTCCTTGGCTTTTCATTACTTTTTACCCCCTGCTCATACTCCACTACCTAATACTACAGTCTCATTTAGTCAAGTAAACCAGTGTTGGCCTTGATCTAGAAACAAAGGTAGAGAAAAAAGTCTACCATCAGCTTCTATGCATTTATTTTAAATATACAACTGAATACTGCTTGTCATAAATAATCTTTAACTATTTTATTTTGCATTTTTGTAAATTTTATCAAAAGAAAGACGTTTGTGTTTATTATTCTACCCTGATTTCACTCCACAGTTGAAATCAAAGTAAAATACCACTAAAAACTATATAGAGTCTGGGATCTCCAAATTCAAGAATAATCAAATTGCTCTTATGTGAAATCAACACACAACACAACGAGACCAACTGCAAACCTGGAAAAAGTGAGTATTTGTTACTAGTGAGTAAACATCTTCCTTTGGTTAAAAAACAACAACAAAAACAAACCAAAAGAACCTTGCAGTCTGTTTTCTTTCAAGAAGGCTAGGCTAGATATTGAATATTTACATATGGCAATAAATATACAATCATATATCTATTTATTATATGGATCTTAGTATAGATATTATATAATAATATCGTTATAATATCTAAACTATGATAGGTTTTCATGTATATCTTTTAAATCCTAGTCCCCAATTTAAGTAAGCCACAACACCAGACTTAACTCGATAAGCTAGATCAGCTTGATCTAGATTGGTTACGGCTTATTCCTATCACAAATACAGGCTTAAAATAGGTAGTCATTCATTTCCTGTGTTTTGGTTGGCACTTAACTAGAAGAGGAAAAAATGACGGAAGCTAAGAGCCCAGGGAAGGCTGGGAAAACAGCGGATTTGGGAAACGCTGGACAGGCAAGAAGCCAAAATAAAAGTGTATACAAAATTTATCATGAAAAATGACAGTCATACAAGATCATGATTAGCTTTTTCTGCCAAGTGAAACATATACTTATTAGCAATATGTGCAGGTGTGATGATGCACAGTCTTGCCAGAGTAGACACACAGACATTTCCTTCGTCCTTTGGATCAGTCATGACAGCATGTTTTCCGTTATAACTCTATGGTGGCACAAACAAAACTGATACAAATTTGGTGCTTCTTTCTCTGGTACAACAGACTACAAATCCATTCCAGAATCCAAAGGAGGAGTCCTCACATGATTGAGGTTAAGAGGTGATTACACAGTTTTTTCAGAGAATCTAGGAGCTTCAGGCACTATACCCACTAACCATCTCTGAGTGCTTTAGCTAGCTCTCCAGAATCACAAAATTGAAGTTGAATAATTTTGTGGGGTTAGAAAACAATAAATCCCCTTATTTGCTTGTCTCATACTCTTATATTAATAATAAAGCTTCCTTTACCCGGCAATGCAATTAGGAATTATTAGCAAAATTAACTACAATTGACAATAATTCCATGTCCTAAATGCAGAGTTCAAGGGGTCTAATTTCAAATCATGCTGGACATTACTCTTCTCGAACTGATTTGGAGACAAATTGTGTACCCTGGGGGCCTAAACTGGCAGTCTACAAACCAATCGAACTTTGCACTTTAAAATTAGATTTTAAACGAAGCAGCTGCTGTAATGCTAATTACAGAGCAACATTCCAACATAATTTTGCTAGTGGAATACTTATGGTTATAAATCTGAAAATATGAGTCTTGACTAGTTTGATGAATTATCCTACCTAGCCGAAAAGTCTCTGCACTAGTTACATAAGATGAAACACATTGATTATTTCACTAAGAGTGTAAGTGCTGCCAAATTACAGGTTTTCTGAACACTAGCTGAAGTGCCGGAAACCTATGCCAAGGAAGCCCTGATAATGCAAGAAATTCGGCACCTAAGACTAAGAACATAAAAATCCCAGATCCTGTTTGATCTTTTATGCAGCTCTAGCAGGACTAATGTTTTCCTACCCCCCAAGACCTGCATATTATCTGGGAGACTCTAGCCTTCTCAGAAACAAAGAAGAAATCCCAATACCTTTGCCAAAAATAGACCAGACTGGCAGGACTGTTTATATTCTGCACTGTTTATACTCTGCATATGAAAATGAGAAAGCGACTGGCAAGGCTCATTCAGATAATGCAATTCTGTGCTTTCAATCCAGATGGCTTGTATGGCAAGTAGCAAGAAGTCTAGGTAGTTGTGCTTGCCTCGGGATAATTTCAACTGAAAACAATTAGTGAATGGAATGACAATCACCAAGCACATTGCTCCTCCCTTGATTCTTTATTCACTTAAATCAACTTTTTCTTAAAAACTAAGCTTGCCAGCTCCTGTTTAGCAGTTAAGCAGACTGCCATTTCTCCTTTAGGTCTGTGTCTGTTGATGTGGTGAAAAATCCATTAATAAACAGAAATTGCTTACTCCAACATCTGCTCTTGGTTCCTTGTGATCAGGTAGGACAGTGGTATGAACCTGAGAGGAGGAAGAAAAATAAAAATAAAGCAAGTCAAACATCTTTTCTTTTTGTTACTTTCCAAAAATGAGAGAAGTACTCATGTATTTTTTCTTTTTTTGTTTTTATATATAAATTTTATATCAATTTTAGAAGTGAATTTAAAGGGATGTATGTGCATAAGAGAACTGCTCTGAAAGTAATATGTCCTATTTCATTATGTCGGCCCACAAAGTAAGAGCTGGTACAGCAGTAGAGGCTGAACCTCCTTTTGCATTCTGTTGCCACGCAACAGATAGAAGCAGAGGGGCAGTCCTACAAAATGGCATCTGACATGGAAGAGCATATGAAGCAAAGGTATCTCAGTGAATACTTCCATGTGCAAAACACTGCAACCACTGACATTCATTATTTCTCGCCGAACATTTATGGAGACCGAAAACAAAGCACTAATGCATTGAAAGTTGGGCTGTGTGGGCAATGTTTACTTAACTATACCATCATAGCATTTGGGAAACAGTGGATTCCTTCAGCTGCTGTAGATTCTTTACAAGCATGACTTGCAGACCCTTGTACACCATTGTTGAAAATGCAGAACTAATGGTAGTAGCCACGATGAAAAATGGCATTCTGTAGCTGAGAGTTTTCTCTATTGGTCTTATTGTGCTTTTTGTAGTTATTGTTTCCTTTGAAATAAGAGGTATTACTTTTGGAATGACCTACATAATATCACTTCCTAACCAAAAGTCTGACAGCCAGAAGTACATGAATACCATCTTTTGTGACCCTGCTATTTGACTAAGCCATTTTAAGATAATCAAATATCTCTGCTGAAGGGAAACTGGGTTTCTGATCTAAGTATGTGTGGTGATTCTTTTTATTTACTTTTTTTTTGTAACTATTGTTTTTTGTTCGGCTTATCTTGAGAAGTAGGTTTTTAAACATTCATTAAAAAGAGAAGTCATATATGGGAGCTATAGTTTGTCCCCTTTCATACTATCTATTAGTATAGTTCCCCAAACGTATTTAATTGCTTAAAATACTACAACTATCAAAGTACATGATGAGGTGTCTCCACAGGCTCAGGCACACATCATTAGAAATACAAAGGCAGATAGCTTGTAAACAGACAGAAGACAATCCCTTAGCTCTAAACTCAATACACAAAATGCAAGGACAAGCAGAAAAATGAGAATTTTCAAAAGCAAATATTCTCCTCCTACATCACCTGATTAAACAAGCTGTTTTGTTGGGGTTTTTTTAAAGCTTGTCATAAACTAGCTTTCCCTAATGTACCCAGCAATGTTGTAAAGCTACAAGATAGAAATACAAAGGTAGACTTCAATCTCAGACACTCATTATTTTACCATAACTTCTGTCTTCTCCTTACGCGCTCTAGATTTCCCTAAGCAAAAGGCAAACCTTTGAACAGTGAGATTATTCAGAAGTGGTGGAATATTTAGCTTCCCTAGAATAACATACACTCCTATCTTACCTTGTGAGACAAGAGATGTATGAAGAGGTCAAAAAAGTAATTAAGAAATACAGCTTATAACCTAGGTCAAATACAAAACATCTACAAGGAATATTCATACTAGTACCACTTAGAATCGTAAAACTGTTTGTGTGTAGTACAGTATGCAACACCAGGAAAAACACTGGGGCATGGAGTGCTTATAAGCACTCCATTAACACTGTATGTTACCATACTTTCGATACTATATACAGAACGAGTATCTCACCTGTAATTTTAGTGCACTGATCAGTCAAAGCTAAGTGTCAACATTCTCTAGGTATAGATGTTACATTCAGCTTTAATCACCTGTCTTTTTTCATCATATAAAGCTGCCTTTGCTAACAAACATTTCTTTTGGTCAACCACAGCACCAAGCCACATCCATGCACGCCATCGAGAGTTCAAAAGAAGGAATTATTATTTGTAAAATTTCTGTGTCTGCACTTAAAGTCCTTGTGATTTGGTTAGTGACTGAAGGCCAAGTTCAAAAGGCATCTAAGTTCTGCCAAAAAATAATACTACACTCTTTTCTCAGTTACTCAACCTCATCAAATCCCCTACAGCTTTCCGTGAGCTCCCTGCACATAGTGTTGCTGGCTGCTAAGTTGCCCCATCGTGTAACCCATCCAGCACTTCACAACAACCAGATTTTCTCCAGGTGTGACAAAGCATTGGTGATGTCCACTGAAGAAAGTCACAGAAAATTTGACTTGAACTCTTTAAAACTAGAGTCTGCCAGGAAGGCCTTCAATTTCATCCCCTTGGTACAACTCCAGCAGTTGTGCAAGAGCACAACCTACGCAGACATCTTACCTTTATATCATCTGGAAGTGCTCAGGGATAGTGACCATTTGCACTTTCCTTTCTCCCCTCACGGTCCTCTTGGCATCAAAGGCAAACACTGAGCTCTGCTAACACAACCACCACAACTCTACAGAAAGCTGACAAGAACACTGTCCCCACCCACCTGCCAGCTACGCCGCACCACCAGCCATTAGAGAGCGACCACATTTCTTTATAACTCTTCTTACACAAGTGGTAGCTTCATGTATGCGCGCTAGAAGGGATGAAAATGCTGAAAGTGGCGCTAGGTTCTACAATAAAATCGATGGGCTTGCATAAGATACATGCCATTCCAACATGCAGAAAATTTATTTAAAAAAGAAAGATACAGATGAGAAAACATTCACTTTCAACGAACAGATCAGCAATTTGCTAAATAGCTCAATCAACATAGAAGTGAGCCAGGTAGAACTCTTCCATCGATATCCTGTCAGATTTTATGGAAGACATAATGCAAATTCCCCAAGCATTATTACATAACTATTTGCAAGAGTCCACGTAAAGTAGAGAGGAAAATAATTTCCCCAATAGGCATCTAATAGTGCAAGCAACTACAGTCCCAACAGAAAAGGTATTAGGCAGAGAGATTAACAAATGTTAAAATTAAAATAGAAGAAAAAAAAGGAGAAACAAATTATATCAACCTTAATGCAGTTCTTTTGCAGTGGCGCAAAACACACTCGCCTTAACTATCTGCATAGCCTCCACTACCAGCTGTATACGAAATGACAGCATCAGCTGCTTTTTACCTGAAAGGGTCAAGCAGAAAGGCTGGTATACTTGCATACATTTGAGTACTTTTCACAGGTAGTGTGAGATTCCATTACTTTGCAGGGTGCAGAGTCAGAAGCATTTGTTTGTGCAGCAGTAAGACTAGGTTCTGCCTCCAGGCACACTTCAGAAGAAGGAATTTGAGGATAATAGAAAATGCAAAGATCTTAGTCTCTAAGAGTCATCTTAAACTGCTTTTCTACCCAGCTTCTCTGCAACTGAGTATCTTCCTGCTTCTCTGCGTAGGCTGCACCTTGCACGCTTTCTAAAGAAGTGTAGGTGCACTTCATTTGTCAGCATGGCACAAAACAGGCATTAGGAGATGCCTCCTCATGTAAGTGCAGAAAACCGGGTGTATTAAGAGCAAGCAGGAATTAGGTATTTGGTTTAGATTTTTAAAAAGTCTTTATTTACTTACTGCTTGTGATCAGACGCACCTTCAAAAGACAATTGAAATCCACGGTTCAGAAACAACAAATTACTTAGGAACTCTCCCCATAGCGAGCGTATTTCAACAGACGCATAATTCCTACAGCATCCGAGTGGAAGGAGACAGACTGTGCCAAGGGACAGTAAATTCTGTGTATCTGATTGCTTTGGGACATGCTACTGAGAACTGGCTAAGACCACCAAGGCTTATTGACTCAGTGTAATTGTCAGTCATACTGAAGCTATACTGTCTTGCACCACACCACGGTGGAAATGATGCAGGCCATATCTAAATAATGGTCCACTGCAGTGCAGTTCAGGACTTCATAGGACTTGGGTCTAGGGCATGGTTCACAGCTTCAGCTGCCGACACCGTTAGTCTGGAAATTACCACACAGCCAACTAGAGAAATGGCTGCACACTCCAAAGTTCTAACATTACACATACCCCAAAACTGAAATAGAGAAGTGAAAAATCACACTTTTGCATCACAGTTATAACAACTGCATGATATCTAGGTCTACTCACTTACAGAACAATTCATATAATAAACAACTAATCCTTGAAGGCAAAAGCCCGCATTTGATTTATCTCTTGCAGACAAGGTAAATATGAAAAAGCTGTAGGATCTAGCCATATAAATCTAAATAATCTTAATCTGTTTTCACTGTATGCAATGAAAAATGGAAGGAGGAAACTGTTTATATAACTCGTTAATATAGTATGCAGAACAAGCACCAGATTCATTTTTCTAGCTTATTTCAAAAAACTTCCTTATCATGAGAGAAAGGGCTGTCAACTGTAAGGACGTGCGTGAGGTTAAAAGTGACAAAAACAGTCTTTAAAAATTAGAGACAATTAACATCTGAGTCCTGGCATCACTAAAAATAGAAGCTCTACTGCTGCTAGTAATTCATTTGCTCTTTATTGTGATTTGGAGCTCAGACACTCTGGCAGTATCAGTTTCTGTTGTACACTTTTTAAGGGAGAAAATGTCACAATCTGCTGCACTTAGTTGACTCTCACCAAAGAGTTAATGCAGATCAATGCTGCAAGGAATTCTTGTTTGGCACGATGAAATCATCACCACTCACTCATAACCAGCTGCTTACAAAGACCTTTGCACTGTGGTTTCAGTGCACAGTTTGCAAACATGAAGGAACACCTGCAAGTGATGGTTCACAAGATGCAGCAGTCTGAAAAGATGCAGAGGTTTTAGCTGCAACACATACAGCTATGATGGGGCAGTGGCAAAACACTGGCTCACCATAATTATTAATAGCATATTAATAGTGTAATAATGCAGTCAATAATTCATTATAATGACCACTAGTTAATTAAATACATGTGTTTTCTCCCTCTCAGCTTATTTTAACAAAGCCTAACCATTTGGAAAAAAGCACTCCAGTTTTATATAAGTACCAGACATTCTGGGCATTTGGTAAGTTATAATTATAATATAAAAGAACATCACATGTCAAGTACAGAGTTACTACAATCAGGCAGTAAGACACTTGCTTTTTCCCCCCCCCCCATGATGATTTCAGGAAGCCACATCAGAAACGGTTTTTAAATTCTGTCACATACTGGGACCAATCTGCAAAAATCCAAGGAGTAAAGAAGTCCAGTCAGGATGCTTGTGATGCCCTTTCTGCCTCTGCATTTTCACTAGGAAATAGAAATCACAGCAGGTATATTCTGTCTGCAAGCTACTGATGAAGCATTGCTAAGCTTTTCTGGCTCCTCGAATATATGGGCCAGCCAACAGGGAGCTGTTACTTGCTCAAGTCTGAATACCTCAGGCAGTTTATTACAGTTGCACTATCCAAAATCACCAAAACAGACTACACAATAAAAAAAAGCAGCAGGTAACTGCGGCCAGGGAAAGCCAGCTGTTAAAGAAATACATCTCAAAGAACTCTCACAGCAGAATAACGATGAAAATAGGACAAGAAAAAAAAAAAGAGAAAACGTAGTGTAGGTACTTCCTTTTTTCTTCATCAAGCTGTGCATATTACTCGAGCAAGATATGACTGATCTGTCTTGCTCAGTCTGTCTCATAGTCCGTCTGTTTGAGCATCTTGCTTCCCTGAAGCTGCAGACCAGCGCGAGTGTTCAAGCTGGAATTTCTGGGAAAAATGCCTTCATAAAATGAAAGCATTCAGCACTGCTCTCAGGGCCTGAGGCAGCTGGATATTAGAAAAAACAACAACAAATTTCCATGTGAGTATCAGACAACCTGTGCCAAAAAGCCATACTAGAGAGCCAAGGAAAGAACACGTATTCTCAAGAGAGAAGTGCTGAGATTGTGCCATGAATGGTGAGAAGCATAAAATGAGCGTATGACCAATAGGTAGTCAATTATTTCACTTCAGTATATGATTCACTACAAAAATTAAGGTAAACACTGCTGGACTGATCAAAAAATGAGCTTGATGGCATGATAATATTGTAAGAACACGAACTTTAGCATCAAAGCAGGTAAAAAAGTACATTGTGATTCTGAATACTTCAAAGGTAGAATGAATTTTTTTTTTCTTTGCAGGATAAACATTCCATTTTTGAGTATGCTGAAGACTGCATTTCAAAATTTGTATTTATTTCCTTAAAAATCACATTAAGTTCTTCAGAAATCATGGTTTAAATTTAAAAAATGACACTATTTGCAGTAACGAGCCAGTAATAAGAACATAGTATTTAAAACCTTTTGTTGCTGGAGCAGACATATCTCCAGTACACATCCTACTTAAGGTCCCTCCAGGAAACACTATTATCACTCTGTCAACCCCTGGGGGCATTTGTTTCTATATTTTAGAACTGTAGACAATATATAGTAAGAATCCCTTCACAAATTTTTGCATTACAGCTCAGAATTCTTCCCATTTCTGTTCTCACTCTCCTGACTGAAAGGTCAGAAGGTCATTTAAGAAGTTGATTGCTATAACAGTTCTGAGTCATTTTCTAATTTGCAGCAAAGCATTATTCATGGAGACCATATATTCATCTGCTCTTCAGCCAATACGGTCTTTTAGTTAAGTAATTATTTTCTCTTCCTCACACTGGTCTCCTGATGTATTCATAAGAAAGAAATCATATGCCCTCTTGTACTTCATTTGATTAGGATAATAAGCCAAGCTCCTCCAACATATGAGGACACAGTAAGCTTCCATTCCCCAGATAATCTTATCTCGTCAAGTCCTAACTCATCTTCCTTGAACAAAAATGATCACATTATTCACAGGTTTGAGAAAAGGCCTAACTTCTGTAAATTGAAGGCAGTTCCCTTGACACATCTGGGAATCTCGCTCGCCTCTCTCTGCCGTATTATATCTGCTGCTCAGTTACACTGTAATCAACTCATTACGTGCACTGTACTTTATCTCAGTTGTTTCCAATGCATGAATTCAAATGCTTCTGATAGCAGAAAATGTACTGTCATACTTGGAGACTACTGTAATTCATCCTGTTTCTGCTATTCTTGACTCCAAGTTCCTCAAAACGGATTTGCGGACAAGCAGTATCCTTAGCTGACATCACCTCTTTAAGAGGTGAAGAATCTACTTCACATGCCAAACTTCGCTCTTATGTGTGGATCACCTTCTGCATGTATTTCCACAGAAGCAAAGAAAAATCGGACTTATCAAGTAGAACTGTTATTTTATGACATTTGCTGATAATATTTACAATACAGTAAGGAGGCTGAGGCCTGGTATCTGTATTACCTAGTGGTTGGTAATTCAATTCTGATTCAGGGAACTCTGTAAAGTTTCTCATCAGATTTACTGTGCTAGAAGGCATAAAAATACAGGTTAGACAAGTGGGAGTAAACACCTTAATTATTTTTTTTCCAAGCTTGTTTTCTTCGTATTTGTGCACAGGATATATCCATCTCTGAAAGTCCATTTTAGCAAACCTATAGCTACAGCTTCCCTAGATAATGGCCCCTCAGGTCAGAATTACTCCAGTTCTGACATGCAACTTAATATTCTGTCCGGGGCCCCCTGATGCTTCCTCTGCATTGCTAACAATCCGTACTGGAGGGGAGAAAAATTTTCTCACAAGAACTTCTGGCAGCTCCTGGGAAAAGACTGCAGATGTCTGTTCTGACTTATCAGAAGCTGTCTACTAACAAACATTTTCAGCTATCCAAACAAACACTTCCAAAACTGTCTACAAAGGAAAATATACCAATGTAGGTTTTCACTTGAGAAATTATTTTGTTCCTAGACTAAATTCCAGTTACGCAGTTCAACCTGCATAACTGGAATTAAACTATTAAGTATATAAACACCGAAACAAACAGACTACTTACCAGGCATCTTTAAACAAACAATCTTTGATGGTGCTCTGACCGTTATATAGACAGACCTCTCTCGCCTGAGATAAGAAACTGAAAGGTTTATTTCTTTATTAAATACAGAAATTCACTGCTGACTTCAGAAGTACTTTCAGGATGGAAATTTCATCTCCCCCTTACGCTATGCTTTCTTCTTTACAGGTGCGAAGTAGGTGTCACCGTGGTCCTGTTTTACCTTCCGCAGCAACCTAAGCCTATTTTTGTACCTACAACTCAAAGCAAAAGCAGACATCTCATGATTCCATTTCTTCCCAATACTACACTGTAACAGAAATAATTTTAAGAATATTACATTGTTTTCGTCAATGAAACTATATTCAGTCACTTTCATACAAGAAGCATATGACTATGATCTCAAACACTTTGCAAACAATCATTTGCCTCACCTGTACGTCTAAGAGAACAGACTCTGTGATCTTTTCTGATGTTTCAAAGTCAAGCCACCTCCATTCCAGCCCTCTAGACAGTTATTTTCTGGGCGGTATCTAGCTCTCAGTCACAATACTATAGCTTATTAAGTTGCCACAATGAGGAGATAGGAAGTTACAGCACAAACTCCCGTGACAGCTTTTCCCCCCCACTCTTTCATATTTCACACACTGCTCCTTCACCTTTGATGCACAGAATCATTTTTCACAATTGCATCCTTCATTGCTTCCAACAGTGCTCTGCTAAGATGATAGCAGTTGCTGACTCACCCTTTACCTCCTCTGCAAATAACATGAAATGCCGTAGGATGCAAAGATTTAAAGTCAGCATTGTATCTCAAGATACACAAAATTTGATGCTGGAAGAAGGAATCAGAAATTTTGAAAGGTGTTTATTTAAGTGCTGCTGAACAAAATTTTTTTTCTTAAAGAAATGCTGTCAATAAGTTTCCCTACCTAGTCTACTCCCAACTCAAGTCAGCTCATTAAAAAACAGTTTGGTTTGAGCCTCCTCAGTAGTATGAATTCCACTGAACTAGACCCACATCTGGGTAAATAGGCTCACGGAACATACCTGTATTTTAAGGAAGAAATCAAAATTATTAGAAATTCAGCAGACAGTGAGTGAAGAAGAATAACGGAACGAAGGGGTACATTTTAGCAGTAATGTTTTTCTGTCATGGTGATTAGTAAACAGTTTTTTTTTCCTAAATGAATCAAAGGTGCAGACTTACCCTCCTATAGATAATGATAATTTGCAAAGTTGTTAATGGCTGACTAGAGACACTATAATGTCCTGAGAGTGACTTGAAAACAATGAAGAGATTCTACTTAATAAACTGCACGTAGGCTATACTTCTAAAAACGTGGTAGCAGTCTTGAGGATCAAAATAATCTGAATTTGTCAACTTCTCAACAATAGCATTGGTCACATTCAAGCAAAGAAACACAGGAAGTCTTATCAAATACAGGCTTCAGTTCAGTAGCGTTCATCTACACTTTATCCAAGTACACCAGGGCCTTCAGTTTCTCCATGTTTCTTCTCCCACACAGACTGCACTCTTATCCCCTGGCACAGTGAAAAATTACTTATAAAAGAAAAGTATTTAAATACAAGATGAGTTGCATGTATCATAGTTATGTCAACGTATGGTAATCTGTTCAGCCTGAGGACAGGTTGTGATGTAATGCCTTGAACAACACAATATCCTATAGTCTGACAGGATGGTAGTAGTTCCAGAAAGTTAATATTCACAGATTTCCCCCTTACAACTCACATACCTGAAAGTGAAAAAGATGTATGCCACAAAGAATAACATATATAGAATAATAAATGCTGTTTATAGAGCTTCTTACAACACATACAATAAATTCTGTACAAATAATTACAGATGCTCTGCCTCTACCATGCTGCCTCAAGTCATCTTGCAGACTCACCTTTTAACTAACATTGGGAGCAACACGAAACCACTCAGGGTAAAATGCATGAAGTTTTATCTAATTTTAGTTTGTCTTGAAACGCTTACTAATTTAGCACGAACGTAAAAGCTCACGTGCCTAGTTTTCAAATAAATTAGATGAAATTTCCCATGTCAAAAAAGGCCACATCCAACAGCTGAACACAAAACAAAACCCCACACCCAAATGGGGACCACCCTGAATGGAATTTTTAATTCTTAAGCTACAGCTAGTCAGGATGGCTTATTTAGAACAGTAGCAGCCACATTTACAAATGACAAAAAGATTAGAATGTAATGAGGGCAATGAATACTAGAGGTATTTGAAAGAACTGTACTTAATGCAGTAATTTATTCCACCTAAGAGTGGAACAAATGAAAAGGATAAAATAGCTGACAAGAAAGTAGATGCACAGAAAATGAAATTCAGAATCAGTCACGTTAGATCACTTTTAAGTCGTAAGTACTGCACATCCTCCTCTAGCAGCATCAGCTAGAAATAAGCATATGTACATGTAGCACTAGCTTATTTTGCTGTTTCAAATTCAGTCACACTAACTGATCCATACTTCTTAGTAATACTTGGTCTTATTTATTGTTCTCATTTCAGATCATTTTAAGCGATTAATAAAATACATTAGTAGGTTATAAGGATTGCGTTAAGACACTGTACTAGTCAGTGGCTTTTTCCAACAATACCAGAAACAATTATTAACTGAAGATCACAAAGAAATCTGGATACAAAATAGGTGAAACTGTCAGAGAAATATTCTACAAAAAGCTATTTGTATTCCAAACTCAAGCTGAGAAACATGAGAAATGAGATAAGGAGGAGAGGAGCAAATGGTCTTCATTCAGGAAAGCAGTCTAGATTTATGCATCATTTAAACTGTTCCCTAAATGTCACTGCTCTCCCACATGATTAGAAACTGCCTGGAAGAGGTTACTACATCTTTCCAACAAGTGAAAAATCTTGTATTCACATTCACATATATTCCCCAATCTTGATTGTTATTTCATACGGCACAAACATAGGTATTCGTTTGAAATGAATATCAAAATCTGCCCCCCACCAAACTTAAAACTCTCCCCAAAGCATGCCTTAATTTATTCCATTGTTTGTACACAGTTATAAATTAAAGAAACAATCAGAATGCTTTTCAGTGTTTTTACTAACCAAACTATATTAAGAAAAAAGTAATTTTAAATATCCAAAGCATTAAGAGTTTAGCTACCAGGACATCAGTCAAACAAAAATTTCCTTATGCATTTACTATGATTTCTTCTATTTGCACTTAAACATAAGGGTAAGAAAGAGTCTTTACTCAGAGGTACAAGACAAAAATGGGAAACTAATACAGAGTACATAAATTGCTTATTTATACACCTTCAGTGGAAGCAGTTTAGAAGAGAAAGGTTTCCTTCTATTGCATTCTATCATTTAGTGAAGTCATTCTGTCAGTTTTAAGCATGAAAAGACCTTTAAAACAGTACCTAATTTAATACTACTGCAAGAACTTATAACTTGTCAGTGTAAGCATCAATAGTCTCAGAATCAGCACAGAGAACACTAAAATTCCATTTATCCTGCTTTTGAAAGAATACTATGGCAATAAAACCCACGCTAATGTTCTTTGGTACCTCGCTCCCTACAAAAACAAAAACATAGCTGAATTTATTTGAAAGTCTGCATTTAAAAATAATAACATAACATTCATTTTAAAAACTTCTGACTCAAACTGCATGTGAAACTTCAGCTTAAGATAATATTTGGATTAATAAAATACGTATGACAGGTCTGATTCAAACACCGCAGCTTGAAATTCTCATCCTCCTACACAGAGATCATAGCACAGAAAGGCAGAGAATTATGCACTCTACGCACCACAATTACTTTGCAAGCCTGTGAGAAGTTCACAGTTGCATATATATCTCAAGAGGAACAGTTGACAAGTTTAGGAAGGTCCTCCAAAATTCTAAGAATTCTCACGTTGGCTTTAATTTAAAGGATACTTGTTTTCCTCCCCATCCGTAAGAGTTAAAACCAAGATCCACTGAACAAAATTCAAGAATTCATGAACACAAAAATGACAACTTTTAAACCTCTGTGGGGAGAGGAGACGCTTAATCAATGCAAGAAATAGCAAGTGCTTGAAAATCTGAAAGCCTTTTATCTGTGATATTAAAAGAACTCTTTTCTGATCTACATTAATCTCTGGAATGTTAACATCTAAAGTACCATCTGGAACATAACACCTAACATCAACTTAAAGCTAAAAACCCCCACCTTCCAGAACCGAGTGCATAGGCTATTGGATTCTCTGCACATTAGTGCAGAATGCCAACACTGCTCCCCATCCTTTCTGTCACTACAATTTTTGATTCTACTGCCACAGTTTAATTTAGCTGTTAACTTTTTCCCCTAAGTAGCATCTTTCTTCTTCACAAATTAAAACTTCCCATTAAAACTGTGTATAGGAAGCGTTTGTGGTGAAATACTGAGTTCCTGCATCTCACTTAATACACCACCATCTCTCACTAGAAGACAGAAGGAATGGTATTTTCAGCCTCTGTAATCAAGAAGTGATTTAGATTACATGATACCCACAAAACACCCAGACTCTGCTTTTCTTCAAAACTCATATGCCAACTGCAACGTACCTACTTCCTAGACAAGATAATAATTTGGCTTCCCTCAACAAATAGATTAATGAGGAGTGCTGCAAGGCCCTGCAGAGGGAAGTTGATATTTACATCTCATCCTTGGCAGTACAAGCAAGGGTCACACAGCAGAAGCAATTTTCCAGGATTTATGCGCTTCCTCAAAGAGTTTCCTGAGCTGCTATGCCAAACTTCCACTCTTTCCAATACTTCATTACCAACAATCTAACAATGAAGTTTGCAGTAGTTCTCATTTCATTTTTTTTAAGTATTACAACTAACGTGTAAAACCTAAGTATTACATATATAGAATATGCAAGGAAATCCCATTATTAGAAAAAAGTATTTCCCTTTTTGTGATTTTATTTTTAAACACAGCTGCTAGCAGTCTTCTTAAAAGACCCATTTGTCGCTGAAGGACATGCATCAGGCCTTCTGTTCGGTACATCAGTTTTGTGACTTTCATGGACCACCCAAACAACTGAGCTTACTTTACTTCTAACTTCAGTTAAAAGTGAAAATACTAGAGCTGCACAATTGGTATTTAAACAAACTTATAGTTTCCCAAATAACAGTATGAAACCACAGCTAGAGTGCCACCATCACCATTAGCATCATTAGTTCTATGGCCACAAACATACAAATCCTCCAGTGTTTCTACATAGATCAAAAATCCTTTTATAATCGTAAACTTCGTGCGCGTCTACCCTCAAGGGATCTCCTGCCAGTACTACAGCTACCAACAAAAATTAAAAAAGAAACTGCAGAAAAATGGTTCAAAAAGTCAAGTCTAGCAGACTTGCTTTCCTCTCCCCAAACCGGTTTTCTAAAATTACAAAGAATTATTCATGTTTTTAACCTTTTTTATTTTTAAATCTACTGCGCTACAGAAGCTTAAGATCTCTCAAGAGCATAGCTATTATTCTTGTTTTGGTTCAGTGAAATAATGACAGTGTTACCACAGTGAACTATTCTTTCCAGTAAATAAAATCTGCAAACTGACCATCATTTTATCTTGACAACATTTCTCTGTAAAGTTAAGCTATGGTACCTCACGGACAGCTTTTAAGAAACCTACACTTCCTGAGCAGAGGCTCGGTGCATTTCCAGCAGTGCCTCCATACAAACAAGCAACAACAAAAGCCACTTCCAGTTACGTATTTTAATTGTATTAACAGCAATATTTTTTCCTCTCACTTTTTTCTACCCTGAATTTCTCACATCCTCTGCTGATAACAAACATTTCCAACACATTCTTTGTGACTCCTACTCCATTGGCAGCCCATGAATCACACGACAAAGCAATTCCTCTTGCGTGGAGGGCAGAGTTAAAGGCTGCCCTGTGGCACAGGGCCAATACAGCACACGTTTGCTCCTGAGACACTGGGAATCAGCACAGTTATGCTGAACCTTGTCTAAGAAAATAATTCCACCTCTTTCTACGTTTATTTACTTTTTTCTGGTAAAGAGAAATTGAACAAGGATCTACTGTTGACTTGCAGTAGACAGTTCTTGGTCATAAAGTTCACATGACAAAGCAAAGTCCCCTCGGTGCTTTTCTGAACGTACACATCTGCAGCCTCTCTTGATTACAGCCTTTGTAAACTGGACCTTCAGGGTTTCAAATCCAAAAATGCTATCAGTTCATAATTAGGTCCTCCATCTCCCCTTCAATAGCAGTCACAGCATGTGGTGAAACATACTGCTGGATGTTATATACCAGTGTTTACAGTATGATTTCATACCAATTCTTTGTCGTACAAATATTTAACTGCTGTACTTATAACTACATACTCCATTTTCCAGGAAATGCAACCACCAGCCTGAATTCAGTGATTGTTGATTAACTGAATTCAGTTACTGTCAGGACAGTAATCCAGTCCTGACTTTCCTGCTCATTATTTGCAGATAGGTTCTGTTTTCTGTATGGATGAAGAACATTCACACCAAAACGGCTTTGAGCTCTGACGAATTACAAGAATTCTTGTTCAATATACCAGGAGAGTCTGATACCCACATTTCATGTTTAAAATCAAAACAGAACAAAAAGAAGCCAACAACTATACTGAAAAACACGTCCATGTGTTGGCATGTTTAAACACACAGTAACAACACACATGAAAAGTACAAACAGGCTGCAGTGAAAAAAAAATAAAATAAATCAAGGTCCCTCCAGGAGGCAAATGACAACAACAAAGGGCAATTCAAAATACTGTGTTCAAGGTTATACATAGGAACATTTTAACTTAAGGTGGCTATTACGTGAAGGCAGCTCAAGCCATACTCCTTTTTGCATCATCCACAGTAATAGCAAGCAGAACTTGCACCTCAAAGTATTTCTTCCTGTAACAAAAGGCTAATAGACACAGGAGCCACAGCAGTGCTTCGGGTACCAATTCTGTGTCCCAGTTCACTGCAGAATAAACTCTGGCCACAAGACCACTAATAATCATTCTGCCTCTCCTAACTTTATTACTATGTGCTTATAAACCTTTGAGTGAAATAAAGAAATGCGATACAGATCTGACGTACTTTGGTGTACTGATGGACAGTCAGCTGAATGTGTACCCAGGTGGCCAAGAAGGCCAATGGCGTCCTGGCTTCTATCAGGAATAGCGTGGTGAGCAGGACTAGGGAAGTCATCCTGCCCCTGTACTTGGCACTGATGAGGCCTCCCCTTCAGTACTGTGTTCAGTTCCAGAAAGGACACTGAGGTGCTGGAACAGGTCCAAAGAAGGGCAACAAGGCTTGTGAAGGGCTTAGAGAATATGCCTTATGAGGAGACACTGAAGGAACTGGGGGTGTTTAGTCTGGGGAAAAGGAGGCTGAAGGAAGACCTTATTGCTCTCTTCAAACACCTGAAAGGTGCTTACAGCAAGAGCGGGGTTGGTCTCTTCTCGCTGAGGTAACAGGATGAGTGGAAATGGCCTTAAGTTGCGTCAGGGGGGAGGGGGGTTACTTTGGCTATCAGGGAAAAATTCTTTACAGAAAGGGTTGTTAAACACTGGAACAGGCTCCCCAGGGAGGTGGTTAAGTTGCCATCCCTGGATGAGTTTAAAAACCATTTGGATGTGGTGCTCAGGGACATGATTTAGTGGAAGGTTGTCAGAGTTAGGGTAGCATGGTTCGGTTGTGGTTGCACTCAGTGATCTTTAAGGTCTTTTCCAACCCGAGCAATTCTGTGATTCTATGATTCTATTATTTGGTTTAGCTGTTGAGAAACTGTTTTTAAATTATTCTTGCTCCATTCTTCTCAAGATTCTGTACATTGAAGGGGTAGGGGAAGATCTGCAACTCTTCCATCATACATGCCAAGACCAGCAGCAAGAAACACTGACAATATAGTATCAACATCCTGCACTGGTCAATTCAGTCAGAAAGTCTCTTTTGTCTGTAGTGTTTTTTTTTTTCTCCCCCCCCCCCCCCCCCCCAAAAAAAAAGAAAAGAAAAAAAGAATTAAGTATGCCCAGTCAAGTACAAGTAACTCAGATGAGATCTCCATTTTTATGTCACTGGTAGCCCACTAGCATCATAACTGATGACAAAAGCAGCATTTCATTTCCCCACTCTGTTAGAATGCCTACTCTTAATATCCAAGTAGCCACCACCATTTTCCAAAAGCAGTGATCTCCTCTAATCAGGAACAAAGGACTCACGTTGAAGCTTTCAGAAACATCCCTGCAGCAACAAAAGAAGCTAGAGTTTGCTTAATGCTCCAAATTATTCTCAGCTTCTTGGCATTTTTGTTTAGAACTATTAATGACAATAAAAAAAATGACAATTTTGTTAGAGAACTTTCTTGTAACCAAGTACCGTTAGAAAAGGAAAAAGATGGAAGAAGCCTGATTTCTTTTTCACATTATTTCTCACCAAAAGGAAATGTGAATTACCTAAGATCTTAGTACCACACACAGATTCTAGCAATGCACACAAACATTTTTCATCTCACGCACTAGGAGTAATTCCATAAAAATCAAAGCCTTTGCAGAAAAGAACTAAAACATTTGTGACTTGCCTTTGATATCACAGTATGCTTGCGGCAGAATTAAGAACACAGGCAAACGTCTCCCATTTCACATACCACAGGATTACTCAGCTTCCTTCCTCTGTTTACAGCTAGGGGTATCCCTCTAAGAAACTCATTTATGTATTCCAAACACTGCACTATTAAAATACCTCTTCAAAGCCCACGACCAAATTGAAACCATCCCCCAGAAACATGCCCCTGCCATACAATCCAGCTGGGCTGAGTTACATTAAAAGCCAAGCCATTCTGAGACGTCTGATTTGCAACTCCTGCACTGTATCGCTTATCCAACATGCTATTGAAGTGACTGAGCTCCACAAAGAATTTAGAAAATCGGTTTGCATCACACAATAGGCCTCATAGATCTAGAAAGAAAAGAATTTGGGCTCTGACTTAAGACAACAGATAGACATCCATACTTATAATATGTATTTTCAAAATATATATTGCAGTATGGGACATAGCAAGGTAGACAACATACACAGAACATGATAAAGAAGAAAAGACCAAGACTCCTCCAGATACCACTATTCTACTTATGGCATATGTACTCTTGACTAAAGCACTGAACAGCAATTGTGAGTCCCACTCAACAGAAGAGATGTATAATAAATACCTGTCCACCTTCAGGCATAATCACATAACAACTAATAAAACACCTAGGAGCCATAAATACAACCTACAGTCAACTACTAGATAATTTATGTTAGTTCACTGACCTACATTTCCCCTGCACTAGGTCTACTGCTAGAGGTGAAGTACACTGTTCACTATATACATCCTCATGACAGTCTTAAACAAATAATAATAAACATGGAATTGCAGGGATTGGAAGTCCAACCCCCCTGGTAAAGCACACACCCTACAGCAGGTCACACGGGTAGGAGTCTAAATGGGTCCAGCCCATCTCCAAAAAAGGAGACTCCACCACCTCTCTCTCTGGGCAGCCTGTTCCAAGGCTCTGTTAGCCTTACTGTAAAGAATAAGCGACTGCTAAGTGACAATTCTGCTTCTGCTCATTGAGTTTGAAAAATCCCAACAAATTTTCTTTCAGCTCTTTGCAAAATTATCAAGCCTTAGAAGGATTTTGTGCAGTGCACATGTTCCAAAAGATTCCTAAACCCATTAGGTTCCTAGGGTGTCTTTTCTATTCTGAGAGCATCTTTCTGTCTTGCTTAAACCGCCACATCTGAAGAAATTAAATGACTATCAACTTTCACTACTTTACAAATTACGAGAGCATCCAGCTTCTATTTTTTCCTTGTTCAATGTAAGAAGTATAATCTAAATATGCAGTAGTATCTGCTCATCTTCAGTTATTTTTTCCCCCTACAAATCATTTCCAGATTCCACATTTTGGAATTGTAGACTCTTTGCACTACTCTGTACAGAGTAGAGTACAGTTGCACTACACTACTCCCTACAGTAGCAGCCATGTAATTCATCTCTAGCTGATGAGATTCTTTAGAAGGATCTACAGTATCAAAAGTTGATTTCAGTAAGCAGAAAGAACCTAGTTTCTCATACATATTAAAAATTATAATACAAATAAGCACAGCATATTTAAGGAGTAGAAAAAAACAATCAGCTAGAAGCTAAATATTCCACAGAATGTACATTAGAACTACAGATGCTACAAGCTGAGCTAAAAACTGAAATTATTAGACAGCAAAAGGTTCATTAGTTTTCAAATTAAAATAGCCACGCTGAAATTAAAAAAGGAAAATCAAGAAGTAGCACTAGGCAATGCGAGCAGAACTAAAATGAAATTCCAAAACTACAGTGAATGTTTTGCCACAGTTCTCATTACAGATAATTAAAAAAAGTAAGGACATGAGCAGAGGATAGAAAGCCAAAGGGATATAACTCTTCTGAAAGGTCAACACCAGTCATTTCTTGTTTTTTTGCTGCAAGAACGCAGCAAGACACCAGCCCACCTCTAAATAGCAAGTCTGCAAAACACAGACCAGTTTATCACTTTTTCTTCTACAATAGAAATAAAATCATAGAGTTATAGCTTCTATGAATAGCATGGATGAAAAACAACATATTAAATGAAATCTAAGAAAAAGCTGCTGGGTCTAAAAGCAGATCCACTGTTCACAACTGTCGCCTCAATTAACACATTGTATTGTCTCTTCCTACAGATTTGCCTTATTAAATATCATTATTAGGTACTTAATTTCAACATCATTGCTAATTTCAGCTTCATAGACTAAAACATTTTAGTAAATAAACTTGTAAGAGAGACTAACATAGAAGCCATTTGTACTAGAATCTGCCTAATAATGATTATCAAACTTCATAGAAAGATATCTGTGTATTGAATACATATTTGTTAAGCTGAACTTAGTTTTTCTCTTCAATAACAGAAATGACTGTCTAGGCAAAAGAAATACTTGAGCTCTTAACTTCTGGACTTAAAGCATTTGATATGGTACCTTTTCAAAAATTATTAGTCAGCTGAAAAGAAATGAGAGATTAGCAGACTGGCTAATCAGGAAATTGTATGTTTCATGAAGGAGTTCCTTGAGACCATGGCACAAAGCTAATTTTAATATTTTCAGTAAACACTACAGCAAAAACTGTATTACCACGAATTTACAACATCAGAACCTACAAAGAGCAAAGCCTCAGTGTGATACCGACAGAATTACACACGGAGGATCTGAGTAACAGAAACATAACCATATTAAGCACCGGGCAATGCATTCAATTAGTAACAATCAGCACTTCTTCTAAGCTAGAAGTACATTAGTTCAAAAAACACAGAAACAAAAAGACCGAACTATATCATTAATAAGCAGCCTGAGTGTGAGATGCAACTACTTAAAAAAAAGCAAAAAAGCTTTTAGGATCAATTAGGAATGGTATTTCTATTTTATCAGCAATGCTGTATACACTTCTCATTCATATTCAAAAAAAGTTGTACTGAATGGCAAGCCTATTTTAGGTAATAAGACTAAAGTAGCTATATTTATTTAGCATCAGAAAACAAAAGCTAAACAAGGGATGATTATTCCAAATGAATATAATTGTGTATTAACATCAAAGGAAGGCGAAGAGCCTTCCAATTTTGTGTTCTCAATATTGGACTAGAAACATTATTTAGCACACGCAGATGAAGTAACTAAAGTCACAATCTGGACACTGGATAATACCAAGAACATTGAACAACACATCACCCTGTAACTCAGCACAGTCCTCTCTTTCAGAAAAATAGATTTTTAACTTAAGTGAACTTCCCCCTGAAAGACTGTATTTGAGCTTTGAGCTTTGCTCCTTCCAAATACTTTCAAAGAACTGCCTGGCTGCAGTAATGTTTGCACTGCCCTGAGGGATGCAACTGCTCTTCTGTACCAGAACGGAAACTCTGCTACAAAGCTTGCATCGTTTTTCACCATATAGCTCATGTAGATCCAATATTCAGTGGGATACAGGCTAACAGCTGTAGCTAAATACCAATTCCGGTTTGGTCTTGAGGTATCTGCATAAGAAGACATGCTTTTCATAGTTATTATATTGTGCTAATTACACACATCTGTATGAGCAAAGGATCAGTATTTTGCCCAACCTCCTCCCCCAGATTTTCCTTATGCCCTCTTGGAAAACCTACTCTCCATTCCTAAGTATTTGACATCAAAATTAGTAAAAACAACAAAGAAAAAGACAAGTGCACAACCAAACAAGCAAAAAAAAAAGCCATTACAAACTGGAGTACCTAAGAATGAATACTTATTTTTATTCACTGTGATACTGTGATGTATATTCACAGTAAGAGATTTCTGAACCAAAAAACACACATACATGTAGGTGTTTTGTCCTATGCCTTACAATAGTTGTCCTGAAGCAAGTTATTATGCCCCAACTTAGAAAACTCAGACAGGAGTTTAATCAAGGACATGCTGACAGACCCAATTGTATTCAACACAATTTCCTTTCCAGAGGTCATCTATAACAAAGATTTAGAAGCACAGGATCAAGGTCTTCACAGACTTTTCCACAACTAACAACAGGAGTAATGAGGCTATCATTTGTATCTCAGTTCAGAAGTTTAAACAGTTAAACTGGTCATTAAAAACCAAAATTTACTAATTGTCTTATTTCTTTTTTTTAATTAGTATCTCCCTTAGTCATAATATCAACTATTGCTTCACTTCTTTCAAAACATCTTTTTCAAAGACTGAAAGTTGCTCAGATGTAGTTTGTTCTTACTCTTCTAAGTGGCCAGTTAAATTCTAAAATAGTTTTAACTGCTTAAATAACCAACATTAATTTTCATCCCCTCTGGAAAACAAAAGCAAACATAGCACAGATCAACAAGTTTCACAACATAGTAAAACAAAAAACAGCAGCAACAGAACAGACTTTTGAATTGAACAGTTTGTTTAGAAGATACAGAAGACATTTAACAATGGTGAAATTAGAACTAAATTCAACAAAACACTTCTCTTGACATGTAAGACAAAGACTACACTATAGGAACCATCTGTGTGTTTAAGTCCAAAATAGAACATCAGAATTACTGAGACTAGACAGAGTGAGAACTACTCAGCTTCGCAATAGAAAAGTGAATCAAGCTGGACACAGTAGTGTTTTGGCATTAAGTCCAGAAGGGTTCAGTGGAAATAGTTTGCTCTGCTGAATTGCTCTTTTGTTACAGCTACAGCAGCTTTTTCTTTTCCTGGAAAGGCTTTATCTTGATGTTGTTGCTGATTGCCTGTAGGCCTGCCAGATGCGTTCCTGGATTATCTTCTACCGTCACTGGATTTGTTTCATCCTACCCAACACAACTACATTACAACCTGGGTTCCCATTCTTCTCAGGACATATAAATCAAACAACTGAATGTCCTCAACTCCTTACATTTTAAGATAGTCACCAACCTGCCAATGGTTAGAAAGGCCAGAGACTGCCATACCTACCAGCTGGGCCACATCATGTAATAGATGCAGTAGATTAACATAAAAAAAACCATGCCCCAGATTCTACTGAAAACGTGCACCAGGGTCTAGGTCAGCATACATACCCCCTATCACCTTGTAAAGCCATAAATGACAGCAGTTAAGAACAGCTCTGAGGAGCTATGAGATAGCCATGAATGTACTTTATACCACATCACATAGCCCCTCTTGAAATCTTACAGAGCTTATTGCTCTTGCATTGACACATGAACATCTAATATTCTAACAGAGATGCCACGGTGGATGTCAGTCTGGAGATACTGTACTAGGGCTGCTTTTCTTAACTGTACTTCAATTAAGTGAAAAAGGCACTGACAGATTTTTTCAGGCATCTTTTAAAGTATCTAAATAAGTAAAAGATAACTAAAAATATCTGAAGTTGCTTAAAAGAAATAAATGAAAAATAAAAAAGGAAGCTGGGTGCCTAATCCAATTGCAATCCACACAGCAACCCGGTAGCATCTTTAGTTGTCTAAATAGCTCAGATCTAATTTACTTCATAAATTTCAACCCATAGGCCTTGACATCATTTTAGGTAAAACTGAATTTCTAAAGCAGAATGGAAAAGGAAAAGAAAAAACAAAAAACAAACAAATTAACATCAGATTCCTCCAAAACAACCTCACCAACCCTGTACTGTTACAGACCTTTCAAGTCCAGTGCATCAACTATGATTTCCTCTATGACTACTGTAATATGAACAGCAACAGTCTGAATATATGCTTTGGATTCTCTACCCATTAAGTGAATATTGTTATATCAGGAGAATGGCTTTTTTTTTGTTTTTTTTCCCTTTTTACACTGATGTGGTATATCTATGTTAAGACATATGCAAAGTGTAATAAAGAGACTTCATGAAGCAAGCCTGTCACAAAGCTAACACTATGTGAACAAAAAACTGTAAGACCAACTCTTTCAACTCTTGCAGCTGCCAACTGAAAAAAAGCACATTCAAGAAAATCCATGCCAAAACATTCTCTTTTCAATGTAATGTGTCTCATGTTCTGGGAAAGAAAAAAAAAGGCCATGAGCTTGGGCTGTCACAAACTAGAAAGTCAAAGGCAAAACAATTATTTTTAAAGCACTTTGTGAATCTAGACATTTGTCAGACAAAAAGCTAATTAAAATCCTTTTGCTTTTAGCTTCTACGTCCAAGCCTTTAGAGGTGCTGTTTGTGTAGTTTCATCTTCCTGTCCTACTGGCTGCCCAAAAGCAGGGCACATTCATCATGTGGGATCCTGACATCACACACAGGTGCTAGGCAGCCAATGGCAAATCACACTGCATTCACCATTGACTTAACTCTAAAAATTACTGAAATTGGTAAGTAGAAATATCATTGGCAAAGAACATGAGTGTATCACAAGTATGGAGTATTCCATAATTTCCATAAAGAACTGTGAGGCATTCACCCCTCCTTTTTCCTTTATGCAGTACTGCACCTTCTGCTGGAGACCTGCCAGCTTACCAAGGAAATTATTTCCGTTTTCAAAATATTATTTTTAACAAAACTCGAAGCAAGCACTGCACACAAACCAAGCTTAACACACATGCAGCTGCAGCTAGGTCTCTCCAACATAAATTCCACTGGATGCACCTGCTTCCCACATAGCCAGCACACCAACTTGAAGACAGACTTACCCAAGCTCCCATTCTGTCCAAACATATCAAGTAGAGGTAAAGGAAAGAAGTACCACAGCTTTGTCTCCAGATACCCCTCACGCTGAACAACTGCAGCACAGATGTGCTGAAACCAAGTGAGAGCTTGACTGAAAAAAAGCAGTGTAGGCAGAAGCTGAAGGGCCGTGCAAATCTCCGGTTGAGCATCTTCAAATTTACTCCAAAGAACCTTCAGCTCTCTTCCAGCCTACACACTACAGACAGGGATTTATACAAAAGCAAGTACAGACAGCTTGTACTAAGATAGCAGACTTAATAAAACTCTGCAAGGCTACTACCAAGACGAAATGTAAAAAGAAAAAGAAACCACAATTACAACTAAAATTCAGTTATATTTTCCAACATCAAAATGATTACTTGCTGTCACAAGGGTTTTATTTAAAACTAAGAGGCTATCGATCTGGAATTCTACAGACTAAAAGGGCAGTCACTGTTCTTCCCAGCACAAGTATTTTCCAGTAAATAAATTCCTTCGAGTATCAAAATACATTGAACACAGTAACCCTTCCAGGCAATCCCAGAGGACAAGTGGGAACACTCAGTCAGTGTGTGCTGCAAAAAACCCTCTGTGTTTTAACTATCATCTCCACAGTCAGATATTCAGCCGCATACCACCCCCTTGTTCCAGACACAGACACCAGAGAAAACGACTTTGAAACACAACTGCTGAAACCCTAACTCTGGATTTGAAACCAACCACATATAGCAATCAAAACCCTACTTCTTCAATGTCCCTTCTAAAAATAGAAAGGTTATGAAAGCTAGTTAATACAGTTAGCAGTCACAAAAAATAAAAGCCAACAGAAAACATAGATTTGGAGACAGAAAAAAGACACTAACAAATAAAGATAATAGGTGTGAAAGACTACATTCACTTTTTTTTAAAGACAAACTAAATCTTGACAAGTAGCAACTATTCTAAGACTCTGCATGACGAAGTACTTGTATCCAAGCTCTTCCCACGTACATAGAAACTATTCTAACATATATTTTCAACTCTATTCAGAATTTCAGTACAGATCATTTTCACTTTCCTTGAGATTTTTTTTTACTACTTATTCTATTAAAAAATCCCACAGAGAGAAGTCAGAACACTAAACAACACATACTGCTCTTCTAATGCCACAAAGGGTAAACTAATTTTTTCACTGAGCTTATAAAATGAACTGCTGAAATCTTTACCGCGATGTGAAAATTGGGGTAGGAGAAAGAGATGAAAAGGAAAAACATCTTCAAGAGGATTAGCAGATTTGACACAAATGCATACACCTTTCAGAACTTCAGCCTTCCTTCCTGAAAGATTTGCTTGGCTACTAACCTCTATATCAAGCTGCAAGGAACACCCTGCCCTCAGATTCCCTGTCAGCCTCATCTCCAGTAATTATGCCCCATGGAAATATTGACTCAGTTATATTTGGCAAGTTCATAGCATCATCAGGCCAAGGATCCTACTACAGATAGCCACTTTCTCTCCTTGCCTGTGAAAGCAACCCACGTTGACCAATCTCCAAAACCACCCTGAGAAGGCTCACATACCAGGTGAACACTCCTGAGGCGAATTTAACACTTGCAGGCTGCTTTGCCTAGTGTCACCTTTTAAAATAGGTTTCACATCATGAAATAAAAATGAACTGGCTAGGAGAGGGTGAATTAAAAAGCCAACAAAACCATGATAAGTAATTGCTTTACCAGACTAGGTGAAACACTTGTTACTCTGTCTACCTCGCTCAATAGATAGCCCATGCTTCTGCAAGGATGAGATAATTCATGCAGAGTTTAATGTGACTGGAGCGTACAGGCTTTCTATCTTCTTCATATTGAATGCACTGCTGATTGTGATATTTTATGTATCCAGAAACCAAAATATTAAGCCTTCTGATCTTTTCCACAGGAGGCTGCTCTTGGGGCTGATCCATAGCTACCTCAGGAACACTCTAATGAAGAAGCAGGGGAAAAGAATCCAGCACTGCATTGTTATAAAATGCTCTGTACTGTGGCCAACTCTATGTCAACACAGATTTGTCCATCAGGAAAGTATTGCTGCTAAGGTTCTCCTAATGGACAGTCAGACTTTGGATAGAAGACTCATACTCTGTGGTACCTACATAGAAAAAGACCTTTAGGATGCTTCTCAGTTGAAAGGGTATATGTACTCATCCTCTAATACACAGTGCAAGGACAGTCTTTATTCTGACATACCCAAGCCTGAAAGCCATTTGGGCACAGTAAATTATTCTGAAAACTCCCTGTCACGGGGGTGATGTTATTTCAGAACAGGGTAGCAATAATTGGGCAGTAAATGTCCAGAGCTTCCACATTCAAAGATAATTTCTTGAGTGAGAGCCTTGCAATTACTTCTTTTTGAAAAGCTGCCAAGTTATTCCCCAGGAACAGAGGCAGCAGAGGATCTATAGCTGTAACAAATCAAGGACCTCCTTGCTCGATTTCACTAAGGGTGCTGTGTGTCAAAATGCAACCCTTCCAAGCATCCCAAAGACACAGTGAATATTGCCTTCTAAAGGAAATAAATCATATTTGTCCTATATAAGAGTTTTTTGCCATTGGATTATTTTTTTTATAGTAAAGAAGCAGACAATCCTGTCTGAAGTAATTTCAGAGAGAGAATTCCCCCCCCCCCCCCCCCATCTTCAATTGACTAATCTGCATTTTAAGAGAACATGAACCCATGCAACTGCTCACAGCATAGACGCTGCTGCAACCAAATGAATTAGCTTTTCTCTCTCAACACTTATAGGGCAGGAGAAGTACTACTGACTGCTTCTGATGCAGTTAAATTTCTGGCAAGTGAAGAATAGGACATAAAACTGAGGAGTGAGATGCAGTGATGCTTCCAGGCATAAACAAGCGTAAACTTGCAAGGAAGTAACACCCAAATAAATTTGTTCTAACAGATCCAGAGAAAATCCTGCGCTGCACTTTACTCTGCTGTTCTGCTCCACAGGTATAGCAATTTTCTTCACATCACCTAAAAACAGGTTAGTGATGGATGTCCACACTCCTACTATACAACTAAATACCAGAGCAATGCAGACAAACACACGAGATGCACTAAGTAGACTTCATCTACCATCAGAAATGATTGTGTGCATCAAGCTAGATCATTTTGTTATACATATTCTTAAAAATAAATATATGTTTCTGCACAGAAATGTATACACCAGAATTGGTGCAGACATAGAGCTCTTCAATGCATACAACAGCATGCCTGCTTGTCTGCTTTTAGGCAAAAAACACTTTGATAACTTCTCCCTACTGAGAGACCTCTGAATTTCATCTGCAGATAGCTCAGGTACAAGTTTTATCATCAGAACAGACAGGGCACTGCCTGTTTAGTAATTGATGTATTTGGCTTTAATCTAAATTAAGTTACTGCAATAGGTCTAAAAGCAGCTACAGCAGTTCTGCTTAAAATGCTGTGCCTAACTGGAACAAGCTAAAGCCTGCAGAGAAAGCTGGTAAAATAAAACAGAATGAGGGTAAAGAACTATGCTCTCATATCCCTTAAAATTCAGGGGGGAAAATAGGAGGGATGCTAAAACAAAACAGCAAAAGGACTAAATATCTTCACACTGAAAACCCCAAAGGTAGGAAATGTATGTATTAACTGATTTCCACTTATACAAACAGAGTAAGTTATGACTGCTTACTTACGGTGTTGTGGTTTTTTTGTACTTCCTGTTCCACATGCCTTGGGAGATACCTGAATTAAGTTTTTCCTCAGTCCTCTGTTTTTGATGCCTAGCATGCACTCACTGTGACTCCTGCATAACAAAAATTTAGGGCTACTGACACTTTCCTTGATTTGACTCAAGCACCAGACTGTGTACACATGTAATGCATTCCAGAAGAGCCACACCACCACATTACAAAAGGCTTGCTAAACTTTGCAGTATGTTATTCAATGTATATACTATGCCTTTTTTGCACCACGATACACAAAATAAGCACAACTGCGTATTCAGAGGAAAACAGGACTAGAGAAGAACAGATTACCGGTGCCCTATCATTATGCCATAACTATTTTAAAGCAGCACTTTAAGACTATTTTGTAGATGCCCTTCTGTTCTGAACCCTGGCTACAGAAAAAAACCAAACTGATTTCCGAGATAATAGCTTGGGTTGGAAGGACCTTAAAGCACACCCAATTCCAGCTCCTCTGCCAGGGTAAGAGAAACATCCCAGGAGACCAAGCTGCCCAGGGCCCCATCCAACCTGGCTTAGAAGGCTTTCAGGGGTGGGGCATCCAGTTCTTCTCTGTGCAGCCCGTTCCAGTGTTCTGCTGCCACCCTATGAGTGAAGAGTTTCCTCCTTACATCTAACCTTAATACCCCCTCTCTTTAAAACCATTCTCCCTGCCCTAGCACTATCAGACCATCTAAAAAGTTGGTCTTCCTACTGTTTAAAACCCCCTTCAAGTACTGGAAGGCTGTGAAGGAAGCAATGAGGTCTCCTTGGAATCTTCCGTTCTCCATGATGAACAAGCCCAACTCCCTCAGTCTTTCTTTGTATATGAGGTGCTCCAGACTTCTCATCATCTCTGCAGCCCCCTGGAGATTATATCCACCCTCCTGCTTCATTGCTTTAGGTTACAAGAATACACCACATATTCTACCAGTGTTTAAGTACACCTTCTAGGCAGAAGCTTGTCAGTGACTTGATTTGACATTTTTGGAAGCTTTTTACAAAGAATTACATCACCCAGAGGAAAGCAATTAGCATGAGCCAGTTATTCCTCGGTAATGATTCATGATCTTACCAAGTAATAAACTCAAAGTGAGGGAAGTTAGTTGACTTCTCATTGAAAAGAAACCAACCTCCCAAAAATCCATTAACACCATGAAACAGATGATATACATTTCAGTATGGGAATTGCTTAACACACTCAAACCTCAAGCTCAATCACTGATGTTCATTCAGAAGTACGTTAGGTTTTTCAGTCAAATACCCACCCTAAGAATTGGAGTCAGTCAGATATGGAGACTAATAAACTTCACTATTCACTATTGAGACACTAAACTTCAACCACGCTACAGATTAAGTTCAGCCTTCTCACGGCTTTCTAGCCATCATTACATCAACTGCACATAGTTTTTTGAACAACAGTAGATCACAGGTGTCGAAGTGTGAGGATTTTTTCCCCTCCCTTTACCATCACACAAGTCCATGGTGAGCAGGATTAAACAAAGAGAAAATTCTAATTTCTGGCACAAAGAAAACCAAGCATGGACAATTCCAGCCATAGAATTTGTTTCTGTAGTATACTGTATAACAAGATGCTTTGATTAACTGTAAACTCAAAGATAACATGCATTTCTAAAGAGACCGAAATTCATAAATGATTACAGAAGCCTTTCAAGTTTACTCATCTAATATTTAAAATCCATTGAAATACAAAACATTTAACTAATTTACTGAGAGCTATTTATTATTACTACTGAGAGCTCTTCTAACAGATTTGCTCAAGAAAGTATCACATTACATCCAATGCAATTGATCCTTCTAAAAAAAACAAAAGTACTTGCATGGCCTTATAAGTACACAGTTTCAAACACAAACATACACTGTTTCTAGCATATCCATAATTAATCCATGTCCATAAAAACGCCTTTGTTATGGTGCTCTTCCACGCACATGGTGGAAGGTAAATCACTGATAACAGAGTGAATTTGTTCTATTTTCAACTTCCCTGAACACTTATAGCAAAACTTTAAAAGAAAAGTCAGTTCTCTAACCGTTATAAACTGTCTGGTTTTGTAACACAGATGTGTAAGCAGACTTATTGCTGTTAAATGTACACTTTTCATGTTATGCAGGAATATTTTTTGGAATGAAGTAACAGATTTTAAATGGATCAGACCTCCAATTTTACCTCAGTAGTTCTAAGTGCCTTTAAGAAAGTGAGATGCTTGAGAATTAGAGAACAGATCAAATTTTCAATATATTAAAAAACATTAAAACAATGCTAAGAAGTTGCTTGATTGCGTTCATTAGTTCAAAACCTGGTTTTGAGGAAAAAGATGAAAATGAATTGCTTTAGTGAAGATGAACAGGCAGTAGCTATGCTGTGAGCATTGATTTTCCTTTATTTTTCAGGATTTAGTGCAATAGAAATTAGTTAACTGTCAAAATTAATGTACAATTTTGGCAGCAAGTGAAAACAAGACATGAACATTTTTTGCTGTGGCATTAAGAAAATTGCTTGTAATAGGAACTGTTCTAAAGCCTAAGTTACAAGGGGAAAATAGATGCAGAAAACATGGAAAATTAAACAGGAGGAGCTCAAGTTTCTTATTTTTCAAGTTGTTAAGTACATCCACTTAAAGTAACAAGTTCTTCTATATCAGTAAGAGAGGTGTATATGTCAGAGAATGTTTTCCAGGTAAATTACCTACTTAAAGTAATCCAACAGGCACAATGAAGCTTTCTGTACTCAAAAAAAGTTTTCTTCCACTTTTTTTTTTTACTATGCAGTTTCTCTCATTTAGAACTACCCAGAAGCTAACAACAAGCACTACAATTGTTGCATCTAATTATTTTAAGCAGCTACAACTAATGGTAAGCCAATGATATTTTCTTGAACATCGGTTTCTCTTCCATATGATTTAGTGTTTGCGCTGGTGTGATGGGCTTAACTTACCATTCATCTGGCAAATAGTTTAGTTATCAATAAGAATAGACAGACCCTAGCCTCTCAGCCATTCAAACAAGTCTTCTTGGGAGCTGAACATGCACATACAACACAATGATATATTTGCAAGCTCTTGGGACAGTACTAGAGAGATTTGAACAATTGTATCCATACTACAGAAACCCTTACATAGTTGAAATCAATTCCACAGGAAAACATTATCACGCATTTCATGTTTCCCCTCATTTAAAATGAGAAGTATCCAAGGCATCCTTTACCAAAGAATCAGCTCTTACTGTAAGCATTTCCCTGACAGGTGGTAGAAGTAGCATTTGATTGACAAAATTAGGTTAAAGAAATGAAAATGGAGAATCAGAAAAGAGCAGATCATGACTTTCCTCAAATGCACAACAATGGGGAGGAGTTTGCTTCAATTAGAAAAATATATATATATAAAAAAGAATAAAAGTAAGAAGAGGGGGATGCTTTTGAAGTGATGGACCTCTGCAAAACCAAAGCCCTCCCACTGTATTTTCAAGGCACAAAGAGCAGATGAGGTTACAAATGGACTTCATGTTAAGAGCACTTGCAACTTCCATGATCTCGACACTTAACCTTCCACTCCTTTAGAGATCCCTAAAATGTAAGCAACTTCCCTCCTTATACTCTCAGTCACTTCAAAGAAGGATTTTATTTCCATCTAAAGCCAAATGGAAGTAAGCAGTTTGAATTTCCCTTTATGTTTCCAGACTTTAGAAATACTGAGAAAGACTGACAATAATTCCTTGAGGTGTGCTCCACCTGCCCATGCCCAGAAGAATAAAAACAGATCTCCCTCCATTATAGCTCCAATAATGGCATTTGGTAAGAATATAAAGTTTGAAGCAAAAGAAAAATTGAATCATTCAAGTATACATTCATGAAAAAATTATTACATGATTTTGAAAAGAAACATGAATAAAGCATTATTACAAGTATTTCTGTGGTTAGGGCAGTGACACTGAGCAGCACTGCCTTATTAAAAAGAATGAGATAATAAGAGTTTCTAATTTAAGGCAATATTTCTGTACAAATCCTGCAGAGATGACAGTGAACAGAACTGAGAAAAGGAAGAATTTGAAGAGCTTTTTCGTTAAACAAAGAGCACTTCTAAGATTACTTAGGTTTTAAAGAAAAAAAGAAACCTAGCCTCAGAAGCTTGTGTTCACAAGAACGAGGCATTAAGAGCACTCTGGTAGAGGCAGCACGCAGGTAGGTGATGTTCAAGCTTTCACATTTATCCCTGCTAATGCATTTCACATACTGCTTTGCAGTGTTACTAATATTCAAGCCATTGGCCTCTTCAGCTCAAATGGCAAACCACACCGAGCAGTGGGGTGGTTCTGTCATACAAATCAATGCCCACAAGGGAACTTGGAAAACTGCCACTTCAGATTTGTCTTCAGATTCAACTCAAAAAGCCTCTTCTTTGAAAGTCTTCGTTTCCCACTTAACCCAGTGCAATTATAGTTTAAAAGGGATACTTGCATCCAAGAAACTCACACACATTCAAAACTACGGTATTAGAGTTGCTGTTTGTACTTGGAACATCCCATGCATTCCAGTAATTACACCTATCCAAAGGAGACTGCATTTACCTGCTAGTATCATCTGCTAAGTCTTTAGCCTTAGTTGTACACAAAATTCAATACACTTTTAAAGCTTACTGTCAAGCTTCTGGATTCTATCTCCTCCTAAAGAAAAGCACAATCTGCAAGGAGTGCTGCACAGACCAGATACACAAACTTGTCTCAGGGCTTCTCCCTCCTTCTTTCACAGCTTCTCAATGCCTGCGTCAACAAGAGGCAGTTCGAATCACTGCATATCGCACCAGAACATTGCATCAGTACATACTGTCAGACCTCGCTGCATTTAAATCAACACAATTCCAACATATAAGACTAGAAAATTTTCAACTCCACTCTAAAGTTTGCATATTAATATATTAAGCTGTGTCAGTAACTTGGTTAATTTAAATCAGGTCAAATCAGATGCAGATGTGGAAACAGAGTCAGTCGTTAAAAAAACAAGCAAATTAAAATAGATAAACACTACAGTGCTTGCCTAAAAATACAGTGTTCTATACAAAAAAGCACAGAACACTTGCAGCAAGACCCTTATTGCCTTCTATTGCTCTGACAAGAAACAGTCCGATTATTCAGGTTAGATATATTTGGGAAAGCTTCTTTTCAGAAAGAGTAGGCAAGTATTGGAACAGGCTGCCCAAGGAGATGGCAGAATGACCATGCCTGAAGGTGTTTATATGTGCCCACATGGCCCTTTGGGATGTGGTTAGTGGACGTTGTGGTGATGGGTTGATGGTTCAAATAGATGATCTTACAGGTCTTTTCCAACCTTAATAATTCTGGGGTTCTATAAGACACAAACGTTCATATTTTCAGCACAGAATAAAAAGACTGCTGCCTCCTGAATCAGTCATCAGGCATTCTCTCCTCTTAATGTAAAGTGAACTCATCTATTTTTTATCTTCCGCAGATCCAGCATGCAGCAGTGCTACCTGACTTCTGCTATGCAGTACTTTTAAAGTGAACAAATCCTTCTCAGCATTACAGCTTGACAGATTGAACTGGACAAACCTGCATGCTTATAGAAAAGCTAAGAATAGCACGCCTGTGCAACAGTCACACAGTGGAGATATTTCAAGCAGCATCCGAGCCTCTAATTTCAGTTTTCCTGGACAATGGTTTAAAGAACAGGTGCAGCCCAAGCATTAAGACAAAACTCAAGTATCAAAAATTCTTGAAGACAGCACAGCTCAAGCCAGAGAAACAATCTTGCCCATGGCAAGACGGAGAGAAGATCTTTTTGATGTAGAAACAGATGTCATTGTACATTTTTCAGAGTATGACACTACTGACTGTTTTGTATGCTTGGCTTTACTGGATGCATTTAAATTATACTTTGAGTGCTATTAACTTCTTGATTCCAGCCATGCCAAAGTAAAGTAAGAATAGCATATTCTCTGTTAGAAGTTTGTATTTACATGAAAATTTATAGTAATTAATCACCATTAACTAGGAAGGCTGGCCAAAATAATAAAATTTGTATTTCTTTCTATTAAAGAGTCACAACTACAGAAAACCTGATACAGCCAAGATATAATTACCACGAACATCAGACAGACACGCATAAAACGCAAAAAGTACAGCTAGAACATCCAGTGTGTCAAGCACAGTGAATATGATACCAGCTGCACAGCACTTAAGCATAATTAAACTGCTCTTCTCATATAAATGCAAGTTAAATGACAGACACAAAGAAGGTTATTTTAAAATCTTTTTTAGAAGAGCAGCATAAACAGCATATCAGCACCACCAAAAAATATTCTGGTTGTTTCTCACTGGGGAACATTCCCTTTCACTTTATCATTATAACCTGCCTGCACAAGCTCAGCAGCATCCAATTATTTTCACTTCGCAGTAAAGATCCAATTGCTTTAAAAGTAAGGCTGCATCCTAACAATCCTCTGTTTGGGGCACTAACATCCTGCTCAAAGTTCAATTAATGCTCAAAATTCACTTCTTAAACAAGTGTATTTCGGAACTGCAGCGTGATGGGAGATACCAGCTACTTTGAAATGGTAAACTGAAGTAGTAAAGTAAAATAGACTTGACATTGTGAGAGCCTTTTTACTGTGGCTTTTTGCCCAATTCCTGCAACATATTCAGCAGTCACATCCAAGGTTTATTCTGCCATAAATGGATCACTTGCATGAGCTGGCAGCAAATCTGTCTAGTCTGGAAGCAGAGACCAGCATAGTACAGAAGACTCAAAAACCTTGGTTTCCCCTTCATCCCACACATATTACTGGTGCTCATGTTTGGAGAGATGGCAGGGATACATGTTGCAGTCATAAGCCGTCACAGCAGCTTTTGTGAGCTACAGAAGCCGTCTTCGTTGTAGCCTGGATAATCCCCACAGTAAAACCACAGCTCTTGGAACAGCTCACTGCCAAAGGGATGCATCCCACTTCTTGGATCATGAAACAGACACTGAGGTATGTAGTGCTGTAGCTATGCTGGTAACGGTATCAAGCTATCTCACTTGAAGTTGACTTGTATGAATCCAGATATATCTGCAGACTCAAAAAACATCACCTGAACTAACAGGAAAGTACGATGGCTTTGAACTATAGCAAAGAAAGTCATGGCATTACTTTTATCCTGGCTGATATTCCAGAAACTGAATACGAGTCTAAATATTGTCACAAATGAAGCATCAGCCTGGATGGCCCACAGTCATTCACACGTTGTATGCAACATACCTCGAATTCAATCTTACATCCTTTTTCCTTATCTACAACCAGTTTTAAAAGGTGAAATACTTTAAAAACGCTAAAAGCATATAAAACAGATGGCATTAATGTTTTCTAATTTAAAAAGAAAAACATTAAGTCTCCATAGACTTATAAGCTACATTGATGCGATTATCTGGGATATACTCTAATCCTGTACTTAATTATAAGGAACAGTTATGAAAAGTTCTTATAAGTTACCAAATTATATTCATCCTCTAGGCTAGATTTTTCATATGTAATTTTTCCCATAGAAGAGGTACTGTATAGATATTCAAGATCTAACTAGAAGATGACTAGAGGGATAGGTCTACGAATCTAGTTCACTTTTTTCTCCTTACAGATAGGATATTTTTACCTACCACGCTGTCAGTCACAATAGCTTAGAAATTGGAAGGGATTGCATCTGCAACATTGAAGAAAAAGCAGATATGATTTTAAGCCCAGTAAACAGTAACAAAAAATTAAACACACTAATTCTGAAAATAAGTGTGCACGTTTCCTTTCCCAGATCCTTTTTGAGAAACAAAAAGAACGCTTACTATAAGCCAAAAGAAATCCATATTCTACAAAAATACTTCACAAATTCCCATTAGAGAGCACAGTGGGGAGACAGAACCAATGTATTTGCTAATGAAGATTTAAAATTTAAGCAAACATATCAACTTACTTTTAACTTTCAAATAAGTCAGTTGAAGTCCTCCAAACATTACTTGTGTACGTTGTTCAAAGACAGAAGTTACATGTTATGGCTTTAATTTCCTTCTTATTGCTAATGAATGCACGCACAATCATGACATGAGCTTCTATGGTCTTTAATCACATCAGGAGCCAATTACAGATACACACAGAGCAATTTGGCTAATTGAAGACAGGTTTCAAGGTCTGCTTTCAATGCCTATGTGAAACCTATCTGTCACAGAAGAAAAACACAACTCCCATAGGTCCCGCATAACGTACAGCTCTTTATTTCTGTCCTAAATCACCCAGAGAACATAACATGGCACTCAAGGCCTTTATCTGACACTTAAATCACTCATATTCCTAGTGATCTCCATCCACCTTCTGAAGTAACTATTTGTCAGCGTAAGAAACTGACACTATCTAAAAATGCACAACACTGGAACCCAAACTATTCACCCTTAGTGACAGACGTGATCTTGGATCCTTAAAAATCAACACAAACCCTAGATAAGTAGCAGGCATCTCCGTGCAAGAGTTTAAAAGAACAACATAGCCAACCCTCTCTGTTTCCTACCTCTTTTCACAGTAGGAAATAATGTTTCTGAAAACTCACTCATGTTGCTATCCCAATCTATTCCCTATGTTTTCTGCTTTCAAGAAGTACATGAGAATAACCTTTCAATTTCCAGAAATACCTGCGTTGATTCATGTAACCAATAGCAAAGGGTCTGCATAACTGCACGATTCTCTCTCTCTATAATATGATAAATGAAATAAAATACACTGTGTAAGAGCAAAGCCAGTTCTAAATGATATCATTTTTCCAAGCCACAAACCTCCTGAAAAGTGATGAAGAACACCATGGTAGAAATTCAATCCTCAGTAAGATTTACGCAAAACAACCAAAATGCTCACCGTGTCTTGAGATTTATCTTTGACATCATAGACTGTAAGCTTTATTTTAGTCTCTTCATAGATGGGGTATTCCGGTGGGAATGTCACACCAGTCAGAAACAGTGGATCTCTTGTTCCCTATGCAACACAAGTAAATATTCAGTAAGGTAAAAGCTGTGCAACGCGCAGCACACCATTATGCATGCACATACAGAAACCATGGTCTCTTTACCAGAACTTAGATGTCTACATCTCTTTGCTGTATAAAGCTCAGCGCTACAAGAAATGAGTAACAAACCAAACAACTTTAAAACTCTGTAATACTGGAGAAGAATTTAAGCGCTTCTGAAACAGCCTATAAACATGCCAAACAGTTCAGTCTGCAGGCATCAGTATCTGGACTAGTCATCTGTAATAAAAATGTCCTCCCTTCTCCTGTGATACTTTTGTCAAGTATTTAGTTTCACAGCACTTTAAATGAACCAAGAACTTAGCCAAAAATATTGAGATATCTTAGATAAATCAAAATGAAAAGTCTATAGAAATGGTACAGAAAGTCTTCATATTAAATTAAGGATATTGATTTTTTTTTTTGCAGGGATTACAATTCCTCTCTTTAGACAGTAATGGACTAACACAGTGTTTCTGTGCTTTGTAATTCCCTAACTCTTAATTACAACAACATAATTCCCAAACTTACCAGACTAGTATTCTTAAATTTTCTGTTAAGATTTAGCATGATAAATATAATTTCACTTGCTGAAATTAACTTTGCTATCCCCATGACACCTCCTTCCCCAGAGCTTGACTATGAAGGAAGCTGAGAGCCTTGACAACAATTTCAGAGAATTATTCATGCCTTCAAACACGTTCTATATCAAGACATCGCCTTAGGAAATGTACACACTTGTATAAAAAAAAGAAACATCTATTACATGTACTTCACAACATTGTTCCAGATTGTCTGCAATGAAACATCCCGATCAGATACAAGATATTTGAAGTAAGCAGTTTCAGGACGGTTGGTAGTTGAAACCACAATTTAATATAGTAGTTGGGTGAAACTGTAAGATCACAAAGAGCTCATGAAATATTCTCAATGTATTTAACAGTCAAAACAAGCCTTTGGTAAAGTAAATTCAGGTGTCTGCTTTTACAGTAAGACTGCTTTGTTCTTAATGAATCTGCAGTAAACAGCTAAGTGACTAAGCTATATATCTACACTGTCTGTTCAGATTTATATAATTTTATATTTAACTGATTTTTCTTGTTTCTGATGCTAATACTTACAGCACAAAATGGAAATGAGCAAAGCAGCCTCAGACAACTTTTGCTCCAATACACAACACAGTTACTATTCATGTATGTTATGCCTATGTATTCATATACTTTCTTCCTAATCATAAAAGTAGGCTAATATTTTTCACATTGCAAAAAAATAAGCTTTCCAATGGAGAAAAGAAATAGACCAAAACCCAGAAAGTGTAACTGACTATATATAACATGCCTCTGTTCTTCTGTAATTCAAAAACACTTTCCAAACTCACTGTACTCTGAGTTTACCTTTATTTTACATAGCCTTGCTCTTTCATGAGAGCAACTATTCACTGTTTCAGCCTAGACCAACATCTGAAGAACTGGAGTATTCTGTAAGTCTTTGCTTGGAAAAAATAGAGCTTTCATGAAAAGGCAAGTTCATTACTGTTTGTCCTGGTTAAATGCCAAGAACTACAGAGCGCTCTTAGGTATGCTTTGCTAACAGCCAGCGTGTGCTTCCTTACCTAAGACTGTGCACTAACTCGTTTCATTTCTCACTCACTTTTCAAGGAAACAACAAAAAAAAAGAGCAATTAATTAATTAACACGTTAATTGAATAAGACAGACACTCACCTCCACGATTTCAGTACTTGAATACCTCGTCAAAATGTGCTCTGCTGGATGTACCAGTGAGACTTGTATAAACGTATTCAGCTTCCGATCACGGGTAGCAGCCACTAGATCCTTGCATGCTGGAGACAGTAGAAAAGAAAAATCAAATACACACATGAAAACTCTGGGAAAACTCTGCAACAGGCACAGGACAAAGCAGACTATACTCCAGCTCCAGCTCAAATCTCCAGAGACAAGCCGATTTTACAGAGGAAGTCTCTTGGAAGTAACTTACAGAAATAGGAAGTCACATGCTGCAGAACTGAACTGAGATTTCGTTTCCACTAAAAATACTTGCAAGCTTCTGCAAAGCTCCCTACCAGAGGCTCATCAGCTCCAGAATACACATGTGCGCACGCATACCCTCACACTCACTCACATTGGGATAGTGGGTAATTTCACGTAAGCATTCACTTAATTTGCCGTGAAATCTCTCTTAGCAGCCTAACTTGATCATTTCTGAGAGCTTTCCAGCATATGAACACTTAAAAGGCATTCTAAGCCTGTTAAATGCTATCAGTGATCAGATCGGTTTACATCGTCTGATGTCACATTACAAGCCTTTTAGTACAACTCAATGAAAATCTACATAATTCAAATCAGACAAACAAAACAAACAATTCTTTTGTCATTTACTGGCACGTACATGAGAAGAATAACTGATTTCTGGCTACTTTAGATCATTATTAAAACACATTTTACTTGAAAAATATCAAGGAATTCAGTTCTTGTTTATTAATTTATTTTTAACTTGTGCTTAGAGTGATACAGATGACTGAGTTAATTTTTTAGACTAAAATACTTCAAGATTTATACTAAATACTTAATACTAAAGAAAAAAAGCAACAAGAGAAAGACAACAAAAGAAGGAGCAAGAGAGAAATAAAATCACCATTAGCTACACTGCAGACAGGACTTGTACTGACATGGCATACACCGGCTCAAAGTTAAAAGCCATCCACCTTACATTCAGTGGAGAACATGCGACAGAGAATACTGAAATAGGATCTATCCAGTATTTTCTGCAGTTCATCGAGCAACACTGGAATCCTAGAATTCAGAGGCAGGAAAAGAGAAGCCTACCATTTTAGAGAGAGTAATAGTTAAGAGAGAGCTGAGGACATTTTATGGAGGTCGCTGCCAAACAGGGGCTTCCTCAAGTGCAGCTGACCTTTAACTTTCTAAAGGTGAGTCAAATTATCCTCTCAGCAAGCAAACCCGGTCTTATGAGAAGGCAAGGAAAACTCTGATAGACACAAAAGGCCAGCTCAGCTTGGTTTATACCATTTTTCCTTTGGGCTTGCACCTGCCACTTGAGGATTAAAGAAAAAAAAAAAGAACCATCCAGCCTTTCCTTAGTACTTTTCCATAATGGAAACAAGAACAAGGAAATAATTAAATCTAACCTTCATGGAACACCTTGAAGTTCCTTCTTACACCCAAACTTCCAATGAAATCTCACTGTAAAGCCTGAAACTGACCTTACCATCATCTGGTGGTAAAGGTAGGATAACAACAAAGGTTTGTATATGGATGGAGTCCTTATGAATTCGCACTAGACTTCAATAGCAAATTGCCAGCAAATCTTTACTTCTAATGCTCGCTACATTATTGAAATTACTCTCAATACCCGAGTACCTGAAGAATTATTTCATTGAATTTACAGAAAAGTATTTAACTACAGCAGGTTGGGCAGACAAGTCTGTTTGAACTGTATCATCTCTGCAGTTGGTCACAAAACTCTGATAAAAAAAAAAGTAACAGCAACCGCAACTGATGTAAGGAAGCGATATCAGGTCATCAGAAATTGCAACTAGAGCCATTTTCACCTGAAATCCTAGTCTTGCACCACCACCCAATCCTTAAATTGCTGTTCTACTCTATGATCCCATTTTTAGAATACAGCACACTTAAAAATGCTGTTTCAAAGGAACAATGAGTGTAAATGTTGACTTTGGGAATTTGGAAGATTAACCAGAGTCAATTTTTTCACAACCATCACAAAGGGTGGCCAGTTCAATTCAATGGATCTCCAGAGATGACAGGAAAAGAAACAAACTCTGGAAAAGTAAAATAAAATAAGTATAATAAAACAATTAAAATACTCAGCTTCTGGCAAGAATCCCACAGCTAAACTCTTGTAAGAAGTACTACTGCATTCTGAATGGAGGTAAATCCCTCACCTACTAACAGCTTGGTATACATATGGGACATATCCAATACATTATGTAGATACAATGAAGTCTTCTATCAGCCAGTATCACAAGTTTTTATCCCACTGATAAATCTCAACCAATAGGTGGAAGAGCGCACTAAGTGGCCACTGCCATGGTGAGCGTGGGAGACCACTGATTTTTTAGAAATAAGAAAACCCATTCAGTAGATTTTTACTTTTTTTTGTAAAAAGGCAGCCTAGCAAGATTGTTTTATTTTGCTGGGTGGAGTTGGCTGAAAATAATTGATCTGCATAACTCCAATTTGGGAGGTCCAGCAGAAAGTCTCAGAAGACTGGGAGCCCCCAGGGAAGAAGGATAAAGAAATACAACAAAAAAAAATCAACTATTTGAAGACAAAGTTATTTGTATTGACTGTGAAACTGAGACACTGCCATTCACTGCTATCCTTCAGTCAGAGAAGATAATGAATAAGATTGTCACTAGCAGAGAAGAGTTGCAGTGACTTGGAATTTGTCAGTCTGGGCCAGAACACATCATCATACCCCTTAAAAATGGCCCAACTAACATTTTCTATTTTAAGTAACTTTTCACGAAAGAATGGGACGAGCATTTTTTTTCCTATATCAAATCCACAGTCTGGCCAGCTCCACAGCCCCATACTGAATTAGTGTCCTTTCAACTAGCAAAATCTCTGAAAATATTAGGACTTCCCTAAGAAAGACTCTTTAGACATGGTAACATTACATAAATATATTCCACATCACAATCTACCATCCAAACAGACTGCATACACGCTACTTGTCAATATTTCACTATTCTGGAAATAATTTTGCAAAAACCCCAGATCAAAACTCAGTGAACTGAAGTGACAGCTCGTATTTACATGCCTGAAGTATATGAATCTACTCATTGTGACCGCTGACTCAGTGAGTAAATGCCTGAATCATCCACTGCCCCAGTGATCACATCTCTGCTAAACATACTAGCGTACAGTGAATGTTTAAGGAAGAACTGCACTAGAAATAATCTATGCTTTTAGATCAACGAAGAGAAAGTTAAGATGGCAAGAAACTATTCCCCCATGTAGTGAGCAAAGAAAATAAAAGAAAGATAACAAGGAAACCACAATCTGAGGAGCAAGACAAAAAGCTGAACGGAATAAATGCCATAGAATCTATTTTCAACTTTGTAGTTATGTATTTTGCAAAATGTCGTGACCTATGTATAAACTGTCTTATCATTGAAAATGCCTCAAATCAGGAAATACCTTAATAGTTATTTAACATTTAAGTAATAAAAGTAAGGAACTGTTTCATTGTCATTGCTGTAGCTGTTCTACAGTTAACGCTGCTATATTATTCATGAATCACAGCAAATAAATACTTCTCTTCTAGTTGTGCCTATACATTGTTCTACACATTCCAGTACCACTACTATATAAGCTCTGTGTGCAGTAAGTATAAGCTGTGTGACTAAACACTTGATTCTTGAGTTTTGCCATGTGCAACATTCTAGCGCTCTCTGCTCTGCACAAACATGCAGGCCTTCACCTTTCTCTGTGTACACGTGCACACAAAGTCCAGCAAAAGAAAAATGCCTGCTTACTGATGGCTCGTAACTGGGCTATGCTGCAAAACAGTAGCAACTTGATTCACGTTTTCAGTAATAGTCATAGAAGAAAAAAAGTAGTCTGGAAATTCTTCATCTGAAGCTACACTTCAGACCAGCTGCTCAACACCGCTTCAACCACTGAAACCAATGGATCTGGAAGAAATTAATCTGGTAGAGGAATGGAGAGAATGCAGTACCTCCCTGAGCAGGGAAAGCTCCAGCAGGTGGAACAAACTAGGGCAGAAAGAATGAAAGACATCCTCTGCTCAAAGTTACAGAGTTGTATAAAGCAGGAAGCCAAGGACTATACCAAAAATTAGGAAATGGTACTGATGTTGCCATGTTTATCCATTTTTGTTAGTATACAGTGTATAGTATGAAGTAACAGAACACTGGTAAACCTCTTACCAGTCAAGCGATTCACACAGTTTGTGTATCAGCCCACAATAATTTCTGAGGCAGCTTTTCCTCTAACCAGTGATAGAAACAATACAATTTCCCCATAACTTCTTCCCTTTCCATTTTCCCCATCTAGACAGATTCCAGTGGGCTGGCAAGAGGCAGTAATTAAACTGAACAATATCCCTGTTTTCTCCAGAGCTCATTATTTTGTAAGCACTCCCAAAAGAAAATCAGAAGTATCTGAAGAAACGGGACATGGAAGAAGCTCACCTCTCATATATACACACACACACACACACACACCCCTTTTTCATCTTATTGGCATTACAGCAGCTTTATCATCCCAAAGCAACATAGTTTATAAATAATAATGTACAGTCTGTCTTGACAGACTAATTAATTGAGGTACAGATATTCCTTAGTCAGCAAAAGGACATAATTGATGAGAACACTACATTTAGACTTGTGCTATATGTAGAACATTAAACAGTACTTTTTTGTTGTTGTTGTTTCTGTTTTGTTGTTTTTTGTTGTTGTTGTTTTTTAACCTCTGCCCTGAGGAGTGATGGAAGGGAAGAAAGCACGCAGTCGCTGCTTCTGCCTTGCCTTCACTGGGCACTGCTAACCAAGACTGCTGAAAAGGAAACCTTCATCCAGGAACACAAAGGCTTAGGAATATTCCAACTTTGGAACACACAGGACAGCTTTGGGCACATGCTTGACCTTAGCAGCATCAAGGGAACTGAAAGAGAGAACAGCAGAGAGATGTGGCAAAACATGCCTGAACGCAACCAAAGGAAGTGTTGGAGGACTGGTATTAGCCCAGATGGTGTTTCTGAGCAGCTTTCCAGAGAGAGTCTCATAATAAATTGTTACCTAGGAATTAGAAAGAACAGACTCCTACACTGGAAAGAAATTCCTTCCACAGCAGTTTCCAGTTGTGAACTCCCAGTAAAAACCACAGTTTTACACTGAGTACTGGGAAAAGAATGTGTATAGGAGACTGCGTTTGGATCATGCATACAAATAAGTCAAGCTCCGCTAATTTTTACCTAAGAGCAGTTCTAAGATCACAGCTCCCATGTCTGGGGATGAGGGATTTGTATCAAAATACAAATACATCTCTCTTCTCTAGAATGTACACAGCTGGTTGCTAAAGCAACCTAGTTGTATCACAAGGAAATGCACGTATGTAATATGGTTAAGTATTCCTCAGGGATGCTTGTAATTAACAGTGGGAAGAATTATTCTCTTCTAACCAACTATCCAAGGAAAAAAAAGATGATGAGGAAGTCATATTACACAAGACAAAGATCTCCATCACATTTCCACACACACAGGTTGGAAAAAAAAACTGATGTTATTGACACTCACTGCAACTAATGTATCAGTATACTGAGCAAAGAAATATAAATTACCTACCTAACTTGCAGATAAAATAGCACAATTATTTAGAAAACACAAAGAGGACAGAAGCATGGTCTGTTGGTTAGAAAACACTGTATGCTAGTGGAGAGTTGGGATACGTGATCACGCCCAGGAGTGCTGAATTCCAAAACAACCTATGCCAACTCCAGGTGTTGCAGAACTAGAGAAATTACAGTTTGTTGCATATTTTGTGTTTTACCCAAAGTCTAATGCTGGACTAGAGCATTAAGTACAGAACTTTGAAACAGTATTCATCCTTCTCCATTAAAGTAAAATAAATGTGAAGTTTTAAAGCGCAAATTTGCTCTGTCATTATCAGGAGCAATAATAGGCATTTCCTGAGTGTGGGTTTCTGTTTTTTGAATATGCGAGAGCAGACCTTTTTTACAATGCTTCCCTGCCATTCAGCCTAGACAACTCCAGTTATTTATAGAGCTTAAGCATGATAGATGCAAGAGAGTCAGGAAACTGGCTGACTGGATCAACATTACAGCTCACAGGCATTGTATTTTCAGTGCTGAAATGAATGCAACAGTACTTGTGTTAACCCTCATTCTGTGCAACTGATGTTTGAGCAGGGCAGTTAACCCATGACCGACTTGTCAGATGATCTGCTCCCTGCATGGCAATCACTCGCATCACATACTAGCTTTATTACAATCTAGCACAATTTACAATTTTGGTAAGATGTCTGCCACCACTGTGTTCTCTTAACTTAAGCTATACAGTGGCATCAAGGTCACGGAAGTGTGCTTCTGGCATTAAGTTGTGAAACAGATGATAAAATCTTATGGAACAGTATTTTAAGAATTCTTCACCTTTTGAAGCTCAGAGTATTTCTATCATACAGTATCATACTCTGTCATAAAAATGTAATTCTTTCCAAAAAAGATTACATTTCTTTGTGGAGAACACTGTGCATTAACTGAACAGAGAACTCTGTTCTTATTTTCTGTAGTAGTTGCAGGACAGCAAAGCACAGCTTTTGCTGTTTTACATTTTCAGTTATTGACTTTACCTTCAGTCCAAAATGATCCTGATCGTGGCATGACCTATTAATGGTATTCATGCTTTGCCCTGAAGCTGTTTTCATTCTCTGGAGAGAGCAACGAGAAAAGGAAAGAGGAAAACGCCCAACAGCCTAAAAAATATGCTATACATAACACATTCTAAAATATATTCCTATCAAACTGTGTTTTTTTGATATGAATCTGCTGCTGTTCTAAGGATGTAATTCATTTTGGCATCATTGGCATTTTAGAATGCCACAGAAAGGTTTAAGTGTCCTGGAATCAGAGCTAAATATCATCTCTCCCTTCACATTTTCCCAATATTCTCAGAGCTAGTTTCTAATAAAGAAAATTTTCCGTAATTTCCAGTTTCCCACTATCCTATAAACAGAGTGGCTACAGGTTTAAGCTCCAGAAGAAGAATTAGTAGAGTAGCAAACAGTATGAAGACTTCCTTTTTTCTTTTAACTGTGCATTCCTTTATACTATAAGCTCGGAGCAAGTATATAGAACTTAAGAGAGACTATAAATAAAATACATACCGTTCATTTTTCAACTTTTTCCATCTCTGCAGAAATAAATTTACAAAACAAACTTGCAATATCACCAGAAGACAAAAAGAAACAAGTGCCAAGTCTCACAGTTTTCAGTCTGCCACATCTTTTCTTGTTATAGCAGCACACAATGCTTACTTTGACATAAGCATTTATATAATATAGTCCTGTACCAGTTGACAAATGAAACATTATGTAGTTTTGATCCTTACTGCACAGTATTACTTTACAATTCTCTAGAGCAATCTTTTAACCCAATACGTAAAGAAAATGCAGCTGCCCTTTAGCTTTACCACAGATAGATTTTTTCATGTGCATCTTTATAATACGCATTCGGAGCTGTTGAAGAAAATAAGTTAGCTTTTGATAATAAAGACAAAACTAAGCGACACAGAGTCCAGCAACTACAGGCTAGCCAATTATGTGGTCATAGCCCTGTTGTCCACAAGAAACTGCTTGTGAATACCACTATTCATTTCTTCTTCAAATAATAACGTAAAAAGAAACATTAGTTAAGGGCTAAAACAAATCTTCATTTATTGCTGTAGAGTGATCTCCAGATGAATTTGAGATGAACATGGAGAACGAAGTATTGCTCCTCTTAATCTCAACTGAAGCAGATTCAGATCTCCATTGAAAAAGCTGTTAGTTTTAAACCCACTTCATTTACCATCGTTACAGTCAAAAATCGTCATTTTGCCAGATGTTAAGAATTCTGGTCTTTGAAGACCAAATTCTTCCACATTCATGAAAATAAAGTTCTGTACTCATCCAATCTCTGTAAAATATATTTTCAATGCAACATGGATGTTTTTATGTCATGCTGTCAGCTCCAACACTTGTTTTCAGCATTTCAACAATATTCCACAAAATACTCAAGCTTTTTCTTTTAAATTTCAGTATTTTATTTCAGTTTTATGTTCCACACAGCTGGAATGAGCTACACTGAAAATATGATTAACCACAAAAATTGAAGTGTCCGTAGCAGTATTCAAAACTTCATTATCAACAGAAGATGTGGGCAAAATAATGAAGAATATAAGTTACTTAGTTTGTTCTCAAGTCCTTCCAAGGACCTCAGAGTAAGTGAGACTGCTTGTAATGTCCACAGCACCATGCTGCTTCCAATATCACGTAGAATCGTGCAGTGCTTTGAATACAATTCTGTTCGTTCATGGCCTGCAGGGGAGCTTCATTTTCAAGTCAAACCTCACTGTAGGACACGTATTCCAAAAATAAGTACATCTATAACTAATGTGTTCAAAAAGAGAGGATGACTTTCGTTTTCTATTAATTAGATGTTTTCCTTTTTATAGAACTTCTGATCCCTCATAGGAGGATTAAAAAAAAGAAGTCCACTGGGAGACGTTTTATAACATGAAAGCATTACTGCAATTATTTCTATGGGCATATTTAGAGATGTACTTAACAACAGTCATTTGAGACAAACGTTCAGTAAACAGTGCATTACTTTTCAATACCTAAAAGTCAAGAGATTACGCTCTGAGCTACTTCACAATGTTTCTGTTATACTATTGGCCTAGCAAAACAGAACTGTTTCACATCTGTTTAATCATTACTACTTTGCACAAGAGACATGAATTTAAAAAAAAAAGGGCCTTTGTAAACTGCAAGTTATTTCCTTTCTTTTTGTCCCCAAATTATCCAAGTTCTTTTGGCATTATAAGGTGACTAACATCCAGCAGAAGAGCAGACAAGGAAAGACATATGAGGAAATCTCCAGAGAATTCTTTGTGAAGTGTTTCGCAGACCTAGAGCCAGAAGACCAACTGCAGGATGTGCCAGCAAGAAGTCAAGAGTCAACTCACAAAAAGGCACATGCCCACAGGTGGATTTTAAAAACGGTACTTCACACACCTGCTATCTAGTTCTGGAGATATTTAAAGTCTCCAGGTACTTAAGCTTTTAGCTGCAAGAGAAACTCATATACATGAAGGTCAATTTTTGGGTATGTCTCAGTCAACCTAGCTTGGACAGTGCTGAGCAGCAATGCCTCTACCTCAGGCCCTGTCAAGATTTGCAAATTGCACACCTATCTTCACAGTCCCAGGCTGGCAGGAGGTGACAGGGCACAGCTGCTAGTCCATGCTCTGCAAAAAACATCAATGCTTATTTTCTTCACAACAGACCCAGCGGGAAGGCTGAAGGAGAAATGATGCCAGTACCCCTTAGAATTCAGTTAAGCACTGGACCAGAAAGAGGTCAGATGCAGCTGGATCCAGGTTTATCATCCTGTTCATCGCTAACTTAGCAGCTACAAAACACAGAAAGTCACTGAACGCATACAAGTAGATATTCAAGTCATCCTCTTGAAATCATCCCACCTTGATTGAGCACCAAAAAAAAACCTCTGCACGCCAAAAATGGTCAAGAGTACCTAGCAGCAGGGATAGAGGGGACAAAATAAGAATCTGAAAGGTAATTTCTATATTTCATATTAAAACTGTCACTGAAATTGGATCAAGGATACAGTCATCATCCTTCAATGAGACTTCAGAACTCCGACCCACCCACATGCTGTATATACTATTTCTCATGAAATAGAAGGTTAAAAATTATAGCAAAATGAAGAGACATTCTTGTTTGATGAAATCAGCCCTTTAACAGGTGAAACAATAGTTATATAAAACTTATAGAAGTGAAGCTTACTTTTAGTAATACACACCATGAACTAGACTAACATGTATAGCTGAAAATATTCTACAGACACTCTAGGTCTACTCAGTCTCTTTGACGAAGACAGCGTGTTTTTTAAAAAAAAATCAATTATTTTCCCAAACAAAAAGTCAGCTTCCTGGGAGGTAGGGAAAGGCTGGAAGACAACAGTAGTGCCAGGCCTATCATCTAAATCTCGCTGTAGGTAAGGAAGTCTTGCAGAGTTTTCTGTAAGAACAAAGGAATACTTCAGCTTGAGTTGGCTTGTTGCTCTCTGTGTATAAACATCTGCAAAAGAAATGATTCTCAATAAGGGTCCCGTTCATCCAGAAGAGCTTCCTAGAACCACAAACTAATCACTTGCGGTCATATCATTCACTACATACGAAATAAGCACAGGGCCATGAGGTCATATAAGAGCTGTGCCTGCAGCTGTATTGGTTATGCAATGGGAGAATGGACTGACTGCCAGCCTCCTCCAGAAAGATGTTGTCACAAATGATCTTTTGCTAGAGAACTTCCTAGGTAAGGTAAATCATCATCTTTCCTCTCCAGCTCAGTCATCAGATAAGGCACATCTTTCCCACTCATGCTGTTCCATCATTCTGGCAACCTAAAGATTAAAGGTGTAATAGGCCACACACATGCACACCTCCACCCTCCAAAATCAGGGCTCAATTCATGAGATGTAAGAGGTCCACATTGAAGTCACGCTTAGAAATCTAAAGAGTCACTTGAGAGAATGGGGTTCACAAACTGAATTAAAGGAGTATATTGGCAAGAAAAACAGAAGGAAATATGCAAAGTAGGTGATGTATTTTTGAGAAAAAGCAGGAAGATAAAAATGAGGATAAAAGAGCAGTGGTGTGTGTGCTGAAAATAACTTCTCTTTAATGATCCTTAATTCTACATTCCAATGAACTACTTTTAAAATACCCTGGAAACACAAGTTTTCAGTTATGTCAGAATAATTTAAAAGTTTAACTTATGTTCACTGGAATGCCTAATACTTTAGAAAGCAAGCATTAAGTTCATAAAAATGAGTAACAAATCAAGGTAGCTACTGTGTTGTTTTTTTTAATACCTAAGTAACAAATTTACATGCTCAATTTTGACATAATCAAATGTCTACCTATATCAACAAATTCTTCAATAACTCTCTAACTCTTCCCCCAAGTAACTCTCAGTAAGACTTATAAATTACCATAAAGGTTTCTCATTGCTTTGAATAGTCCAGCTCAGCATCTGGAATCAGTTCAGGCAACACAGGGTGAGTACCCACATAGTAAGAATTAAGGTAGATTAACCCATGCTCAGAATGATCTCCTGGAGTTATTCAGCTTCCAGTCAACCTCATCAGGGACTGAGTTCATATTCAACCTCCCAGAAAACTGCGTCTTTTAACAGGTGCACAAACCTTACCCCTTGGAAATTTCAGATAGAAAAGAATCTCAAAAAACAGGAATCAACATTTATGAAACCTACAAAAAAAGTGTGAGGTGGATCAAAATTACCATTTTCAGTATCAAGAAGAAATTGAGTTTACTGAAAAGACTTGCAATTTTACTTAAGATTTGAAAAAGGAATACTATTAGCTTCATTTTCCCACAGCCATATAAATGCACTGATTTGATACATTTCAGAATTTGAACATTCCTAACAGAAGTTAATCCTATTATCTGCTGCATCACTTGAGAACTAAGTTGATAAAACCCTGTCTCTCAGAACGGTTATATTCCATAAAAACCTTTCAAGTGTTAAATAGCTTTTTAAATTCAGGTATCTGCGACTTCTAAGTAGTTTAGCCATAGCTATTTAAAGTTTGTCTCTAGGTGCATTTACATGAAAACACGACAGTCACTATCTTTATTCTATCAGATTTAAAAGAAAATGTTTTTCTTAGTCACTGCCCTGATTGGTACGCATTTGTATTTACAAGATCATCATCTACTTTTCCATGGTCAATCAAGGGAAGAAAAAGAAATGCTTAAAAGGCAAGAGTGTCCAGACACAAGAGATTTAAATTACACAGAGTTAAAGAATAGTAGCTGAAGCACCCTCATAGACTAAATGATTCTTATTAGGAAGTTTGCTGATTCCATCATACTGGAACATGCTGCATCATCTTGATCGACCCAATATTCCCCGCTTCATCACATACTCTGACCCACTTCAAAGGAAATAAATATCACCGCACTTAAGCTCAACACGGTGAATAACTGTTACATAGCAAGGTGTTATACAGAACTTTAATCTTTATAACATGCACAGAAATTAAACTTTACACAAGTCCTACGTGCTTACTGAACATCATTAAGAAGCAAGGCATGCCAACAAGCTGCAGGCATCTCCATGACCACTTCTGTGAACAATTACCTCTCACAAACACAAAAACTACATTGATAACACAGCAAAAATGAGTCATGCTATACTAGTATATAATGAGTTGTCAAACAGTACATTGTCATATAGAGAATAGATATATATATAGATATAGATAGATAATAGATATCTATATCTGTATATTTCTCTATTTAGATTCTACATATATCTCTATAATATAAAGAGAATTCAAATGAATGCAAGTCAACAGGAAAATTATAAATATGAAATATTTTACGTATGATATATGAAAATGATTGTTCGCCTTGTATAATATTTATATATATATTTTTTTGTTGTTATGTAACACAAATGTCATACAAGGAGAATTTTTCAAATAGGAAGCAGCAGCCAGAACACTAGTTGAATAGCTTCTCAACTTTCACTACTGAGGATTTTTGAGCCTTGCATATTCAGTATACAATTAGCACAGACTGATATTTAAAGATCGTGACAGAATGAGGCAATGCAAATTAAGACAACTCCTACCCTATATGGATGGAAAGATAGATTCCTGAATTTATTTTTTAAGGCTTAGGTTTGGGCGTTTGTTTCTTTGTTTTGAAAGAATACAGATGGTTTAATATTGTGAATACTGTAGGTTCGCAAGCCAAGCTGGCATAATGCATTACGTGAGAGTGGGAGGGAAGGGTGAAATAAAACAAAGGACAAATAGAGAATGTTGTAACTGTCAGGTGGAATGGGACAACGTTACACATATATTCTGTTATTTCGATGAATTAAGAACATAAAGCCAGGACTTAGAAGACACATGCACAGGCAGATCTCCAGTCTAAACTAACTACAGTTTTTATTTATTTTTCTACAGATATGTAATACTATCTAACATTAAATACACAAATTCTTCACACATGCATACAGGCACACACTGCAACTCCAAGACAACAAAATGCTATCTTACCAAGACTGAACTCCAGCTTTGGCTCATTTGCAATTCTTTGAATACCTTTTCAAGTTGAGATAAAGTAAAATATGGTTAGAAATAATTTGATTTACATATCTGCTTTTTTGTCTATGTGTGGCAGTATTTGTGTTGTTTTTAATACAGTCTAAAAGTTTCACGTGCCTAACTCATACCACACCAAATACCTGCCACGATGAGTCGAGTAACACTTCATATTAAAAACTCAGTGAATGAAATCTTTGCATGAAATATTTGTCCAAAAAAATAAATAAATAAAATCATGATATGTTTCTTCGTAAAAGTAATTTTCTTTTGGAGGATGGTTAAATAATATTTGGTTGTTCACCCTCTGCAGGAGGCAATTGGATCATAACTGCAGTATTGATTGAACTTGTAGAAATGAAATTGTCTTACATTGACATTCATGCATTGTCTCATCATCGTGTCATCATCAAAAGATCATATGTTGTATTCACACATACTGGACAAATTGGTCAAATTTGGAAGAACCAGGATGGTATATAAACACGTAAGGAAGCAATCTTGTTGCAATTTTAAAATAAAATGAAAAACAGTGCTGTAGAATAGGTCTAATGCAACACTATTATCACTACTGCAGTTAATCATTCACATCTACACAGGAAAAAATTATAGCTGCAGAGCGTAGAAAGGCCTTGGTCAGTAAGTAATAACAAATAAGATCCTTTATTTTAAAATAGAATTACATAAAAATATCTGATAACAAATTTCTCAGAGTTCAACTTCATCACTAGCACATCCAGCATATTGGAACACTTCTATGAACATGCTCCTTACAGACTTGATTGACCGATCAGTCGCTTGATACAACTGAAATCCAGTGCATAGCAATGCAACATGGTTCAGGCCCCCATGAATCAAACACAGCTCAAATTATGGCTAGATGCTTTCCAACCCCAAAGTGCTTTTATATCACAAAGTACACTTCTCTGACTCTAATTTAAGTACCACTAAAGCTCACTCAGACTTATTAAAATTATCAGATTACATCTTACAACAAGACCACATGTTCATGTAGGACAAAAGAATAGAATACTTTCATAAAGAAAATAGATCAGAGAAAAATAACAGAAACACAGTAACTATATTTGTTTCCTTGAAGATCATCTGAATAACTAAAAACGTAACAGGTAATGATAGTGAAAGATAACCTTTATCAGTTTGCTCCATCTATAACTGCACCTTGTCAACAAACAAATTAAACAGCATTACGCACACTGAGACATTATCTGTACTACTACAAATTCTGGTGCATTTTCACTGTACCACTCAATAAAATGAGCATATACACTTACTCGTAAGCTGTGGCTCTCCTAGACTGTCTATTCGTGATGAAGGGAGAAACTGCTGTGCTTCATCTGATGCTCTCTCCTCTTTGATCTCCATGATCAACCTCCAGAGTTGACAAATTTTATTCCTCAAACTTTGAGTTTGCCTCTCCCAGTGCCACTGCCCAAGATTCACAATCTGCTTTTGGTGCAGCTTCAGGGTAAAGATCTGGTTCTCCGCGCTGAAATTCAGCTATCAGAAAACATTAACACTGTTTTTAGCAATTCTTTCTCAGACAAGGGATCAAAACAAAATTGATACCATGCACCATTAAAAGCACTGCATTTTTTCTACATCACAGACCCATGCACCCTATTTACCTCTTGAATCAAACCCCTATTTTTACATACTCAGTGCAGCACAAAGCTTATCCATTGAGCGCTTCCAAAAGCAATTAAAATATTGCTAAATGAGGTGGCAGAAACAAATTGAAATGGGAAGCTCTTTTTCAGTACAGAAATCTGCAGCTCAGCAGGTACCTATCAGAACTGCTAACCTGAAGCAGAATTTGATTTAGCAGGGGCAGCAGACAGACAGAGGCAGTGGGATTTAACAGAATATGTTCATAAGTTCTTCTATTAGAGCTGACCTTTATGCTCAGTGTCTTATTCATCCTTGGCAGAGTACTGCTCATCAATACATAGAGATAATTTAGCATGACATAGTTCCTCTGAAAAGATCCACCAAGTTGTGCTCGTGGTGAGGAGAAACTCTCCTGAGTTTCTGCCGTCATTATTATCCAGGTCTTTTGCTGTTCTGCCTCAAGTCTGATTGTGTAATGATCAGGTTTTCCAAGGACAAATGAAAAGAAGGAATTAAATAAGTTGATGCTCTTAAGGACATGCAGGTAAGTAGCAAGGTCAGTCATTTGATTACAATTAGCACAGAAGGAATAAACACTTAAAATTCTGTGACACAGATAATTCACAAAGACAAATTCTGCAATACACACAATTAAAAATGATCCGGGAAAGGAACAAAAGTTAATGCTTCTTTAAAAGATGCTACCAGCTGACTCAGAAACATAAAACTCTACCAAGTATCAGCATTAGCATGTTAACTAGGACTTAATAATTTGGTCAAAATCATTTTGACCTGAACGTACCATAGATAATACTGCTGGATGAAACACAACATTTATGTGCTTTCATAATTAGCTCAAAACCAAACAACATAAAGAACTTTCCCATATACAAAGTGAACTTATTTCCCATTTCCTAACTTGAGCATCTAACCTTGGGCACTTACCCACATATGTTATTCTAAACCTATTTGCACTTCATAAACTGAGCATCTGTCACTTACAATTAACTATGCTTTTATTGTTATGGAGGACAAAAGATGCAAACCTCAAGTCTGCAAGTCTCTTAAAATGGTGTTGGCACTAATCCCAGCAGAGGTGGAACAAGTATTTTCGTCTGGTAGTGGATCTAAGGAAGTGTAAACTATGTGGCTGCAGCTGCTGATAAGAATTCTAGACCAGTAGGACTGCAAAACTCAAAAGGAGCAAGGGGGAAGAGGAGAAGGAACTGGTGTAGCACCCTTCTGCTTTCCTGGGTAATTTAAGAGGAGCTAATCAGAGCTCAGAATCTTGCCTCTAGCCCCAGAGAGTCTGTGAAACAACGTATTCAGCTCTTGTGACAAGAATATCCACAATCTGGGGGAGATGCAGATGTTCTTACCCCTGTTTACACACAAGATGTATTTGCCTTGAGTGACCAAACCGGAACAAACTGATGTTTACTGTTTGTGAAAGATGAGCTGAGACACAGAAATTTCATCTATAACGTCATTTGCGATTTGCTAAGATATTTGAGACTCCCCAGTCAAAATTTACCAACAGTCATTCTGATTAAAAAATATATTTTCAGGCACACAAAATACCTGTTTGTACCACTCAGCCCTTATAATCCCAGATGCTTTTTATTAAAAGTGGTTTGGGTATCAAACACGCCTTAGCTAAAACAGTCAAACAAGCAAATGCTTTACGACCAAAATTCAAATATGCCAAGGTGTTCTTTTCTCTCTGCTCTTTATTTTCAAATGTAAACAGGCAGGAACAGTGATTTTGCCTCAAAACATTCCGCCACTAGCTAAATAAAAAACATCTGCTCTAGGGGGAAATCAATGTTTTGCAATTGAAATCATTCTATTTATACTCATCTCTCAGCAGTGGAAATCAGACTGCCAAACACAAAAGGCATGCTGATTCATGCTTAATATGCATGTAACCAGAAATTGATAGTGAAAAGCAGTAGGAATGGACATAATTCAGCACATTCTGACCTAACAGGTGCCAGTTTTGAGATCTGGAAATCCATTTCAAGCTAATCGCTTCAAAACACTACAGTCTGCTATATTTAGGTCTCTGGAATACTCAGAACTAAGTTCAATTCTGAAAAGCATGTAAAACTACTCCAAAAATATTCATCTCTGCCAACATAGGAAGTTTTATTCTGCAGAACATACAGCTGGTAAGAAACTGTTCCTCTGTGTATGAACTCAGACACTGTCTTCATTTTCTCCATATTCGTTGGCAAAAAGTCTGTGGCAATAAGGAGAATAGGTTTACTCATAACAAATCATTTGGACTACTATTTTAAATCCAATGTACAGAATTTTTGCTCAGATACCTCAAGTCAGGTTGCAGCAGGAAAGCAAAACTAAGCTGCACTGAGTGTTTCTGAAAAATGAACTGCATATTGACAGATCTTCACATCTAGTGAAGGACTCAAGGAGGTAGTAGCCATATTGATAGAATCATATTTGTACTCAGACTTCCTACACCAGAGGATTTCATGGGTGGGCAAAAAAAAAAACCCTAAGCCTTTGTACTCACAACTACAGGGTTTCTGTAGAAAATACAAAAGAATCTTGTGTTATACTCTGTTATTGTTGACATCACTTAGTTCTGGGGAAAAAAAAGATGTTTTTCCAAAGTGTTTACTGTTGACTACAATGAGGCCAGTTCTCCATCTGGTGCACATTCCTACTTTTACTGCAACGACCTAAGTTTTGAAAGCAAGATTTAAGGAGACAATACCGCTATCACTATTTCGCACCCACTTGGGAATCTCCACTAGCGGAATGGTTATTTTCATCTCAGTTGTGGACATCAGATTTTTTTTTCCAGTTCAGCAGCAGAAATACAAGAAAAATCTTCATTTGCACATGAACACAATGGTTTTCTTTCAGAACACCTTTTCCTTTGATGAAACAAAAGAGCAACCCTTCTGAACGAGCACTTCACAGCCCATAGTTTAAAAGAAAATTGTAAGTATATCTACCTTTCCGCTTTTCTTCTTGATCAAAGAAAGGTCTACAGAACTACAGGATCCAACACAGTACCTTTTGATAGCTTGCATAAACTTGTAAAATAAATGAAATGCGATTCAGTCATTCTGTCTCAGACACTGAGACGCTGACATAACCCACAGTAATCTGACAGCGTTCATACTGATGGTGGAACTGCACGTTGCTAATTGAAATCACTTTATAAATTGGCACAACACAAAGCTTCGTCCTCAGTTTTCCCCTGGATACCTCATTTGTTTCACAGAAACTAGCAGAGTGCTTAAATGCAAGATAACTGCTAGCATACTATATTAACACAAGAATAAATCTCTAAGTATGTCAAGTCAGACATATTCTTCATATTTCCCATTAAAATCCAGACCACAGCTGCAATAAATAACTGGATATCAAACTTCCTTCTCACATTTCTACCCTGTCCAATTGAGCTGGTCAGTTGAAAATCAGCTAAACACACTCATGGGAAAAGGGAAGGGGAGGAGGAAGAAGCGTAACTAATTCTAGTGCCTGGCATTGATGCCCAGCATTAGCACTGGTATTTGCATAAGACATAGAAAGCATGCCAATACCCAAGGTGCCATTTGTGACATCTACATGAACAGGTTCTGTAGCAGGGCTGTGTTTGCTCTACAACAGGTGGAGGTAGCACTTGGGACTACACCAACACACATTCACCTGGCCAGCTTTTGCTTCACACACATTATTAAGCAAAGTCTTATAGTCCAGAAACTTCCCAGCTTTCACACTAAGAACCTTCAAAATTCTCTTGACTTCCTGTCTCTTGATACAGAGTGGGCAGAAGTAGAGACACTGCATCCCCTGATGTTATGGAAAGCTAATCTGGTCCTGCAGCTACACTGCTATTTCTGATTTCATCAACAGAGACTCTTGTTAGGGTCAGGAAGCAGATAGAGGGTGGGAAAAAATGTCTTAAGACAGCCTGTTCTGATATAGACTCTGCACCAATAACTCTTCCTGAAGCTTGACCTCAGCAGAGCTTCTCCAACTGAAGCCAGTGTATAAAGTCATGGTCCCTTAAGACTTCTGCAGCTCAAATAAAGAATTCAACCTCTCTGCTCAAACAACACTTCTGTCAAATAACAAAACAACACAAAAGCTGAAATATCCCCAAAGCACCAAAAAGTCTCTTCTACTCTGACTCGGCTCTCTGAAGTCAGAAGTATATTTTGGTATTAGCTTCATCATCCTAAAATAGCTTCAATTATCATGCTCACATTATAATTAAACTCCAATTCCTCCAAACTTTCAATTTAACAGTAGCAACTGCCTCCTTTTTGCAAATACTTTGGAGAAAAATTTCGTCAAAAGTGTCTTAATGCTTTTTCGTATGTACTTTATTTTAATCAAAGCTCTTAATCAGAAACCTAGGTTTCTAGGAAAATCGAAGTAACTGAGACCCCCTAAAGAGATATACAGTTCCTGGGAATTGACCCTTGTCTTTCTAAAGTCGGCAATTTATTAAGACTTAAAAATAAAGTAGAATACGGTAAGGGGGAAATGCTGTTTGCTAAAACTTCTTTGATTTGGTATTAACTTTCAGAGTTATTTTCCTTAAGAAGGCTCTGTTGCTCTGTTCTACCAAATATGCAAAAGTATCAGGAAGACTGATAGAGACTGATTAAGGAGAGTTATAAAGTTTATGTTTAACAGAAAACAAAATTAATTACTGCCAGTATTTGAATTAAAACGTGCACAGATCATCTGACGAGTGACCATGATGACAGCCCCTCCTTTTCTAGATGGTAATTTTTTTCCCCCTTCTATAGCAATATGCATACATGGAGCACTTATGAAGGTTAAAGGTGCTCTCTCCCTGCTCACCCACACTAGCAAAATGTGTGCTCTCAGCAGTGAGAAATGGTTGCGAATATCAATGAACCACTGTCACTCTAAAATACAAAGCACTGTCACAGCTAACCAGCATACGCTGTAATAAAAGCAGAAGGAAGCTTTGATACATAAATTATATCTGCAGGATATCTCTAATACAGACAGAGGCATTTAATTCACAAAGCCGACTGAATTCTATATGCTGATGCATTTCATGTTCAAATTAGTATTGATGAAATCATCCCGTGGTTACTCATGATGTTATGCTAATCTTCCCTTGAAAGTTAAATTCTCTATCAAAAATTAAATTCTCTATCAAAAATAAGAAATTTAATTAAGAATTTTATCTTCCATGGTTGGGGTTTTTTCTATTATTTATTTTATTTTGCAAATCTGAAATAAACTTTTGGGAATTACCATTGTAATCTGCTATTAACTCTCCAAAGAAGCTCACAAAGACTGAAATATTTGAAATAAATATGGCACCATACAAAACTTTGCTTCCCCACGTTGCCTACTGCACTATAATAATTTGTTTCTTTTAATACCAGCAGGCCTTAACACATGACCTGCCCTTTTGTTGCCTAAACAGCACGCCTGTACAGACCACAGAAGTATATAAGAAGCAAGATGAAGACCGCTGAACAAAAGTAATGCAGCATTCACCAAATGCTAAATACAGCCTTAGCACAGAAGTGGGCTGCCTTTGCAAAAGGAAGTCTACCACACCTCTGGCTGAACCACTCTACTTCAGATGAGGCAAGATTCAGAGATCTCAGTCTTCTATTCAATTCTGGAAGAGTAACTTCTTACATGCCTGTTAGTCCACCTCAAAAATGCCAAGTGATACTGACCTGCCTTTCCAAGCCATCAGCATTTAAGGGAACAAAACTTCTGTGTTGCTTACATACTACTTGCAAATGGAAAAAGGGAACCCTTGCCATCTTAGGGGTACTTCTACATGCAGATCTTTTGCCTGACACCCTGCTAGACGCGCCAGTCAACTACAATATTGCACCAGAAACGCTGTAGTCTTCCAGTCTTCCCTCACCCTTTCCCATGTCTCATTAGCCCTACCTGGGTGTCACAGTTCTTAGTTTCTTCTTACTGAGAAACTACAAAAATACAAGTAATACAATCCTGAAAAAACGAAAAGATACACAGACCAAGAGAACGAAGATCCTGAATGCATCTCTCACACCAAAATTTATTTCCCTGTGCCTGACTCTTTTGGGTTCATTCCGAAATTTTCTTTTGTACAACACCACATGGAGGAATACAAGCATGTCTTTTGTTTATACTTACTCGATACACAAAAGCTCACTTCACACTGCTCTTCAGATAGGTTTCCATGCAGCAGGGTAGCAAGAGCTGCGTGGCTTGATGTTTGAACTTAAGCGTGACCTAAAACTATCAACATTTTTCCTGCTGCAGCCTGGCCTCTCCATGGGCTGCAAGGAAACACCTGCTTCAGTATCTGGTGCACCTCCTTCTCTTTCTCTGACCCTGGGTACTTGAGGGCTGTTCCACATTATTCTTCACCACTCTCTCTGTGAAATGCATTTTCACAGTGGCACCACCATCCTGGCTGCCAGATTTTGGAGTGGTGGCACTGGAGCTGCCCTCAGTCCTCCCCCCACTGCTAGCACCATGCCATATAACCCACACTTCTGAAAAAAATTAAAAAAAATCTTTCAGCTTTTGAAGAGGCTATGATGCTCGTCTGTACGGTAAGGTTCAACCAGTGTAGTTATTTAGGAGGAGAACTGGAGCTCAGGAAGTTAACACTACATTGCTCAAACATCTCAGTGCACAGCAGCAGTTTGCCGATTTAAGATCTTTTCAGACAGAATAGCTGAAATAGTCATCACTCAGGATTTCAGGACTGAATCATACTTGCATGAACCCTCCTAAGAGCATTCCATCAGATCCATCTCACAGCAGTGCCCTGTTAATAACACCTAGATTTTATCACAAGGACACAAGAAACCAGAACAATGTTTCACGTCACAAATCTGTTTCCTTTCATGTTTTGCTTGGAAGCACTTGGAGTTAGACAGTTTTGAAAGAACTATGCTTAAAGCACTCACAGATCTATCCACTACAATCACCTGATCCTTCTGCATTCCACTCAGATTTCAGTGTCCACAACAGTGAGGCAATCAGCTCCATAACATAGACATGGAGAGTAAAATAAATACATTGTTGTGCAGTACTGGCTATTTCACCGTCCTATATTACCTTCTCCTGAGTATCCTATTCAGTCCCAATTTCTCACTACCCAGTGAAGATTCAGCCCACTACTCCAAGAAAGATAAAGACACTCAGCCAGAAGCTCAATACAAAATTCTCCATGCAGTTCCAAGCCTGAACACGAACCACTTGCTGATTCTCTTTATTTGCCATCTGTCTCTTTCACAAGTGAAATTTCATTGATCGGTTGTGTTCTGATGTAGTTGCCCAAGAGGCATCTGTGGACAGGTATGCCCTCTATTCTGCTTTCACCTGAACACTGTAAAGCCTTCCATACACATCTTAGAGCCTTTTCCCTTTCTCTTTTGGCACCCAATATAGAGTGGATATCTCAATGTCTCAATGACCATCTACTGACAATGCAACTAGTCTTTCCTGAGAAAAGCCCCACTGACAAAGAATTTCATTCTCAAGGTCTTTTTTTTTCTCCATCTCTTTTGTCATCTGAACTCTATTTTTTCCTAGCGTACACTATTATTTCACTTCATTTGGTATTTACCCTTACTCAGTACAGAGTCTGCTATCTTGATTCCTCTCCGCTTTTGTTTTAATATCTCACAGTGCTCTAGCCTGCATCCTCTTCTCCCATCCAATAAATCATTTGCCAACTTTTTGCCCTTATTCTCCAGCACAGGAAAACAGCCAAGTTTGAAATGCATTTCTCCTCTACCTGTCTGTTCTGTCTCTTCCTGTCTTCTGCTGTATTCCTCTGCTCGCTTCCCAGGTATTCATCATCCCTTTGATGGTTCTGCATACTCCAAGTTTCCTGCTCTTTCTTCTTTCAACACATTCTTTAAAGACCCCTTCAAGACACCTCACCCTAACTTTTACCTACAACCACTAATTTTCAAACTCAGTCTTTTACAAGGCTTGTCCCTCAAGTAACAACTACTGTTCATCAATATGAGAGTACATTTCTTTTTCCATACCAATGCCAATCTCTTTCTCTCCACAGGCAGCCTGAAGTGCTTACTCAGTACTCACTGTTGTCTGATTCCCCTGTCTTTGGACTGAAAATCTGCCAACCTCACTGTTACAGAAGCTGCCCTGTTTGCAGGCTTCAAAGCCAACTGAAAAAATCACGGCAGTAATAATAACAGAGTTCTTGCTATAGCAGCATTGTGTTCCAGCATTCTAAAAGACGTGCCAGAAGGGAACTGGAATGACTGTATCTATATCCAAACTTAACATCACCACCTCATAAAGCCAATGATTCCAAATTAATGAAGTAGAATCAATAAAAGCATAATTACAAAAGCCTCAATTTGAGAGTCAGTGGTGATGATCAGCTATTACAGTTATGCAAAGTAATGCTTTGAAAACCAGAAAGTCCTTTTTAATGCAGCATCTCAACATTAAGCATAAAATGTGAATTAATTCCATTAATTTCAGGATTTGACCTGTTCCTCAAAATTCTACTCAGAAAAGGACAAAATCCACAATGAATACATTTTTAAGTCTCAGCCTTCTCAAAAGCAACCGAACACCATGAATCACTTCAAGGAAGCGAGGACAGAAGTTAACATAATTAAAGAAACATTTCTGTTTTCGCGAGCTGGAAATTCTGGTGCTTACAAAAACAGAAGGTAAGGATTTCTGCTAAAAGCAGGCTATCAGGTCCACAAATGCAGCATAAGCTGCATTCCCCTATGGCCAGTTTTATTAAGCTGCCAGCACTATTCTCAGGCTAGCATGACCCTACCCCATAGAACAGATCCATCCAGGTTTCAACTACAGCATGTACTTGGATCATACTTGAACAGATATCCCACAAATCTTCACATAAAATGCATTTTTCAGTTTTATGTGTACAATTGATATTCTACACTTTGAAGCAAGACAGTCCAAACATGAAACATGTAAGAATTTGTCTCTTAAACTCATTTTACTGCTTGTCTGAAAATTATTAATACTCAGAGAGCATACTGGACGGAATAAAAACACGCAACAAAACTTTCACTTCCTCAGACTGAGATAGGCAGAATTTAATTTCTTTTTAAACCTCTCAGACTGCTAAAACAAATAGAAAATGGCCAACTGGCCCAAAGAATTCAAAACTCTGCAATAGTAACTGAATGAGCCCACTCCATACAAAAAAAATTAACAGAATGGTTGAGTTACTCTGGTAGAGAAAAGTCTATGACAGCATTTTCCCAATTTCCCAAATTTAAGTCTGTGCACTGAAACGGTGGTTCTAATTTCTATGAAATCCTTCCCCCTTAATTTTTTTCTTTTTTTTTTAAACAAACAATCAAAAAACTAATCCAGTGAATGGAAAGTTGATAGAAGAAAAAGCAAAGCCAGAGGATCAAACATTGCCAGAGAAAGATGATTTTTGATTTTAGAAGTAGTAATACCTATAGATTTTACAGTCTATCTGTCAGCATTAATTCAGACAGCAACATTTAGATGTGTGCATCGCTAACCAAAGAACACATTTAAGCTAAGTTTAAGGCAAAGTTCCAGAGTATAGGTGATTGCATTTTTAGTTTTACATTGACTGAATTAACAAATTGACACTGAACATACTGAGCTGTGTCTTACTTACTGAGAATTATAGAAACATCTGTTTTACTCTTGAACTCCAGAACCCAGCACCACTCCAGGATTACCACTTAGGAGGCTTCAGAACTCTGTGAGACATAAAGATGACAAAACATTAGGATTTGAAACCTGACAGGGAAGTCCTTCTGTTTGACTGTTCACAGCCAGCACAGCATGTAGCCAGAAAGACACAAAGCATAATAGTCAGTAAGCAGATGGATTGAGGCATTCTTTAATCACCATTATGTGCTACCCTACTTCAGCTCAATGGGAATGAACTGTTTGAAAAGGCTACAGATGCAACTAAGAAAAAATAACTTGAGAGCTTTTTCACAGCACGGTTTTGGGTACCATTTCATTTTTAAGCAAATCAGATAAGTCCATCTCATTCCAGCTTCCATATTGCTAAATGAAAATTCAGATACTATAGAAGAGTATTTCCAACTGAACAAAACGTGCAATCTTGCAACTTATATTTAATTTTCATTTTAAAAAGATTTCTTTATCATAAATTGAAACTTAATGTTGTCTCAGGCTATGGAATTCAAATAGCATCAAGTGATATGGACTTATGGCAGAGTGCAATATGATCCAAGTTACCACTATCATTTTCTTGGGTATGCTAAGCAGAGATGAAGCCTTTTCCTTCACTTTACTAAGTCTGACTCATTCTTCAAGCAGAGCAAGGTAATCAATCATACCTGTAGAATTGATCTTTTTTCTTTAGAACTCTTCTTATCCATTTTTTATCCTTAACACCTAATAATCTCTACTGTATGCACGCATACATTTCCTCACTGCAGGATCCCAACTTGTCAGAGAGTTCATTCTCATACTTCAGATTCTACAGGGACTCAAGTAAACTATTCCTTTAACATTCCTTTCTTAAATACTTCTTTACTCCAAGTGCCCCTAGCACTTAAAAATTCCACCAGAGGAAGGAACTTGAGGTTCCATATATTTTACATGATGTATGACTTGGTGAAACTGTTTATAGCATTTGTCTCTCATATGAGCTTGCTACTTCTTTGCTACATCTATACTGTATTATTTGGCCTGCCAGAAACAGATACAAGTTTTTCAGTTTGTTCTTATTTACAGTTTTCCACTCATTTTTTAAAAGATGGTTTGATTGTATATTTTCTAAAAAAATTTAAAATAATTCTCCACACTTACCTAACACTACCATGGCCTTTCAGGGCACTGATGGTCTTTCTTAAACAAAATAAGAACTGAATTTAATTCAGTTCTCATGTCCAGAGTACAGTTTTGAATCATGAATAACAAACAGGAACCACTGCCAATGATTTTGACAATCACAGAATGGCTTGGATAGGAAGAGACCTTGAAGCCCACGTAGCTTCAACCCTCCCACTGTGCACCATCACCAGCCACGAGATCAGGCTGCCCAAAATCCCATCCAACCCAGCCTTCAGTGCCTCCTGAGACAGAGAATCTGGAGTTTCTCTGGGCAGCCAGAGAAACACTAACAGTGCCTCACCACCCCCAGAGTGAAAAATATTCTTCCGATATCTAACCCCAGTCTCCCCTGTTCTGGTTTGAAACCATCCTCCCTTGTCCTATCGCTATCAGGCCATACAAAAAGTCAGTCCCCCTCCTGCTTATAAGCTCCCCTTAGCTACTAGGAGGCCACAAGGTCTCTCTGGAGCCTCCTCTTCTCCAGGCTGGACCAGCCAAGCTCCCTCAACTTTTCTTCATAGGATAGGTGCTCTAGCCCTATGATTGTGTTTGTAACATACACTGGACCCACTCCAACAGCTCCACATCTTTCTTGTATTGGAGGCCCCAGGCTTGGACTGAGTACTCTAGGATGGGACCTCATGAAAGCAGAGCAAAGGGAGATTAATCATCTCCCTGTCCCTGCTGATCACCTCTCTTTCGATGCAGCCCAGCATACGGGATTTTCTGAAGAAAATCTGCATTCATCTCCTCACTCCTTACTCTAGAACCAGCTATCAAAGCACAAATCAGTATCCACAGGTGGCAAAAGGTTAGAATACAATGAGTGAGGAAAAAAACCACAGGATGTTATCTGGAAATATGCTACCAGTCGAGACAGAAGATCTAATGGACTATGATTAAGTATACTTATTTCAAAACCACTTTTATACTGACTTAATTGAAATATTATTCAGGCTAGTCTAAAAATAAAACTAGTATTCTATGGGCTGAAGAATAGCTAATGTATCATCTAAAGGAAAAAGAAAAAAGAACAGTAATGAAACAGCGCAGTAAACCTTGAAGACATACGGCAATTGCTATGAGGGAATTATAACCCAGATATGATTTTCAGATGCTATCACTAGGTATTCTTTCGGACTCAGGGGAAGCAAAATTGAAGACCTATATCTTAAAGTCCTTATAAAAAACTGCAAAAAATCAGCTCAGGAAAACAGGTAATAGCACTTCAAAAACTAAACAACAGTTTAATTAGGATGAGCTCTTTACAATTATATCTAATTTAACTCTTCAAATTTTGAATCAAGGCATCAACATTCATATAGTCTTCCAGCTAATATTTACAAGACAAGTGGATAATGCAACCTGATTCCTTCAAGAGCCAGCAATCTTTCAGGATAAAAACAACAGCAAAAACAAAAACAACAAGAATGCCATGACCTAAAGAAAGATTTTAATTCAAAAGCAAAAAAAAAATGTCTGACACTGAACTCAGTACAGGAAAGACTTCCACCCTGTCTTTGTCCAAAAAAAAAATTCAAGTCATATCTAATAGCTTTGGCCCTTCTCATACATACAGAAGTTACAGTTCTGCTGATATTCAAAAGCTGTATAGATGAAACATGCAAATGTGACATCTCTCTAGACTTAACATTTCCTCCAAAACACAGGTGGGCAGAAAATGGAAGCCTGCCACTCTATAAAGAGAATTAACTTCCTGGTGCATGGCTGCCAGGTAAGTCAAGCACACAAGAAAGCCAGGAATGAGTAATCAGTCTCCCTCTAGCTTGCTCTAGTTGCTACAACTTAATCTTCAGGTTTGTAAAAGAAGGCATACATATGATAAAAACAGCATACAGCTAGACAAAACAGCTATCAAATTGATAACAAATTGAATTGCATGCTTGTCTCACAATGCAGTGAGGACCAATGGCTCAGTTGACATACAACAAAAGCTACAAACAAGAGAAGAAAGATCAGAGTATTTCGCGTCTTCTACATTTTGGAATGGCAGTTACCAGAGCACAGAAGCCTCTCGTAAGGAAGTAATTACTCCACACACTACACCAATGCAGGCTGGAAAGAAGTAGCTTCGCAATTTCAAATGAATTTGTACACTCCAAGATCCACAATGAAGTACCAAGCTGAGAAGATGTGCAGCCACTATTTCCGCACACATCGGAGAACAAGAAAGGAAAGACGACAGATAAAAGCATAAGGCTGCCACAAGAGAAAGCACATATTGCTGTCAAGCAGTTCCACATCCTGTCACAAAACTGAAGAAAAAGTACTTCAGAATTACTACTGTAACAGACTTCTAGTCATTTAGATGAGCTATACTCAGGCACACAAAAATCTAGTTAGAAATTTATGAATGAAACAACAAAATTGTGATCCAGGGATCCGTTACACATCTCTGATAGAGACCAGCTTTGTTCAGTATCTAAAGGGACTCTACATTACTCTCTTGATTTACACAACATGTAAGTACTATGTGAGTTTATTTGTTGATTCATTTCTCTTTTTCTAACAATCTATGCAAAGTCTATAGAAAAGAATTAGGCAATTTTTTTTTAAAAACACTGATCTGAGGACAAAATAAAATGATTCATAAGTGTAACTGAAATATTTTAGCAATGCTGCTGTAGCAGAATAGCTGAAGCAGCTGAAACCCCATCTTCTTACTTTGCCAAAAGACTGGCCAAGCTTTTAACCACGATGCTGTTGTAATTCCGAGTAATAGCAATACCATCAACTGTAACTAGCGTGAGTGTCAAATCAGACAAGCAATGATATTGCACATTCTGTGGAGTCCATGCCTGGAACTGAAATAAAAGCCATTCCAGAACATGAGCAAGCGTCCATTAACTGGATACTCAAGCAAAGAACATAGTATTCCATGTTACAACAGTACAGCTTCTATCTGCACTGAAGTAGCGACAGACAACTTGATTTTCAACTGTGTCACTGCAGATTGCCGTTTCTCTGTTGAGTAAGGGGAGGAAAAAAGCTTTCCAAAAAAATGAAAGCACTAGGAGACTTGCAACTGCCAAATAATGGCTGGTCTAAGCTATTTCTGAATTCTTGTATGTTTGTAGGGAGGTGGAAATGTTTTGATATTAAAGGTTTATACAGTAGCAGATTGGTTGCTGCGGAGAAGGAAAACCTGCTACATGGAGTAGAAAACTAAACTGACAAATAAATTAGAAATGACATTACAAGCATTTCTCTGAGTTAAAACATCAAGTAGCAAAGTTAAAACTACAACACCACGGGAGGAAAAACAAGCAGTAAAAGACATGAAAACCCTTTTCTTAAAACATCCTCGAAAGCCTCTGCCATCTAGTCCATCATAGTTTTTCTATAAAGCTTATTTGTACAAACTTAAAATAATTAATCAAAGACCTTAAAGTGTAGGGATGCTAGATATAACATTCAGAATATTTTTTCCAAGTAGTTATTTACAACCTCTATTTGTAAGTAATCTTGCAACAAAAACAAGTTACCAGAAATTTTATGGAAACCTATTATGACAATTAAAATGGACACAACTGTCGTCACAAAGATAACAGAAAGACAACTTTAGGCACAAAAAAATCCCTTGCGCCTAAAAGTGATAACGTCAAGAATTGTTTTCAGTTCTTACTTGCTACTTAAGAAAATATTTGTATGAGAAGAAATCTACTGAATGCTGGCTTTCCAGGAGGGGAGCTAGAAGATGGTGACCAAGCGTGATGATGCAGCCAATGTCTCTTCACAAGCCAGCAGTGCCCTGAAGGCCCAAATGCAACAAATCACAGCATTCCTAACCTCAAGTTCATCAAACGATGCCTGATACCAACAGTAGCAAAGTTGCAAGACCATTTAAAAAAATGCTGTGAGCTGTACAATTTTCCCAGCTTTCCTATGTTTTTAAGATTTTTCAACTTCAGTGTTGGGGAATGAACTAGTCAGATGAATGATCGTTCAGTAATGTACACATGCACTCAGGTCATGTTTTCGACTAAACATTATACCTTGCATTGGCTACTTTAGTGTTAGCACAGATAAGGTTCACCATTCTGCAGGAAAAGCACCGCTGATCTATTTGAAATAAAAAATAAGAAAGCTGCTACTTTTGTCAGTGTAACTTTATTCACCAAAAAAGCTAAGTCTTAAAACATGGACACAACTGATTTCTACAGCGATATATCCATTACAGAAGACCAAAAGTACACTAACTAGAAAGTGACTGCATAACATTAGCAAGTATACAGTTTTTGCATCTAAAAATGTTGTTTGTTTTAAACGCTGGCACAGATTATTCAGTGCAATTTCAACCATCTGAAATCTTCTCTAACTCTGTATATTCTATTGCCAAATTCATATTCCCAGCTTATTAAGTACTGCAAAGCCTATGACCCAATCTGCGTGATAAGGAAGGTAAGGCAGAGCTACCTTTACAAACTGTCAGCACAATGAAACACACTCAAGTTATCATCTTCAAAAAAAATGCCTTCCCTGCTATGATTAAGCCATCACGTAATGCCACTAGATGCCAACTTCTTGCTGACAATAATACCACTGATTTTACAGTCACTGTGAAAAATGCTGTTGACTTACATCGCTGAATAAATCCTGCAGAACAGACAAGTGCTTTTAATTAACTATTAACTTTAACAACTGCATATATTCAACCAATATTTTTTAAATTCTAAAATGCATTAATAATAATGTGCAGACATTTTAATTCATGCTCTATATTAATTTAGTTTATTATGTATAAACATAATTTAAAAGAAATACAAGTTAAATGTATTCTATACACAGCCCGAAAGGACCTCAAATTACCCTTCTTACCTGAAGTTCATTAAACAGAGTTCAGATATGAATTAGTAAAGTTACATTTTGTGCATGACTCAAATGCCATATCACAACATATACCTCAGATAGCGTAATTTGAAAAAATTTTTTGTCTGTCTTCTCAAAGAGAGAGAAAAGAAGGTTGTATTATTTACCAGTGGTTCCGTTCCCAATATACTGCCTTCAAAAATAGCCCGGAAAAAAAAAAGAACTGAATATTAACCATAATTTAAAACAAGGTACTGGCAGCTTGGTTACCATTTTTACCAGTTCTAGCAGCACCAGAAGGGTAAGGAAGACAGAATACCAAAATGTTATCACTACAGGCATTGTGCATTTGTACAATGCATTATCTTTGCATATTTAAAGGTTGACAATGAAGGATGTTTCTTTCCATGCCTGCCAGTTCTCATTATTTTATAGCAACTCTCACAACATCTGGCATATTTTTCAGTAATTCCCAATGCTGGAGCTACAACATCACAAGCGTTTATTATAAATCTCAGCCTTTCTGCATGAAGGGGGTTTAAGGAGGGAATGTAAGCATTCAGAGCCACCAGGTTCCCAAAGCATATTGCTATTTTAATTGCTTTTTAAAAAAAAAAGTATGATTTCTTGCTAAATTTCCAATATTTAAGGGTCATATAACTATTTAAATCATGAGATGGTAATAGTTCATTCGCAAAGAAGATCCAACAGAAATTTCCTTGCTTAGCTCAATTTGAATCATGAGAGCTTACATCCCTCCATCAAAAAAAAAAGGCTCAGCTGTAACAGCCAATACCTCTTTCTTTCAGGATGCCCAATGAGTGAGAATGATGGGAAGAACACCAGCCCCTCCACTGGGGCTAAATCCTCATCCCATTTTCACTGTCCTTCATGATTCAGGGAGATATGTATAGCTCTCCTCAAGGTTGCCCTTCCACTCTTCTTTTCTCTCTTTTCTGCAGCTAACAACAGCAACCCTCTGCTTCCTTCTCAAGCTCAAAGGGATCTGAGCAGGCTTGCAGAGTACAGCTCTGCCTTGAGCCTGCCCCTGGTTTCTGTGCCAAGAACCAGACATGCCTGTGTATTTCCCGGAAGAGCAAAATAAAGCCCATTATTTCATATGCACAAAAACCTCTTGTGTTCAATATTTTATATTTGAGGGAAAAAACAAAGCCACCAACAAGATAAAATCACACTACACAGATGCCCAAACCTGTAACAGCAAGGAAAAAAATCTTATGTTTTTTCCTCTCTCCAGAAGAAGCATGTTTCTCATCTTCTCTTGCAACCAGTTAGTCAGTCAACATAAAAGACGAAGTGAGCAACTCATATGTGGGGACTCAGCAAACTGTTTAAGTATTAAGCACTCAATTTGGTAAGCTCTTATATAATGCACCATAAAATGAGTGCTTTTATAACCTTATCAACTTTTTTATGAAGAGAAAAAAATTGCCTTCTACATTGATTAACAAGATTGCTTTAGTTCAAACGATACTGACTTCCTGATCTTCAGGATTAAGACTTAGGATCTCCCTCACTGTACAGGAGCTAGTGAAGTATACATGTGACAAACTGTTGGAAATTACATGTTTGGAAACTGGAAAACAAGCTTTAAATAGCAACAATAATTTTTTTCTGTTACATATCTAAATGTTGCTAATTAAACATTTGAAAACGCCTCAATTTAGAAAAGCTTCTGGCTTTATTTGAACATCATGTATTTATATTTTAGGTTGTCTGAAAGAAGACTAACCAAGCACAGAAATTTTAAACAGAAGTACATTCATGTGAACAATTGACTCAGGACAAAGATTGTCTGATACAAGTAGAGGGACAGTACTCACAACAGTCACTTGATCCGTCAGGCTATCCACAAGGGAAACCAGCAAACCTCTTCCCAGACACAAGCTTCGGAACAGAGGCTGCAGTTTTGCAGGCAAACTGACATAACAGCTAAAATTCATAACTGTGCTAGGTAACAAATATATCTAGTGGGCCATAAAACGGAAGTTATGTGCTCAGTATGATTTCTCCCATCAGATTCCACCAACCACGTACAGCCTGACTCGTCCCCTTCAGAGGTAGCTTTCTCTCATCTCTCCCCTCTATCAAGAACGCCCCTTCTATTCTCTTCTTGCCTCTTCTCCTAGAAATTATCTTTTTGTTCTGAGATGCTACATTTGATCTAATTGATGCAAGCAACTGCCTTCACCTTGACTTCCCTTTGAGTATTTCTGGTTTGATTTCAGACCTTAAAGGCTCTTGATTTGTAATCAACAGTTTGTCACTTCCCAGATGTAGAAGCCAGCCTAATTGATTATATCGCCTATGACTACTACTGATCCCATTCTCACATCACCACAAATGCAGAGAAAGAAAATGGGAGTGATGACCACACAGACACAAGATTTCACAAAGGCGGTTTTAACAGGTAGCAAAGAAAGGTCAACAGGTAAACATAGAATTAAGAATCATAGAATTACTCAGGTTGGAAAGGACCTCCAAGATCATCAAGTCCAACTACAGCCTAACTATAGTACCCTAACTCTAACAATCCTCCACTAAATCATTATCTCTGAGCACCACATCCAAACGGCTCTTAAACACATCGAGGGATGGAAACTCAACCACCTCCCTGGAGAGCCTATTCCAGTGTTTAAGCACCCTTTCTGTAAAGAAGTGTTTCCTAAAAGTGCCAGCAAGACACATACTGACTTACTTGAGCAGGTACATCACAGCACATTTAAATACAAACTAAATTCAGTGACTTCGTGTACAATACAAATAAGGTTTTCCAAGATATCCTTATAAGAGGTGTCATTTTTATACAATTATGAGTCAACACGATAGAGTAAACTAATCTTAGATCTAGCCACTCACTTTCTGTAAATAAAGCTTTTCTTCTTGCACTTGAGAGAAATCCAAGTACAAATAAGAAAACTGCAAATTTAGCCATGGCCCGTGACTGTGTGATCATTCTTCAAAGCCAAAAGCACAATACAAAGGACAATCCACACAGGCTGTTAGCAGTGAGCCTTCCAGTGTCTCAGACACTGAAGTATAATGTTCTACATGCAAAACAGGTACAAAACCAAACAGAGGCATTTTAAGATTCATTTACTGAATTGTAATTATCTACAAATTACCTACTGATTACAGGATCAACAGGCACTAAATATTTCTTTATTTACATCCAAATGCTATTACAGTACATTTTATGCGTCTCAGAATAGCAATCAAATTAGAGTCTAGGATACCACATGCCAGCTATAAACAGCAAGTATCAAACAGACCGTTAAAATTAACGGTAAGTGACAAACTCTACTGTGCCTTAAAACAAGTATCGTTCATGGAATCATAACACAAATACTCAAACCCTGACTCGACACATAGGTGTTCATACTCAAATCGGGGAATCTATCTTTAAAGCATTCAGCTTTAAGCATGCAAACTTGGCAAGTAATCTACCAATTGAAGTAATTCATGTTTTGATGTTCTCTGGGAAAAAACAAAGAGTACATTACTTTCCAACAGATGCACTTAAGTTTGTGATGTCATACGTGACTTTATTAGAAGGCTAGGAAGCAACTCCTGAGTGAAGTTATCTTAGCAGTACTATATGAGTACTTCACTACAGAAGTAGTACTATAGTCACTGACTATAGTACTAACTTATGCTTCAGGCTAATCAGAACTACCGCACTTCCTGAACTAAAACCATAACTCTACATGTAATATTCAGGGAAAACAGTGGGACTTATACAGAAGAAAATAAAAAGAAACCACAGTAGTAAAACTAAGCTCTATTTAGAAAATAAACGAGAGAATTGGTAGAAAAGGAGAAGTCTTCCAGAAAATCCTGTAGACCACATAGTTGAACTTGAGTTCCCAACCCTTAAGTTATTTGAGTGTCGCATCACTTCCAGCTGATGTTTACTAAACTAAAAATGCCACTGAAGATGTTCAGGAGGTTCCCTTAAAGACTATTAATGAAAGTTTTAAAAACGCTTTAAATGAGAAGGAAAAAGAAAAAATGAACACAGGGTGTTAGTTATGGGCATTTTTGAAATTAACACTGGATAATTGATTTGCTGACCTGATTATTTCACTCAAAACATCAACACAACTGAGAACAGGCTGTCCTGCCCATAGGTAAAAACAGTTGCCATCTTCTCAGTAGCTTGTTTTCAGCCTGTTTAGAGTCAACTACTATTGAATATTCTTACACAGAAGTAGGCAATAGAGGTGCAAAGTCTTACCCAGTAAAGGATACAGAAAACAGAAAAATATGGAAAAGAGTAATGGAGATAGAAGCTTAGAATCATATAATCACAGGATCACCAAGGTTGGAAAAAACCTCTAAGATCAGGCAGTCCAATCATGAGCAAATCAAGAATATCTCCCAGCATGTAGAAAATATACAACAGTTACTTCTGACGTACAAAAGAGGACAGTGTTTATGACTGAAGGGTTCATACAGCCGAGCGAGACATGACTTGCATTTTTCTCTCTAAAAATTCGAGGTTGGATGTAAACTGTAGATCTAACTAATGCAATCATTATCTCCTAATTTTTAGGGAATGTTTTTACTTCGCAAGTATGTCAAAGGTTTATGTTGTGCAGCCATAACCAAAGAAACTATTTCTAGCAGAATTCACAGCAGATCATCCTTAAAGAAAATTTAGCTTTTTTTTTTAACAACATAATGATGTATTAATGGTCTCAAAAGTATCTGTACATTTGATAGACTAAATAAATAGTACAGTTTGCTTATATAAATGAACATTTGCACACATATACACACAAACTGAGAATATTCAATACTAAGCAAAGTTAGGTTGAACATATATCAACAAAAATGAGAAGCGTTTTCTAAGTAGAACTAGAACACTTTTTCCTGCAAAAAAAAGTAACAAAGCAACAACATTACAACGATAGTATAGCAGAGACTTGCTAAATAGGTATGAAGAAATATGCTTTCATTGTTGTTTTTGTTGGTGGTGCTTTTTAATTGTTCATATTGGACTTGTAAGGCTCTACCTGAAGCATTCTAAAAGCTTACTGGCATTCCACAATGATTTTACTGCACGCTTACTGAGTAGGCATAAGATATAACAACCTTTATCTTGTCCTTTTGCATTTTCATTCTTGTTTAGTCATAAAAAGACAGGTTCAAGATTCTGAAACAATTCTTTCAAATACTCAATTACAGATAACAGTAATTAACTTTCCCAAAAGCAGTTTCAGAAGAAAATTAAAATACATTCATATTTCTTATTAAAAGGAAGGTGCAGCTGAAAGCACTGAATTAACGATGATGAAACCACACTGCATTCTGGAAATGTCAATGCTTATTGTAACATAACAGCTTTGAAATAATTTTCAGAGGCAAGTTCAATCTTCATTTGGTCTTCACATACTGATTTCAAGCTGTAATTACTACTCTCAATAAGATAGGGGAAAAAAAATCCATAGATGACATACTTTAGCATCAATCATAAATGGCAAACCAGAAGCATTCCAATACACATTACAAAGGCTTAAGTGCAATTGTAGCCAAGGTATCCTCTGGAAATTTGAGAGGACCACACTCATTTTATCCTTACAGACACTGAAACAAGCAGAAACTCCACTTCAAAAAACTATTTCCAACTTATCTCTTTGATTTCTCTACATTTTCAAAGGTGCAACAATTTGACCACTAGAAATACAGCTACACATGCAAAGGATCCACCTGCAAATATATACACACACAGACAAAGCTTACATGTACTATTACGCATTTGATCCTTTTTGGTTTTAATAACATCAAACTTTTCCCATGCTGTCACATTCTTCACAACAGAGTTTCAGCAGCAACCCAGAGGCAAAGTAGAGAGTGAACAAGCAGCAGAAAGCAGAAGTCTCTGTGTGCAATAAGTTTATGGTTATTTTTCATGTTTCCATCCACTTGTGTGATTCTCTACCTAGAGCAGAACAAAACATTCCCCAACAAACTCTCAAAAACATATTTTTTTCCAACAGCTCTCAGCACTACCTTGGTATTTCATCACCACCAAAAGCCAGTTATTGCTTCATATATCATCTCACTGTATTTGCAGCGCCTTAAACACTGAGTGTACGATTCAGTATTCTCCATGAAACTGATCAAAATGACATAACACGAAAGGCAAATTACAACCTAGGTTACAAGAAAAGAGCACAGTACAGAAATACACTCAGTTGCACAGAAACCACGTGACTCATTTACAGCATCGACTTGATCATCCAGTATGTCCATCATTATTACTACTGCTGTTAACATCACAGCAACTAACAGTGACTTTTAAAAGTATTACAGAAGATGTCTGTTTGTTACACTAACATGCTGTAGTCACAATCAGCGAGATACAAGTAGTACATGCCAACTAATTGTTTTAAAGTGACTGCACATCATTAATAAAGCCATTCAGATTTGTTTCCTTCTCTCACTCACAGCAACACTTCAGCACCTCGTGAGTTTTGCAAACAACCTGGTCTCACTTGCAGGAACTCACAGCGGGAACGCAAGCTATTTTCCCCTTCAGAAATTATGATTTAAAGGCTACCTTTTCTCCCCCTGTAACCTCTACAGATGCCTTCCTAACTCCTGTTGAGGCCAAAGCCCAGAGCTACTAGCTCGCGCTCTCTCTCTCTCTCTCTCTCTCTCTCTCTCTCTCTCTCTCGCACTTAGCGCACGATCTCCGTTTCTACGCATCTTCACAGGCCGCTCCCAAACCTGCATTTCTCCAGACTTTGGGGCAAGAAGGTGGATAATGGATAAAGCTAAATGAACACAGACATTCATGAACAGACCAGCATTAGAGGAAGGAAGAGACATAGCAGCGATAAGGAGAAATCTCAGCATGGTATTTCAAATTTGAACACTGGTGCATGGTTCTGGTTGTACACCCAGACTTCTTCCACTGTTAGCCAGGTGAGTTGATTTCCACAGAAATCAAGAAAAACTACAAAATATTAAGTGAAATGACGTATAAAAATGTTGAAAGATAAAGCAACAAGGGATCTAAAAGTTTATCTTTTCTTTCTTATTACAACCTAAATTAATCAATACTAAACATGAACCCTAAGATGAATAAATGAATTCCATGCACCTAGCTAAATTGAATAATTCACAAGATTACTTAAAAGATATGAAATGTAATTCCCAGGGACAAGAGTAATACTTTTGAAAGTCATTATTTTATCTAAAAAAATAAACCAATTAAAAGATAATTTTGGAATTTTAGTATTTTTGACCTCATAGCTGTTCTAAGAACTCAATATAAACGCAATAGATTCTGAGAAATAAAAAGGAAAATGAAATTGGACTAATTTCACCTAATCTTTCTTGTAACTATTACACAGATATGCAAGATCAATCTTTGTTAATTTTCTGCCACAGAATAACTTGAAAATAATTTTTCAGACAAGGAAGAAGTCCTCAAGAGAAGCAGCTTTCAGCAGCACATTATCCTATGCAATATATTAAAGATAAGAATTAGAGCTAACATTCAAGTTACGACGTTCTTAAATTGACACACACTGAGCACATTATTAAAATGCAAGCAGAGTTTAATCCAAGCAAGTGGCTAGGAATATTAAGTAGTAGTAACAGCAGTACTATCACATCCACTATTTGAAACATTTTGCTAGCAGTTGCTGACTATAGTAATTACCTCAAATACGGTAATCCCAAGTTACGCTGCTTGTGCCAATTTAAAGCTTCCTGCATCAGTTTTTGAAGATAATACATTACCTTTAAGTACAACTCCAGACTGTATTTTGATTCTACCTCATTGTTTAGATATTTGTTGCTGTTTTTTTCTTAAGGAAAAAAGATTGACTTCTGAAAACTTAGTTTTGCTGTCACAGAGCACCCTACAAGAGTGTTAGTAAAACATTTTATTTCATCAACAGACCATCTTACAGCTTAACTCAAAGTTGTCGAGAAAATCCTAACAAATTTTATAAATGAACCTTTATACAAAATACTAATCACTAACATTATATAATGTTAATGCAATATCATACTATGTTATGAAGAAGGCTGGATTCGGTCCTTAGCTGTCATGCCTTAGTTAACTTACTCTGTGCAATGTCATCACCTAAAAAGCACACTGTATAATGAGCAAATACACAGAAATTACATAATTATAACTGAATGAGTTTTCCCAGCAAGAACAGTGTAGTAAACAAATTTTGCCATTTAGATTTTTTTGGGGGGTGTTATTTCCCCACAGTGACCCAGACATTTACAATTCATAATGCAATTTCAGTACCTATGGTCCCCTGAAGGAAACACTTGAAAAGGCCACAGTGAAAGGGAATGCAAAAGAAAAGAATAAGCTTGCTAGATGATAGTACTTCTTAACACTTTCCACACGCAGACACATTGCAGCATCCTCCTCTCTAAGGGCTGCTACCAAGTGCCTGCTAACTTTCAATACTGGAATTGCAGAAAGCCTCGATGTTCCCAGCAGCTGTTGGGATTTGGAACAGTATAGTTCAGTGTTAATGCTACTTTCATTTCAGCCTGAAAATTTTCCAATGCATCAAGCTGAAGCAAACACATAAATTAACACAATACACATACCAGAGAGTTCATTTGGACTCCCTTCATTAACCGCAAGTACCAGTTACTTTACTTGCCCCATTTGGCCTTAACATATAACATTTAATGCAGAGTATAAGTATTACCATCTTGCTATTTGTGAAGGCATCAAGATTGCCTGAAAAGCTCACTTCACTAAAAATACAGAGGATGATGTGAAACGCAATTCCTCTAAGAAGCTCACCAAGAAAACATACAGCCAACCATGTTTTACACTGGAAATTAAAGGATGGTGTTTTGTTTTCTTTTTACACAATTATATGAGACTCAAGACGAGAGGCAGGTGTTTTTCCTCTCTAAGCTGCTTTAGGAGATTTCTGTTTTCAACTGCTGCACAATGTAGGCAACAGATTGGGCCATAGTTGAAGAATATCTCATGACCGGCAACCACAGGAAAGCAACTACAGTACGATGCTTTAGCATCACAACCACAGAACAGTAGGACAGGGACAACCACCCTGCCTGCACCTCAGCAAAAGGACAGCAGCAGTATGAGCAGTGCTGTTCTGGTGGGAATAGATGGAGAAAAGCATGCTGCCTGCACCCAGCAGCATTCATCAACTGAAAGTAGTGTCAGTAGTGGTACTGGAGGACAGACTGAGGGGAGACAATAACAGGGCATGATTAAGTCCAAGTGAAAATATCCCCCTAGAAAATGTACACAGACACAGCCTGACAACAAGAACGCATCACAGATTATCAGTTAAAGATAAGCTACCTGATTTCAGCACATTGCCTCTAGCATCCCATGTCAATTTTGTGGCCTGTCAAGATTACAGCAGGTACAGAGCACCCCATAAGACCAGTACAACTAAGGGAGCAATTCATACTCAACAAATGGCAGGAATCTGTATTAGCAGCATCACTTAGGTGTTCAAAGTACATGGAACTGCACCTTTCATGGCAGATTAAGGCAGAAAATACAGTATTAAGGCAAACTGCTTCAGTTCTCTTCTGAATTAGGGTCATTCTGGATGAGGCCCTGGGCAGCCTGATGTAGCATTAAATAATGGAGAGTGGTAGCCCTGCCTGTGGCAGGGAAGTTGGAGCCTGATGATCCTCGACATCCCTTCCAACGCAGGCCATTCTATAATTCTATGATCTTTCAGACAAAGCTCAGGAACAGCACAGTAACATCAGTGACTTGGATAAAGGCACAGAGTGAACCCTCAGCGAGTCTGCTGATAACACCAAGCTGGGCAGAACAGCAGCTACACCAGAAGACTATCAGAGACACCCTGACAGACAAGAATGTCATGAAATTCTAAAGTGCAAGTGCAGAGTCCTACACCTTGGAGAAATAAACACGTGCATCAGTACAGCCTGGGGTTGACCTGCTAGAAAGCAGCTCTGCTGAGAAAGACCTGGGAGTCCTGGTGCACAGCAGACTGGCCACAAGCAAGAAGAGGTCCTTCCTTGTTGTCAAGAGGGCCCACGGCATCCTGGGGTGAACTGGGAAAAATAATGCCAGTATGTTGAGGAAGGTGATCCTCCCCCTCTACTCCTTCCTGATAAGGGCACATCTGAATTACTGTGTCCAGTTCTCAGCTTCTCAATGCAAAAAAAGACAAGGAGCAAGTCCAGCAAAGGGCTACAAAGACAAAAGGTGCTGGAGCACCTCTCCAGTGAGGAAAGGCTGACAGAGCTGGGCCTGTTTAGATTGGAGAAGACCGAGGGCAGATCTCATTAATGTGTACAAACAACTTAAGGGACAGTATCAACAGAATAGGGCAGCTGTTTTCAGTGGTGCCTGGCATTAAGACAAGAGGCAGCAGACACAAATTGCAACACAGGAAGCACACGAGAAAAGTCTTCACTATGAGGGTGAGCATGGGAACAGGCTGTCCAGAGAGGTTGTGGAGTCGCCTTCTCTGAATACATTCAAAACCTGCCTGGATGTGATCCTAGTCAATGTGGTCTAGATGACCCTGAATGAAGCAGTAGGGTTGGATAAGATGATCCTGAGGCGTCCCTCTGAATCTCAACCAGTCTGTAATTCTGTGATTACTGACAGTTAGCAAGCAGTACATGTGCTACTGTTTCCTGTTACAATTACATGCCAGCATGTCAACACTGAATGCCTGCAATTCTCCCCTGATTTAGATCATCTACGTATCTCAAGTTTCCCAAGTTGTCCCTAGACAGAACTTGGGGCAGGTGTCACATCCAGGGCCAAGCAACTGCAGGCAGCTGTGCTGGGCTCCTCCAGCTGCTGCCCTGGCTCCACAGAAAATGCCTTCGCTGATCCACTTCACCTAAACTTTAAGCTGTCATCCTTAGCTAATTCCTTCAGTGTACCAGAATTTCAGCCTTAAATTAAGTCACGCTGACCTTCATAAGCCTCATGCTTCAGTACAGTGGGTGTAAATTACTTGATACACCAATGAAGTTTAGTGCTTTTTTTTATGCCAGAAAAAACTGTCATGTTTTACTGATTGAGTAGACTGGGGAATCATTTTTCTTCAGTAAATAACTATCCAAAACACAACTTCCACAACATAATATTATATAGACAGTTATAAAGTTATAACAACAGTTATAAAGACAGTCATGACTAATGTCAAACCTTTCTTTTGTCAGTTTGCAAAGGTCAAAGGACAGTAACACTAAAAAAATAAATTATACAAAAAGCTAGTATAAGAAGGTACTAGTACAAGAAAACAGTAAGAAAATAGACTACACCAATCAGATATTACTGTCTTCTGTAATTTCTACATACCAGTAAGCTACTAGGAATAAAAAAATCCAAACCTAAAGTGCATGATAGAATTTGCAACTGCTAAGCAATTATCAAAGGCAAACCGTGCCAGAAGTTTACAAGGAAAGTGAAAGGTCCAACATGATTTTACATTTCCGATATGGAAGCCTGATGCAACTTGGCAAACATAAAATCACTACCGCATTGAGGCCACTCTGCTTCAGCATCACTGCCTACAAATTCTTACGTTTGTTAAGCCTTTAGGCTCCCTCCATTCTGGGTGTTAATTATGACGCAGATCTGCCCACATTAAGTACCAGTTTCCAAGCACCTTTTTATGTGAAAAAATTTCTTCTGCATGAGATCAGAAAAATAAGCTCTTTGTTTTCAGATATGGAAACAGCCATGCTGCATTTCAGTACAGCGCTGCTACAAAAACATTTCTAGACGAGCCTCTGCTTCCACACCTGCTTTGAAGAAGTTTAGTTATTCCATTATGCCATCTACCCACCACTGTGTGTTCTGTTCGCATAGTTCTTCAAAACTATCATTGTTAAACCACCACAATTCACACCGCTGAACTACGGAAGCCAGGGATTTATCTGCCACAAGCATTTCAGAGCCCCAAATCACACAAAACATAGAGTGAAGGAAGCAACATAGTTGGGTCAGTTCAATTCCCATCTGTGAGTAGATGTATAACAGTAAGTAGTTTTTCTGCCTTCCAAAATGATTTCTTGCTCTCTCCCTACTACTATCCCCCATGGCCACACACTTGTGCTTGTTTTAGTATTCCCTCTATGAGATTCTTCATAACCAAAACCCACTATAAACAGCAAGAAAAACACCTCAGACGGAAGTGTAAATATTTTTCTGTCAGCTTTATGGACTGAACCAATTCAAGAACCATCACCAAAAGCACAACAGTAGGCACAGAATCATGCAGCTGAGACCAAGGGACAATCCAAGGACTTGCCTTTAACAGTATCACACTATAGATGCATCCATCTGTGCTGCACAGCTTTACACATCGATTCAAAACACCAGTTAAAAGGACCTGGTGATGTTGATGCTAATCACTTATTTCAGCATTACTGTAGAGTTAAAAAGAAGTTATTTACATTCTCTATTCATATGTCAATGGTCCTTAGGTCTCTTTTGCGTTTTTAAACACAAGCCCAGGAACACAGTTCTTCAGCAAGGTAAAAAGACAACTGCTCCTTAATGAAAAGCACTGCAAGGACATAAATCATACAGGATCCTCAATCTCTATCAGAACTTTATTTCTTCTTGATTTCTTTCCCATTAAAATCTTAACTTGGTATTCCAGTAAACTGTCTTTTTCAACTGGAGATGATAGGCGTTAAAGCTATGCATTTCAAGATCAGTAAAGATTAAAACAATATTAAAAAGACCACCATCAATTAACTGATGCCCTTGAATCATTTCAACTAACTTTTCTTGGCAAACAAAATAATTAACTAAAGAGATATGAGAAACATCAAACGGAACACAAGCCTAGTAACAGACAAGCCCTTGGCCAACTTGTTGTGCTCACGGCTGGAATAGCCACTGACCCTTCTTCCCTACAGCTGCCAGCATTTTCTGAATACACAAAGCAGTCAGCTGCTTCAGTAACAGTTGAAGCCCTGCAAAAAAAAAAACAAAAAAAACCCACACTTAATCCTGATTGCTGGGAGATGACACTGTAAATCTAAAGAACATCTGCCTCACCACTAGCTGAACAGATATATGGTTTCATTTTGTTTTAAGGTAATGTGAGCTTGCAATCTGCTTTTGGTTTCACCTTTTTTTTCTTCTGGAAATAATCACTGTATTAACACTGTAGGTTGCCAAAATATTTGCATAAAACCACAGTTAGCTTTAAGAGAATACACATGCCAGTGCTAAACTTGACAATTACATGGTTCTGCTGTGTTGCAGTGATAAGACTTCTGCTGAAACATAAAAAAGACATGTATGATTAAAGATGAAAATCGCCAGGTTGAAATACTACATAACTTAAGCTCTTAACTGATTTTTATCATAATTAAATATGATTTTCCATGCAATAATCACAATGACAATTCTCCAGATCCCCCAAGGCTAACTCACTTTACTCCTACATAGAAATCCCCCACAAAAAAAAAAAAATCAAGCCCTAAGTTTGTCTATGTTGTAGACAAAAACATAACAGATATTATTTCTCTTAATCTGTAAATGGCAGAATAAAGGCACTATGTTCACATTAAAAAACATACAACATTTTATATTGTATAATCAATAGAGAGCATCCAACTCCAAGCTCAGCCAAAGAACATACTGCTAATGGTAACCTCATTTCAGTTGAGAGATTGTCCTCTGGAACTCTGCCCATGCAACGGATGATGTCCAAAAAATAAAGCAGCCTAACATCCTGGAATTGCAACACATTCCTTACCCAAACCAGTACTGAAAGAAGTCAGGTTAACCTGTTATTTATGAAGACACGTACAGAGATTACAAACAGCCTTTTCTAGGGTCTTAAATGGTGCTAAGTCAACACTCTGAGCCAGTTAAGCGTCAAAGCTACACTTAACTAGGTAACCAGCTACAGACAATAACGAATGTTCATAATACCTTACAGTTTTCTTTTTAAATACTTGCCAACTTGAGCCAGAAACAGCAACCATTACAGGCAATATAATGATAACAGTTCAGGGTGGGTAAGTAGCTAGTAATAGTTTCAGCACAGTAGCTGCAATAAAGATGTTTGAGACCCCATCCAAATTTTACTGAAAATGAAGCTGTGAAAAAGCAGGTTGAGATCACAGCCACACGCTGGGCTGTCAGCCGAGCAGGACTCACCTCTGCCTAAAAATGGAGACAGGTCTCCAAATGTTTTCCACAAAGCTCAGTTCAAGTGATGTCCTCCATCTAAAAGGAGCACTACCATAACATTACAACTACATAACAACCAGATACATCCTCATGAAGTACGGAAGTGTTTCACCCTTAGCAAATTGCAGACTTCTAGGTTGTAGTCATGCCTTACTATCGATCTCTCTCCGTTAGCTCACAGATCTACATTCCAGTTTCCCTAAAAAACACATACTTGTGCCCATGCAGATTAACAACTGTCCTCATTTCTACCCAAGAAAGCTTTATCTGCAAGATTAAATACTTCCACTGATATTTAATGAGGAGAGAGACAAATAAATGATTCTGTTTTCAGACACTGAGCTGAACCTGCCACTAGCTGGGAAGAGATCCAGTATTTAACAGAATTACAGAATGACTGGGGGAGGAAGGAACCTCAAAGATCATCTAGATCCAGCCCCATTGCTGCAGGCAGGGTTGCCAGTCACTATCAAGCACTACGTCATGTTGCCCAGGGTCCCAACAAGCCTGGCCTTGAAGATCTCCAGAAATTGGGCACCCGCAGCCTCTCTGGGCAGCTAGATGCAGCACCTCACTACCCTCTCTGTGAGAAACTCCATTAACTAAGGTTCATAATTTAAAACCAACCAAGGAAAGAACTTTACTACAACTAATTAGTATTAGGCCTTGTTCTTGCTAAAATTGTTAGAGCAATTCTAAGCCCACTTTTCACTATGACCTTAAGTACTTCCCTAAGTTTTCTAAGACGTGAAGGACAAATATAAACCCCAAGATCAGTACTTTTGCAGGTTTTTTTGAATTGTAACATCTAAAGAGAAGACCATGATATCTGACAAACCATTTTTCATGAATTCAGGTTAAACACTGCATCCTTCAATCCTATTTACTAAATTCTATCTGATCAGTCTTTCACATGAAAGAATTTAACTGTTCCAAGTAAAAGATGTACAAAAGATAAGCCTGCTTTGTCCTACAGCAGATACATTCTCATCGCTCCTGACCTTATCAGCGCAGCATCACTGACATGTTTTTGCCCCTGCCACCTGTATATTAATAGCTACTTTCCTCTATTCTACCACCACTTGGTCATACACTTCTTTTCAAAATGCTACCATTACCTTGCTACATGACCATCCTCAACTTTAAGGTAAACTTAAATCTTTTTCCACTTGATGTGCAGTGCGTAAAGGTACTAAATTATGGAATATTTTTTGATTCAGATTTAAAGGTCAAAAATAACTGCAAGTCCTATTTCCTAAAGAGTAAACTTGAGGAAGGCTCATGTTTTATGTATACACAAAGAAAAAACAATTAGAACAAATAAGTATAGAAACATCTATCCTTTTTAATCCTTATGTGGGAAAAGCTTCCCATATACAACTCAAGTTCAAAGCAGAATGCAGCGTCAAGTGAAATTTCACTGCATTTTAGAATTCAAAAAGCAAAGCTTATTTGAAAACTCCATCAGGTGCTTCCAACTGAAACAGAAATAGTTTTCAGTTTCCTGATGCACACTCTTCAGTCCAAAGCAACCATACCTAATTTTCCCTCAAACTAGCCTATCCTTTTGGCAAAAGGGAATATGAATCTGCAAAACTCGCACACTTGTCAAAACTCATGGAGCACCGTTACAAAGAGAGCACTCCATTAAATGTTCTATTTGTACTGAAGTAGCCTACAGTAAGCACACAGGAAATCAGAACCGAGTAACTGCAAGCATCTTAGTAGTTGCTGCTGCCTCAGGCAGGCGGAGCTTGCCTTTAATGAAGGGCATTTCTGTTTCTGAATGAGAAGCACGCACATGACAATTCATCTTGTGATAAGCAAACAAAGGGCGAAAAATACTCCTGCTCTTTTTTATACTCGGTCTTTTAAATGACAGCAACTGATACCTGTGTGAATTCTCGGAAAAAATCTCTCCGTGAACTTATTAAAAAGAGAGAAAACCCTTTCCAAGTTTCACTTTCCACCAACAGGAAGCATATGGAAGCTGATGGTAATGCTACTAGCCAGCTGCCACTGTAAAAACAGAAGCTATGACCTACTTTTGCAAATGAATATTAAATGTTTTCAAATATTCCAGTTTAAGAAGTCTGCAAGATATTTTTGTGCCCAGCACAGTACCAATTGAGAGGCTTCTCTAAAACATTTTATAATTCCTTACATGAAGCCAGTCAATCTGGTTCCTGTTTTCTAGGAAGCACAACATTTCCCAGATTAACACGGAATTTTGAAAAATGAAGTGCGTGGTCATATGCTGCAATTCAACATTTAAGAAGTTAATCCTGAGCAAAACTGACTGTGAAAATGCACCTTCAGACTCTCAGTCCTAAGGTTTGCGCTGTCACAGAGACGGAGCCAACTTGATGGACTGCTTTGTTCAACTTGTGACTTCATAGACAAGAATTTTGTTTCTCCTCTCCACAGAGCAACTGACAAAAAGTAGCCAAGATCCAAACAATTAACAGTTCTAACTATAATAAAAATGAATGGATAAATACATAAGCTTACCTAAAAAAAGCTAGCTTCACATCTTAGTAATAACATACCCACTTAGTTCTTAAGGCTATCTTAGCTCTTGCCTTGGTTTGTTTTGTTGTTGAAGCTTTGGTTGGGATTTCCCCCTGCTTATTTCACTGCCTGCTTCATCAAAAAATGCAGCGTACATCAGTTTGACATCATAACCTAAAATCCATTATAGTTCTCCAATGTGCAAAAAGTAGTATGCAATGACATTCTTCCATTGTTCTCAACTACTTCCAGACTTTTTCAGTATATTTTTTTTAGGCTAGTGGGAGGGTTACAGAAGAATTATTCAAGTAGTTATATTTAACATAATTCATACTTTCCTATGATATTTTGCTAAGTTTTCCCATCTTGCAAAACAATCTGACAAAGAATAGCAATAGTTTTGAGAAAAGGATAAGCTTGAAACACATGTATGATTGAGAAACTGCACTGATCTAGGAATATGCTCAACTGCAGTCACTGATTAACATAAAAATTAATCCAACAGAAAAAAAATTGTTTGTGGGAAAATATTAACACATCCTGCTGATTTCTTCATGCTCAACTTGATTAAGATAACAACTGCTGCACACAAACAAGCTAGAAACACTGCTCTGGGGTTTTCTTTCTTGGATCTAACTGTGGATACATAGTTTCACGTTTCACCTGTTTCATCCATATTTCTACTCAAAATGTACACAGATCAAATGCACTGCAGTGGCGTTTTGTTATTAATACTTATTTTCTATACCAGAAGCCAAATGTCTTTCAACCCACATGCTTATGATGCCTTAGATAATCACACTCAGAAAAGTTAATATAAATTTTGTTAACAAATTTTGCCACTAGCCTGCTGTGACACTGGGGCCACTTAGTATCCTATATATCTTGGCAAGACGAACATTACCATTGCACTCTACTAAGTTAAGGCTTATGCACTTTTGCAAACATAATGCAGGGAGATTACATCTTCCATATTTCTGCAACAAAAAAATAAATTCAAATATGCATTATGATCATCATTCCTTTTGGGAGTTTGCCATGTTTTTTGTTGGTTTGGTTTTGTTGTTGTTTATAAAGAGAAGAAACAAACTTGAAATTTAAATTACAGGAGAGGCCCCACTGAGCTCAGTTCCTTGGTGGAATGCTGCCTAATATTGCTCCTGCTGGACAGAAGCAGCAATATTATTCCCTCTTGCTGAAATTTTCTATTACACATGTAATACTGGTTCACACAGATTTGCTAAGCAGATGACTGCTATCTTTATACATGGATACAGGCTTAAAAGCTGTTAATATTCTATTAGCTCATTTGGTGAAAAGAGCTGGAAAAGACTATACAAAAAATACTCCAAGAATGATGCATGCTCAGCTCAAGTGCTAAAGGATGCTGAGTGTATAATGGCTTCTCCTTGAACTCTGGCCCCCTAGAATAGCACTACATTTAACAAGGGAAAACAAATTAATAGATGTCCACTGTATCAACAGTGACATCATGCTTCTGTATGTATATCTTTTTTAAACTCCGTTCCACTTGTTCTTTCCTTTATTTTCTTCCATTGTCAACGCTTGGCTTCTAAATATTTTTAACATTTCAGCATAGAATTTCTTCTTAACAGAGATGCTTATCTTCAAATACAGAGATAATAACGGGACTCGCAAAGCTTTCAACTCTGAATTGAAGCTGTGACACATCTTAGAGAAATAAGTTTTCCATTCATACCTATAAGAAAGCTAATACCAAATGCTAGCAGGAGTGCTATTACCAATAGCAAAGTCTGAGAACAAGTTCAGTTTAATTTAAAGGGATAAAATGCATGGACCTCAAATAAAATCAAATCAGCTTGAACAAAATGCAAGAAAACTTCCCATGAGAAAAGAGCACAAAATATGAGTGTACTTGGTACGAATTCTTGTTTAAAGATTATGAAGAATGACAGAAATTCAAACAACCATTAAATGTCCTGTGTGATTTTCAAAGCTGAATGGTCTGCACAGTAGGTAAATGGGCCATTTAAGAGACTTAGAGGCTGTAACAATAGTAAAACTTTCCTTTCGTGTCCCTTAAAACAGCTCTGTACCCTGGAGAAATCATTTTCAACCCTTCATAAAATGTTCAGTTTTATTCTTTTACTGTTCTTCTACTTCAACTGAATCTTTTCACTTTGTCTTCCTCTTCTCTTGGCCCAAAATATGTAGTTCTTTCCCTCAAGGGATACATGCTTTCTCCTAAAATGTAATCAGGCCATCAGTGGTAAGATAGAATTATTTTTAAAACCACTGTGATCTTTGATAGTAAGACAACACAGAAGAGGACTTTCATGAATGAATCGTAAGCAATAATCCAGTGACTCATATGCATATGATCAAACAAAATTCGAACAATGTGGAAGTTACACTCCTCCTGAAGTACTTAAGGCTTAAGAACAGCTGTTCACCTTAGGAAGGAAAAGAGGTCTTATGATTACATCCAAACATCTCATATTGAATTATGTGATAAATTAAATAAATGATTTGAAAAATACACATAGTACAATTTTGAGCTATTCTTTACTACTTTTTTCCCCAGCCATCTTCATAGATTTACCATTTTACATGATGGATTTACGATAATCTTTAAAGATTTTTTTTTCCTAATCTTGGGGAAAAAAGCTCTAAATATAAGAGGCTCATTTCATTTAAAATGAAGTGACATTGGACTGTATGAGCCCTTCGTCTCACTAAAGTAACATTTAATATTTATTGCAACACCAAGCACATTTCCTTTCCCCTTCTGAAGATTTAATTGGAAAAGCAGCCCTAAGTTCTGGGTGAGCTGGCTTCACCCTCCCTCCTTCAAAAGAGGAAAATAATCAAACACTGAGATGAGATACACAGCACAAAACTTTAAAATCAAATGCAAGATAAAATTCTGGTGCTAAAAATCACTTGGCACGCATACTAAAGAAAGTAAAGCTTAAGTACATGAAAGAAAAATGGAAGGAACATATCTGACTAGAAGACTTGAGTTTTATAATTCACCCCCACACACACTTCAAAAAGATTTCTGCATGCTGAAGTACTACACGTTGAAGAAAACAGGACAACACCACAGTTCACGCACTAAAATGCCCAAAACCTTCAACTTCCAGGAGCCATGCCACTGTTCCCACATGGTTGCAGAACTGGTTCTTATACTCAAGTTAATCAAAAGGCAGAAAACCTTTGAAAACTACCTAGATCGCTTCTAAAATTAACACCCTTTGTAGTTTCCAGAGAAATAAAACAGATGCAAAGAACACTAATAGAGCAAATTCTCAGCTACAAAACACAGCTTTTCAACACAGTCACCATTAACTACATGCATTTTTGCCCGTGATGAACAAGGGTCCGCATGCCCCTCTTATAAAAAAGTCTGCACACCATTGAAATGTGCCTTGTCTTTCACATTGCTGTCATGACTGCTGAAACACCACCCACCACCTCAATGCTTTCACATACAACGCTTGGCAAGCACCAGCAAATGTTGATGAATAGAAAAAATGGATGCCTTTTTTTTCCACATAAGGGAACTCAATGCTACACCCTTGCTTCATATGCACTACCACTACAGACACCATTTTGTCACACTGCCCCTCTGCTGCCATCTGTTACACAGCAACAGAAGGTAACCAAAATATTGGCGGAAAGGTTCAACCCTTACTGTCATACCAACAAACGCATCCTCTGACATTATGGACCAACATAATGTAGGAGGTAATGGTTGGAACTCCACTGCATGTCTGTTTAAGTTCAAAAAACAAAACAACAAAAAACCAATTTTCTAAGTTTCTCTTCTACATTACAAGTAACATTTGTATAGTCATACTGCTTATAAAACCAACCATTAAGTGACAAGTGCCTACTAGGCCTAATTTTACATTGAAACAGTGCTTTGAAACCGCTAAAAATTCAGAAGGGGGCACATTTAAAAAAACACACATTACCGTACACTAAGAAGCACTATTTGTTCTTCAAGGTGGCAAGACATTTTAGCTGATGATTCCATACTCAGTTTTGTCACAAGATACCATTATAAAGGATAAAAGCAGGTGTAGGTCAAATGTATCCCTTACATTTCTCCAGTGACTTAAGAATAGCACCAAGAATGATTTTGATTTCAGAGTTCACATTTTGAATCATCTTACAATCTGTGCATTCAGCAGAATCACCGTTAAAGCACAGGCTGCTATTTCGTTGTAAAAAAAACTATTCTAGGGGAAAGATAGACAAGATGAACTTATAACATTATTAGTTATTTTACACTTGACAACACTGAAAGCAGCTTTCTTCATTGTGATATAAAACAATAGCTATCAACAGAGCCCTCTCTGGCTAACAAAGATATCATTTTCTGGAAGTCTAGGAGACCTAACTGAATGGTGAAAACTAAACCAATTACTTTTTTTTTTTAAGGCTATGTACACTACCTACTGAAACAAATTACTCCACCTCAGTATGTTGCCTGTAATATATCCCTTATTATTGAGTTAGTCGTCCTATCTTGCAAGGCATCAGCTCGAGGGCTCAACTTAATCTCTACAGGTCCCTTCCAACCCTAGAGGTCCCCCCTTGCCTTCCATTGCGCAATTCTGAGGAAGAAAATCTAAATCCATCAGCTCAAAGTACACTCAAATGAAATTGATCTTCTTGCTTAGTGTTTTCCATACGCAGCATGTGATTTCTGTCTCTGTGTAGCTGTTAGTAGCCTGTTTAAAGTAGACCCACGTAACCTCTGCTGCCATTTCCAACAGGAGGGCTATGATGTCTCACTTTACCCATCAAAATTAAGTTATCCACTTAAACTTTACAGAATCACAGAATGGCCAGGGTTAGAAGGGACCTCAAGGATCGCGAATCTCCAACCCCCTGCCACATGCAGGGCCACCAACATCCCCATTTAATAGCAGACCAGGCTGCCCAGGGCCCCATCCGACCTGGCCTTGAACACCTCCAGGGACGGAGCATCCACAGCCTCTCTGGGCAGCTGTTCCAGCACCTCACTACTCTCTCTGTAAACAACTTCCCCCTGACATCCAACCTAAATTTCCCCTCCCTCAACTTAAAAGCATTTCCCCTTGTCTTGCCCTTTCTAAGTGTTGGTTCCACTCGTTTGAAAGCTCCCTTTAGGTACTGAAATGCTGCAATGAGGTCAACCCGCAGCCTTCTTTTCTCCAGGCTGAACAGGCCCAGCTCCCTCAGCCTGTCTTTGTAGGGGAGGTGCTCCAGCCCCCTGATCAGCTTTGTGGCCCTCCTCTGAACCCTCTCCAACAGTTCCCTGTCTCTTTCTTGTACTGGGGGCTCCAGACCTGGACAAAGTACTCCAGGCTCTCAGACTGTTTTTTACATTAATCTGTTCTGTACTTCTGATCTGGTGAACCACAATCATCACATAAATGCAGCCCTAGAGATAATTCATCATAATTCATTCAATTATTTATTCATTTTAACAATTTAGCTTTTTTGTAATTTTACATTACAAGGAAATGGATATTACGAAGTACTTCATGTTTTTTATCTGCTGTACCGCAATTCTAGTTTTCACTTGCATTATTTTGTTCCTACCATAATTCATGCTCCAAAGAAGAGTCCAAATAGAAAATATCCATATGTGGTGCCAGGGGCATATTGTTCAGTACAGAACAGAGGCAGTCACATCTAAAATGCCCAAAATAATAATTGAAATATATTAGGCAGCTACATGTTTATTTAGCCACTTCAGGTTGAAAATGAAGACTAACTTTCAGCAACCAACTCCAAACACTCAATTATTAAATCCTGCACTGATCTAAAAATTAAAATTAACTATAAATAAAAATTCTATAATCCATCTGTTACTGATGTTTAAATTCTACTAGGCTCCACAAGCAGAAGAGTCTCAGCAGTTCCTGGTCTCCTCATCATACAATTCAAAACTTGAAACTGTCTGCAGTCTCTAACTCCAATGCACTACAGACCTCTCAAATGTCAAATTTGCATGGAGAAACTGTTTCCACATTCACAGAAATCATACAGAATGAACCTGAAATCGTCTATTTTACTTGGACTCCCCTTGAGTCCTTACTCAGTGATGCCAAGCAATGAAGTTACCTTTCAAATTCCCCTTCCATATGTAAGGGTTGGTTAGGGAAAAAGTCTCATCTGAAAGAGGCTGTCTTCATGCCATGCCCACCCATCTCTCTTCTAGCGACTCTCTTACGGCACCAACTGTGCACGTGCTCAAAAAGTATTACCATTTTATTCAAATTGCTCTTAGATAAATATGAACTTAGATGAGTCTCTTTGATCAAATACTTCAATTAATATTTCCATTCCTTAGTTCTGAGATGAACCCTAGACCACATAAAGTACTAAAAACATTTTGGTAGAGATTTCACTGGAAAGGGAATTATACACCATATAAAAACTGGTCTCCAGAATTTACATTCCTCAGCAAGTTACACAAATCAGGAGAAATTCCATACTCCTTACATAACAAGCCAGAACTGAAGTTGTACATGCAAAATTACTGGCAATGAAACTGGTAGGGAAGGAATCCTATGGAGCAGGCCAGCACGCTGTATAATCTTAGAGCAAAAATGAAGAATGTCTTACAGCTACAGCCCCCTAGACAGCTAGGAGTCAGAGAGATTAAGTTTTTCCTCTCACCTGCTCTGCTGAATTTGAGCTTCAGGTCTGCTCAATCAACTCCTTCTGTATTCTCATAGCTTGGACAAAGTCATACTCAAATTTGACAGCTACATATGCCATATTTCCATGGGAAATTGGGAAAAAAATCATTTCACATTTTGGAAATTCCTCATTTAACCAAAACAACAGTATCAAATGCAAGCCGGACTACTCTTTTTCCCTTGAAAGTACAATTTGTGACACAAGTTTAAAAAGCTCAAAAACAAAACCACTGCTGAAACACACACACACTCACACAGAACTCTACTGTATTCTTCTGTGGCTCAAAACTTCAATTCAAGCATGATTCACAACACCCTTGGACAAGTCATCTTCTGTCACTGTATTTTTTTTCTGCTATGGATTTTGTTCTACTCAATTAATGTCAAGTACATAATAGATTGTCTAAAACATTCCCAACTGCACACATGCATTGTCTGGTGGGAGCTACTCAGAAAGGCTCACGCCGCTGCACATTTTCTGTTGCATTTGGAATTCCACGTCTTCTTCAGCCAAAAACAAGGAGCAGAAGGGGCAAAGCAGCGCTGCCTTAAGCAGCGGAAGCACAGAAGGATGGAGGGCTGCTACTGCTCTGTGGCACACACTTATTTGGGCAGAGGCCTTTTCGTTGTGCCAGGACTTGCCAAATTACCAAATCTGAAATAACTGGCCTTGAAATCAGCACTTTATTTCTAAACTCCAGTGTATTATTTGATTTGCATATGTAGATTTTTCTGAGTGATAACCCAATCATTCGAGGCCATTAGTAGCCATTTTTCCTCACTATATTTTCGCACGGAAATATTGTCATGACTACAGACAGCTAAATCACATGAAGAGCTGACTTGCACTATTTTGATTACCTTTTAACAAAGAAGAAACAAAGTAGGTTATTACATACTACATAGGTAAATATTTTACTACTGAAGTTGTTCTTTAAAACATTCTTATCTTTGTCACATGAAAAACACACATCTACACTTACAGTTATTCAATACCAATTTAGAGTACGCAGGGGAAAAAAAAAACAAAGCTTGCTTTCACATTTAGACCTTGACTATAACAAATTCCAGTAAATTAGTCCTCTTCCATTATTCCGGCATTTTCTTCAAGTTGGAAGAATTGCGATCCTTCTGAGAACACATCACGATATCTAACACATGCCTGGGAAGCTGCCTAGACATTTTTATTTCTTCATTTCTATCATGTCAGTTTTATAATCTCCCTTTAAGTCTAAAACAGTTCTTCCCCCTAGAAAACCACAAGGATGAAACAAAACCAAACCAAAGATTCTATCCGCACATAAAATGTAGGTGAAGTCTACCAGGCTAACAAAGCAGCCTAGCAGCTTTGCAAGTGTTTGCTATTACTCTTCCATTTCACGGTCCAGTGAACATTATAAGAAACACACATACACACAGACGGATTTGCAGGATCCTTAACCACCTCCTCTCAACCCTTCTCCTACAGCCCTCACAAACAGGCTGATTTTTCACTCAACTGGTATTTTTCTCTACTGTACTGTAGGAAAGAGGATATCATTCCAGAAAAATATGAGATTCCATTATCACATAAATGCATTTTAAGGCGAAATCCATTAAATTTACTCAACTCACAGAAAATGACTGATTCTGTATGTACAGCACCAAAACCAATTACACAAAGGTGTAGAACACTAGACAAAGTTTTACTTCCTATTCATCAGCCTGTAGAGCAGAGAAGTGGTAGATCTTCCTGATCTGAGCTCCACAGAAAGGTCAACACTACTATTTAACATGGTACAAGAGGCTGGTGGGGGCAGAGCCCCTACCCTTAACACAGATCACCCCTTAACTTCCCAGTACGTTGCCTCAGTTACCTGAAGGAGGAATGGCTGACACGTGTCTGGTGGCTGCTTACTTCAGGACAAGTCAACTTGATAGCCAGGAGGATTTTCCTCAGCACAAATGCAACACACCACAGCAGTCATTGAGCCATAACTCTCATGTGCTCCCTCAGTGAACACAATAAGGAATGCAGATTATTTCAATACATGAATAGTCACTGCAACAGTACACACCTCTGTTTTTCAGCATGACTCAACAACACTGAGATGCTCTGTTTAAACAAGTACTTCAGACAGTTTATAGAGGGATATACTGAAGTGAAAACGTACACTTAGCAGCATAAATTTCATTCATTTCAGATTATAAATATATATAAAAATTATAATATTATATATAAATTAAGTAATATTATGTAATTAATTATATAATGTGCATATAATTTATATAAATATAATATGAATATCATTCGATTTTCACTTCAAAATTTCAGGCAACTTCCAGAGAAGCAGCAGGATAGCTATTAAGGTTAAAGAAATTAACAGTAGATTAGGAGGGCGTACCAAGAAATAGGCTTAACTAAAAATATGAAAGAATATATATTTTTTAAAATATAGTCAATTCTTTGACCTCAGTCATTTATAAAAAAATAGATTAAAAAACACTCCCTAAGCAGCACTTAGCGCCACCATTAGAAGCCACAGCAGAATTCCCTATTTCAAGATGCCCCGAGAACATGATTAACTGTATATTTATTATAACTGTACATCTAGATATTTTTAAGTCTACACATTCACTTTCAGGGATGTGTAGACTTTAAAATATCACACTGGAGCACAGAAAAGCTTGCAGCTTGTAGCATATGTTAACAACCTTGACCTTAAGCAAATGATTTTAGGCTATTTACGAACTTGGAATGAAGAAAAGCAGTGAATTACTTATTGGTACATGTTTTTCAAAACATGAGAATATCGCCTGCCATAGGATAAGATGCTGGGTTTGCATGCTTTGCAGCTTCCTCTTTAGATTACATGCTGGATGCCCATTCTGTTGCTCAAAGATAAAACACATAAATGAGGCACTCTGTGGCACTTCTTGCATACACCAAGGGAGAAGAATAGGAGCACCACTATGCTATAGTGAGCTATGCATTGTTCTCCTATAGCAATATCATTTACTCAGAGTCATTTCAGAAACATGTATGTTCGGTTACTGATGCCCTCTCAAGGTATCCAGTTCTACCTCCTTCCTATCCCTCGCTGCCTTAGTGGCTTACACATACACGTGCCCATGTTCAAAAAATACAAATATCTGACCTGAAAAAAGCAAGACACTGAAACGTCACGTTATGTTTGCGGGCAGCCACTTCACACACAAAAGGAAAGCAGCTTGTTTCATGCTTGCAGAACCTCCTGCACTAGCTGATCTAGGCAAAATAACCTCAAATCACTTAGAGACAACATGATGATTGTCTTTCTAATGTAATCAGCATGCTGCCTAGAGCACAAATTTAGTGCGTTACTTGCAGAACCTGATCCAGAGTAGTATATACTCAAACCTCCTTATGAATTTAAAAGATCCCTTTAAAGAAAATGACTGATTTTTCACAGCAAAAAAAACAAGTTTTTTTTTTTTTTTTAAGGTTACTGGGATGTGTGAGCTGATCTCTCCATTTTCACAACCCAATCACTGAACAGACTAAACCTACGTTCACTTGAGTATAGCATGAAGTACAAGATATTAAGTCGGTTTACTTAGACATCTAGTGATTTTTCATGTCTTGAATTTCTAGATCCTGCATATTTGCAGATGACATACAAACCCTCTGCAGAACAACAGCCTATTGAATGACTATTTGGGGCTATAAGTTACCAGGCACAACAGAGCAGAATGGAGGCTGTGCTAGACTGCAAGGATAGTTTGACTTGCTCATGAGTCTAAGGGTATTGCAAATAATATTAAAACTTCCTTTGTTGCCCTGTCTCTCTTGCACAAAACATACACCTACCAAATCCTGAGATTGAGTTCAGAAGGTCCCAGCAGATGACAAACACTACCACCATCCCCCATTTCAACAGATCATATTATCTTTGTCTTTTCACTTGAGCAACTATTTCAAACGTGTATAAATGACAAGTTTCAAGTAAGAGAGATGAGGAATTTGTCCACGGATTAGAAAATAAAATGAGAGAGCTGACAGTTCCTCATCAGGTTATGAAGACCTGACATATTACAGTTACAGCATCAGCGACCTTTGCCTACTACTTCAGAGCCTCATGTGGCATAAACAGACTTAGATCTGCTTGTTGAAATCAAACTGACCTAATTTAAAACCAGCCCAGGTTCAGTTGTCTTTTTGTCTCCGCGACCCTTTTTGAGCTTTTAAGCTTTTTGCACAGTGGTACTTGAAACAACATAATGGAGCATCATTCTACCTCTGCTAAGTCTAGAAAACAGCTAAATGAAAAAGAAAATTAACAGAGCATAACATATTATAAAATTGTTAGAATCCATGACAATTTACATAATATTTTAAACAAATAGTTCTATTAGTAACAATGTCATCTGAATGAGCAATTAATTTTCACCTGGAATAACAGCTGACCTTCAAGAACAAACCAAACTGTCATAACAATGTATTTGTGCTGAACCTGATGTTTTTACAGCAACTGTACTAGCTACTGCTGGCAATGCAGCACTCCTCCTTTTGCTGGAAATTTCCACCATTATTTTTCCATATAGAATCTTCTAACCTGGTGAACTGCATCTTAATGATCCAAGATGGCTGATTTGCTTTTATTTAACACAAACAGTCACATGCACCAAACACCTATGTGGACAGATTAGAGTATGATTTTTGCTTCCCACAGCCAGTTCCCATATCACTCTGTACATCAAATTCAGCAACAAAAAAATGAAATCAGTTTAAACAGTTTGTAGATAGACTTCCAAATAATTAGTGAAACTTTTTTGCCAAGTGTTCCATATTGTGAACAACAAATATTTTTGCCTTAGATGGATCAACGTCAAGACAGTACTTTATAAATTCCCCACAACAAACAAAAGGGGAAATTGGGTTACAAACACATGCAAGAGCATGTTTCCATTCATTGAGTCTGTACACAATTTCTCCACTCAGATTTCTAGAGAAGTGGGGTTTTTTGGTTTGTTTTTGCCCTGGAGTTACTTTTGCAACAAACAGCTTGGCAGTAGTAGTTTGGTCGTTACCTTCCTAGCTACAGGAGGCTACTGACATGCGGTCTGCCACAGCCCAACATAAACAATATGTGACCCAGCAACCCCGTGACTTCCTTTCTTCCCATTTATTCATATCTTATACATGTGCTCTTCAGAGCACAATTCCTAAAACAGATAAATTTATTACTCCAATTCTTTTTGTGAATTGTTTTCACTGGTTTGGAGGGGTTTTTTTTAGTTTCTTTTTTTGGAGGGATTGGTTTTATTTCAGTGATTCTGGCATGAATCCACATTGTAGGTGATTTGCATCATACTACTTCTAACATTGAGCTTAAGACTTACTTCCTTGACAAAGCACTGTAAGAGAACTAACGAAGACAAGAAAAACTACATTTCAGCAAATATACAAACTCTTAAGAGAAAAAGTTACCCTCAGCATCATCTTTGAAAGACAGAAAGCATGGTGCTCTCACATAACCAATTCACACTTCCCAGTTCAGGAAGAACAGTTTTAGTCTTAAGAGGGAGCCAGAGAGGAACTGTTGCGGCCAAGACCTTCTCACATCCGCCCTGCACATGTTCAGCTTGGCTTTCTATGGCCATGGACTCAAGGAAAGACCTCAAAGCAAATATTTTACTTCCCTCCAAATATCAATAACCAAACAACTCTTGCCCAGCACTATCTGTCTCGGTCATCTTTCAGATGACATTTCTCAAACTTTTAATTTTGGAACTAAATGAATAAGATGGGCAAGCCTGATGTGTCACTTTTTTCATTTGGTGAGATAGGAAAAAAAACACCACACAATCTCTAATGCCTTCTTCTAATGATTTTCATCAAGCTTCTAAAGAAGTGAAACAAATGAGCGTAACACAGGACAAGCACAACACAATAGCATTTAAACTGAAGGAAGCTTTGGCATCCTTCATACTAGCAAACTCTAGTACTGAGCTCATTGCCAGTGATGTTGGAACTACATGTAATGTATTTATATTCTTTCAGCAGTAAGAAAAACTGCAGTAGTCTTGCAACTACAGCCCAAGATATTTTTCCATTACAAGTATTTAAAAATGCTCTACTTTGAGGTGAAAAATCGATTGGCATTATAAAGCAGGCTATAGATTTAGCCAGTTTACTGAAAAATAATTAGGCTCAAGAGGTTAAATGGATGTTAAATCAGTAAACGGAAAAGCAATGGCAGTTTATTAACTGAATCGTTTAAATGTTTTGTATTCTTACAACATCATATGCAACCTACTTAAAATATTACTCACAAAGTAAATAATTACCCTGTGGCAAAGAATAAGTTCATTAAATTAGTCGCTACTCTTTGTCTTGATTAATAGTTAAAGATAATTATTATAAAATACAATGGTAAGAGTCACAAACTATGTCAAGTTCAGTGGCTGCTTAAAAAAAAGATGTCCAGTAACATGGCAATTACATAAGATACATAACACAGATTACATAAAAAGTAGCCGTGAAGTCAGTGTGAAAAGAGAACATTGCTAATTCTGGAAAGGATTCTATAATGGAAGGACAAAGAATTGAGAAGATGCACAAGTTTAGACGACAAGAAAGAGCTATAGTGGCAATCAAAACTAAGAGGCCAGTGTAGAATTGGGGATTTCACGCAACTGGAAGAAATAACAGCCTTACAGAGAGAGAGTCGGAGAGAAAGATTACGAAAGTTGAAGAGAGCAAAAACACACCTAAACACAACTATGTCAAGATCAAAGTAAGCAAAAAAATTAAAGGATGGACTGAATTAAATAATATCCCAGCTAGCATTTAATGAAAATGAAGACAAAGGAAGCCTAAGGAAATAGCTATACCAGGGTAGAAAAATACATCTTGAAGTGTTCAGGAAACAAGTGACCCTGCATCTGAATAGAGGATCCCATCAGTCCTACACTGCATATATTGTCAAGTGATAACCCTATGAAGTGTACATACCCTTCAAAGTTCACTTGTGCTTAAGAAGGAACTACCTGAATGAATGCTACGAATACAGTGAAGCATTAACTACAGCAGTCATTGACCTGAAGGTCTGATATAATCAAATTTTAGACTGCAGGATATAACTAGTACCGAAAGCACAAACCATTCATCAAATCAAACCTAACTCACTGCAGTATTTCCTTAGGAAAGATCAACTGACCCCTGAGAGAAGTCAGTATTCAAGAGACAGGAGGCTCCCTCACTCAGTTATTACTAGTAGACAAAGTGCAGAAAAATTAAAATATGATATAATGCTGACATCAAGTAAATATATTAAACCAGTCGGTTTTCTTTCATATGGAAATTCAATTAATGAAATAAAATAGACTGTACAACAAACAACTACACTACTTTCATCTTAAACCAGAAGGCAAGCAATCAGGTGCACAATAACTTACTGGTAGATGAATCTTGAGACTCCCCTGACTATCCCTATATGTCATTCATTTTGGCTTTGCTGAGAGACATTAAGACAAAGCTCCAACACAAAATCTAATGTTTAAAAAAGCCAAAAGCACATGATGCAGTCATCAGTATCACTATGAGGGAATGCTATTTTTGGCACCATAAAACATTACAGATAAATTTCACAGGCTGTGTTTGCTGAACTTGGCTCCCATTCAGTCCTCTATTTTGAAGGACTATCACGAACATTATTCCTTTTTCAAATTTTAAAGAAAAAACCTTAATTGACATTGATTGCAAGATAAAGATATTATGCTTTTGGAGAGCTCTGCTTAAATTTAAGTGGCTGTTTCAGGGAAAGTTGAAGAGCTCTAAAATTGGGAAAAGTAAGAGTTGGTTTAATCTATATTAACTTTTAATTAATATGTAATATATTCTTTTGTGTAATAAAGGCTAGCTGAAGAGTTGATACGACAGAAATCCAGCAAGTACATTAATTCTTTAGAAAAGAAATTACAAAACGCTGTTCTGTTTTTATGGTGTTTTTTTGTTGCTGCTGCTGCTGTTTTCTTTTGGAAAGTGCAGGCCTTTCTGAATTATAACAAAAGCCAATTCTCAAAAGAATATTCAATTACTGCAGAAGAATTTCCCATTAAGATTATGGACTTCTGAATCTTACTTTATTTATTCTCTGTATATAAGTGTTTCTACCAATTATGGGGAAGTACTACTCTTGGTCAGCTTTTATAGGCCTCCTGACTACTAGAGCAATAGCATCAGAGTAATTAAAATCTTACATAGATTATTGAATTGGAAGGATAGACCACTCTTTACTCTTGCTGAGAGCCTGAGGAAGCTCCAGAAACTTCACTGAGGTTTCTGTTTTGCAGCGTATGCTGCAGTTCTGTCATAGGGGACTCAAAAATCATTAAACTGCCACATTTTCAAGAAAAAGTCATTTCTCAAGATTCAACAAACTTCACTCCAAGTAGAACACCAGAGGTCAGACTGCCTCTATCACAACTAAGAAATAGAGTAAGAAAAAAATGCAAATAATTCTAATTCCTCACCCTCATCACTTGCTTCTCTTCCAATCCCTCACCTGTACAAGATCTGACAGAGTCAAATTCTTTTCTTAAGGCTTCACTGTAAGGAAAAAGCAAATAGTTAATGAGACCTGCCTCCAGATCCTTGTCTCCAGTGGCATCAGCAAGACCAAGTACCTGAGAGCGCTGCATCACAAGAATGTAACATGCCTGCACATTAGAACCATAAATATGAGCTAAGACTAATGAAGGAAGAGGGATGGAGAAAACCAGAAAAGGAAGACTTGCATTTTCATTTATTTGAAACAAAACAAATACTTAAATAAATCCAGATTTACTTCAGAGCAATTTCAGGCAATTCAGGGCCATTGTCTCAGACAGAGAATTACAGAATAATCCTACCTGGTAAAAGATTTAAATGCCATTAGACTCTCATATTATGTATTCTAGGAATTCTCATCAAGGAAATATGAGCTGTCTGACATTCAATTGATGCAACCAGCACTCAGGGCTTGGCAACAGCTAGCTAAAATAAAGTATTTTTTAATACCAATTTCTTTTTCTAACACTAATAACTAAGTCCCATCTCACACAGCTTTGCAGTCACAATAAAGTGTCACTTGAGTATCAGCCTTGGCCACCCAATTTCTAATGCACATTTGAGCAGTTGCAGGCCACTGTGCACTAGGATGGCCCCCAGACTGCTCAGTTCCATATTGCTATGCTTAAAACATAGAAATCTGTTATAAAGCCGTTCACTTACATCCTCTTCTGGAAGGAGTAGCGTGCTAAGCTAGACTTCAGCAGAACTTGCCAGAATTAAGGTTTTGTTACTATCTGCCTATATGGAGAGAAACAAAATTCCTCAAGAACAGTTTGGCAAGTTCTGGCTGCTACCCACAGACCACCTCTGGCAAGGGGCACAACCTAAGGAGAGCCATACCTACAGCCTTCAGGGCTCAGAGACCAGCACAGGCCAGCATGGGAAATGAAGCGCGAAGGAACAAAACAATAAATTATTTCCTCCTGGTTGCATGCATACCCCAGTTCCCTGAAAGACTTCATTCTCTAAAAAAAACCTGTGACTTTATCTGTAAATGTTTGCTTACTGCTTACTTGGACTAGAAAAATAGTTCTTATTTCTGGTCCGGGAAGAGAAAAAGCAGCAGCTCCGCTTCGCTAATTTGCATTTATTTTTTATAATTTGAAATAGAAAAGGTCATTCACAACACAGAATGCCAGGGATATATTAAGGGAAGGAAATGAATCAAAATGGGAACACCTGACTTTGAACATTTCTCAAGTTTAATTTACTTTAAACCACTGCCAAAAGTAACATTTTTTCCTTTGACATTATTTTGTGATTCACACTTAGGAGTGTCTTTTATAATTCTGAAAGGCATAACAGCAGACAGTAGATCATAAAATGAAAGCAGCTGCAATTTCAAATATTCCATTTCCCTATTTTACATGCTACAACTGTGTTTCTTAAAAGGCAAGAACTGACTTCTTTCAGCACGTCTCCTGCTCACTTTGGATAGGAAAATATATATCCCTTTTAAAGTAGCACACAGACTACTTAGCATTTTGGAACTCCTTCATGACTAGAAAGAAAGGAGAAAGAGCCAGCAATGATTAGGACAATACCTATTTATTAAGGAGACACCTCACACTGATCCATATTTCACTAGCTCTCAAGAGAAAGCCCACTTGAAAAAAGCAATAGGCCCAATTTTAAACAATAAAAAGATGCATACAAGATTTGATAAGGTGTTGTTTTTTCCAGCTACACAACTCTAAAAATTACAGCCTACTTTAACAGGATCTTCTCGTTTTTAACAGGCGCAGTTTTAACACACTTTGAAAGGAGAAGGCATTGGTTTTTATTTCATTTTATTTTTTAACAGAAATAAAAAGATGGAAGTCAAGTTTTAGGATACCTTACATTGTGAGATATCAATCAAAAGTTATTCTGATGTTGCTGTCAGGTTTTAGCTTTTTTTCTGTTTTTGTTTTGGTTTTTTTTTTCAGGACAGTCCAAGAAGGCAGGTAGTCCTAGATTTAGGTAGCTATGCATATTAGCACCATCAAAAACCTGTTTGGGGCATGGGAACTGCTTACCGACAAGCAAGAAGTATGGAAGGAGGAAGAGATTGAGGGGAGAAATGCCAAATTCCGTACACAACTGACTTCTCGGACAAAGCAGAGAGACAGATTCATGAAGCCATAAACCTTTTACAGGATTTAGACAATCCTGATTCACAATTAACATGGAGAGAAAGTAATGACCAGAGAGCAGCTACCAAAACAGCACAGAATGGCGCGGGCTGAAAAGGACCACAACAATCATCTAGTTTCAACTCCCTGCTATGTGCAGGGTCACCAACCACCAGACCAGGCTGCCCAGAGCCACATCCAGCCTGGCCTTGGAAGCTTGGCTCACGTAGCCTTGATCAGAACTTCCAGAATACAGAAGATCATTTCTGGTAACTTATTATACCCTGCAGTGTTTACACATGAATCATATTGCTTTATCCATGTAGGAAATATCCAAATAATTTCCCAGGACGGTATCTCTGATAAAGCAGATTTTATTCGCAATTGCAATGGCGGGCCTCCTGCAAGCAGGAGAGCACCCAGGAAAACAGCGTTACATCTTTTATTCCCTATCCCCCGACGCTTATCTCTTTCTCCCCTAGTTCCTCATTGGCTGAGTACTTTAGGTTCACAATCTTCTCGATGCTTCACTAAACATGGAAACACAGGACAAACAAATTTTTGCTGCATAAGCGTAAATCTGTAGTTAATTAACTTAGTCCACAGCTGATCATTATTTTGTGGATATCTGCTTGTCCTCCTTTCTACAGAGATAAGTTCTGGAGAAAGACAGGGGAGTATCCTGGGGCCTGCCTGGCACATCCCAACCTTCTCACAGAGTGAGACAACTCAGCCTTGTGCAGATGCCCTCACTTCTTTTATGTTTGCTAAATCTGTCTTTCTTTAGCTGTGAGTTTCTTATCCTAACAGAACAACTCTACAGTATGTTTCCTAACAGTATACTTGCATTGTTTGGAAAATCTAACAATTATTACAGTTTTGCAAGAAAGAATAAATCACATAATTCAGTATTCAGTAATAATGTTTCTAAAAGATGCTGTTAACATATATAGTATTTTACTTCTTAGATCAACTATTTCTAAGGATAAGTTACAGAATACAAATGCATTATGTTCTACTTCTTCAAACCAATTGCTCTTTTTAATACCAAATGCAGAAACAACATTCCATTCCTACATCCATAAAACACAAGACCCCATTTTCAGGTTACTTTTTTCTGCTTAACAAGCAGCACTGTTTAGGACGTACCACTACAGATGTCTGTTCCAAGAATACTACAGATACTCTCAACTTTAAGCAAACTCATAGACAAAGACCTTCTAAAAGAAATGTGGAGAATAAAGCAAGTAATTTAAAAAAAGGGTAAGCAAAGCAATTACGAAGTCAAGTAACAAATTAATTACAGTTCAATCTCATCCTCAATTTATCTAATTTGTACAAATTAGATTATGCACTCAAAGCCTCATTCGCATGAGAATTAAAATAAAGCTTCCTTCAACAACAAAAAAAGCATTTATCTGTAGAAAAATGTAGAGTTGGACTGAAAACATTCAAAATAGCTGTATGTCTGCAAAGAAGACTTAGATCCCCTGTTATTTAAAAGCAACAGCTGGAAAAACAAAACAAACAGCTAACCACATTTTGGAGACGATATAATTGTTAGCACTGGTAGTTCAGACTTACTTACAGCATCAAACAAACAATTTGAGGACATTTATCTCCCAATAGCTATCTAAGCTAGATTTTCAAGTGCAAAAAAAAAGTGATACTGAGGCTAAAATGCAAGCCTGTTTGCAGATTTAGACAAAATATATTTGCACCTACTCTAGATATTGGGGTAGACAGAGGAGAAAAGAGAAAGCAGGATAATCAGAATCTCTCAAAAAGTTTCTATTTGCTCCAAGCTGTTCTATAGAAAGAACACGGACACATTATTCAATAAGATGAGAGCCCTAATCCTGCCAACCAGATAATTCAGAATGTCTCAGGTGTGAGCTTAAAACGCCAGTATAAAAAATAGAAAAAGTAAAGAAGCCTATAAAATAATAAAACTATCAGTAAGGAAAGAAATGACAAGCCAGTGGACCAGAATCAGAACGGCTGAAATTACAGTGCGCCTCCAGAGCATAAACACAGTCTGGCTGTTGCCATGCCCTGAAAGCTTTTCTGAATTCAAAAAGCAGCCAAGCTGTATGAGTTGCAGAACACCAATCCTCATCTTCTTGAGTTAAGTTACGCAATCTTTCTGAAGTTTACCTGCAAATAAGCATAAGTAATAGTCTGAAGTAAACCAACAGGTTGGCATCTACCTGTATGACATCAGGGGAAATTTAAGCAAGATATACAGTGATCAGTCTAAGAGCAACACCATTTTAATCCAAATTCAGATTACAGTTACGGATTTTTCCTTTTGCCATTTCTGGTACTGTTGGCTTAGTGTTATTAATCAAAGTTTTTGAAGGACATAAGACAGATGCACACTGTTCCACATATGTGTATATACAAATAATGCCTCAAAGACTTTTTCCCCCCCCACAACTTTTCTTTACTAGGATGGGAAAAGTCTTCATAATAGGAAAGAAACTATTAACTATGTTAGCTAAAGTGGATCTAAACAGTTGGCCAAAAAATATCAATTGATGACTTTATGAAGGAGTCAAAGAACAATAGCAGTATCTCCAACATGAATTCTAACTAAAATCAGTTAGGAGATTTATGAGCAGAGTATACATAAGCACCAAGGCGAATCTTACAGTAGAAGTCTGTTCAATCAGTCAAGAGCAACACAAACTACGCTTCCCAGACTGGATCAGTCCAATAGCTCCAACTAGGGGAGCCTACAGCACAGAGGGAACCTGCTAGCAAATCAGCACAGCTAACTATGAAAATTTTTACTCTACCATTTAGCTCAATGTATACTACAACACAGGGTCATGGTCAGTTAATGCAGCCTGACTTGTTGGTTGGAGGTGATGACTTCATCTTCACAGATCTCGAGAGGCAAAAGCCTTCACTTTACTCCCACCTCTCTCCACAGTCTCCAGAACAAGTGGGAAGTCTTACTGACACAACTTTTGTCAGAAGAAAGAAGCAGATAACTATCTTAATTTCTCCTCTAACATGCCAGGATGAGAAATTCTGAACTTTCTAGCAAGAATTTTATTTGTGCACCTGTGACATTATTAAATTACGTTTGGTGACATTTTCAAGTCACTGGACTCTATTCAATAATTTTAGATCCACTACTTGTGGTTTAGAGAAATGAAAAAAGCTTGGAAAGCTTTACATGTTATTAGCAAGATAAGGTGAGAAGCAGCATTTCCTTCCTGGTTTAAAATCTGCCAGATAAAACTTAGTATACTTATTTGTATTGCCTTTCCTGAGAATAATCCTTTTTTCTCTGTAGAGAATAGCTCAACAAAAGTAATTTTTATTTCAGATCTAAGCAACACGTCAAACAAAAGCAAAGAAAAAAAAATATATATTCCTTCTCCCCCGGCCACAGCATGAATACGTTTTCTAGCAGAGGCTATCAAGCTTCCTTGCAAAGGTCAGGCTTCAGTGGTATTTAAAGCTTCTGATTACTATTAATAGCCTATGACTTATCCCATGGTGCCTTCTCCGTGATGTACTGTGCCTGTCACAGCAAGAGCACAGAGCACCTGGACCCAAACAGTGCTCGGGTGAGCAGTTGGGAGCTGAAGACCTAAGATGCCACCAAGCCACTTAGCTGCATTTACATTACACAGCTCAGAAACATGCCTAAGGGTTGCAGCCCCGACAGAAGGTCACAGGATTGGAACCTTTTGTTGCCACAAATTTAATTCCCCCACAACTTCCTCAACGTACATTATTAAACATATCAAATCATTCTTTAAAGTTTTGCATTAACATACGGAAAACCACACTTTTCCTTTCAATTCACACCTTTTTGTTTAAGCCAGACCAACACCTAATATTTATGTTTGTTCGAGCGTTAATTATTTTATCACAGGAATTCTGTTTGTGAACACAGTTCTCAATCTTAAGAATACCTCAACAGTATTTTAACTTACAGAATGGAGATTGTTTCCTCATCTGCAAGTTAGAAGTTCACCAGCACCAGCAGGCCTCAGATCCTGCCTTTTAGTGCAACCGTACTGTGACAACCACTGACTGCAAAGAGATTCCAAGACAAGACACAGCAATTACCAATCCCTTAGGGCCATACCAATAGCATATGAGTTCTTAGAAGTGTTCAGAGAGATCTGCAGAACCAATCGGTATTTTCAAGGCAGACTCTGCCTCCATCTGCAACTGCACACTGGATTAAATAAAAGACTAGTAGAAAATGCTTTCAGGAACACAGAGGTGCTGTAAGCCTGATACAAGTTCTCATATTTATTCAGAGAAACACTCAGAAGTCCGAAATATTCCAAGTGATGATTTGGCTTCCAGCAGTAGCCACACGTCCAGCAGTTCAGGCATGGCTCCTAACTCCTTAAAGCCTGTTTAACTTGTCACAAAAGAAAAAGACAAAGCTGGTGAATCTAAAAGAGGAAGCATACACACAAAGACTTCTACCACCCTAATGCTTCCTTCTCTGCTTTTTAATTCCTACTTGAGTCATTTCCACTTCACAAAAAAAATCATAACTAATCAACTTGGTAATAAGCTTTGGAGTTGGTTGGAAAAGCCATACATGGTTATTAAAATCAAGTTGATCAGAGTAGAAGCCCAAGCATTAATGAAAAGCAGCCCAAGTACCAAGCAATTGATGAAATGGTCTTGCTCCTCACAGGAAGTCTAATTAATAAAAGCCAACTGTATACTGCATTTATTTCTCTAACATACCAAGCACATTGGTCTCTTACTGTAGTCTATAGTGTCTTTGGATCGCATTAAAATTAATCCTCAAAATGTCCCATTAGCATTTAAGGTTTTGTACATTTAACCTTCCTGTGCATCTGGAAGACATCCATCAATACCTAAAACTGGGTTACCTAAAAACAGTTCCACCTACCGATTTTGAAATGACAGTGTTACTAGCAGTTTTCAGAGAATGTTTTCATTTGTTTGCTTTATCTTTTTAAAGGAACAAATAAATTGGTTGTCTTTCGACTTAACTTTGTGGCACAACAAGCCACTATCAAATAACTCCTGCAAAACAAGGAGACTGTGAACAGCTGCAAATTGCTCATAATTACTGGTAAATCTGCCCAAAGCAGTAGCACTGCATCCTATAATCCTCACTCCATGGAAATCAAGTCACCTGATACTGGTAGGAGACGGACTTGTCATTCAGGTACCACTCTACGGCAGTATCTGCAACGCACTCAGCAGAAATAGAATTGTCATCCTCCGAAGAAATGATCCATTAACACTAGCATGCTATGTTGTGATAAAAAGCAGGCACTGCCAGCAATGCTAAGTCTTATCTTCTCTCATGGGAACATTTCATAATGTTCTTATATTTAGGAAAGCTTTTATACCCTTCTGAAACAGTGCATAGATATCCATTTTTTTACTTCACAAGCTTGTGTTCCACATCTGTTTTATTCTTTACAAATACTGTCTGAGGAAAAGGTCACTGGCAGAAGTCTACAAATACATCCAATATCAAGCAGACTTCTCAAATAGTAAAGATAGCATGAAGTCTGAGAACTTGAGGAAGCCAAGAACAAACACAAGGTGCACATGATTAAAGAAATACATTAATAGATGTCCAGGAGTAAGGATGTGTATATAAAGATGGTAAAGATGGTAACATTTGCTGAAGCAGCAGAAGAGACCCAAATCTGAAACTGAAGGCAGACTTGCAGGATCTCACTAGCTTCATCAATCAAATGGAAAAATACAAAAAGCTCAGTGCCGGCAAAACTGCACAAATTTGGATGATCCAAAACCACTTCCATAATGTTACACTTAATATTAGCTACCATCACTCAGGCAATAAGTACAAAAAAGAACAAACATTGGTGGTTAGTAAAGATACTGAAGGAGATCCTCTCACTTCCAGGAGCTTCTGGAAGCATGGCTATTCTTTGCTGTTTAGCTGACCTCCTCTTGCCCTCCTCCCTTCTGTGCCACCTTCCCAGAAGATCTTTTGAATGTGGCGTGACCTGGATCTTGACCTCTCCACATTCATCCTCATGCTGATATCAAGACAAATGGCCTCATTCCCACTGAAGTGGCATCTCCAAAATTGTGGCAGCTGGGTTACAGAAGAGTAAGATGGTCCCTCGCCTGAACAGTTTTTCAGCAGCCACAGCACATGCTCTTAACTCAGCCCAACTCAGTAGGATAGATAAGCATAGGTCAGGCTGCTCCCAAACTAAAGAACCGCTCAAGTTGCAAGAACTTAAGTTTAGGGTCACCTGGGATGCTATTTTAAAACCAGCACCTTGGCATCGTGGTGGATGGATATTCATACAGCTTTCTTCTCCCTTCTGCAAAATATAAACTTCAGTATTGATTACACGATTCAGCAAGCGCTGATGAGCTTGAAGATCACATCTGACAGTATAAGTATGGGGCATCTACGAGATAGTTCCTTGGGCTGGCTGGTATCAGTCACAAGAGGACTTGAGCGCATCTGGCTTCACTTCTCTCATAATCTTGCTCCAAGTCTAAACTGAGGTTAATCAGCAGCTTCAAAATTCTATTTTAAAGCAAAAATAAAAGCAATTTTTGCCTTCAGTGTATTAGTCTAGTAGAATGCATTTTCTTAGAATTAGTTAACTTTAGTGGAGGATGTTCGCTTAGTTGGTAAGCTAAGTCTTGTTTCAAGAGGTTGCTGCTGCCATCTATTGACAGCTTATCAACAAAGTACACAGTAACTTAAGCAGTGGTTATATTCTAAAAATGAGGCTAACGGAAAAGTGCAGCATGCCCAAACTGGTAGCCAGGCTGTGGTATATGTTCTGTAAAATAAAGAATCATGAACATTTCCTATCAGAAACAGGCTCCTTTCAGCGAAGGAGTGGTTTAGCAACAGTATCCTCATCTGGTTCTTGGTTTGTAGACTTTGAAAACAGAAGTCATTCAATCCATCGTTTTGGGATGTGTTTTCTTTTTTATAATTCAAAGAAAAACAGGGAGGGGTTGCTGTTCCTTCGACTACCACTCATCCAACACTGAAGAAGTCAACTCATTTCAAAGATCAATCTTCGACTTCACAAAATTGTCCTCTTAGAAATAATATCTCAGTTCTGATGAATATAAACACGCAATAATCAAGTACCGTCACTGATACAGTTTTATCTTCCTACCAGCATGAAGTGCTGTAACTTGTTAAGTGAAACAGAGCCAAGCAGCTCTTTATATTCAACACCAACAACAGGAGAACATGCAATTCACAACAATAGAAAACAAAAACATTTTCCTGATTTACTTCAGTGTGCATTTATGCACCATTGAAGAGATGTCACTTACCGTAGTAAGCCAATCCCACTGATATTACTAGTGTTTTCTCCTTCCCTAAGTTTCTTTCATGTGGGAAGAACTGCAAACTCTTTTAGCTGCAACACCTACTCAGATAGATGCTGCTAGATATTGTGCACATTTCCAATACCGTACTCATCAGGTTTCCCCTACCAAAACCTGACAGCTGTTAGAAGTCTTTTTTAACAACTGTAGTTTGCATTATGACAATTGTCATCCAAGTCACACAGAACAGCTAATAAAAGCTGATCCTGCAAACTTACCCGAGAAGCAAAGACTACACAGTCCCAGGCAGCCAAACACAAAGCTGCCCAACATTAGCAAGCCCCGTGCTTCGGTAACTGTGACATGGTTCACCATAGCATCGGGTACAGCAAGAGTCAATGAACCAAGACAGAACTGTAGAAGGATATGCTACAGTCTGTTATTAAATATATTTATCTACACAATTATCCGTTCTAAACAAGGTTGGTGTTTCATTACTGCCAATTATGTAATTCTAACACATGGAATTCGATATATTGTTGGATTGTAACTACTAATTGCTACTGAAATAGAGAATACAAGCTATTAAAAAAATCTAGGTAATTTCATTAGATAACGCTCACAGATCTAGTGATTTCTTCACATTAAATGATTACATATCACTAGAGCCTTTACACATACAGATCGAGGACCACTGTGCTCTCCAATAGTATCTACCATACAGATACAGACAGACATTTGTTCAAAATTAAGAAAGGTAGCTAAGGACAATTTAAACAAAAATCACAGACACACAAGTCAACATCAAATTACGCAAGCAGCAATAAATATCAGAAATACTAAGTACAAGAGTGACACGAATGTTAGAGTGCACCCAGAGGAGGGCCACAAAAATGGCTCAAGCGATGGAACATCTCCCCTACAAAGTCATGCTGAGAGCTGGGGCTGTCCAGTGTGAAGAAGAGAAGGCTTCAAGGAGTCCTGATAGCAGCCTTATACAGTACCTAAAGGGGGGCCTATAAGAAACGGGATAGACTCTTCAGCAGTACCTTTTGTGATCAGATGAGAGGAAGTGGTTTCAAACTAATACAGGGGAGACAGATTAATTATAAGGAAAAACCTTCTCTTACCTTAAGTGTAGTGAAGCAGAAGGACAGGATGCTCAGGGAGGTGGTAGACACCCCATCTTTGGAGACATTTAAGGCCAGCCTCAATGGAGCTCTGAGCAATCAGATCCAGCTGTAGGTATCCCCATTCACTGCAAGGGAGCTTGACTAGACGACCTTTAAAGGTCCATTCCAACCCAAAAATCTTACAATTCCATACAAAGATGACACTACCACTGTCAATTTCCTGTAAACATCACAGCAAAGATTTCTGAAGACAGAGCATTAGGATAAATTACTCTCCTTACTACGTGTCTTGTTATTGCATTTCCTTGATTTCAAACACTTATAAAAGAGGGTACAGTATATTCTGGACAACTGAGACTTAAAATTAAAAGGGAGAACAGGTAAGGTATTGAAGACTAAGAAAAGTCTTGACATTTAAAAACAGTATAATGCAAGACTGAACCTCAAAGAAAAGAACAATAAAAAATCCCAATAACGTTATTTTTGCAAGAGTTCTAACTGATATGACCAAATGTTATCTTGCAAAAGATTAAGAGAAGGAACTTGCTTTAACCAAAAGCACAGAGCAAAATGAGCTTCAGGTAACAGAGATAGAAAGATTTTGTTCCATCTTCAGAAGAATCTGCAAAATACAGAGAGAGACAAAACAGGAATACTTGGAAACATCCCCACTGAAAGTGATGCTAAAGTCAATGGTACAAATAGCAGGAAGGGAAGTCATATTTGCTTCAGCCATCAAAAGCAATGGGAGGAAGAACTTGACAGGAAAGATTAAGCAGCTGTTTGATTCACAATGAAATTGAATTCATGGCTAAATGCACAGGAAGAGCTCTCTGAAAGGCAAGATGAAAGCACAGTTTGGGCAAACAGGCACTGAAGCAGATCCATTTGCAATTTAGCACTTAAGAATATGCAATTTTAAGTCCATATCCTTCAATGCTGGATATAGCAACCCACAAATTCCCAAAGGAAATCAAGTTATAAAGTTGTTGAGAACAACCAAGAAGAAGCGAAGTGCCAGAAATCAAATAATGAGCTAGTGTTAGAAATAGCAGAGAGGTGCAAGATTCACCTCTTGATGAGAAAAGGCCAAAGTAGATTACTAGAACATGAGACGCTGAGATGGAACCCACAATAGGTGTCACCGTAAACACCGTAATAGCGTAGTTCAGATACTAAAGAATAACCAGGTGAGTCAAGGATACATAGGCACAAGTCAGGGAGGATTAAAGCATGCTTATTCCATGAAAGAGATCAAGAAAAAACAAGAGATTAAAGAATAAGTTTAGCATGAAATGAAAAAAGGCAAAAGAAAATAAAGAGAAAGAATGGGATTATCACAGCAGGCATGGGTTAGAAAGGTCTACCTCTGACAGTAGGGAAGGGAGGGCTTTACTACCTGGACAGTACGTCTGTAGTATCTGGAGGCAGGAAGGAGAGGCAGCAAGGTAAATGAGGGAATCAAGGCTAAAAAGGTAGTAAGGCTTGCCAGCACCTTATTCATCTGGGAAGGTGAGGAAAGGAAAGACTTAAATTTTATGGTAAAAATATAAGTAAATAATTATTCTCATAACTCACTAGTTTTTAAATTGCATTTTTTAGTATTATTGGAAGGAAGAGTGCAACAACAGCCAGTACATACACACAAGTAGCACTGCACCGCCTCCTCAGTAGTAAAGCTCAACAAGCCCTTGCTATCTGAGGAGACCTGAAGTTAAGGTGCCACTGGGATGCAGTGGTCTGCAGGAGTGCAAACTACATGGGAATGGACTAGGACTACAACAGCTTCAAAGTAACAACTATAGAGAAAACCAAGGGTTACGCCTGTCTACTTGCTGTTCTGCCCTAGTTCTTCCAGACAGCTTCGTGATCCCTACATTATCTCTTCATGAGCAGCATGAAGGCAGCAGCTGCCTCCCTACAGACACTATAGTGGCATTATCTACATCACGCTTCACGATGTTTTAAGTGGCAACAAGGGCATCACAACTGTCACCGTTTATACTGAAAGGTTAGTTTACAGCATTCAACTAGCATGAATTCTCTGCATAACATTTTTCTCATCCAATATGGCTAAAAGCCATAATAAGCCTTTGAAAAGCAAACATACAGGAAAAAAATATTAAAAAAATACAAACTTTCCCAAGTGCCTTCACAGCATGATATCAGGGGCCACACAAATGGTTATTTCAAAATAGGCCCTACTCAAGTAAGGAACTTAAACCACAAAAAGACAACTTGCTGCCATATACAATACCTTTGATACCTTACTGAGAGAGCTTATTTTACTGACCTTCCTACAAGTATGCAGCATCTTACTAAGATAGAACATCAAAAGTTACATGGAATTATCCCTTCTCTCAACTGAACCATAATTTGAGTTCACAACTGAACAATGCCTGCTATTTAACTTCAGTACATAAGTGTTTTTATATACATATAAAAGCCTCATTCTGGTAGTACGGTGACAAACCACATCTCAATTAAGCATAGGCAAAAACGCAAAGATGGGGCTGAAAACACTGAAACACACCAAGGCTCTTAAGCCATGTAAGGGGTGATGCAGCTTCCCAATCTATGACAATTCTGCTATCTTTTATTTCTTAGTATAAATCCAAGTCTTACCAGCACAACAATAACATATTCAGTTATATGTTTGAAATACATTGAAATTTACTGAAGGAATATTATGGACATAAATTCACTTACCTGCTTCTAATCTTACAGACATTTCAAAACATGGCCATAACCAATATCGGGCATGCAGTATTTAGCCAAGAAACACATCAGTAATCACATTCTATCTCAAAGATAAGCTACACAGCACAACAACACTGATAGTGGCTGCTCAGACCTTAACACTTGAATTCATACAGAGCACGCTCTTGAAAATTGAAACCACTGCTGAAAAATGGTTTATAAGAATTACATCCTTAGCCAGAAGAGGCGCTTATTTCAATATGCCCTAGAGAGATCACTGACTTACAGAATCCTAAACCACATAGAAATACATGCACACACCACTCCATAGTCCAGCAAAGCAGAAAAAACTGCACAGCTTCAATGAAAATAATACGATCTCACTCAATAATATTTAAAGGATATCAAATGGGAAAGGAAAATACTGAAGCTTCATGCCTATACTGAAATACTGGAAACACACAGTTAATACCTGCCTGAATGCAGAAAAGATTCACTGATACAACCTCGCACTTCGACGGCAGAGCTTAAATACAGAGTAACGTTTTCACAGCTGTATTACAGTACTGTTTACAGCAGGATCTCAGAAGTATGTCATTTTTCTATTATTTCCATCCTGCACATGATTCTCTGGTTATTGACTTATGAGCCAACATGCAAACTTACTTTGAAGCTTTTCTGCCAGATGTTAATAATATGAGTTATGATAAAGGCTGTAACAACATATTTATGTTAAGCAAACATTGCAAGCAAGCTTGCAATTGTCGACAGCACAGCCATTTAGATTTACTCATTGTTTTCATCTGCAAAATCTTGAGGCTAACAATGCATTCAGTTCAAGGAAAGGCAACTCATCACAAGATCAGTCTCAAAATATTCAGCACTGTTTAATGCTTTCAGACATAATGCAGTATTCCAATTGACACCTGTAAAGTTTAATCTGCCATTTCCTCAGTACAAATCCTGGGTTAGGAAATAAGCATATAGATTCACTACAACATAAACGTTGCAGTAGCAAACTTGTATGACATCATTCATGTTAGAGGAAAAAAAGCTATTGGTAATTACTTATGTCAAGTATTACAAAGGCCAATGTAAGTTACTTCCAGCACTCTTAACACCTTTTATTTTAAATAGGGTCCTCCGTTAAGCTTCTTTCTATCCACATGACTTTTCTTAAATTAATGTAGCAAAAGTCTTAAAAGGCAAACATTCCCACAAAAAATTCTGAGATACTAAAAAAATAACATGACTTAATTGAGCCAGTAACGGACAAACAGACCTAACAGACTGGAATGGTTACTTCTCCACTATCTCAACTTGAAACTATGAAAGATTTACACAACAACATTAATGACTTTCCTAAAGAATCCACTAGAGTACGGATCAAAAACCACTTCTACATTCCTAAATATATATTTAAAAATAAGTAGCAATGTCAAAATGTTTATGCACTGTAACAAAATGGGCCCTCTGGAGCTATTATCTAGAAGCAAAAACATAATTGCTCATTTTAGTATATCTTTTTATGCATAGATTGCTAAGTAATTTAGAAATCCAGCTAAGTGTAAGCACTCCAGTTGGAAATATCAATACATGGGAAACCGAAACATAACATGGGTTAGGTAGGCTTTTTTCTTCATCTCCGTAGCAATTGCTCCAAATTCATGCATATTTATCTAGTAGTTTGTCTTCTTTTTATGTTGTTGATTTTGGGTGGTTTTTTTTGGAGGGGGGGAGTGGTGGGTTGGGCACTGAACTAGACTTAGAGTGGAGAGAATTTATAACATCTCTTTGCTTCTTCCTTAGGAAAAAAAAATTATCTTCAAGGACCTATTAACAGAAAAGAGCAAGGAAATGACATGCCTAACATTTAGTAAGATATAAATTGCAGAGTTCTTGAAGATGTATGTATAGAAATATTCTTATAAATTCTCATCTCCAATTAAAAATGTTAACTGTTTTTTTTCTTAACTCAATACTTCAGTCCTCAAAGGCACTTGAAGCTTGAAGTCCTCCATGTCAAAGAAAAGATGCACATAAATCCACAGTATTTATTATACACATTAACAACTATTAACCAGCAACCTTCCTTCCTGTTTCCTTCTCACATGTCATCTGGAAGAAAGTCCCTCCCAGGCCGGGACTATCTGAAATACAAATACATAGCTAAAACCACAGCACAGACTTTCAGAGAGGCACATAAGCCGTACTGCTTTCTAGTTCTGACTCTCAGCTGATTTGAAAACCTCAAGCAACAGTATGTTTCTCAAGAATTTGGATTAGAATCTGTACAAATTGCTTCAAGATTAGCATAATGCCAAACCTCCATCAGAAAACAGCACAGGTAAGGCTGTGCAGCTCAGTTGCACTGCACATCACGGCTTTACAGAACAGAGTTTGACAACTATTGCCTTTAGGCAAGGTGTCTGAGTTTGGGAGGACACAAGAGCAAACACTTGCCTCTTCCTGGGAAGTACACAGAAAACTTCCACGTGCAAACTCCCAGTTTTAGGGCTTCACACAGAAAGATATTATGAACATACAGGTCTCACATAGCATCTGGAGCAGATTGATTTTGGCCAGCTCTGATGCACACCCAGCTCCTCAGAAGAACTAGGAGAAGAAAATACAATTGAAAAGCCTGTGGGTCAAGATGAAATTAAGGAAATAACTTGCCAATGACCTTCACGGTCAAAACAGACTCAACTTAGGAAAAATTAATTTAGTTTATTGCCATTTGAAATAGAAAGTGAGAAGCAGACAAAACTAAAACCCTTCACCTCACTCCCATTTCCCGAGGCTCAGCATTACCTCTTCATTCCCCACTCCTCTACCTTGTAAGTAGCACAGAGAGAAATAAAAAGGGATTATGGACTGTTCTTCTGCTATGGATTCTGCCTCACAGTCTTTTCCTGATCAGTTAATTCCTTCTTGCACTCCATGAGCATGGGTCCTCCCCATGACAGGTCCACCGCAGAGCCCCTGAATTTCTCCTACTTTTCACTGCTGAAGCCCCATCGTTATCATAGTCTTGCCACCTACACTAAAGTCAGTACTGAATGGATAAAAAAATTAATAAACAAAAACAACCACCAGAATCCTAAGTCTACAGTAAAGTCCAAAGGAAAATGTTTCATCACCACTAGCAGATGCTGGACCCTGGCTCAGTTCTACTTCTTTGCCCACTCCCAGTCTAAATAACCAATTACTTTGCTAGTCAAAGCCTAATAAATATCCTTAACGTGCGTAATAGGTTATTCTGCTACACTGAAATATGTAAAGTGAAAGAAATATTTTTTCTCCTGATCTGAAAATGTACGACCATGCTACTCAAGATTTACAGCTCCCACAAGTCAGGAAGCATCCTTCGCAATTTTATAGTGAATATTCTTTTTATACACGTAGTATAATTTATGTACATTTGAACTAGAATGAAAGTCTGTCGTTAAACTGTAAGCATTTGTGCATGCAGACATGCACGTGCCTCTGACAGCAAAGAACTACCAGCAACAAATCAGTCTTCACCTCACAACAGTTACTTCTGAAATTAGCTGTTCAGCATTCAGATGAGCTTCCAAAACATTTACTTTTCTTCCACGCCAAGCTTTAAGAAACCAAGTCAGGTTCCAGGAACAAAAATAGCAGCACAGTTCCAGCAGCACTCTTCTGGACACACTTGCTTTATACACTACATTCCCTGAATTCGCAGAAGTTTCAGTCAATTATTAAAAAACACAAAGCTAGCAGCTATGCCTATGAAGGTGTTTAAATTTTACGACAAAGTTATTTTCAATTGCTTATTATACTGACTGACTACATGCCTAAAAATCAAATTATCAAATTATTACTTGAACTATCATTTCATACGGCAAAAACCTGCAGACAGGAACCCCTCTTCTTTTCTAGAATCACAGAATCATAGGGGTTGGAAGGGACCTTCAGAAATCCAGTCCAACCCCCCTACCAAAGCATGTTCCCTATACCAGGTCACACAAGTACGTGTCCAGGTGGGCCTTCAGTATCTCCAAAGAAGGAGACTCCACAACCTCCCTGGGCAGCCTGTTCCAGTGCCCCGTCACTCTCCTGATAAACAAGTTCTTGTGCACAATTGTGCCGAACTTCCTATGCTCCAGTTTCTGGCTGTTTCCCCTTGTCCTGTCTCCACACACGGCTGAAAACAGTCTGGCCTCACCACTCTGTCCCCCACACCTTAGATATTTATAAACCTGAATCAGGTCCCCTTTAAGTCTTATTTCCTCAAGACAAAAGAGACCCAGTTCACTTAGTCTTTCTTCACAGGGGAGATGCTTCAAGTCCTTCACCATCTTTGCAACCCTCCCTTGGACTCTTTCCAAGAGATCCCTGTTTTTTTTTCCCCACCCCCCAGATCCCTGTCTGGGGAGCCCAGAACTGGACACAGTACTCCAGATGAGGCCTTACCAGAGCGGAGTAGAGGGGGAGGATCACCTCCCTCGACCTGCTGGCCACACTCTTCTTGATGCATCCCAGAATGCCATTGGCTTTTTTGGCCACAAGGGCATACTGCTGGCTCATGGCCAACCTGTCATCCACCAGGACTCCCCCTCACTTAGTCACTTAGTAGGGGAACCACATTCTCCCCAGTCTTCCTTCGACTGTTAACATACTTTAAAAAGCCTTTTAATTATCCTTTATTACCTTTGTTAGATTCAACTCCAGGCAGGCTTTAGCCCTCCTCATCACATCCCTGCAGGCCCCTGACAATGTTTCTATATTCTTCCCAAGTGGTCAGACCCTTTTTCCACATTTCATGGACCTTCTCCTTCTCTGAGTCTCCGCACTATCTCCTTGCTCATCCACACAGGTCTCCTGCCACCCTTTCCTGATTTTTTGCTCACAGGGACATGCCGATCCTGAGCTTGGAAGAAGAGCTGTTTAAATGACAACCAGCTCTCACAGGCCCCCTTACCTTCTAACACCCTAGCCCGCAGGATGGCCCTAAGTAGGTCCCGGAATAGATCCAAGTTGGTTCTCCTAGAGTCCAGGGTAGCAATCCTACTTTTTACTTTGCTTCTTCCACTCAGGATCTTGAACTCCACCATCTCATGGTCACTGCAGCCCAACCTGCCTCCAACCTCTACTTCCTTGACAAGCCCTTCCTAATTAGTGAGAATAATGTCCAGAAACACCCCTCTCCTCGTCAGTTCCTCCACCACCTGCATCAGAAAGTTGTCTTCGACACATTGCAGGAACTGTCTGGACTGCGCGCGCCTGGCCATGTTGCTTATCCAGTAAATATTTGGATAATTGAAGTCCCCCATAAGCACCAGCGCCTGGGATCGTGACGCTGCTTCCAGTCGCTTATGGAAGGCCTCATGAACCTCCTCCTCCTGATCAGGGGGCCTGTAGTACACTCCCACAACAGCATCAGCCATACCAGCCCTCCCCTTGATTCTCACCCACAAGCTCTCCACTGCTATACCACTGTCCCCCAGATGGAGTTCAATACATTCTAGCTGCTCTCTCACATAAAGAGCAACTCCACTACCCCACCTTGCCAGCCAATCTTCCCTAAAAAGCACACAGCCCTTCATGACATTTCAGTCATGCCAGCTGTCCCACCACATCTCCATGATTGCAATGAGATTGTAGCCACGTGACTGCACACAGATCTCCAACTCTTCCTATTTCCCATATTGTGCCCATTAATGTGCAGACACTTTACGGAAGCAGCATCCCCCTACCACTCTCCATCCCTTTGAACATCACCCTCATCACCCATCATGCTCTGTTTTGAGCCTCAAACTACCTGCTCAACCCCAGCAGCCCTCATTTTGTCCCCTTCCCCCTTCTTACCTAGTTTGAAGACCTTTCAATGAGTCCTGCCAGTTCCTGGGCTAGGATCCTTTTACCCCTTGCAGACAGGCGAGTTCCATCTGCATCCATCATGCCAGGAGCCAAGTAAATTGCTCCATGGTCAAAAAAAAGTTCTTGTGCCTACACCAACCTCTAAGCCATTTATTTATGAGGAAGGTTTTTTTGATCCTCTCAGTGTCCTTCCCTGCCACTGAAGAGATTGAAGAGAAAACAACCTGCACGCCCACTCAGTCAAGTACCCTCCCCAGTCCCCTGAAGAGCTTTTTGATAGCCCTCAGGCTTCTCTCAGCAGCACTGCCAACTTGAACTACCAATAAGGGATAGTAGTCAGATGGGCAAATAAGCCCAAGAAGCTTTCTAGAGATGTCCCTGACCCATGCCCTAGGGAGGCAGCACACTTCCTTCCGGGTGGGGTCAGGCCAACACATCTGGCCCTCAGTTCCTTTTAGAAGGGAGTCACCTACAACTATCACCCTCCCTTCTTTCCTGAAGAAGGCAGTCTTCAAGCAAGGAGCCTACTGCCTCTCCTTAGAAAACCTCTCTCATTCTCAAACACCTCACCCTCCAGTTTCAGGGCATCAAACCTACTACTTAGAGGCACCTGAAGAACCAAGGTGGGTCAGGATGGGTGCCACATGCATTGCTGAGGTGGGACCTGCTGCCATTCCTCCTCTCTTCTCAAGTCAGCTCTGTCGGGTTGACCACAGCAAGGGAGAAGGGCCCATTACAGTTTGGGGGTTGTAATCTCTGCTCCTTTCTCGCAGAGAGAGACACCACCAATCTATCTCCTCACACTCTCTAATGGCTCTTAGCCTTTCTACCTCCTCCCTAAGCGCCACCATTAGGCTGAGGAGCTCATCCACCTGCTCACACCTCGTGCAGTTGGCATCCCTCCCATCCTCCCCCAGCAGCAGCAGGCTCAGGCACTCCCTGCAGCCAGAGACTTGAACCACCGCATTTCTGGGCTGGCCCTCTCTCTGGGCCACCACAGTCTTCTTGAATGAGATAAGGAAAAGAGAAAAATAGGATACACTCTGAAAACAGCACAGTTTTCTTCAGTTTTATCTACTATGGCTACAAGTTACATTCTACTGAGTAGGAAAATGAAGCTTAACAGAAACCTGTCTTTGTAGATGCAGCAATAGTTTATCGCAACCAACAGTAGAAGCTTCTAAAAATGGCTATTCCATAAACTGCTAGAAAGTAAGCCCCCTAGCAAGCGCTACATCATTTTATTTGATTTATTTGAAGTCATTGGCCTTTAATCACTCAGTTACCTATGTACTGAGTCTAGAAAATCGTGACATTTTTAAACTGTGTACCCACCAGATCTCCTCATACTTTGTTTAAATGGTCAGTCATCCTGAAACTGTTTTATAAAATGCCAGAGGCTCCCGTGAAATTCAAATACTTAAAGAAAATGCCTCAGAAAGTGATCTACCTCAAAACCCTTTGATGAAAACAGTTTCTTTAAGTCATACGGCAGAATAGCACAAAGGATGTGACATAGGGGTATCATGGCCAGAATTTTACTTTCACTTACATAAGACTTGTATATCCTTTCATCACCCAAAGAAATATAGCCATAAGGCAATCAAGCTGAAGAAACCAGTATCACATTGACTGCATACGTACACAAATCCATCACACGCTCGTTAATAGTCCTTTGAAAGCAAATAGTCCTTTGGAATTATATACAGATAAACGTGCGAGTATAATATTAAAATAAATCACTATATTGAAAATCTTTCAGACATGATAAACAATCTGTAAAACAGTACTATCATTTCTACTCAACTACTGGAAGTATCTTAAGAGCCAACTACAAAGTATTTCATTAACAACAAAAAGCATCCCAAGCTTGGCACTATTCCCTCATTCTATTACCATTCAGCCAAGTACAGAAGCAGTGCTCATACTACCACATACAGAGTAAGAAAAAGAGCAATTCCACTCTTGGAGCTTGTTCCTTCCAGAGGATAGGTGGCCTCAACTGCTACTCAATCCAAAGTCCATTGAAGGCACTAAGCATCTTCTGCAAGACTTCCATTATGCATCAGGGTCAGACCCTCTTTTAAGATGCCCTTTGTTCTAGGCATATAGCTGCTCTTTATATCAAAGTACTTCATGCATAAAGGAGGAGAGAACCAAGAACACCACACAGTAAATTGTTAGAAAAAACACTAAAAAACATACTGGGGTCTAAAATACCATCTTGAACATTAGGACAATACCTCCGTCAAGCAGTGAAATATTGGCTTCATTTATTCCAGTATACCCAAAAGAGCATTTCTAGATTTAAATCTGTGAGCAAAATCTGATTGGACTACTCATGATTCAGCTACGGAATGTTGATATCATCAACAACATTAGCATTATAGAAGGCAAACAGTGAATTTTTCATCTCTACCATTCTAAAAATATCATCTTTTTTTTCCCCCTGAAAGCCCAATGCCCGTAGCTATCACAGAGAAGGATTTCTCAAGTTCATACAGATTGAACTAACACATGAATAAAAGCAGTAGGAAAACGAATTACCTTATTTTTCATTAGAAAGAGTAGATTTCCTTTCAGTCAGCACCATCCCTCTCCCGTTTCTGTATGCAAAGAAGAGATTAATAAAAACAACCTTTTGTCTTCAAACATTAAAAGCTTCTTAAAGAAGATGCATTAGTAATAAAGGTCAGAAAAGAAAATCATTAACAAGCAAAAAAAAGCCAGCTTCACTCGGCATCTGCCTGTGTACAACACGCTGTTAAATGTCAAATAACTTCCCAGAAGGTTTCCTCTATTCTGCAGCTAAGAGAATTGGTGACTGCAGCAGACACTCCACTGTGTTTTCTGTTTTTCTGCTTCTTCCTCATATGGGAGCAGAAACAGACTCTTTAGCATGCTACAGTTTTCACTCTTATCATTTCAAAAGATAGAATATCATCCTTTTAAAGACAAAAACATTAAATATTCTACTTAAATTATGACACGCTCATCTGGAATTGCAGTTTTCAGAAAATAGTGAGAAAATGAGACCCATCTACTCACAGTCACTTTACTGTTACTATCTTACTACACTTAAAACAAGCAACTAACAAATGAAAACAGCATTGTATTTGTGTTACACGTAATCAAACTTCTAAGAGAAGAGGATGTTTTAGAAATCCAGAGTGGATGGAAAAAAGCTTTCTTACTGAACTAGTCTTTTTTTTTAATTGCATCTTGTTTCCTTATAAAGAAAGCACCTCTGTACCTATAGGTATAGACAGCACGATATATCTATCATAAGCATTTCACATGATGTGTACTCTTTCTTTTTTTTTGAAATTGTGTGAAACACCATGTATATAGACAGCAGTCAAACTTCAATTGCTAGAGAGCTGAAAAAGCCCTAACATCATGGTTATCCCACAGCTGCCTCCAGGAAATTTTTGTACTTCCCTCAATGCTGGACCACCAGTAGAGATAGACATGAACAGAGGGAAATCTTGTTAAATAAATAGTTATCTCTTAGTCTTATTTCAGTACGGTAGTTTCAATAGAGAACATCTGAAAATCGTAAGTTTTAGCTATAGTCACTATGACTTACAGTAACTGATAACTGTTAACATGTGAGGTATGGGGATTATTTTTGTTTAATGCTGTGTTACTGTTGCAGGGGGAGATCAATATTTTGAATTATTCTTAATTATTTCTTCCCCCTTGGTTTGGCTTATTTTACTGTTTTTTTTTGTTGTTATAATTCTTCGGTTGTTTCTGGATCTTTCCATACCTAAAGGAGAAGAACACTGAAAAGTGCCGTAAATCGATGCACATTCACCAACTAAAGCCTAAGCCTAGTTACCAAAGCTGAGATGTTTATGAGCAGAAATTTGCAACTCTGCTTAGCCTACATTTCACTCTCAGAGCCCTGCATCAGCAGAAGGAATCTATTCCTAGTAAAAGGTATTTTTATGTACTTGAGAAAATCACTACCTCAAGCAGCACAAGTAGTAAATCTGAAGATTAGTCATATTTAATGACAAGCCTCTCAATGAAGATAATATACAATGCTCTAAATGCAACCTTTCTATTAAGAGGACATAGTCTGATTGCTGTGAGCCAGAAGGATTTCTTAAGCAAAAGGAACATTCCACACATACATAGTTTTTCCAAATGTTTTCCTAAAAAACAACCACTACTGACCATGCTAGAGATAGGGAATCAGGCTATGTGGATGTTTGGTCAACAAAAAGGGTTTTTTGAAGCAATGCTAACAGTAAATGTATCACTAATCGCAGAAAAATATTCCACATCCTTCAAACATCATTCTTTCATTGGACAGAGCCTGATATGCTGCTTATTATGATGAGAACTGTTAACCTAATTAACATCCTTTTATTTCCTCAACAAGGGAACTGAGTGTACCTTCAATAAGTTTGCAGATGACATCAAGCTGGTAAGAAGCAGTCATCTGCCTGGGTGTAGGAAGGGTCTTCAGGAAGATCTGGACAGAGTGGACCACTGGGCTGAGGACACAGGAATGAAGTTCAACAAAACCAAGTGTCAGGTTCTGCACTTCGGTCACAACAATGCCAGGCAATGCTACAGGCTTGGGCATAATGAGCAGAAGACTGCATGCAAAACATGGAGCCGGGGTGTTGTCTAAACATGAGCCAGCAGTGTGCCCACGTAGCCAAGAAGGCCAATGGCATCTTGGCTTCTATCAGAAGCAGCACTGCCAGCAGGATCAGGAGAGATCATCCATCTTAGCAGATGCAGCTCTGGTGAGGCTACATTTAAATACTATGCTCAGTTCTGGCCCCTGGCTACATGGAAGACACTGAGGACTTGCAGCATGTTCAGACAAGGGCAATGAAACCAGTGAGGGGTCTGGAGCACAAGTCTTACAGGGAACTGGGATTGTTCAGCATGGATAAGACTCAGGCAAAACCTTGCAGCTCTCAAAAATGACCTGACAAGAGGTTGTGCTGAGGTGTGAGTCAGCCTCTTCTCCCAGCTAACAGCAATAGGATAAGAGGTAATAGACTCAAGTTGTACCAAGGATTATTCAGGTTGGATGTTAAGAAAAACTGATTTTCCAAAGGAATGGTCAGATGCTTGAACTGGCAGCCCAGGGAGATGCTTGAGTCACCATCCCTGAAGGTGCTCAGCAAACATTTAGATGCTCTACTAAGGGACACTGGCTTAAATGGGAAATATTGCTGAAAGAAGGGCAGCTGGACTAGATGACCTCGTATGTCTTTTCCAACCTTGATGATTTTATGATGCCAAGGACAGAAGCCTGCTGAGAAACCCCAAAGGAGAAATAAATGTCTCCTAGTACTCTGCCCAGGCAGCCTGCTGCACCCTCCATCAGAAGCTGTGGCTACTCAAATCACGGAGAGAAAACACAATATTCTTTAAGTGCAGCACATTTTCTCAGCCTCTTATCATAATCAAGTCTGTGCTACATCCTTTATTCTAGCAAAATCAAAATAAATGCATCTCAATGACAACCAGTTGGGACAAGTGAAAAACAAAACATTTGCTGTTGCTGAAATGATAGTATTAAAAGTAGTTCCTATTTAGCTGTGGAATCATTCCCTAACAGCTACCTAGGGAACAGACATTTGTTCAAGCTTACTGGAAATTGAAAGACATTTTAAATAAGCTCATAAATGCCAGAGGAAACTTACAAAGGTGGTGGCAAAGTGAGCCATAAAAAGAACTTATGACAAGAGACCACAATTTCAGGTGAATAAGGCTTGAGAAACAGAACAACACTTTAAACACGGAAACTAACAACTGGTGACTTGCAGCCAACAAGTCAAAAATGGGGAGGAAAAAAAACTTAAGCCTCGAGTACTGTTTCCAAAGCATATTACACAAAAACAGATCAAAATGAAGAGCATGTTTTAATCTTTCTTACTTAGAAAACTATTTAGCATCACTCAAACACTAGTAATTAAGACAACTGAAGATGCTGCAACATAGGTGACCAGTGAAACTGTAAGTTGACATCTGCAGCAAACATGCACGTCAACCATGGGCTGTTTTCACTGCATATCATTTTTATTTATTAAGTTTTTATCCCTGAGTGCTCCGCAAATCTTCAGCATTCTGTCCTTGCCAAAACAACCTGATGGTCACTTGGCAAACAGTCAGAGTTTTGACATTTGATCTCATTGAGTGGCTAGGGAAGAAGATCAAGTAAGTAAATGATGGAGGACAATACTGACTCTAGTTAGCTTGTTGAAGCAGAGCATAATTTAGGCAGCAGATATGAAGGTCAACAGAAATACTGAAAATAAATATAAAAATAGTTTATCTTTCTGTCTCTTATTTCCTTAGAGTTACGTACTACCAGTACTTTACTTCGTAGCATGGAAGTAGTACAGATGATAGGGAAAAATCCAAAGGTTATAAGTGCAATCTTCTTCCCCATACAATCACCTAAAAAAGTAATTGAGCTTTCCAGAGTCTCTAGAAACTCATGCAGAAGTTGTAGTTTGATGCACTTTCTACAGTTTAATAGTACTGTTAATAAGTCTTGACTATAGGCATATAAATGACTAGAAAGCTCAAATACACATTCATGTGGCAGCTGAAGGGGTAAGAGTTTACTTGTTCTTTAATCTCCTCCACAAGAAAAATAACTCTAATATAATATGAAGTGTAAATGCTTAGAGTTTCATAACTCAAGCACCAACATTGTTACGCCATGACTTATTACTAACTCAGTGCTTTCTCTTCATTCATTATACTTTAACAGTTTTCAATTAGTTTGGAAAATTCCAATTCAGGAAAATAATGATCCCAAAGTACGTTCCTCAGAAATACAACTTAATCAAAGAAATTACACTGGATACATATACAAGACCTCCAGTTCCCTCAGAGTCCCTTCTATTTATCTGAATTAACTCAAAAGTTCTATTCAGTAGCTGCAATTTTGGAAACAATAAATTGTATGAAGAACAACATTTGTCCAAATAGCAGTTACTACAGCACCATTTCATGCTGCTGCAAAAGGGAGAAAATAAGGACATGAGAGTTTTAAACAATATTTTTTAATCTCCAAAATATTATAGGCTCTTAATATCCAATTTTATTTTTTTTAAGAGTTTTTCTCAATTGACATTCTTGGAATCACTCTTATGCAAGCATAACTTTCTTAGGTGGCTCTTAATGTAGCTGTAATATCAAGAATCCTTCCCGTGAGCAGACTTAAGAGGCCACTTTCCATCACTAAGCTGGAAGTTCTTCCATTGACATCATCTTTCCCAGTGACAGAACTACAGCTCTTAATGATTCCTGATTAAGTTTTTCCTCAGTTGGTGAGATGAAGAACAAGTTGCATGATTTGTAGCGTACCTTTCTGTTGGTCCTTTTATTCCTGATTTTCCCTCTTTATATTCTTTTTTTACTCCTCACAATTGATGACTTATATGATCTCTTTTTATTCCCTATCAACAAATCACAGCCAATTCTAATAGCACTGTAAGAGCAAAAGCAAGCCATGTACAGAGTAATACTTGAACATGATGAAAGATGGACATATCATAAATACAATGGTCAGAAGACAAGTGTTCAAATAGTTTTTTCCCCATACTAGAAGGGTGCCACAATTCTGTGAAGCATTATATATAGAAGATGGTATCTTTTTCTTTATCAATATACAATATATAAATACCCATAAAGTTTAAAACTAACCCAAGTTTGCTTTTCATTACCAAATGCCTTCACAAGCAAGAAACAAGAACTTTACAAGCAGTCCCATCACATAACTAAGCATTATGAAGCTGCAGCTTCCATTTCTCCAGTTGTTCTTCCCTATCTTCTTCTTTCTTGTTTTCCTTTAGCATTCTCAAGTTCTTAAGTTTATCATCACGCCTTTGACTCCATTTCATAATACTTTTGAAGTTATCACCTCATAACCTTACAGTCATCATAAAGCCTGACCTGCAATTTACAACATACAAGCACACTACTATGACCAAAATGAGATGCTGACTCCAAATGAGCAGCTGCACCTGCACGGAGCCTGCGTTCTCTGAATTGATGGAACACTGTGGAAAAATGAGTCAGAGAGAACTTAGAAAAGGGATATTTACCAAAACTATAATCTAATACTATAAACATACTCAGTGTTGAAGACCCAAACCAACAGAGATGAAAGGAACAAGAAAAAAAGCCTCTGGGCAGGCCAACATGACAAACAAAAGCCAGTTTTAATGCCCCTTACATATAATCCACAGGGACTTTGGGATTGACTATCTGCATATTCCCCACTAGGCTCTGCATGCCTCATTTAATTACTCATCACTTACAGACAGTGTACTTTCACAACAGTAGCAAGCAGTGCTTGCAATAGACCTACTTGATTTAAACTGAAAATATAACAAAAAAGGTCTGTTTATTGGTCTTTTTAAAGCTACCCTAAGCAGTACCTTCAGCTGCACAGTTACTTGAAATTGCTTCAACCCCTTCAAATAACATGGAAGAAGCCAGACCCTAGTAGTCTAATCCCATATGGAAAGTCATTGAAAGCCATCAATCACTGAATAAAATTATGCTAAAAAAGAAATGAAGGTTACTGGCTAAACTCTAATTATGCTTAAATGCAGTAACTACTATATAGTATAGACATCTGTACTCCACAGAGAACCACAAAGCACAGAAGACCAGGGGAAGAACCAAGTTCTAAACCACTATTCAAAAAAAGATTTCGCTTCCCAGCAAAGAGAAAACAGAGCCTGACACCCAAAATGTTCTTCTGTTTATCTGAAAAGGCAATTGAAAAAGTAAATAAACTGCAGGGTGAGAGATGCATATTGACCTTCTTTCCCTTAAAGGAAACGGTAAACCTCTCGCGCTGATCTACCAGTAAAACAGTATATGCGTAGAAAATTCTTAGTACATGTCAATCTCTTACCTTGAATAGAAGCCATAGCACATAAATCACAGAGGACAGTAAGGACTAATACACAGCAGTTAAAACCCCCAAGATAGCATGCTTTGATACGTACAAGTCAACAGCAGCCATGAAACGCAAGGCAGCTCGGCCAGCAGTTCAGCAGGGCAGTAACAAGCAAAGTGTCTGTTTCCCCAAAGTTTGACAAAGCTAAACCTATCTATGCCTGCAAGTTATTCAGACCTCGAAGACATAAGAGACTGTGGAACTCAAAGTTTAGTTCAATGTACTAACCTGATGATCATCCAAAGATGATCATGGCTACTACTGCCACAGCAATAAAATGAAAGGTAAAAGCCATAGTAGAAGCGTCTGCCTTCAGCTGCAGCACTGTTTTCCTTGGAGGAGCAGGAAAACTCATTAACTACATTCAACTTCCCTTCTGGCTCCATTTCAGAATACAGCTGTCAGTCAGGAAGATTGCTTACTCATACACTGCCTTTAGATGCTCTTCTGGCTCATCTCTTTCCTCACAACTCAGCTAGAAAAAGATACCATCTTCAGTTATTTAATGCTGATGGTTTGAGAGAAGCATAATTTAATACTTGTGTTTAGACAGACAGCCACTCTGAATTCAAAGTCTCTCTATTTTTTCCCCAGACAATTATCAAAACCTGAATTTACTGGAAGCCCAAACCAGCCTAGCATTGAGTGAGTTACCAGAAGACAGAGGAAGCAAGGTCTGCAGAACAGCTTACTAGGAGGCATTTTATCAGCTCAGGATAACCACCGAGCTAAAGATGATCAGAGCAGCAACAGCAGGAGGTCACTAAAGTCTTTAAGATACAGAGAAACTACACTCACAATGCACACTGCTATCCTTAAAACACTTGCAAGACAGCCTTTTAGGTTTCCAAGTTTCCTTGATAAAACAATGCTCAAAACTGCAAGATAAAGTCAGTCTTCCAAAGCTATTTCCAAAATTGACTGCAAATAATGTTTTTAAGGACATCAGATGTACTCCAATGACCTGGCTAATAGGAATCCAGTCACGCCTATTACAACACGGTTTCAGAATACACCCCAGTTAAACATTTGACTTTAATTCCCTATAAATTTACAAATCCACACAGCGGAATCCTTTCTGTAGTCTCCAGGAATATAAGCACACAAGTCTTTTGTAACCTGCCACTTCAAATTAAACACAACTAAACAACAACAAAAGAAAAGGAGCAGCAAGTGCAGCACAGCAGCTAGTGTAGAGCTCCTCTTCACGTTCAAGTCAAACTAGCCTGAAGGAGGCAGGGAGCAAGGACCAGTGACCAACTAAAGTCTCCATGGCCAGGAGAGGTGGATATTGCACTCTTTGGAAGTGGTTGCTCTATGTTAAAAATTGCAGCACACTCCACTCTACAAGATGCACTATTCCAGTAGGAAGAACATAATCTTCCATCTCTGAAAGACCTTTTTACTGTCTCTTCCAGTATCCATACTGATGTAGAAAGTTAAAGGCAGCCCTAAAAATATTTTAACTGATGTCACTGCTATTTTCTGTCCATTTTTGCTATAACAAGCTACTGTCCTGAAACTGCAGTCTATTCTCCAAAAGATAAAGGCTTTTTAAGATCTTAACATGTTTGAACATGTTTGCATTCCAAACAACTCTGATTTTCTAAACACTTCTTGCTTTGCTTCCTATCCTAGAAGCAAAGTTACATGTCTATACTGATAGAAAAAAAGTCACATTGCTGAGAAATCAGTGATGATAAGGTTGCTCTCTACACTCCTCCCTCCCCCCCATGCACACAACAGATTAGAGATATCAAAGGGGTTCACCTGAGCTATAAACGTAAGAAGATTTTAACAGTGTATTTGAGAGATCTGGGGTCCATTTGAGCTCTAAGAAGATTTTAGCCTTGAGTAGACCAAGTCAAGTCACACACAAATTGAAATACAAGATTTTATTTCTATTTTCACATATGATATTAAGTACGTAACACAAAGTTCCTTCAGCAAGTTTCAGACAGCACACCACTATTTTTGTTTTGGCGATAACAAGAACGAACTTAACCCACTTATCTTAGTGCTGTCAGTTCTGCACTGGCTGTCATTTCCCCCAGGGTCTTCAAGAGAGAAACTTAAGTTCTTTTCCTTACAGAAACTCTGAAGTGTCTGCAGACCAGCAGAGGCTCCCATTTAAACGGTCCCACAGTTCAGGACAGACCATGAGCTCTTCTACACCTTTCAAAAGGAAGAGATTACTAGGTTTCCTCCAGCCTTGATGAAAGTAAAGTGGGGTAAATAAAGAAATTTCTACTTCATGATGATACATTGATTAACTAAAACTGAGACATAGAAAGAAAAGTCCTTACAAAGTACATTCCCTGTTCAAATACATTGCTCCTGGCAGATCACAAATAACTGGCTACCTATGTTTCTGATTAAGAAAAAAGACAGTTTATCAGTTGAGAACGCAATCACTGAATAAATAACCATAGGAAGCAGTGACAACGTTATTATGTTAAGGAAGAGCAATACATCATTTTAAATATCCTAATAATAATGATTCAGTGTTAACATTCTGTTAGTCTCAAAGTCTCAATTCAGCAGAAGCTATGGTGTCATCTGGGAAAAGGAATGTTCAGGTGGATGTGCAGAACAGACATTTGGCAGAAGGGAGAAAGAAATGGAACAGTATCAGAGCTACCAAGGACGTTGTTGCCGTATACCAATCTGACAACTAGAGCAATAACATAGCTCACCCTAAAGTAAATCTAGATTTCCAGTTCTTATGTCAGCCACTGTGTTACCCATTTCCATTAATATGCCAATTTTTACTAGCTAAAAACACAAAGGAAATAAAGCCGCCTGGAAAACAAGTTACATTTTAACAAGTAAGCTGTTAACTGGGTTATACAGTCATATTTCTTTAGTTTTTTGCATAATTACAAATGCCATCCTACTCTCTTCAGCTACCAGGAGTCACAAGCAAGCATCTTAAAAAAAATTTTAAACAGCTTTAGTTTAAGAACTTCTAACTGAAAAGTAGCCCAGCTAAATCCAAAGCAACGCACTTTCTTCAGATACAACACATCACACAAAGACGAAAAACTTCACAGTAGTAACAAAGAATAAAAGAGGTTTTCTCAGTTACATACAAAATAGGATTGTGTTGCTTAGGTACAGAATTATTTGGAGTAAAGAGAGCATGACTTCAGCAGCACAATGCAATGGTTAGCGAACAGGCATGAATTAATTAAATGACTTTTGGACTGAAAAATGTGACTATGATGATTTTTACTGGAGGCAGTCCCCTTTGCTCAGGCTGGGTATGTCTACGATGAAAAATCACAGCTGCTTAGTGCAGTCCAGACCTCTTGCCACAGAGCTGATCTTGCCTCAGGACATGAATGGTTGGTAGCAGCCTCTCTTCCATCCCTACTGAAACGGCACCTCATTGCACAGCCTGGAAAAGCTGCTCAATGCCAAACTAAAAGTTTTCCTCCCGCATTTTAAGCACACCTGCATACCTGGAAGGATTCTCAGCTTCTCAAAGACCTCCTGAACACAAGTTAATGGGGAAACCAGCATGGAGCAGAGAAACAGAATGTAGGGGACCAACAAACCTGAAGCACACACACAAAAAACAAAACAACTCTAAGAAGTATTGAAAGAAAAGCTTTATCCCTAAAGGCATCAGCCTTCAAAGCTCAGAAGTGGCGGAAGCTTCTTGTAGGCAAGTTTCTGGCATTATGAACAGGCCGCTCCTTGTCACACCAGCATTCTTAGCTTTCTTGTCATCTGATCATAGAAGCAAGCACAACCCCAGCCCCTCTCACCAACTTAAGTTTGCCTACAGTCTCTATTTACAGCACATGCTGATGCAGTAGCAGCATCTCAAATCCTAACAAAAAGGAGGTTTTCAACAACAAGCACAGCCTCACAAAGTTACCTCCAACATAAAAATTGTGGCAGGACTGTACTCAGCCCCAGTCAGCACTGAAGCAGTTACCTAAGATTACTGCTGACATACAGCCAGATTCTGGGAAAGGTTATAAACAACACAGCCATATAATTCAAGTGACTATGAAATAGCACAATTACTTAAATACCAAATTAAATTTGAATAATATCATTGTGAATTATCTTCCTTACTGCATTGTTCTATCACTGCAGACTCTTCCTGCACTTATTTTGATCTTAATTGAATTGCCACGCATTAAAGGATATGAATCTCTGAAGATTTAGCTGTGTCTGTATTAAGTAAGAAAACACCAGGTGACCTGTGAAACAGAAGTGTTTCTCCAGAAAACAGAGTAATGGTGTTTTCTAAGATGTCCCATTCAAAGATTCACTTTTCAGAGCCTGTGTCAAAACTACAGGCTCTACAGAAAGAGCTCCACGGCACGAAGCTATCAGAGACCACCAGCTCAAGTGGGAACATGGCAAAGAAACGATGTGTGGGAACAACAAGAGAACCAAACATCTTCAGAGGTGAAGAGAAAGCATCAGGGTCGATATTTAGAGCTCAAACGCTGACTGGGTCTGGCCTGGGAGCAGTGAAGTCAAAGTTGGAGAGAGAACAAAGAACATGCAGAGAGGAATGCGGAAGAGGGAGGCCAGTGGGAGCTGCTGACAGATCAGTAAGGATAACAGGTAGTTAAGGAGTCCCTCGAGATCCAGGCCAGAAGAGTCAGCTTAGCTATGAACCTACTCCTCCTTCCAACAATCCGTACAAACCTAGGTTCCTCTGTATGCCAACAGCTCTGCTGTAACTGCTGGGGCACCTCCTGCAGTCAGTGTGTAATAGCCAGAAAATTGTTATTTCAAGTAGAACATAAATGGACTTGAGAGTTTTCTCTTCTTTGTTGATGGATCTCCAGACATTAGCCTTTACTATTTGTTAACTGAGGTTATTTTGTCTACCTTGTCAAGGGAGAAAACACAACTTGCACAGGAATTTAGAAAAAGGTTATGAAATTTAAGTTCTTCTAGTAAGGAGACAACACCTTTGCCCAAGAACATCTCAAAACTGGCAGACTGCAAGTAAGCACACACAATATTAACACTTAGAAAAAATCCTACTCAATTTACCCAGCAATGGTTGTTGCTCTCCCACTATCAGCTCATTATGACATATCAGCACCACACAGGAGAAGCAAAAAACAAGTCCGTAAGTGGCTCAAAAACTGACTTCTTCCTTAATATCCTCAAGGCAGTCAAGCAATTAGGATATTAGCTGGAAGATAAGAACAGTGGCAAGTTGTTCTCATTGTTTCTCTCTGTTTCTTAACTCTCACCTCCCTTTCCTAGCATAAAGATTTTATAAGAGAGGGGGAAAAAAAAGATCTCACATTTTGTTTGGAACGCATCAAGTTCCTTTTACCTTCTTGGTAAATATTACCAAAGCTTTATCTTCTCACCAACATCCCTCTTGGGTTTTGAAATTTTATCTTATTCTTCTTTACTTCCTGTAAGCAGTAAAACAGACCCACAAGACTTTGAGCCTTTTGCTGTTGATTTGCTCCCAATCCCCCACCCCCACTGACATTTCACTCGATTTGACTAGTCTGTGGATGCATCAGCAGATCTCTCCTGCTGTAGCAAAAAAAAAAGCAAAGCATGAATTTAAAATCACTATGAAGACTCAAATTTGGAAGGTAACTACCTCGCCATTAGCACAGGCACAAAGACCAGACAGATTTCTACAGTTGTAGTAACTGCCAGGGCAGGCTGGGGGAGGTTGTTGCCTTTTTTGTGCTGGTCATAAAATGTTCTAAAATAAAACATTTTTCCTATTATCAGCTTTCAAGGACAAAAGCTTATCAAGGGTCAGAAACATGCCAGCTATAGGAGCATCCATTTTAAAAGCCTGAAGTCCTTTAAGACCTTTCTCTTGACAAGGAAATATAAGATTTAGAGCAACTCTTTGTAAGCTTTTTAGTGGTGTTTCAACTTGATTAGATTTAATCCTCAAAAGGAACTGTAACAAGAAGTTACTCCTCCTAAAGCTCATGGATTTAATTCAAAGAATAACAGAGAGCAACCAGTGCCTTATGGTTCCTAAGAATCAATGGAACTTGAAGAACAAGGGCTGAAGAAACAGGGTTAAAAAACAGAACAGAATAGAATCTATGGCTTATCAAACCATCAAAGGCAACAACAGATCCAATCCCTTTCACAGTGTGCAGTATTGAGCTCAAATCCAAAAGCTGCTAGATAACTTCATCACGGTATCTCCAAAGGGATGCTGTTCTAGCACCTTTCTGCTTTAGCAGCATGAGCTTTCTATTAACTCCAAATGAACTACCTTAATCTGCCAATTATCTACATATTATGCCACCACTGACCCTTAAGTTTCATTTAAGTTTTCTCCTTTGCCTTCCTGGAAGACTTAAAGAAAGCCAAATAGATTATTTTATTTAAAAAATCCAAATTTTAATGGGTCCTGCACAGAGCCAGGGGTTGGACTTGATCCTCATGGGTCCCTTGCAATGTGTAATGGTCAGTGTATCCATGATTCCTTAATAGTAAATGCTGTCCAGCCCTTATAATCTCTCACATGCATCAAGTCATTTTCATCTTCGTACCAACAGTTTCCTCTCTCCAGATCCAGCTCTGCGCCTACTACAGAAGTCAAGCAACACCCAATAACGCTTCTCATTAAGCTGCTATTCACCTAACAGCTTCTGTTTCACTTTGTCTCTTAATTATGAGAGTTACGCATCATGTATTACAGTGCCATGCAGTAACCTCTATTTCTAGCATTCCTGAAAAGGTCATATCCTTCAATAGACACACTCCGCCGTGACTGTTATGCTATGATCTTATGGCCACAATATCCAGTTTATAATCTGCAATTCAAATTACTCCATTTTATGCCCTGAGCTCCTGGCACTTGCACAGAAGTTCTTCTGCTTCGTGCTTCAGCTGACAAGTTCTTAACTGAGCTCAAAGCTGACATAGCTGTAACCACTAATATTACCTAAGCACTGTTTTCAAAAGTATGCAGTGACTGCACTTAACCACAATTATAATTATTGTCAGCTGTTCTACACTGTTACCCCAATTTATTTGTGTTCTCCTGGATTGTCTACCATTTTTAATGTAGACTTAAAAATAAGCATTATGCAAATCTGTCACATTTCACAGTCTGAGGTTCTTCAGCAACGGCACAGACTCTCAATGCCAGCAAGCTGCTTCTCCAGGAATTACAATTTGAGCTCACCTCTCTAAAGACCTCTATTTCAGCAGATATGTTTTAAAGGGTCAAGATTTTCAAATACTTTCTGTAGGACTAGCTCTCAAGGTTCTCTGTTCAGTAAAAGGGAGCCTTCACACAGCTGATCATCTTGTCCACCCCACTGGACCCTTCAATAAAGAAATGTCCACCATCTGCAGGGTCACTAACATGCATCTTTTTATTACTTTCCATTTGCCAGACTTCTCCTCTGCCTTCTTTTTAAAAACACAAGCTTCCAATGACATACTGAATGTACATGACATTGAACTGAACTTATCATCTAAGTGTTTCGTCCAGCAGATCTGCAAATCTACCAAAGTTATGTTACCTCCCCATTCTTCCAATACATTTAAGCATACATGACCTCCAGCCTGTACACTTTCGGTCTACCCATGACAATGAGTTCAACAAAATTGGTCAGCAGACTTGAAAAAGAGGCTCACTGGAACTCATCACCACTTTCACCTTTCTCTCCACAGAAGTTAAGTAGGCCGTATTCCTCACTGCTGTGTGTTACGTGGAATTCTAACCAACAAGAAAAAAAAAAAATCAAGTGCAGGTTTAGAGTCCCCTTAGAAATTGAAGTTTGGAAACATTCAAACTGGAAGCAGAGATCAGTTACTGAGAAGTGTTAGATTTTAGCTGTGTAATCACAGCAAGACACCACAACTTACAGAGCAGCAAGGGTACTACCATATTAAGAAAGCTCTGGACTTGAAATGGCAACTTACCACTTTTCTTAAGCAATAGTAAAGAAAAGCAGAACAGTGTAAAAGCAGCAGCCACAACTCCGTGTTTCTGTACTCCCCACACAAAACAGGAGCAATTAAGAATTAGAAACAATAGCTAACACTATCTCTGTCACTAGGAGATACTCACATTGAGAGAAAACCAAACCCTACTCAGTGAAAGGATGTGAAATGGCCAAACATGCAGCAAATAAGCAACAAATATAGAATGTTGCCATTTGGTATGGAACAAAAAAAGTTAATGCAAGTAGACACTACTGTTCAGAATATTTGGTATAGATTTCAAAGCACTTCATATGATGCTTACAACTGAGATTAAACCATCTGAAAGATGCTTTGTTTAAAGTGCAGAAGCTCTTGATAGAACACTAATCTTAGCGTTATTTACTCCTGCCTGAGTTATCACTAGGGAAGAAGATACAGAACAGTAGCTGGGATAGTTTTCTTCTTTATACTACTATAAGCTTCATTAAAATAAGGGGGAGACTAAGTAAAGAAATGGTCGCACAGAGCTGCAACAGCACAAGGTTGGTTTTACCAGCAATTGACATTGCATACAAAGAAGCGTTTTGGTAACCATTCACATCTCTGTTGATTCAGCATTAAAGAACATTTGGTGGCGCATAAACTAGAGTCAATTGACACTGAATTACTCTATCATTTTCTCAGTTGAGGCCTCATATTCTTACTGGAAAGTTAAGTATATGTAGACAGCTTTATCACAAAGCTTCCAGCCAGGCTATTTAAAATAGTGAGCCTGATCTTTGGACCCAGACTCCATCACAGAAGGATAGATCAGTAAAACTCAAGTTAGATTTCTTTCTTCCTTCCCCTCCCCCCCCCCCAACAAGTGAGGAGAAATCGTAATAAAGCCACTACTCCCCTTTAAAAATTTCAAACAAAACACTGTCACCTCTCCATTGGGCACTAATGAGATGCTGTATTGGCTACAAAAACAAGGAACACAGCTTCTGAACACATCTGCTGAAAGGTTACAAACTAAGTTCTCCTAGGATAGTTAACTCCATCAGCTCACACCTTTAATGAAGCCTGGTCCTCCTGCAAGTTGTAACCTAACCCCTTTTCTTGCCTGTTCAACCTCATGTCTCCTGCACAGTTAATTAACAGTCGGTTAAAATCTTAAGACACAGACATTTTGCCTTAACCAAGTCTGAATACCTTCCCTATAACACAGTCAGATGTGTGTTGTACTATACACACTTTTTCTTCTACTTTTGCAAAAATGAAATAGTGATAGAAATGGCTTTTAAGAAATCTACCCACTCATTCCAACTGCTACAAATTCTCTATATAGTTACGTACTCAGATTTAATTAACTGAAGCAGGTACAGGACAGTCAGCACAGAAGATGCATGTCTGACTTCATGGGGTTAAATGAATAATGTCCTACCAAAAATTTAAAGTAGAGTTGATCATAAAAAATTAGCAGTATATATAAACACATGATATGAATTAATCCACCTGGGATTAGCAGATCAATTCCCCAGTGGGATTTCTAGGTACTAGATAAACTAATGAAAAAGATCATTCTGGATTCAACCCAGGATTAGAAAGCAAGTAATTTTACATATGCCTAATTGCACCTGAATTTCTTTAAAATAAGAACCTACTGATACCAACCTACAAACTTGCTCTGTATTTATTACACGCATTTCTAAAAACAATGATCAAAAAATTGTTCAACTGGAAGTGGCCCGTGTCCAAGACATAAGTCTGCTACATAGACATGTACTTAAATGAACACTAATAAGGATTAGTCAAACACCTTATACCCCACTGGTTTTCGCAGGATTTTTTTTGTTTGATTATACACACACACACTACATCATTTTCTACCACAGCCTACAGTGAGAATGGTATTTACTCAAACGAGAGGAAATAGTAAGGCATCAAGTTTAGCTATTGAAGAAGGGAAAGAAAATACCAGCTAGGCCCATAATAAAGTAAGTAAAAGAAAAACCAGCTCAGTGTCCCCAAAGGACATTAAAAAAAAAGACAAGTGATTATTCGCAAATATCTGAAATACAAATCTATACTTCCTAATTTTAAGGAATCAGTTACTAAGATATAGGCAACTTCATCTTTCCTTTGCAGCAGATCTCCACTTACACGCCCTAAAGGACCAGGTTCAACCAAAATATGCTTGAGTGAATGTAGAGTCTTAACATCTCAATGTTTTGAGAAGTGAATACCAGTGTTGAGTCCTGCATCAGTTGGACTCTCTACAGCAAAGCAACTGATTTGCTTTCTACTGCTGTTTCATATCTCTCTGTACTGAGCAAAGGGACAGGGATCTCAGGATGCTCAGTAATAAAAAAAAATGGGTTTTAATACCTGAATTGTTCTCTCAAACGCAGCTGAATCATAATCCCTGAAGGTCATGATTCTCTGTACTTGAAAGACCAGTCCTCACAGGATTAATTTCTGTAATAGCACAGCTGATCACTACCAGTAAGCAAATAAACACACAATCAAGCAGATAAATGTATGCCACTAAGTCATTTCCTTAAATCTGAAAGGAATCCCTTGATGTCTAGAAGACAGCAGTTTTATCTTAGGCTAACTTTGAAGTAAAGCCTTCAGAAACAAAACCAATTTCTCCATCCACTTGGAGTAACGATTATCTAAATCCAGCTGCTTTACTATTTGTTATTGTCTTCTGCCAATCTTCTACAGCCACATTCCCCTTTATGAGAACACCTAATCTGCCCTACCGAGCCTGATTACAGACTAGACATGGCTAACCATAGACTCTTATCCTGTTGTGCTTTAAAGGCAATAAAATAATGCATTCCCCAGCAGAGGTCTTCACAAGGTGGCTCTATATTTCTCATCACCTCGTAGATAAAACAAGCCCTGGAAGTCAACTAGATGGATGCTAGCATTGTGAACTTGCAATCTTTTGCCTTTCTGATCACTTCACTCATCAATTATTGTACCACTTCAATCTGTTTTTACTTCTCTTGCACCACAGATCTGGGCCATACATATTTTTGTTTGCTAGGAAAAGCAGAGCAAAGTTGGAACCTGAATGTGAAGAGTGAAGTAGGATTTAATCAGCCAACAAATAGTGTATTTGTGAACCAAATGTTTTTAGATATAACAGAAAGACCAACAGTAACTTAATGGGTTATGTAAGAGACTATACTTGCTCACAGAACATTCTTATCAAAGGGGCAGTTCTGGTTCTGCCCTGGCCTCATCTGGCCTCAGAAGAATCATAAAATTAGGGACTTCAGCATTTGATATATTTAATTTCTTTGACTTGCAAATCCTTCAAAAATTAGTCTGAATGCCAGTGCCTTCCAGAAGAGAAAATAATTTTCCCTTTCCAGGATGAAAACGGCACTATAAATGTTATGTTCTCTCATTTTGAAGAAATGCATTTCTGTACAGAATGCCCCAAATGGAAGAAAGAATGGGCTAACTAACAAACACTTCTGGTCAGAGGATGTGCAAAACCAGCAATTTATTTCTCTGCTCCTTGCATTCTACTGCTGCTACCAACACAAATCAAGCTGAGCTGAATGGATAATGGAGCAGAAAGCAAAAACTGAGTGATTAACTGAAATTTTCTTCCACAAACCCCCTATATCTATGTATTGTTGATAGAGAACATAAAAACCATTATGGAAAAGCAAATTTTAACAAAGCTTCTGCTCATGGAAGAAGTTAACTTAGAGAAAATTTCCCAGTTAAGTTCATGTTACCAGTAGGATACTTTATCCTGAGGTAAGCTGCAATTTCACTGCCATTTCAAGAGATAGTTGAAGTGCAAGTTAAGAATTCTTCCACTGATGAAAAAAATCTGGGGAGTACACCGAAACTGAGTATTATGTTATCTTGGCAGTAAGGAGATCCAAAATATATAAATTATACAGTACTGAAAGTCATGTATTCTACTTATTAGCATGGAAACCACAAAAGATGCAACGAGCACGATAACGCTATTTGATAGAACAAATTCTAAGATAAAAAACATTTTTCAACGTAACCACCACCATTAGCTATGCATTTTGGCCAGTGATGAACAAGAGCCTTCATGGCATAGTCATAAGAATCTATACCAGCAGAGGTGACCCATTGTCACCACTGCTGAAGTGCACCACCACACTGTGCTCACATCCACCATTTGGTCTCCAGAAACGTTCAGTAAACATTCATGAATGGCAGTGGGTGCCATTTCTTCCACGTGGGAGAATTCAGTGACGCACCTTTGCTTCACGTGCACTTCCATGTCAGGTGTTGTTTTGTCAGCGCCCCTCTGCTGTCACCTGTCACACGGCAACAGCATGGAATGGGATATTTGTGGGAAGGACCACTCTCTATTGCCGTACCACCACCTGCCTCTGACGCTAAGAGCTGGTGAAACAAAATAGGAGGTGCTGCTTTCTGAGCAGCCCTTGTAGATGCACACAATGCAAGCATTTTAAGAGTTTTCAGAGAATTATCAATGCACCAAGACAAAGTACCTCTGAGCACCTCGGAATAAAAGAGGACAAATTGACAGCTATTATGGCTTCTTTGGAGGACTAGCCTTTATGTGGCTAGTAGCAAACCAAACCCTTCTCTTAGGGAGAAAATGTTTCTACATCCCTCCTTATACCATGGAAAGGGACACTACAAGACAATCTAAATACCAGAAAAGCCATTTAACCAAAGCACCTTACAGCTTGACTAATCTGAGCAGCACAAACACCATGAGGATCCAGCACTAAGCCAACTGAAGTGTGAGCAATCCCCAACAGAGAGGATAAAATCACAGCCTCATCTCCCACATTCCCCAAATACAATAATGTACTTCAAATCTTATGTTATGGGCATGTTGATCACATCTATTCAGTTAACAGAAAAAGAGCCTGAGGACAAACTTCTCTCACATTTCTCAACAGTCCTGCTCTGACTAAAGCAGTGTCAAAATGACCTGTCATACAAAACAGCTATGTCATCAGCTGCCATACAGTAGGGATGGGGGGACAACTGTTCTAGAACACTGCATACATTCAAAGATGTATCCTCAGTACTCACTGCTGCCTTCAACCTAAACCAGAGCATTTAAAATAGCAAATACCAAAAGGATAGCATTTATCTAGTTTACAGCAACCATGTTTTAAAACAACTCTTTGCCTTAACTGGCCACAGCTGAGGTTGTATCCTCTAGGTCTCACACTGTGAAGAGTTCAAGCAGTTAGTTCGCTGTTATTCCCACATGACAGGCATCACTCATGATTATTTTACTGAATGCTTTGTTCATTTATTGTGTTTGCATTTGTAAGTCTTCGGGTTAAGTGAAAGGCTAAGTACAGATTCAAGCACACAGTCCACATCTATTTAAATACATGTCAAAATTCTGAAATGTTATCATAGCAAAATGCTTCCATCAAATTTCTTATCTAAATAAAAAGAAATAGAGCCCTAGCTTGAGGTAAGACTTTACAGTCATTAACTGAACACAGCTCCCACTGACAGCTGTGTTCTCTCCCATTTAATTTCATTTCAATAGATACTGATTTTAAAAAAATAGATTTGATTGATAATCCGTATATTAAAACTAAACAATGAAAATCACAGCCAAACAAAGAGGCCAAAAAACACAACAGCATTTTTTTTTTTTCCTTTTGCCTACTGTTGCAGAAAATTATTTACCCCTTTTTCTATCATCAGGGGACTCAATTCTACAGTAGCAATTCTGTTCCCTTGCTTTGCTGGGAATTATAGCACAGGAAGCAGGGATGACCAGTTCACCTCTGGCTGCTGGTATAAATATGCCCACCCAGTACTGTGTACCGCACTGCCTTGCATCACCTCATTACAGAATGCCCTCATCACTCCTCTTTCATGAGGGAATTCCATCCCTCATAAGGCAACCACTATCCAGAAAGCCTTTCCATGCTCCTGTCTAGCTTTTTGTGTCCCCAGTTAAAAAAAAAATCAACGAAAAAGAAACTACTCAATTTATCACCTCTTCATGACACTGGATTACTAGAACCAGATTGAGTGGTTATAGACTTGGGGGGAGGGTTGGAAATCTGGGCAACCAACCTAAAATATATATTTTTTTTAACAAGTTGGAACTAAATACTGCTGTTGAATTTGTTGCTCTACTACACCAAAACCTAAAAAACATTGCACTTCTACTTATATTAGTTTTATGTCATGCCTATCTACAGCATTTGTTTCCAAGTCTTCTCAGCCTACGATGACCCAGTTCTCATCTTGAAAGATCAAGGAGCTCTTCCATCTAACAAATAATACACCAATAAACACTACTGACCAAGTGCTTTCTATTCAATCATCCTGTTCCAGTAGAATGCTTAAGGGATCAGCCTTAACAGGTTAAAGCTGTGTAATTAATATTCCTTATTCCTGTGCTGGATCAAAAAATTACCATCACTTCCCATTCTCTTCAAATAGAAACTAACTACTGTTTAGTTTTTGACTAGCATTTGAATTACAGCTTGAACAAAGTTTTTGGTAGTCATGAGACATTATCTGTGGACTCCAAATAAAGTGCACTCCTTTATCAAAATACAGTAGTACAGTCATTTAATTTACATTTATTTGAATAGCAAATCTACACAAGCATAGGAAGGTAACTCAAAAAACAAACTGCTTTTGAGATGCAATTGAAGGCTGTTTTTGTTGTTGGTGGTCATGTCTGGGCCTCCTGTTGTTTTTTGTTGTTGTTTTTAAGGAAGGAAAAAAGACAGCAGCCATGCCCTGAAGTAAGCTGCAATTGCATTTTATAAAGGAAAGTTAAGCAACTACGAGAAATGCAGAAATGTCATCTTTTCCCTTGCTCTCCCAGCATTCTTGTCACTTCCAATTTTTCTGGTCTTAGACTTGCCCAGACTGCCCAAAGGTCCGCGTAATCCATTTTTTGCAGCTGCTCTATCACCACCAAAATCAGGAGACAAGGACAGCTTTGTTACTTTTTACTATATGTCCTTAGTCTAAAGCAGCATGCTTAAGTGTACTTCAAGTTTTCAGCTTTTTCTCATCACTGTCAGGAAAACAGCCTCAGAAACCAAAAAAGAAAACAATGAAGACAGAAGGAATATAGGGCTTATCACTTCACCTTCAGCTTTCCAAACTACTCATGCTCATTCTTCTCATCCTTCTTTAAAAAACCAAATGCTCATCCTTATTCTTCACATTTAGCTGTTTGTTCAGTTATCCCTGGCTTGCATTAAGTACGACCTAATTTTTCTTTCCACAAAGCTTGGCCGTACCAAGGACGGTGGAAGCCTCTCTCTAGAAAAGCCATTTCATTCCCTAACCTCTCTCACACAAATTACTTCATTTTCCTCTATAATGGCAGGTTGTACCTAAAACATTCTTGAACACAGACCTTTTCCAGCCAGAAACTCCACACTTTTGTGTTGACATGAAGTCATTAAGCTTCTCACAAGAATAGCATCACATTTTAGATTAAGACTGATAAGTACCACTTGTACAGCAAGAACAAAGAAATGCAGATGAGCACAGCCAAACATATGATTTCAGAGTACTTACTGCAACAATACGCACTCCTAACCAGACTACTAAATTCTGTATGCTGCTTTGTTAACAACCACATGAAACAATAGTAAACTGGACTACCAAGCTAACAGCACAAACAAAATAGTCCCTGCACCATTAGGCAGAGTACCAGAAATCCTGCCAAAAACAACCTTTTTCAAGACAGGTATTTCAACAATAACTCACCGCAAGTCTTTGCGTGAATAAAACTACCCAACTGTTTTAATAGGGATACAGTTTTAAAACTGAGGACCTTAATCAGGGTCAATTTCTTGGTCTCACCTGAACCTTCTGTTTCAGTTAAGTCACCAGAAAACCACCCCACAGAGAGAAATTCTTAAGAGCATTCATCTAAGGAGATGACTATCACACATCTCTGAATGAGGGACAGGGCTGTAAAATCTCAAGCACCACGGACAGACCAGAACAGAATTCCGAACTGTGCCAGCCTAGATTTTACTAATACAGATGAGAATTTGCCTTTTCATTTTTCAGTATTAAGTTAAAAATCTAAAAACACAAATTCAAATCTCAATTAACTAGCATTTAGTATTTACTGTTTCAGTGTAACTTCTGGCAGACACAAAGATGTGATTCCTTATCAAGAAGCAGTAAGCAACCAATTATTGCCAAATTACCATATGCTCTTATTATGTTAATATTAAGGTTCCTCAATATTACTCTTATCATTAGTAATATTGAGATTTTAAGTATTAAACTCAAAACTAAAAGCAATATCAAAACTACTTCAACAAAAAAAAGATGAGGTATCCATCATAGTAATGTGAACTAGAAGCTGAATCTAGCTGCTACTGTCAAGAATTTGTGCCTCACTGAATAATAAGATGCTCACCCACACACAGTTGAATTCATAACATTTAGGTTATGTTACAGAGGTGCAAGATAGTAGTACATCTAGACAAAACAGTAAAACTTATTACATACTGCTAGCTTACTGTTAACTGCAGCACCAGAAGTTTCCTATGAGAATGCTGATGTCTCCTTTTTGGTTCCACCAGTCTGTTTTTTCCCCCTGCTGCCCTTCTGGCATGATGAAGTTTTATACATGTTCATTTATAAATGAGCACTCCATATGAGCTCAGGTCTGAAATAAGACAGTCAGTGACTAACACATCCAAGAACACCAGGAAGAATAACAGCAATTTACTGAATAGTGCCACTATTTGCAGATGTCCCATCTCATATTCAGTAACCATTTAGGAAACCAAATACAAGTAAATATTATCATCTCAAACGAAAGACTTAAAGTATTACAGTGATACATTCCAACTTCAGGTTCCCAGGGACTCAAAAGTTTTAGATCTAGCAGCTCTAGTTAAGGCCGGCCTCAAACTTGTAAAAATACCACTCATTTTTTCTTGAAGAAAAGAAAATGCTCCCCTAGGCAATGTGGGCATTGCCATTTCCATACATTTCTCATATGCTGATGAATTTGTTCCAGTGGCAATGCTGCAGCCAGGGTGGTGCAATAACTGACATGACAAGGCTTGCAGGCACAGAGAGCATCCACACCTTCATCTGTTGGATAACCCAGTACAAACTGCTTATTTGATCACACATTATGATCTACTGCTTCGGCTCACTCAGACATAATCTAGAGCATGCTCAAAGCACAGGTCTTTAAGTAATTTGACAATTTCTTAGACTGTTTTGAAAACAGAAAATCAAGTCCTCAAACAGGATTCATAACACCTACTGAGCCTACTGAGACTATGCTCTGAATACAGGGCTTTAAACCCCCCCCCCCCCCCGCCTCTTCCTCCTGATCTCCCTCTCTTTTAAAGATGAGCAGCATGCTTCCCAATTCATTCTGTCACTCATTCCCTTCCTTTTTATTCCATGGTCTTAACTATACCAAATAATAAGCTACAGGAGTAGGATGCCTGGTTGATGCTATTATCCACCCTGTTACTGTCACACCACCCACATTCAGTAGCACCTTCTGTGGTTCTGACATACAGGCTGAAGAGAAAGCAGATACTTAAAGAGCCATACTAAAACCCCAGCCAAACCCCAGATACATTGTAAAATGAAATCATACTAAGGCTGTCCAAGTTAACTTGTTTGCTGGCATGGAGTCAGTTATTTCACAACACTTTCACCTTTGCAACAAAAAGTCTCCTCCAAAACATTAACTGACAAGAGACACTGCAAGAAAACATCCTTACATTCCTATGCTGTAGATTAGAAAAAACTTTTGTTCCCTCCCTTCATAAATTAATTGGTTGCACAATCCTGCAGAGCCATTCACTCCAAATCATATGGAAAATATAAAAGGACATCTTTAGACTTGGAAATTGTTGGTTTCAGAGTCATCTAGATTAATTCCCTGTTCCAGCAAGCCATGCAAGATGTCTTCTTTCTTCAACAAGAAGCACCTTCCATGTCATTTCTGATTGTTCTCTGGTATGCTATTTAAGTTAACTTGGCAATTCTCAAACATCTATCTGCCTTTACTTTGCCAGCTGTACAGTTCTTTAGTGCAAGTACTCTGAACTCATACTTTTCTTCCTTAAGTAGTTTTCCAGACTGCCATTACTTTTTTTCCTTAGCCCAATTAAAAAAATAAAATGAAAAAACCCACAACCTCAATTGGCTGTTGTAACTAGATAAAGAAATTAATACAAGAGAGCTTTGAAAGGGTTTTGTATTTCCCTTAGTTTTTAAGTGACTGTTAGAAAATATGCTTAGGCGTTATCTCATTGACACTATTACATGTCCATTATCCATAAGTGAAATAAGGCCTTTCTCTTCAAGAAAAATGTATTCTGTAAGACTCTTGAACAGAAGTGATAAATCTAATATTTCATTAGCTAAGTATCATCAAGACCAACCAAGAGTAGAGTTGGTTTCTCTTAACCTGCAGAATACACAGTAAACATTAACATTATGTATATAACTTCCAGTAATCTTCCTCTTTCTCAAGAATGATCAAGAGAAAATGCAGTCCTTGCTGCAAATCTCAGCTTCCTCTTGATTGAAAAAAGGACAATTAAATTAAATAATTTATGATGAAAAAAAGGAACTGAGCACCAGCAAGTTATGATCAAAAATAACTGAGTAAAACACTGTTTATACATTTTTAAAGTAATGTCAAAGAGTGTTTAGAAAGTTCCCTCTCTAAACTATGCTGCAATTATGGGCAAAGCTTTAATGTGTGTGGAAGGACGAATGTTTTGTTGTTTTTTTTAACATAATTTATTGATAAATGAGTTAGCTACACTTAGACATCTTTCCTCCTAAAATTAAGTTGCCCCCTTGCCAAGAGTAGGCCAAGTTGTTTACCCATGATGGCCATCCAATTCCCTGTGTCTATTGGTTTCCTTATCTCTTCCTTTCTTGATAATTTTTTAAGGCATTTCTTCCCTATGTGTGACATTCCAAAAAAGTTTTGTCTTTCCCTATTATGAAATTACACTTTCTGTCCCCTTTCTCACATACAATTGTACTTCGGTCACTGGATAATGTTTATTTGGTATACGTGATATAAAAGAAATCATTCACACTATATTTATCTGAGCCACTACAGTTCAAGACCTACATTTACATACAGCCACTTGCTACCTACAGATAGTACAAGATCTGGATTTGCTTCACGGGTTTGGATGCATCAACTGTCAGATGCATAAAAACTGACTGAGAAGAGCAGGGCAAGTTTCACACGACTCCCACCTCAGCTCCAGGTCCTGGCTTACGCTGAGTGTGGGGATGATAAAGTCAAGGTCTGAAAGCTATTAATATCCTTCACTGGGCTAGAGTAGGGACAACTTTATTTGGAAAGAACTGGATCAAGGTGAAAGGCAGCCACGTGTGATAAAGTAATCAAAACCAGTGCCACTGACCATAATAAGAGAACAATATAACCACACTACATCAAAGACTGAGTTTTCTTCACTAATAAACAGACACTAAATACTAGTTATTAAATTCCAAGAAAAAAATATATACACCTTCCATTAAGCAATAAAGCAACTGGGAGCTTAATAGTACACAGGAGTAGAGTTCACATTAGTTCAAGGTCTGCTTGACGGTAGCTCTGTATATAAGCCTTACTTTTCATCTTCACAAAGAATTGAAAAAAGTTGTTACTACAAACAAGTTGGAACAAAGCCCTCTCTTCTCATCTCCAAGATAACCATGTGGTCTACAACAAGATAATTTCAAGGAAAGTTCTAATCAGAAAGCTTACCACTGTGTATCCAGGAAGGAGGTACCAGATCCCAACATATCAATCATGCCAGTTAAAGTGGACTGAGAAATAAGAACTAAAGCCTGATGTCTATGCTTCACATTGTATGAACAATGTAAAACAAAGAATAGTGCTCACCAGAGTAACTAAAATAAACCAAAGACGTTTTTACCAGACATCCACAAACCCAAATTCAAGACACGAAAGATCCTGATGCTCTCCATGACCCAAATGCACTTGGACTGCGCTGAGATACTCACAAGCTCCCTAAGCATAACCACAGACAAAAGAACTTCTGAGGCACGATGCACAGTCAGCAAGCAGAACAAGACTCAGTTTCATTGCCAAAGCTGCAACACTAAGTAAATTCAGGGCATCTCTTCATTTCCCAGCTGATAGGGAAATTTTACCGATCCTGATATTTTTATGGTTCCCCAGGCATCCCCTGCTCTGCAGACACCATTCTCCCATTCCTCACTTCTAACAGAGGTTCATTCTACCTTGCCTGTTCAAGGCATTAGCATATCTGACCTTTAAGCTCAAGTCTCCACTCAGAAGGTTTTCAAGATGGCACACTTGATTCCAAGGAACCTGCATTTCCACATCACTCTTATGTCATTCCTTCTGTGCATTTCCAGAATCAAGACTAGAAAAGTGATATAATTAATATTTTTCAAGCACTTTTATACTGAGCTAAGAAACTGAAAATTGCTTTAGGGAAGGGAGAAAAAAAAAAGACAAAAGAAAAGAAAGAATTCTTACAAAGCACTTCCATGAGCCTCAGAAAAAACTTACAGCAGTGCAAACAGGGTCAGAACCTGCTCCCATTGCTTAGGGGAGGTGAGAGATGTGTGACACTGCTGACTGTACAAACAAGGCTCTTGAATTATTTACCACAGCAGAACCAACAAATCAACCAGACGTAAAGCTGAAACACTGCTCCAAATACAGAAATGAAGAAATAGGGTCATAACCAAATGGCTTTCAAAATTGCTTAAGAATATAACTTTGGCTATATTTTCAGTATTCCTGCACTCTGTAATTGAATTTTAGTAAAATATTTTTACCTTAACTTCCAAATCATAGAGGGAAATACTGCTCTTTTACAACACAAAAATAGACTCAAGCTGATGTTTTTCAGACTTTAGAAGGTACCTGACAAGAACACAAATTCTTGTAGGCATGAGCTAGATTTTCATCAGTATCTTAAGTGAAATAATCAAGCTGTGCATGTTTGGGAGGCTTTGTTAATTTTTGTTTTGTTTCCCAAACCGGAACAGTTAATGAGAACAGAGATATCTTTAATACAGAGAGATAAGCATGAACCTCAAAATTCCACTTCACCTGCACTCAGTTCTTTCAATTAGATAGAGAAAACAAAAATAAATAGATCATTCCTCCAGATAAAATCCTCAAGTGTGTCATTACACTGTAACATACCAAAATTGATTATTAAGTTAAACAAATAATCATATTTTTTGTTTGGAAAAAAAAAATCGCATAGACGTAAATCTTACTAGATATTCATAGATAGATCGAGGGACATCAGCAAGCTGTTCAACAAGTTGAGCTCATGTTGAATTACATATTCCAAGTAACTATTATAAATGTATCCTCCCATAGTAACACTAAAACAATTGTAGCACGTTCCTTAACAGAACATCAGATTATTTAAAACGCTGAAGAACAGCCTAGATTCAAGTGTATGAGACCAAGGTGCACAACTTAACATGGGTTAGCTCCCCTTTTCCTAATTGCCCTCAGAGAGAACAGACTTGTTCCCAGGACCTCCTGAGGCTCAGCCCCTTGTTCCTGGCATTAGTACCAGTAACTCCTCCCATTGGGCCCATAACCACAGGTAACAGCAAGATGCATTCGCAGCAGGCAACTGAGGTATCTATTGGCAGAGACAAATTTTTCTCTCCTAAATGCACACATAGAGAAAAATAAGAAATCCAAGCTTCCTTCTAACACGACATAAGTAAGAAAGATAAAACTTGAGGGGTTCTTCAGCAGCCTCTTCACACAGCATGCTAATGGGCACAATGCACTCAGTGGCATTCAAAATACTTAGCAGTCAAATTTTCAAGTAAAATAGTAGAGAATAAGCAGGTGGACCTCAAACTACAGCCAAGTGCTAGCCCAGAACAAAAACAGATCCCAAGCTCAAGTATATTAATAATAGCATCACACCCAAAAAGAAAGCCATCAAGAACGCAACCAGCACACCCGCACAAGGCAAGCCTCCTTGGTCTTTGCATCCAACTGGACAAAGAGATTTCCATTTGCCATGATCACAGTTGGTGAGAAAAGTATGGCATCAGATGGTTTATTTCTGGAATGCGCTTGCAATTTATTTTAAGCCTATATAAAAGACAACCATTTAATGCTGCTTCAGTGTCTTTTGCTTTTGCCCTAGGAGTCAGTGACTTCTCACAGCATTCTTCTGTCAGGCAACTGGCCTGTCAGGCTGCCCTGTATCATTAGACCCATCTTCAGCTGCAAATTGCAGGAAAAATTCCTATTCATGTTAATACAAACCTCTACAGCCTTTTTTTTTTTTTAAATACACTGACATTTAGCATGTTTTTATTTGTGCAGGGTCGCCACAGTTTGCCATTCCATTAGGAATGCTGATCAAAACAAACCAAACAAGAACACAAGTGTGCGAATGCTGAACCCAGAGTGGCAACGAGGAGTCTGAACTGCCAAAAGTAACTGATGCAAAACTTCGTTCACCACAAATCAATAAATGACAGAAGCTAAGGATGAATTTTTACAAGACTACATAAGAGTAGCAGGCAGTAGGGCAGGGCACTACTTACAGTGCCACTCAAAGACACTGTATGTATGCAGTACGGTCTCCAAACACAAGGTTTTCTGACATCTGCATTTTCCACCAGTGCATCTTTCAAATCATCTTCAAAGGATTCTTAGTAATCAATGGTACCTACAGTTCTCTCCTATGAAAAGCATTATAGTAGCAGCAGCAAAGGAAGGAAAGGAAGAGTTATTTCCTCAATAAACACCCCTACTGCTTTCTACTACCCTTCTATATTCTACTTAAAATGAGTCATTATGAGAATTTAGGATTCTGTGAAATAATCTTTCTTCAAACATATTCAGCAACTCATGACCTGTACTTACAGTCTTCCTAATTTACTGCCAGCCTTATTACTGATTAATTTTAGTGGAGAGTACCCCATATATTTACACATATATTTTGACAGCCTGAGTATATTAAATAATCCCAGCATGTGGACAGCTTTGCCTTTTCCAATATGCCGTTCCAAAGGCACTATTGTGACTAGGCTTTTGGTTTGTTTTGTTTTTGTCAGAGAAAGCAAATCCAATTTACAAAAACGTAAAGCTTTCATGGTGTTACATCAAACTGCCTCCTAATTTTACTTGCAAATAGATAACAAAGCAGTTCAGCAACTGCTCACAACCTTTACAGGCAGGGTCCTGTAGTTGCTCTTGCTTTTATGCTAGGGAAATGTAACTCCAGGCTATCATATCTTGATGCTACAGAAACCGATTTAAAGGTTGCTTGTAAATGTTATTTTTTTTCCATCTTCATCAGAATACAGCAAACTCGGTAGATGTACTGAGGTATACTAACAGAGGATGTTTTCTGCCCACAAACACCAGTCCCAACTCCCATTCTCTCTGAAGCCCTCCTAAAATGCTTAAGTAACACTGAGGTGCATAGGGGCTTTTGGAGGCAAATCTACCATTTGAAGGTGACTGATATTCATAAAACCAGTTGCTGTCACGTTTCTTCACATACACACAAAACTGCTGTAAGGAAAAGACAAACAGTAGTAGTACCTGCTATCACCATATCACTTATCACCTTTAGTCATTTTTCCTGGAAATTATGTACAGTTTAATTTCTTTTATAAAAAAAGAACAATACACTTGTCCAAACTTCCTATGTAAGTGATAAATGATCCTAATAGAGGTACATAATACTAAAAATCAAGTCTCACCCACTGATCAGTTTTCTTCGTTGGTGCTTGCATCTACAGTTTTTAAATACACACAAGGTTTGCAAATATACATCTGGTTTTCCTAAGCAATAAATAAACACAAGCAAGTTCCAAAGATTATACCATAGCCTGAATTGAACAACATGGAAGCGATCTTAAAGTAGCTGCCCAAACATATTCTTTTACTCGAACCAAGTAAACCCAAGACAAATGATCAATAAACCCAGGGTAAATGATTCGATATTTCACAAGATCACATGCAGCAAAAATCAGCTTGTCTATGAACTGAGCCATCAGAGCAGCAGCTGCTGTGGGCTTTTAAAATTCAAATGACCGAAGGTTTCTTGGTATTTCACACTGCCACCTAGCGAAGCCTACCCTCCTCTGCTCCAAGTCTCCAGAGCTCTGTCCGCATGAGAGGTAACTGGAACTGAAGAAAATCGTAGACATGACTGTTGGTATATATTTATTGGAAACCATAAATTACTTGAAGGAAAAAACTATAGTAACATGCTTAAACAATATGTTTGAGTAATAAAGGTTCAAAATGCATCTGACACCAAGAGTAGAAAGAGAGGAAAAAACCCTGGAGACGCAACAGATAAGAAGTATATGCTTATATTTCCATCACATATGCTTCACTTGGAAAAATATTTAATATAGACTCACCAAGTGAAAACTAAATTACTGCTGCTTTAGCATCTGTGCTTGTACAGAAGCTGTAGATGAAATTAAAGAGTATTTCTCAAGAGCAGGTGATTACTTCAAAGCCCTTTTTAAAAAAGTAAGTAAATGTTGCCCAATTGTGTACATACTGCATCTTTACTGCAAGGCTTAATCACTGCATCACTGCCTCACAAAGCTGATCACAGAGCTCTTGCACGAAGAGCTGTGGTGTAGAACTGCAAGCAAGACAGCTGCATGGCCAATTTCCCCCACAAAGGCAACATAGCCATTTTTATCACTTCCAGCTAACAGAAAGGCTCCATCACATGGTCTTTCTACGGCAGCCACACTGCTTCTGAATTGCTTTCAGTCATGATACAAGTCCCAGATGTAGCATAGCTCTGTAGCTGCATTTCAGAGAAGAGGAAACAAACTTGGGTAACACAAGAAGGTATTTTGCTTCCCATAATGCCCTCCAACTTCCTGATTATTAATATAAAACTTTATCACAATCTTCAATCAGGAAGTGCATCAGCAAACTGTTATAACAGCAGACTGACTTATTCTGAACGTCAAATACAGCCTAGTGCCCATTTCTGTGGGCCAAATTCTGTATGTGTCAACTGGAATAACTCATTAAAGAGATTAATTCCTATCATGTCATCATATCAGAGAGAACTTCATCCTACACAACTCAGTTCCTACCTGTTTTCTTTAGCTGTCCACACATACACAACGCAAACAAAACCCAGGCAAAGCAGCAAGGTTACTGCTGTAATAGCAGCTCTGCATAAAACCACAGTGTTGACACTCTCTGCTTAATGCTCCATTTGCACTGCACTAAGTACAGCTAGATACCAAGTCACACTCAGCACCTGGCCATTTATGCCCACTGTCATGTTTCTGAGTCACTTCCTTAACAGAAATACTCACCTTAAGCATAGCGCATCCTATTAATATTGCTGGAATACACTGACCATTTTTTATGAGTAACTACATACAAAAACCTGATGGTACATTAAAAACAGTCAAAACACGGTAAAAGCTCATTTCCCACCAGGGTTTCTCCTTCATTTTCCTTTATACAGCCACCTCCTACAATTACAAAAAAAATTAAGTTTTCATAGTGTCTCTTATTAAGAGATTGCACTCCGTTTGCCAAATGAGCATTTTTGCAACAACCAAACTCCTACTGGCAGCTATACAGCTAACAGAATTAAGCAAATTGATAAAAATGAAAGTACTTTGGTTACGCATATGTGAAAAGCTGAGGAGAAAAATGCTGTTAGATCAGTGCTCCCAGCCAAAGCACAGACTGACTTCACTACCCTAATCAGGCTGTGTGTTCACTGAGGTAATAGCATACGGTAAAGCTGCATACAAACTACACAACAACAAGAAGAAAAATATCCACCACGAAAATACAGACAGATTTTATTTCTAACGCCATGGCACAAGGCAACCGAGGACTAATTCTATCTGCCAAAGAAATGAACTTGACAAACAGCATCCCATTTACCACGTTTGACACAGCACTGTGTTGAGTAAGCATCTTTAGCTTACATCTTCTGCATTTTCATTAGACAGAGCCTTCTTCAACACTAAAAAGGAAACACTAAAGGAAAATACAGGGCAAAGTCACTGAGGAACAGGAAGAAGAGGCTTAGTTCATGAGGTGAGGCAAAGAGCCAATTAGCATCCTAATCTATGGAAATCAATATTAACCTCCTCTGGAGCTACAGGCTCAAAACTACTGTAAATGAAAGAACAGTGCTGCTTGGCCTCTTCTGCACTCAGAAAGAATCCCTAACTTAAACCTAAAACACTTTAGAAGAAGGAAACAGTTGCTACTTAAAGTAGGAACTCTACAGGTACTGACAAATAACATTATAAAACCCATGGCTGAAATGTGTAAGCATGGTCCAGTAAGAATTTACTCACAGTAAACCTGACAAATCTGAAGAGCAAAGGAATACAGTTTGCTACCTCTTGAGACAAATTAATAAGCACGCTACCTACAGCCAGACCAATAGCTTCAACCACAATTCTCTGATATGAAAACTAAGGCAGCCTTGTGTTGCCGCCCCATCCCTGAAGGCATTCAAGGCCAGGCTGGATGAGGCTCCGGGCAACCCGGTCTGGTGGCTGGCAACCCTGCACACAGCGAGGGGGTTGAAACAGATGATGATTGTGGTCCCTTTCAACCCAGGCCATTCTGTGATACTTTCCAGATACAGCTCTCCAGAGAAACCAGGCCAAACGAGAGATCAGCACTTTAAGGTTAGAGGAGCCTGTGGAAAACTAGAACTTGAGGACTCGCAAGTAAAAGAAAAGCTTTATTTTTCAAGGTAGATGATCTTCAGCCCTATAGAGACACTGCCAGAAAAAGGAGAGAAAGGGAAAAAAAATAGAGAAATGAAAAACAAGGACTCTGAAGTAGTAACACTGTCCTGTGCTCCCACCCATATCATCAGGGCTGCAAAAATCTCATAGGACTGATTTCCTCCTCTTATTTATCTTCATGTAAACAGTAAGCAGTATTCAGTTCCACACAGACAGTAGCAAGGACTCACATGCACAAATCTCACTGAATACAAACTAAACTGAAGCCTGAGATACACGCCGGGTCTTAAATCTACCTCAACTTAAATAAGCAAAGCATTTCAAGTGAAATGTTTGAAACGCTGCCTTGACAGAGATCAGCTCACATGTAAAACACATAACAGGAAACAGGGCTTTGTCAATAACCAAATCTTCAAATCAACTCTTGCCTGCATGCAGTCTGAGAGACACAGACATTTTCACCCATCAATTTTGCTATGTTAGACACTAAAGTACAGATAGAGGGGGGCCTGTAGACCAGCCGAGACCAAAAATGAGCCTCATTTTGAGATTCAAAGCCAGATTTAAAAAGCATTCGTACGGCCTGGTTTGGGGATAGCTATTTTAACGCATCATTAAGGGGCAAGTAAACAAATCAGTTTATTCTGCTGAAGACAACCAGAAGCATCAGATTAATTAACTGCACATCAGATGGAAAAAAATAAATAAATAAAAATAAAAACCAGCTCCACGAAGACCTCGTGCAATTATTTGCACTGCAAACAGCGCACCGGGTTAGCTCTGAGCAGCAGGCAAAGAGCAAAGCGCTAGCTCTGCCATTCCTGCTTCCAAAACTGTGTGTCATTTCGGGGAAGAAGAACAAGAGCCGCGCTGCTTCTCACATCAAACACCATCCCTCCTCACCCCGCAGGCCCGCCCGGCCCCGCCGCCTTTCCTGGCCGGCAGCATCGCGAGCCCCAACTCCGCTCAACTTCTTCCCACCCGACTCCTTCCTGCCGCTTCCACCGCATTTCGCCCCGCCGGGCGCCCGGGGCAGCGCCGAGGGCGCTCTCAGCTCCGGCTCAGGGCCGCGCACGCCCGGCGGGCTGCAGCCTTAAGAAACTTGATAAGGGAATCAAAGGGAGGGACTCGGGCAGCACCGCTCCCGGCTTTTAATCACTCCTGACGTTCCCAGCGGGGAAAACGAGGAACCAAAGCGCCGCGCCCGTTCGCCGCGCCCCGACGGCTCTTACCTGCCCGGCGGCGGCGCGACCTGCGTGGCACCGTCCCCGTCGTGCGCGCGTGTGCCGCTCGGCGAGCTGTTATTTATAGTCCGCAGCCTCCGGCGCGGCGGCAGCGAGAGGAAACGAAGGGCTGCGCGCCCCGACACCCGGAGCCGGGCTCGCCCGCCCCGCCGCGAAGGCGAGTCGCGGCTCCCGCTCGCTTCGAGCCCCGGCGTTCCTGCCCCCGGCGCCGCCCTCGACCGAGTCTCCTCCCAATGTCACCGCAGCCCGCGCGGCTCGGAGCCCTGCGGCAGGCGGGCGGCACGGCCGCGCGGAGGTGACCCGCCGCCGCCGAAGGAGGCGAGACCGACACTGGGGCGTGGGAGGGAGAAGCCGCTCCTTGCCATTCGCCTCCCGCCGCCCAGAGGGAGCCCGGCCTCCGCGGCCGCCTCCGCCGCGCGCCAGCGGCGGGAGCCCGCCCGGCCCCTGGGGGCGGCCCGGCAGGCGGCGGTCCCTCGGCGGGCGGCTGGGCTGAGCCGGGCGGAGCGACTCCGCCTCCATCGGCCGGGCGGCCCGGGCACGACGGGGAAGCGTTTGTCACTTCCCGCGCCCGGAGCGGGGCGAGTCGCTGCGCTCGGAGCCGCGCAAGTTCGGGCGGAGGGATGCAAGCAGCCCCTCGCGGCAACGAGGCGCCCCGAGGGCTTCACCTCGCGCTCCGCGCTGCTCTCGAAGCGGGAGGGTCGCTGCTCAGCTGTGCATAAGCGAGCTTAGCAGTCCCCGTGCTCCTCGGAACAGCCTCGGGGCATCCCCGGAGCGCGGCAGAGCCTTCGGGCTGAGCTAATAAATACCTTGCTTCTCCTCTAAATCACTTCTAGTGCTTCTGTCTTGAGTTGGTGCTGCCCAGAGAGCTTCCGCACCGCAGCTGGACCCAATGTGGGGGTTGGAGATTCACGATCCTTGAGGTCACTTCCAACCCAGGCCATTCTGTCGTTCAATCCGGGAGTGAAGCTGTACAAGCAATTCCTATGCCACCATACACAGAAACAAATGAAGCCAATGTACACTCGATTACTTCAGCCCAGCCAGCAACACTTCCTATAATGTTCCATTTGAGTTCTCTACATCAAAACATTATTGCCTACTGTCATCACCTGCAGTTATCTGGACAATACAAGAAATCAGTTCCAAACAATTTAAGCCAAGACCGCGTTACACAAAGTTGGAAGCAGAACAGAGGTGCTAACCAAATATTTGTGTTTTAAGTTACATGGAAATAGAAAGGAAAAGCCTGAGGAGACACATAAGACTTGGCCAGGTCTAAACACTTCGGCATTAAGAAGCAAAGATCTCTCTTGATGGGACTACGCATTTAGGTAAAGGTGTTCAACCATAAGCATTTGCACAATTGTGCCCACATTGAACAAGCCATTATAATGAAGTGAAACTCCCCTCTAAATTTGGCAATGAGTCCGATTAGCTCATGAACTTTATTTTGCTTCTGACAACAGTGATTTCTTCACAATCCTCTTTCTCGTTCAATCTTCAATGTTCCGTATTATAATACACAGCACAGAAGAGCCTGCTGGTGTGTGAGCTGATATCAGAGTGTCACCAACAAGGGATGTGGTAGGCAGGAAACAAGGAGAACTTAGCCAGATGGAGTTCTACACTCCATCTCTTTCTCTGCGCTCCCTGAACTACTGAGTACAGTTCAGGTTTACTCCGCAGTTTCTCTCCAAAAGAAATCCTCTTGAAAGTGCTACAGAAGCACCTGCTTAGTAATTTCAGTAATGAAACCTTAATAGCTTGCAGCTTACAAGGAGCTGTTATCAAAACAATGATCTTGACCATGCACTTTTTTCTCAGGCAAGGCTTGTGGTAGAGCAGGTCACACTGCAGAGCACGGGAAGGAAGCAGTCAGATTTTTAGATTAGACTTCTATGTTAAGACAAGATATCACTAAAAGACGCCCATTCAGAAGACTCACCTATCTTCTTAGCCCCACTGAAAAGCGTGAGAGTTCTACTCCTCCTCCAAAATGTTCTGAAAATGTTGTATAGTTTCAAACTCTTCCATCACGCAAAGTTTTCAGAGCTCAAAATTACACTGAAGCATAAAAATATCATCTGATGTTCAAAAGTATTGAGCCCCAACCAACTTCAAGTATGTTTCAGTACTCACTACCTCTGAAAATAGGATTTCTTTAAGGGCCTAGGCACAGGTTTTGGGTGCCTAGCTACCTCCATCCAGGCTTGAAAATTTTAACCTACATATACCTGTGCTTCATAGTAAATGCATCAGAAAGCATTAGGTGAGCCATAAAAGCATTCTCAGAAAACTAGTGCAAATTCACACCATCAGAGCATGAGACACCACCATTTGGCTGTGTAATTCAACACATTCTGGCATATGGAAAGCAGCAGCTGAAGCCCAGCCTTTAATAGACAACTGGAGTAGCAGAATAATCAAAAGCAATCACCTATTGAGGCAGTTTCCCTCTTACTTGCTTACTGATATTCCCCCAAAAGTGTTTTCCAAATTCAAAATGCTCCTTTGGAAGTCTGTCCTTTCCTGCAAGCCTAGCAGCTATCAGCCCTACTCCGTGTACTGTATCTTATAAACGTTAAGTATAGCTAAGCTTCCTGGTCTGATATTATTCTGTTTGAGTGTAGAATAAAATTGAGGGTCTCTTGCTCAGTAGAAAGGATAAAGATAAGGAAGTGAGGGAGGAAACAAGAAATTAAACTGTGACAGACTGAGGGCTTCTCAGGGGAACAGCATATGGAGCTACAGTGGAACATCCCTGCTCTGCTGCAATCCAGCTAGCAAGGCTTACTATTTCCAGGCCAAGGCCCAGTGTCAAAGAGAACACTAAATCACTAACTCCAGGATGAAAAAAAGAAGTAGGATTTAAAGGTCTGTCAGCAGCTCGAGCAGTCTCTCTGGTGGAGAAGCTGCAGCATGCAATCTGAGTCTTACCAGCACACAGGGCTCATGGAAATTTACCCAAGTTTCAAGGAAAGGCAAAAATCTAAACAGGAGAAACCAGGAAACGTGAATGTTATAGACCTTCGCTCAGAGCGCATTTAGGTGGGCAAAACAGTTTGCTTCAAAGAAGCTTTTTGCGTTCTTTTCATCAGTGTTATGCTTAACTGTTCACCAAAAGAAAGGGTTAACATGCACCAAATCATTGGGTCTGTCATACTAACCTAAGATGCAGAGTAGTTAGATACAGGCACAGCAGCAAAATGAGGCTGAAAGTTACCTCAAGTAATCTGCATTCCTGTTACGTTACTAGTGGCTGGTAGCAGACACCCCTTAAAGCCACCATCCTCCTCATAGAGCACAGCTGACAACCCCGCCTGAAACCAAAGGAAGCTCCTGGCACTGAACGAGAACCTCAAACACCAAATGAAAATGACCAAAAACACATCCGAAGCAAGACTGAACTTGGCTGGTACAGCTTCCTGCCTAAGTGTCACTGTAGATTACTGCACAGAATTGAAGTCTGTGAACTCTGTCAGGCTCTTAACAAACAGAGAATCAGTGACCGTGAACTACAGTTGGGCTGTCAGTGCCTCACACCTTGTTACTTACACTGATGATGAATGTTTGCAAAACGTTACCCTGCTGATTTAACGGTGATTTATACCCAATATACGCATTGCAACACAGCTATAAAAAAAGCTGCAAAAGAAGCAAGAGGACTGAACCAGGTACTGTGAGGGAACCAGAAAATATGAAGTACTGAGTGAACCAATATTTTCACTTTACAGTTTGTTCTGTGAGTGCCACCCATTGCACCAGGACTACAGGGCAGAGAGGCCTACACAGGCCACTGTCATCATGTAACACAGAACAGGAGCAGCTGTATAGCTAATGAAGCAGAGGTGAAACTGAGGCATATCTTACCAGAAAAGACTAGAAGAGAAGTGTAGAACACTTCCTCAGTTACCCAGAACTGCAGACTTCATCAAAAAGCAGTGATCGAAAACAATCCAGAAGCACAGGCAAGAAGATCAGAGTTTGCATCGTACTGCACAGCAAATAACAAACGAGTAGTAATGCAAATAAAAACTCCCCACCAAAACAAAGCTCTGTGCTGCACAGACTGCACCTCCTGCTGAAAGATAGATCTGCTTCCTTTACACTTCTGCAGTATTTATTGTTTGTGGTATCAGTAGGCAAGGATTGTAATAAAGTTACATAACTCAGATGTTGTGCTAAGCAAAGGCCTAAGATGCATATCGTCAGCATCCCTCTAGACAGTAATTTCACTTTTTCTCCCCCCAAAGATGGGAAAAGGTCAGTTTTAAATATTCCAGAAATAGAACTCTTGCAGTTTTTTCAATGCCATTTTCTCTGAAGCTCTTGATTTAACGTTGTACAGTTAATTTTGTTGTTGTTTTCTGTTGTTCTCTCTATAAAACACATGAAAAAAACCCAGAAATGAAGAACAGTAACAACACGAGTTCCACAGGACAGCAAACCTGATTCTTTCACTAATATCACCTTGAAACCATTGTATTTTTATGATTAATATGTTGGACACAACTTTCTCAACTGCTCTAAACATGATAATGGAGTGGTTTTATTTTAACATTATGTCAGGAGCTACTTCAAAGCTTGCAAAGCCACTGCACTGAGTCATCTTCCTCATTTGACAGCAATGCCCAGGTCTAAATGCAATCATATTCTCCAAGACAGACATATTCACATTCAGTCATTATTAAAGACTGTGGGAGCTGCAGCCTTAAAAAAAAAAATCAGATGTCATTTCTTGCTTATGTTGCACCCACGTAAGTAACAACAGAACATAAAAGGCAGCTATTGACTTACTCTATTACTGTTAGTAGAAGCTGAGCAGGCTTTAAGTCTTTCTACTAGCCTTTACACAAGGTAGAAGCCACAGTTTTTAATAGGACCACTGCTGTTCGCCAACTTCCAGGCCAAAAGCCTTATTACTAGTTGTTAGATGCTTAACCTCTGCCAAATAAATAAATAAATTACACTGCTCTGTTTCATATCAAAAGGAAAAAAAAATACTTGAATATCTTTTGGCAACACTTTTTTGGGACAGAAGGTGGAAGGTCAAGCCAGCAGTTAGCTTATTGTCTGAAACAATAAAGTCATTGGAAAAGCTGCAACAGGCAATACATTTCCTATTTCCTAACAGGGTTTTACTATTGCAGCATCCCCCCATTCCCATTAAGTGCAGAATTTCAAGGATCAGGCCTGATTTAGATCCTATTATTGACAGCCAGAAAAAAAGAAATAAATATTAGAAAATTTCTCAAACAACAGAAACCCTACAGTCAGAAATGCAGCTCTATGGCATATATCCCCCCCCACAAACACCCCCTTAAATTAAAATACAGAATATTCATTTCCCTCTCTTAAGAGAAAGATGCAACAATTCCCTATTCACAAACAAAATATTAATCTTTTTTAACCCTTCTAAGAACCCCAACAAATCTAATTTTCTTCTGAATTTAATCCTCTATTTTTTCTTATCTCACCATTCAGAAGAACTGTCTCTTCTCAAACAGCAATGCCTAAAAAGTCACCCCCCTGCTAATGGCCAGCTGTTTCCAGTTTTCTCATTTTCCCAAGGAAAGAATTGGCAGAAAACAGCTGAGTTCACATTTACATTGCCCTCCCCTGGTGTAATTAATTTACATCCCTTTATGTTGAAGATAACTTTCTCTCAAACCATGATAGCATTTTATTTACTTTGCAGGGTGAAAATTAAAAGGCTTGATGCAATGGAAAATGAAGTCCTTAGAGCTCTGTGGTGCTGTAGTTCACACAGCAGTTCACATCCTCCTTTGAAATAGCTTTTGGCTCCGTTTGCAGCATCTAAAAAACTGAAAATGCATAAATGCCTGCCAGCATGAAGCAGGAAGCTATGATACCTTATCACTGGTAGCTTGATAAAATGATTATGTGAAATCTTTCTGATTTAATATGCATTTTCTTTTGCAGCTGCATACATAGAATCCTCTAATGTATGCCCTGCTAATTCACAGCAAGAGGAGCCCAACAAGGTTCCACACTTGTCTAAAGAAAACCGAACACTTGAAAACTAAAGGAAGTCATTTAAGCTGCAATTTTAACATATACTCTCTTCCACAAAAAAGAAAAAGTAGGTATTTATAGCTTGAAAAGATCGTTCATAAATAAAGCGTGAAAACCAACAAAATCATCATTTTTAGAAATTGCATTTTCTTCCACCTGCTGGCCATTCCCCTTGGCACTGGGAGTGGCTTCAGACCTGTATGACAGGAGGAGCTGATAACTGAGGGCATGATTTGCACAAGCCTGCCATGGTGTTCAGCAGCATTATTTTACTTTAACTTGAACCTCCAGTGGTCTAATATATGCAGCACAGAACAGCGTGTGAGCATAAAAAATAAAGTTGGTATGGGAAATTTCACAGCTTTTCGGTGGGTATCTGACATGCACACTGATAAAACATTAGAGTGCTGGAACCTGGTGCCCTATGCCATGATGTTTCAACCCTCTCTTCTTCCTGCAGGGTAACCACCAGGGACCTAACTGAGATAAACTAACTAAAGGCTTCCAGAGCACATCTGTCTTTCACACCATACTCCATCCACGCATCAAGAGGAACGTTATTGCTATCAACAGTAGATTAATCACATCAAACACTTTCTGGCAAAATCTAGGTCTGAAAAATATAGTCACTGCTCAAGACATCAAACAAGCAGCTCTGAATAGCGTATGTATGTGCTACTTAGAAAGGTGTAGCAGCACAAAGGAGGCACCTGAAAGTGGGGCTGGTGTATGGCTCTGCACTACAAGCAAGGAGCTCTTGTCGGTCATGGAGCTAAGATGCCAGCAGTCAGCTAATTGGTAGCAATCCTCCCCATGAGGGGAAAACTTCTGGCTTTCAGGTGGAGTTTGCTGAGTTCTTCCGGTTGCTCTTCTCCTCTAATTTAGAGAAGAAAAACACAGTTCTGCCATCTGTTGCTCAAAAACTTGCTGACCCCTGCTCTAATCAGCTAATACTATACAGTCTTAACCACCTCTATTTCAGAGAAGTTTAACTTAGAGGATAATTTTGTAGCACCGCTTTGTGTTGGCTTATTCAGGTACCTGTAACGTACCCAAGCCTACATTGGACAATGATTTTACTTCTGTTTCCTACACGTTGGCAGACCACATGCAGACACTCACCCCTGATCTTTTTATGCTGGTCACAGCAGGACTTCAAAAAGGATATATTTTACTACAAAGATGAGCAATCACTTGCAAAACCCTTTGCAGCATTTTCCTACCCACTGTGCTTAAATTCACAATTTGATGCCATTCAAAAATAGCAGTCTCTTGTCTACAGACGATACTGCAGCCTGACTTAGGGAAAATGATTAAACTAAAATCATCACTGCTTAATGGTATATTCTTTTCCCCATACTGCAATTTAAAGCAGTAGTACAAAGAATATTTTGGAGAGCTCGATATATGCCTAGCTGATTATGTCCCTTACTTCTAATTTCCTGATCTTTGATATAGTTTGGATTTTGACCCTGCCTGTCCTGTAGAAACTTGTATGTAACAGAAATAGACTAGCTAAGACCTAATAATGCTCACTGCTCAAAGGGGGCTGTACATTCTGCCAAGGGCTATTTCTTCTGCCTTGCCTTATAAAGTATATGAAACAAATGAAAATAACTACTACATGGTGACTGGGGGTGAGGGCAACAGGTTTTAGTCCCAGATTATTCACTGACCTGACACATAATTTTGGGAGCATGGACCCAACTCACGTGTTAAATATCCGTAATCCCCTTCATTGACCTCACAAGCTCATTAGATTTGGTCCCAGGCTCTAATTAGCTTTTCAACACCAATGTGCCATTCTAACCATAAAATGTAATTTTAGTTTACTTTGGCCAAAACAACTTAATGTGAAGGAAGCACTGTGGAATTTATTTACTTATTTAATGTGCTATAGGATTAGCTTGGAAAAAACTGGAATCATTGAAATTGTTGGCTTGGAAAAGTCATAAACCTTAGGAAGGATCCATATTTTCTTTGATTATTTCTCAGACCACTGTCTGGTTTACTCTGTGTCTAAGACAGACTAACCTAAAATTAATTGACATGTTCAGCACAAATTGAAATCTTTAACAGCAGACCCCACATAAAAGTGAAGTATTAATCATTCAAAGAGAAACATATTTCAAATAATTTTAGCCCTATACCAGGTCAAATTAGAAGTTAAGCCCATTCTTATCAAGAACTAACCTCTACCCATTTATCTATCTGTAGATTGGTTTCAAAACTATACTCTGCTCCCACCTCAGTTATTTCTGGGTCATTAGTTATTTCTGGGTCATATGGATAGATGCAAATATTCCACTGAATTTAATGGAGGTTACTCTCATGAAGCTCCATGATTACTTTTACTGCTCCACACTTGACATATTTAACTCTATGCTTTATATATTTGTTTGCAATTGTCCTACTGTTTTGCTACTGCCATGTTGCCTCCATATTTTAGATCAGATACTATCACTGGCTGTATATGGCTAAGTGCATACAGATAGAAGAGGAAAAATACAGTTAATTTTTAAGAAGGAAAAATTGGTAGGCATGTAAAAGTAAATCCAGAGTGGGTTAGCGTTCTTAGTTGAATACTTATAGATAAGTTCATGATGAACTAACAGTCTTTAGAATAAACATTATTTCAGGATAATTAACCTATGCAACTGTCACTTTTTGTAGAAAAGGTAACTTAATTGTAGAAAAAGCAGGAAAACAAGTAAAGAAATGCCCTGTAAATTGTCTTACAGAAGTAAGAGTTATCTTTATTTCGTATGCTGGGTCAGATTCTGTTCTTGTTCCTATATAACAAATCCAGAAAAATACTGTTGGAGTCAACTGAGTCCTTCTAAAACTACAGTGTTTATCTAAGAACAAAAAGTAACTCACCCACTCTGTATGAAATGAATATGGAGCTTCCTACCCACCAAACCCAGGTAGCATTTATCACCTGCACACTAGCTGTTAACAAACAAAACCTCTAAAGCATAAGCCAAGTACCTTTAATATATAGCGTATGCAAGAAAAGATGTAACAGATGAGGAACAAAAGTATAGGGAAGGGAAAGAGCAAAACCAAGGCAAAGGCTGAGCAGCTCCTTAGAGCTCCTAGGAACAGTCATTCCTAGAAGACTTGGTTTTAGTATGATGCTAGAAGGGAAGAAAAAGAGAAAACACGCACTCAACCTCACATGAGCTGCTCTATAGAAAGACAATAATCCTTCAAATGCAAAAGATACTTCCTGAGTAAGTAAAGTTAAAAGAAATAAAAAGAACTCTAGTTTCCACTAAGCACTTGATCAGTGATCTTTTCCAAAGGAATCAGAGAAATGTTTATTTCTTCTAAGTAAAGTACTTCAACTCCTCATACTATAACAAAATGGAAAACACAGAAGTAATTGCAGAGATGTAAAATCCCAGTCTATAGGAAGAGAAAAAAAGCCTAAATACAACTACTAGTAATCTTGAAACAGAAAAGAAAAAACTACTTACCTTCAAAAAGCTCCAAATACACTAAGACCTCCAGCAAGAAACACTCTCATTTCCACTGCCAACTCTTAAATTAGGTTGGGGAAGAGGTGGATCCTGGCTCGGTCCCTTCAGGTCACTCAGAAAGATTGCATGCACCTGAGCTCCCCTGGATTGACCCTGCCTTCCCACCAGGTGCTCCATCAGTGGTTTTAAGCCTTGATTTAGCATTCCCACTACACATCAAAATGCTACTTCCCTCTTAAAATGACTATTAAGACAGATATTGATCTTTTTTTGTTCGTGTTTCCTGAAAACTCCATTTCAGAAAACATTAAATTTTGGACTTGCTCATTGCTTTTTATCTTTCCTGCCTCTCCAAAAAATAGCACGCTTGAGGAAGTTGCTTTCAAATTTCTTTTAAATAAGGAGAGAGAATAAAAAAAATGGGGAAGTAAAGGCAAAAAAAATAAAACAAACCGTACATGAGATGTATGACAGCCTGGATTTGCATATGAAATTTCTGGAGACAAATTCTCCTTTAAGTGTGTTTGGGAATGCTAAATCACGGCCTGAACCTCTGATTAGTCACCTGAGGTGAGCAGTGAGTCAGCCCTGGAAGCACAGGTGAAGGCAATTCTCCTGTGGTGCTGGAAGGGGTGGAGCCTGGCTGCACCTCTCCTGGACCCATTTAAGAGCTGACTAGAAGGGGGGAAGGTTCTTTTCTGGAGATTCTCTTTGCAGGAGTTTCACAAGTGAGCCTATGGTATGGGTGAGCATCTTATCTTTTCTGCTTTGGTATAATAACTGTATAGCTATGTTTGCTAGTATGGTCTCATAGCTGTAATGTCTGTGCATTTGTAGATGATAGAAGGCAGAAATTGTCTTTCAGAGGAGAGAGTTGGTTGGTTTTTTTTTCTTTTTAAGCATTTATTGTTTGGCAGAAATAAGGAGTGTAGATTGAACAGGTTTCTTCAGTCAGGACTACTTAGTTTCAATCATGCTTTTTGTCTTGCTTGCCTGTGAGTTATTGGGTGTGTGTCCCTTGTTGCTCAAAGAATAAAATTAATTTACATAAGATACTAGCTTAAGAAGAAGCAGATGTGAGCTTGAGAGGAAGCACTGACACTACACAGTGTTAACATCACAACATTGCTTACAGTTATATAGGCTAACCATTCCCTTTCTTCTTTCTTCAGATTGGGTAGAGGTTGAAGTATGCAACAGTTATCAGTGAGGATAGGGTGGTGGTCTGCAAGGAAAAACTCTGGAATTGAAACTAGTAATGAGTCTCCAAGGGCTTGAGTCAATCATGTGCTTTAATGGGTGCTTTTTTCAGAATACACTGTTGAATGCCACTTCTCTTGATTAAACCCACAGAAATATTTTACTTGCTGTACTCACTTTCATATCAAATTTAGAAAGCAAGAGACCTGGTAACACATTTCATGCAGGAAGCTGTAAGTATTCCAAGTCTTTTTGCTATTCATTGTTCAGCTGTTTATTCTCATAAGTTGAAATTCTGTATGATTGGCGCTAAAGACAATCAGATCAAAATCTGGGGAAATAATATGATTGCCGAGATAATGCAGCCAAAGTGAAAGCAAGAACAAAGAAGCACAATGAGATCTGATGTTCTTGAAGGTGTCCCACTTCTTCAGTCAGTGCTGATGTTTACTACCTTAACAGCTACTAGCAATATCAACTTTCACTTCTTGCCAGATACATTCTGGTGCATTGTATTTTCCTTTTGAAAAATGTTGTTGTAAGCAAAGGAGATGAAAGATGAAAGCAATTACAGTAGTCTTATCAAGGAACTCCTCCATCTGACTGTAGGCTGACAGTTACTGTGCTGTTACACCTAGTATAAACTAGAATAGGATGCTTTAAATCTCTGCATACAATTTCTGTAAATAAGATTGGGAAAAGGATTACTAGAAGATACCATAACATAAAAGAGTATCTATACCAGGATAGCACTGGTTTAGATGCCAAGTTTATGTTTTTGGCCATGCAATTTACTTTGGTAAGTGCTGAGGCATTTATTCACTTTACTTTAGGATTTCTAATAGGAACAGTGTACAGAAAGCTAGCAAACAGGTCTGCTGTTTGGAAATGGTAGTTGGAATAATCCATCTACCACTGCAGTACTGTTAAAAAAGGAAATACAAGAAATATAACAACAAAAAGGTTAAAATGTCTGGAAAACTGTCAAAATACTTCTTCAAACTTAAATCTACAGCTATTGATCAGAGACACAGCATCTAGCTTTTTTCTCTCATGACATTTTGTTTATTCTGTTTTCTCAGCTATGAGATCAGGTAGTACATGCAAGAAAAGTATCATGTTTTGTGGTACTATACAGACAATCAAATCTCTACATATATATATCGATAAAACAACAACCACATTCCTGAAGTCCCTCTATTTACTGATCAAGTGAAAGCTCTAAAGCCAAGAGAAAAACAAACCCACAAGAACCAGACAATGCAGTTGTCTGAGATCTCTGATATGCAGGTATAAAGTGAGACACTTTATTTTTACTTTCAGTGAGGATGTTGAATTTAGACAAACAAAATCTACTGCACCTGGTGGCTGGACTGAAATGTATATTATGTTTCTGGCTCTTCAGAGATATTGGTAAGGTTTTTAAATGCCAGCAAAAGGGAAAATGCTACATTTGGCTCAGTTTGAGGCCACATAAAGTGATAGCATAGAGAATGAAGGAAATATTTAGAGTGCATTCTAGAAATCTGAAATAAATGAAGCCTGCCTTGGTTCCCTTGTCATTTTTTAATCCAGGTCCATCAACATGCTCAGCCTGTGTGTATTCATTGCTTCGCAGCGTTAGCATTCACATTTTCCTCTTTTAAGATGAAATGCCATGACCATATATGCCACTTCGACTGTTCTCAATGCCTCCTCATTGTGTTTTGATGCAAAATCCAGAAAGGCGCTCAGAGAGATAAGCTGAGAGATAAAGCAACTGATCTTCTGTCCCTGGTGAATGTAGAACAGGGCAGCACGCTCACATTTAGTTGCAGCCTTAATGTAAAGTAGTGTCCCTCCCTTCTGTGCCTTCTCCCAGCCATTAGTTGCCATAATCAAAACTGTGGTATTGTCAGGTTGCAAGCTTGCTAATCAAGTCACACATTTGGGTGATAGCATAAACAGCATAAATGCCTATTATTGCCATAATAACAGTTTCAGCATAGGAGCCAAGAGAAGGAAGAATAGGGACAGAAGAAAAATAAGGCTGTTATGCAGAGATCATCACTAGGAAGCTGCTTTTCCTCTTGCGACAACCTAATCAAACCCTTGCTGCCTCTTACTGAGGGGGGTTTTCACAGTACTATTTTTAGTTCTGCTCTCAATCAGCAATTTCATGGACTTGTTTATTTTTTCTTAATATGACTGTCATTTATTAGAATAGCAAAGAGATAAGGGAGCAGGTAGAACTAACAAGAGAAAGACAGATGAGAGGAAGAGTGTAACAAATAATTTTATGGAGAAGATCCATGGATCTTTTAAAAACTCTGGGGTATTGTTTTTATATGTACTGAATAGTCTAATAGAGAATTCATGTGCAAAATTTAATACAAGTCAAAAGCCTCATAGAAATATCCTGGCTTTCTAGTGGGGATAAGTGTTACACAAAGGCAACTTCGAGGGCAGCCTGCCATCTTGGAATACATGCTCATTAAGATGCTAAGCAGACCAGTACTAAGCAGATAATTTTTAGTTGATGATATAATTGTGAAATTTACAGCATTTTCTAAATCTGAACAACTTTCACAGGTTACAAGTATGAAACAAAAGCTTGTAACTTTATGAAATGGTGTAGTTGAGAAAAAATGCAAGCCGACAGTGAACCTCCCTCTAATTTGGCAAAATGGAGGTGACCCATTTCTCCCTGCTTTGCCTCAAAACATCAAATTGCAAGTGTAGACAACATTCAGTTTTACTGCTTCCTCTCTGTCAACGGTTTATGGGCTGGTCCGGCCCAGTTCCGTGACCAGCAGGGCGGAGGGATCTGCGGATCCGCGCCTCTGGGAAAGGGGAAGCAGGGGACCCCAAAATACTTGAAAACAACAGCACCGATCTGAGGTGGAACAAATGATTTTACTAAATATAGTAGAGAGAGAGAGAGAGTCTGTTTGAATTGTATAGACCTCACCACAATGCTGGGGTGAGAAGTGCAGTCCAGTTGGTGACTGAAGTACAGACGGCGAAGCGCAGGCGGCGAAGCGCAGGCGGCGAAGCGCAGATAGCAGCGAAGCGCAGACAGCGAAGAGCAGGCGAAGAAGAAGGATCAGGTGACCTTGCTTGGAGTTATATCCCCTTGCTGACCGCAAAGTCTCCTGGGGAAATGTAGTTCTTCTCCGACGGACTAACATTCGGCAGAAATCAAACCCCACCCCCAATGCATTACATGATGTTATGGTGTGGAATACTGATGACCAAAAATCATAAAACCATGACACTCTCTCACTGTAACTTGAAGATGTACCATATGTAACCATCTCTGTCTCTTTAGCATAAAAAACAGCCCAGTAACCTACTCAAACATTCCTTCCTGACTCCATTCAAATAAACAGAGAAGCTTGCTATGTAGTGTCTCCTGTGTTCTCTTCAGTTAAATGTCTGTAGGTATATTGTCACTTGACCATGCCTAAACAAAAGTGCACAAATGACCACAGGAAGACAAGTTTGCTCAGCCTCCTCGTTGGTGATGAGATTGAAGCATCAGGAAGAATGTTGCCATCCTTCATGCTGTAAGCACCTTGCCTTGCTCATCCTACTCTGGGCATTCAGTGGATCAGTGGCTCCGAGGGTCTAAAATGCTCCCTTGTAGACAAATCAACTCCTTAATACAGAGCAATGTTTGCAAGCCAAGTGTCAGTCTTCCTGCTCACCTGCAGGACAGGGGTGGCTCTATGGAGACAGTCCTCCCAGTTTTCTTCCAGCTGATTTCGGACTCTTTGTTTTGGTAATCCTTACAATATTTCCCATGATATTGACACACATGTATTGCCCCAATGGGTGGCTCTGTAATCCAGCTCTAGATGAGTGGGTGCAAATGCATACGGAGTTTTAGTACAGTGTTAATAATACAAAAATAGATGAAGATCAAAAGACCTTCCATGAGGTTAACATAAAGTGATGCGTTGAGTTAAATTACACTAAGGAATAAATGGCAAATGCCTGCTTATATCCGTAAGTGAGGCTTTCATGAATAATCCAGCATGCTTGTTAATGATAATGAAAGTGCCCGTCTCTTATATATTAGATTCTCCCTTAGTCTCTGCAGGCTAAAAGCTTTGCCTGTTGTTGCACGCCATGTTAGGATAAAGAGCTGCAAAGGCAAGGCTTGATTTTTATGTTGTTAGTCTACTGCAGTTAGAGGTGAGTTTATGTGATTTGCTTTTCCACAAGTCCACAGAAATGGTACTGCAGACCTATGCCATGATTAAAAAAAAAAATGAAAGAAAAAAAAGAAAAAAATGTTTTATATTTTTTAGTTAATGGTTATCTTCTAAAAATATATACCCAAAAATGAAAACCAGCTAAAAATCTGTAAAAGCAAGTATACTTGGTGCTTTTGATGGTGGCCCAGCAGGTTTATTAAGGTGGGGAGGCAAAAGGATCAATATGGCCCAGCCAGGCTTTAAATGCAGAATGGGGGGACAGATGCAGAACCACACTTATTTTTATATTTACATCAGGAGATGTGAGGTCAGATACAGAGCTGGTGGGAAGTAACCGACTGTTTTTATACAAAAAATTGTACTGACAGGGAAAACCCCCCCAGTTTTACAAAAATGAAAGCTGCATAGCAGTGGGAATGAATTACTGGCTTGTCAGTTTATTAGGGCATCTAGAATTTGTATCTTACTCCAGAGACATTTTAGTTACAGGCTAATCAACTGGAAAAGATATTTGGTGAAAAAGGATATCCTAGTTGATATGGTTCACAAAGCATTAGTTAAGCTTCATGAGTCTGACGGACAACAAATTATTGTTGAAACAGCTCAAATCCAGAGAACATTTTTCTGTGTCATTTGTTTCAACTTGCTCTTCTGTGTCACCTGAAATCAAGGAAGTAGACTCTGCAGCATGCATTTACAGCCTACATCAGCGACAAGTTGATGCTCCTGCTATTTCCCTCGTACTTTTTCCTGTCTGAAATAAAATGGGCAGGCACTACCTCTCTGTAACCAAGAGCAGATTTAAACTGGAACGGTCTGCTCTTCACTGCTCTAAGACCAATTTACGTTGCTTTGGCAGCATAAGAGAGACGGCGTGGATCTAAAAGAACTTTCACTCACTTTAATTCCCCTGTTACATTTTCCGTGATATATAAAGCAGCTTCAGAGTGCGCAATAATCAGCCCATAAACATTAACTGCTATGTTTTTACTACATGCATGGTATTGCCACAGATCTATAACTTGTAATATTTGGTGCTGTTGCCGTGATGTAGGATGATGTATAAATTATAGCATGGTCTCTACAGTATTATTTGTATCTACTCTCCTTATGTGGGGTCAAAGTACATGGAAACTTTGCATGTTCAGCAGATTGTGATTAAGCATTTTAATTCAGTATCGGCTTGCCAGATAACTCTCCAGGGCACAAGATGAGATGCCAGAGTTTGTTTGCTTTGTTTGCTAGATAGAGATTTCTCTGCAAACTGGTCTGAGTATGTATTTCAGCCAGAGGATCTTGACAAAACTGTGGCGTTGATAATGTTCCCAGTGAATTTCTGTCTTGGACCTTGGACCACAGCAGGCCCTTAAGTTAGAAATTGCTTTGATCTGTTACTGATACAGTGTTATAGAAGAACTAAAGGAAACCAGAGTGGATTGGACAGCAGATCCACTTACTCATTATTCTGTTTATACCAACACACTAAAGCACGTGCCTGAGAAGCAAGACACGTGATAGTCCCAAGACCCTGACAGCCTTCAGCCCTTGGCAGCTCAAGGGATTCCTGAAGCAGGCTTGGTCTCTGGGCGCTGAGCATCCCTCAGCAGATCTCCCTGATGTAAGGTCATGACATCCTCATCCAGTTGCAGGAAAGTGTTAGTGTTCGTAACAAGGGGTCCCACAGACTTGTTACCCATAGAATGGGAAGGGACCTCAAAGCCTACCACGTCCAAACACTACAGTGAGCAGGACTGCTCCCCACCAGCTCAGGCTTCCCAGGGCTCCATCCAACCTGGCTCTGACCATCTCTGGGTATGGGACACTCACAGCTTCTCCAGGCAGCCATGCCAGTGAATTTGGCTTATGTTACCTCTGATATCCTTTTGTTCTTGTAGTGGAAGAAATGATGAACAGTTGATCATTATCCGCTCCTCCATGTCACTAACCGCTTTACACACCTCAGGCATCTCTTTTTCAGCATTCAGGATTCCAGCCTTTTTAATCTTGTCTTGAATAGGGTCACTTCTGGTAACTTTGCTGAGCCTATTGCCGTTTTCTAAACCTTGCCAGTTCTTCTACATCCTTTGAAATGCTAGCACCAGAATAGCATTCTGCATTCCAACTTGGGAATAGGTTCTCTGTTGTTTTTTCTTTTCTTTTCCTCAGGATTTCTAATGCTAGGTCAAGTTTCAACTTTATTATGACTTCTTTTTTTCTGTGGTTGTGATCAGAAATCTTCATATAACTATTGTATGGGAACTGCTGAATCACGGCCTGAACCTCTGATTGATCACCTGAGGTGAGCAGTGAGTCAGCCATAGGAGCACAGGTGAAGGCAATTTTCCTGTGCTGCCGGAAGGGGTGGAGCCTGGCTGCACCTCTCCTGGACCCATTTAAGAGCTGACTAGCAGGGGGGAAGGTTTTTTTCTGGAGGTCCACTCTGCTGGAGTTGCACAAGTGAGCCTATGATGTGGGTGAGCATCTTATCTTTTCTGCTTTGGTGTAATAACTGTATAGCTAAGCTCTCTGGTATATCTCATAGCTATAATGCTTGTGCAGTCATTGATTGTCCAAGGTAGAAGTAGTCCTCCAGGGGAGAGGGTTGGTTGTTTTTTTTTCTTTTTAAGCATTTATTTTTTGGCAGAAATAATGAATGTAGATTGAACAGGTTCCTTCAGTCAGAACTGCTTTGTCTCAGCCATGCACTGTGTCCATCAGAACGAGCTCTAGCTTGCCTGTGAAATTTTGAGTATATGCCCTTTGTTGCTCGAAGATTAAAATTAACTTGCATGGAACACTAGCTTGAGAGGAAGCATCAACAGTAGACAGTATTTACATCACAACATTGCTTCCAGTTATCCGGGCTAGTCATTCCCTTTCTACTCTGCTGGAGTTTGCTAAGCAAGCCCAGGATATTGGTAAGCATCCTATCAGTTCTTTTTTGCATTGTTTTGCCTAACTCTCTTGGTTATTTCATAATTATAGCATCTTGATATCCTTTGATTATACAGTGGGTAAGCATCCTATTTTTTCTGCTTTGGTGTAATAATTATATAGCCACATTCTTTGGTATAGTATAACATCTGTGTATTCATTGATTGTACGACTGTAAGACTCAAGGTATCACTCCTGAGTATCACTAGTAAAATCAGAGTTTGTGTAAACTCAGGATGTTTTATCCCTTTTTACATCACACCGATCTTCTGGAAGTTGACTATGTCAACTCAGTAACCTCACCCTGAATGCTTTCTGACTCCTAGCAGTCTCCAGAAGGCTTGAGACAGAGTTTATCCTTATCAGAGGGATATCAGTTCCTTGCCAAGGTGCTGTAATTGTCCATCATTTCTCACACAGCTTCTCACTTGTCACTACTTCCTCAAATCTAATCCAGGAGGTTTTAATTTTTCCCATTATGACTACAAAGAAATGGCTACATTTGAATTATTAGTCTTTTATAGGCAATTTCTTTCGTAAGTCTCTTCTGTAATGGATAGGTTATCCAGATGTACCTACACAATTAGGTAATGTTGAAAATCCTGTTGTAGCGGTGGTCGGTACTTCACATTGGGCTGAATATGAGCTTAGCCACCTGATTTGGTGTAACAAAGACCAAATTAATTCCTGTCCCATATTAGCACAAAGGTTCAGTGATATATAGCCTTTTCCTTGATCATAATTTTTATCAGTTTGTGCAGCTAATAGCAGATTTACTCGTGTTGAATTAAAAATGGCCTTAATTGAAGATATACTCAACTTACACACTCCTAATGCTTTATCTCCTGCAGTCCTGATAGTCTCACTCATTTGAAACCCTGTCTCACCACACCAATGCCTACTCTTCCATTCTCTGCTCTACTGCTGAAATCGGCACTTGCTGGAAGCCTGTCCTTGCCATGTCTACAGTCTTCTGATTTCAAGGTGTCTGTTTGTATTGCAAAAGGTACTGCATCTGTGTTTGTACAGATTCAATGTTTGTATTAGCCAAACAGAGCCCAAAAGGGACTACTCTCACTTTAAGCATTTTTTCCCTTCTTTTTTTTTTTCGTTTTCACATTTCTGAGTTATCTCCATAACTAGGAAATTCACTTTCTTTTGGAAAAATAGATAAATGGTATTTATTTATTCAATTGAATGTATATGACAGAAATCCAAGGACTTAAGCAGAATATGTTTGCATCTCTCAAATGAACATGAATAACAGTGTGGAGAGATGGAGTGCAGGTAGTGCCCTAGACATCAGCCAAGGCAAACTGTTCCCACAATTACCTTGTTATATTCTTATTAATCTAACTGTAAGCTTTCTGAAAGTTCAGGAATGCTTTGGAAAAAAAAAGCTGCCCGGAAACAAGAGGGCCATAAAAGCTAGTGAGATCAAACAGCCTTTATCTTCCCTGTAGTAATCCTTGGAGACCAGAGAGCTTCTGGCTGCAAGGCCAGCAGCTGTGGGGCCAGGCACTTGGGCAAGGAACCCCAGCATAGAGCGGGGCTTTCAACCCCTCTGGTCTGCACTCTCACCCTACTCCCCAGCCTCCAACGCTTCTTTCAAGTGAAAATACAACTTTGCATTTGTCGTTTGCTTCTCAGGTTAATGATACAAACAAAACAAAGCCCAGGGAAGTCAGCAAGCCCCATCACTCCAATTGCAGTGATGAACAGCTCTCGTGTCTTCCCCTTCTTATCGTACCCTGATTACAATTCATTGTAAAGATATGCAACAGCAGGAGTAGTTCTGGTTGGATGTTTTTAGGCCAGAAATACACTGTTACATAATCAGCTGATCTAATCTTTTCATAAAGATGCATTTCTTTATCATAAGAAGATATAGCATTTGTTTGGTACAAGATGTAATACTTCAATAATAGAAATCAGGTTGTTTATTCAGAGTCAAGGTTTTTATGACTCCTGAGCCAGTGATGCCCAGTAATTAGATCTGCAGCTTTTGGCTCCTCGTTATTCAGTGCTGCTGTATTAGAAGGATTACACTTATATATCAGTGAGCACAAGAAGATTTTTCTTTTATGAATACTGAACTTCTGAGAGTTTTTTTGAATTAATAACAGTGGAATTAAAGCTTTGAAGACATTTTTATTAAAATGGTGATCTCTGTGGACACTGTGCAGTAATTCTGGTTAAAATGTGCAACATATGTTAGAGAGGAAATTGATAGACTTGTTACAGTAGTTTCAATCACATGTCAAAGCAAAATGTCAAAAATGGCTCAGTTGTTCATGAAGCAACATATTCTAAAATATTCAGATTTATTAAAGCTCACATTTCCTTGCAGGAGTGCAAAAGAGATGAGTAAATACAAAGGAAATCTTTTTGTCCCGTCCACAGCCAAGTGTTCTCACAACACACCTTAGAATATGAGGAGGTTGATTCGTTTTCATGAAATGTTTTACCTCACTTTGCTTAGATCTTTCCAATGGAAAAATCGTCAGCTTAAAAACTTGCTGAGAAGTTGTACTGCGAAGTGAAACTGTGACACATCATTGCAAAAAAACATGTCAAAATCAGAAACGTTTTGGCTGAGAAGTGTTCCTGCCAATGTGTTAAGCGTTACCGCAGCACCATGGTATCACACAAGTGAGCCCTCGCTGAACTATTCACTTCTCGGTAGAGTCAAAGATAGCCCCATCTGAGGCAGCGTGTAATTTAGATGTTATCAGTCTCACTACATTAAAAAAAAAAAAGCACAGTAGCACAGAGACAGCAGATATAAAGACAGGAAGTCTGCAGCAGAGCAAAGGCATGAACCTGTACTTGCTCTCAGGTCAGTGCCTTGATCAAAAGACTGTTCTTCCACTTTTGATTTGCTTTCAAGTCACGGGGCTTTGAGTTTCTGCTGAACTTCAATTTGGAGCAGAGCTCTCCTCATCTTTTAATTGTGACTCTATCAGAAACGTTTTTCCCTAGAGTTTATTTTGTTATTTTTTGTTTTTCCTAGGCCGCTGGAAAACTGCTGTTCATCTTCTTGAGTTCCCCATCATAAAATGGTGAATTTTCAGGTATTTCTTCCTTCTATGAATATTGCTACAGTTTTTTTTTTGTTGTCTTTGTGATCCTTTTTGTTACAGAGGATGTGCATTCTTAGGCAAAAGAGATTTCCCTAAGGGCAGGATAACAGCTAAATGAAATGTAAATGTAGGGATTGCATTAAGGTATGTTACATCACAATACTATAAATATTTTAAGTCACTCCATCTTCTGAGTTATGATTTACATGCAAGTGAAATTGAGCCAAAATTAGACTGTTTTAATGCAGAGTTGTGTTATTTAGGTGCTTAACAAATATCATGTAAGTCCAACATACATACAAGATCTGGATAGATAACATTATTTTGGCATAGGATTTCTAACCCAAATAGCAAATGCAATTTTCTTCTGTGTCCTTCAATAAGCAAACTGCTGCCATTTACAAGCATTGCTATCCAATGGTGCATCTTTACGGTATATGAGCCAATAGCTGCAGTCACAGCCAGACAGAAACCTTCTGAAACTTAGTCGAAAGGATATTAGTGAGGATGCCCAAGTAAGGGAATGGTGCCGAAAGCCTCATGTATTTGGTTTCTTATATTTTGCATATGCAGACCATGTCTGCTGAAACTACTGCCTGCATGCTCCTTCATGCCTGCAATCAACAAAACAGACTTAGTTGTTAAAAGGAACAGGATGCCAGCTTGTGTTCCTCCGTCTCACAGCTGTTCTTACCTGTACCAACACCTGGAAAAAAAAGATTTTTTTGTGCTGGAAGAAACACCTGTGTACCATATATTCTGCAACAAAATGTTCAAATATCCATGACATTTCCCTGCGTTATTTAGGGTTTCTTTTCCTTATTAAATTTTCATCCCTAAGACCTTAAGTTCATTTTACTGGCTTCATGTATTTCAAAAACCACAGTTCTTTTAAACAAAGCTTTGGGTGTGCTGTCCTTTTGAAAATCCAGGGCATACAAAATCTGAAGCAGTCCATCCACTCATCATGTTTCCCAGGGCTAAAGCCTTTTTTACAAGTACTTAACCTCTTCTCCTGATTTACATGAAAGGTTTATACGTCACCATCTTATTTGATGGTCATTTATTTATTTATTTTTCCTTCTATGTGGGAGGAAAGAGGAAATCTTTTTCTTCTTGTTTTTCTTTTTTTTTTTTGTTAAATGAATAACAAATCCATGTTTCTGTACTATGAAGTGAATAATCTGGCTGATTGAAAAGGCTCAGGATTCCTTACAGAATTAAGAATACTTTCTTTTTTTAAAAAAAAAAAACTTCTCTTTTTCTACACAATTGTCCCTCCAGATGACAGTAGTACTGCTGCAGTGGACATTGATTTACAATAGGGCTGTATATTGTTGGAAAGAAGTAGGTCTAGAGGGCAGTACTAAGAACAAAGCTGCTATGGCTTTTATAAAGTCAATAACACATTTCAGAAAGCATTGTGCTACAGAAAGGCTCAAGTTCCCTAATGGGAACCCACTGGCTGTCAGTGCTGTGCCTTAATGTACCTGATATTTGAACTTCTCTCTCCACACAGCAATCATGAAGGTGGCTTAAGCCAATTCGTGTTACCTCACGGCTGATTCGTGAGGAGCATACTGAGACAGTGAGCTACTACAGCTGAGTCACAGTAAATTGATAGTTCCAAACTATCTGCCTGGACACTGCTCATTTGAGCCTGAGAAGGAAGGGCATGGGGGAGCTGACATACAGCACTGGGTTTTCCCCTTTTTTCTTTCAACACAATCCTCCATTTCCCTTGTAGTAAGCACACCAGATTACAGCCTGTTATAGTAAATCGAGATCTATTCATCTGAGCGGGCTTTAAATCAGTTCAGTCCTTCTACCTGCAGAAATCTGCATTCCCAGATTGAAATGAGGAGGGAAGATGCTGGACCTGCGATCTCAGTTTCCCCTTCACCTCATCTTCTGCACTCAGTAGAATCCCTCATCGCTTCAGAATGGTCTAGTGTCTCCATCATATTAAAAGACTATAAATGACTGTGAAGAAGACCTTACTTGAAACAAAAGGCTTTCATTAACCTAGAAAAAGGAACGGAGAAAACAACTTTTGCTTTTTCTGTAATAAGCTGTTATAAAAATTCTGGAGGTTACCACTGGCCAAGAAGAAACAAGCCCAAGACCTTCCTTCAGCAGCTAGCTCTCACTGTAATATCCCATCTTTCTCTATGTGCTGCTGTTTATGAAATTGTAATGATAGTAGTAAAACAAACGCAAGTAAATAATGAATGGATGGATACATCTTGGGATGAATAAATTATGGGAGTCACATTGACTTTCAAGAGTAAGAGTTGTTACAGTTCATGGTTGAAAGGGGCTGTAAATGGGGTTTTCTCCTGGATCCTCCAGCACTTTGGTGCTGGAGATCCCTGAAAAGGGCATATAAGGGGAGGGCCAGCCTACCTGCTGAGATGGAGGCTGGCTGCAGGATGGAACCAGAGGCCTTTTCCTGAAGCTAGGGCTCCCGTGATAGGAAGGACTCCTTATGTGAAGAAAATACAAATTTCAAGGAAGAAAGAAAACCATAGCCCAGATGAGTCTGAAGAAACTCTTCAGTTGTTGCAGACATCCAGAGAAAGGCTGACCAAGGCTTCTGCAATCTTTGCCTTCCCAACCTCCCCAGTAGCCTTTCTGCCAGCCATATGTCAAGATCTGAAAATTAATTACTTGATTCTCCCTTTTGTTCTGTGGGGTTTCCCCCTCTTTTCTTTTAGCTGAAGGAGAGTAATGAAGATTCCTTACTAAGGTAAACTGGCATAATTCCACAGGCTCTTCTTTTTCCCTGTAGAGGATTAGATGTAGGTACAGTGACACTGAAGAAATACGATTTGATTCATCCTGTACTCAGAGATGGCAGAAACAGTTGGACATCTCTGATAAGGAAATTGGATGAAATACAAGTCTCAAAATTAAAAAAAAATAATAATTTTTTTTGCTTCAAAATGGGACGGAGGCTGAACCAGTTTCTGAGTCAAACTACGAACAGATATGAGCCAGAAGTTCAGTAACTTCAGCTGTCCCTTTGCCATGAGGAACTGTAACATAAACTGCTTCAGTTCACTCCAGTGAGGAGGTTTGTGCCAGTCGGGGTGGACAGTTATACAGGTTGAGTCTGGAGGAAAGTCAAGCTCACTGGCCTTCCTGAGAGACCCTTAGGTCATAACAACCCCATGTGGCATTACAGGCTTGGGGAAGAGTGGCTGGAAAGCTGCTCAGGAGAAAAGGACCTGGGGCTGCTGGTCAGTAGCTAACTGAATGTCAGCCAGAAGCATGCCTAGGTGGCCAAGAAGACCAGTGGCTCCTGGCCTTAATCAGAAACTGTGTGACCCAAAGGACTAGCGAATTGGTTGTCCCCTTGTATGCAGCTCTGGTGATACAACACCTTGAGTAGTGTGTTCAGTTCTGGGTCCCTCACTACAAGAAGGACACATTGCTGAAACACATTCAGTGAAGAACAGTATAGCTGGTAAAGAAATTGTAATGCAGTACATATAAGGAGAGAAAAGGGATTGTTTATTATGGAGGAAGATGAGGAGAGACCTCATTGGTCTCAGTAGGTCAGGTTGGTGGTTATACTTGATGACCTTGGAGGTCTTTTCTGACCTTGATGATTCCATGATTCTTGTCAAATGCACATCCAAATACACTGAACAAACAGCCTTCCTTAACATCACTGGATTCTCAATTTAAAAGATGTACCTTTTAGTTCTCTGCAAATCTAAATAAGTCAGTGTTTAACTAAATCAATCCAAGCACAAAGGCTGAGCCCTAATTGTCTTTTTTCATCAAGTCCAGAAGCCAGATTCTGTCAGCACTTTCTTGTCTTAAGGTGGGACCAGCAAAGTCTTTGTATTAGCCCATACGTGTCCAATCTTCTGCTGAAATCCAGTTGGTTGCTCTGATGGAAAATTATTGCTGAGATTCATTCAATTATTTCTACTCAATACACTAAATTCATTCCATTTTACCAAATTTAATGACTTTTTACTAAAAAATATAGCAGCAACTTAACAAAACATGTTTGTCTGCCTGTTCCCTTCAACAGAGAAGAAACATCACATTAATCTTCCCATTAATGTGCATAATAAAACAGAGATATACTAACTCTAAGAAAGATTATATTTGAATATGATTGTAGATACTTCTGCTAAATAGTTATATAGTTCTGTAACTATACAGCATATACACACATCACACACAAAGTAGCATATGCTATGAATAGTATAGATCTGCTAGTAGGTATATCATAGTGCATGTAGTAAACAAATATACATAAATTTAATATAATACTCTGAAATTATTTGTATATATTTTTTGCTCAATTTAAAACAAATTTAAATAGTTTTAAGCAGTATCTAAAACAAAAGAATTATTTAGCAAAGCACAAATATGGAAGGAACATTGTGCTTTCTGCAGAATCATAAAAGAATCACTGATCTTTCAAAGCAGATACATCCAATGGCACAGAAATGTCTCTGAAGCATATAAAACAATATACCATAAAACAGTCCAAATGCAGTGAAGCTGGAATGTTAAATAAGATACTAAGTTTATTGCCAGGAGACTCAACTACCAAAAAAGAACTTTTAGCCAAAATGTAATTATTAAAATAGTGCGCAAAGGCAAGACTATTTTTCAAGAAAATTTATTACTTAAAACGTTCAACTTTTCCTAGGTGATCTCAACCTTAGGTTCTAAGGCCTTTGTAATTGCTAGAGATTATTATGTTTTATTATTGCCTGATAACAAACATTTAATTACCTTGGTGATAATTTCAGCACGTAATGCTCTAGAAAGGCAAAATGAATGAATCGTCATTATCTCAGGCTGTAAAATAACTAGCTTAAAAAATTGTACTGCTTTAAAATATAAAAGAGCAAGTTGGAGGTCTCTTTCAAAGTCAAACCAAAGAGAATTTTCAATAGGCCAACAGTAGCCAAAGTTCAGCTTACAGTAGGCAGGCAAGTTTCATTTTACATAATAGAAAAAACCTGTGATGGGTTTCCATATGCTACCCTGGTGTATGTTATTCTTTCTGTGATTGTTTCATTCTTACAGGAAGGATATGCTGCTAAAGTATGTCTAATCTGAGGCCTTGGATCTGCCACCCACAGTTGTCAATGTCCCAGCCACATCCTGACTCCCCTCTTTTAAGCTGTGACTCATTTATGCCCCAGATCCCTTGCTGTCTTCAGGTTTTGGAAAATGGAACTTAGACACTTTAGCCAAATGGAAGAACTTACACTTTAGCTAAGAAACGCCTTAATTTAGGCAACTGAACAACTATATTTTCTCTACATGCATAATTTGTAGCAGTTAGATAGAGATGAGGTTTGTATCACAGATGAGAACCATAGTTCCACAGAAAAGCCCAGGCTGGAAGGGATCCTGAAGCATCACCAAGTTCAGTCTCTCATGGGAAAAGAGAGCCTTGATGAGATTATCTAGCTCCTTGTCCAATTGCATCTTGAAAATTTTCACATCCAGATCATCAGTAAGGACATGAAATAGGACAGGCCCCATTACCGACCCCCATGGAACACCACTCGTGACCAGTCACCAGCTAGATTTACCTCCACCACTACTCACATTCACCATCACTCAGCCATCCGGTCTGAGTTTCTCACTCAGTAGTACACCCATCTAAGCCAAGAGCTGCCAGCCTCTCCAGAAGAATGCTATGGATCACAGTGTCAAAGGCTTTACTCGAGTATAGGCAGATTACGTCCACAGCCTTTTCCTCATCTGCCAGATTGGTCACCTGGTCAGAGATGGAGATCAAGATGTGCTGCTTTAAAGCTAAATGACAAATTATCTTTAATTAATAAAATAGATACTGACGGGAACCACAGACGAAGGTCTCAGTACCGTGTTCATGTTTGCTCAGCTCAAAACTTTTATTTCATTTCTGGTATGTCATCATATTCAAAATGGAAGAGGCAAACCAGTATTTTTCACTTTCTAACAGTAGTTTTTCCATTTTCTGCAGTACCTGAGTTTAAATTTATGAGCTTTGACATTGAACTCGGAAAGATTTACTTCTTAGCTGCTTGTAAACTCTACAGTTAAGTAAGAAAATAATTTTGTTGAGCAAGTCTGAAGGACTTTAAGCTACTCAGTGTATTCCAAGACACTCTCCTTTTGCTTCCTTTGACAAAGAAGATATTGCATTTCAAGAAGACAAAAAGTCATTTAAAATTGCTGGTCTTTCTGATGAGAATAAGGAATGCATGATCATGTTGCTATTTTAGCTTCAAGTCTTTGAGGCTTGTGTCTTTAGCATCATAAAATCCTTCAACTAAATTATTTTTACAGGTTCTGTCTTTAAGGTCCACAGTTCATCCAATAAAGATTCACACTGAATACGACCTCCTTGCCCGCTATGCATGTTAATCTGTGATGTTAGCATTTTTCATATTTGTGAAATTATTAGAATAACTAAGTAAAATACAATTTAGCGGATGCTCTTTAATGACTTCAATGATTTAAAGAAGAAATCAAATGTGTTACCTTTTGCTGCAGAAAGAAGTGATATCAAAACAAGTTCTAAGTTCATCTCCAATGTAATTCTGATTACTTCCTTTGAACTGCATCAGGAATGACTAGTCTCACACTGTTCTTCAATTTCTAAGCTTTTAACTCCAGAAACACTGCATAAAGCTGTGAATATAAAAAACATGTGCCAATCCTCCGGAATAATAGAAGTTAGTTTTGAAAAGGGATCAAAGTAAAATTATTTATAAATATTATTCAGTTTGTAACATGCAAATCTCACAGGTCTGAGAATAAAGGAGGGTGATATAATCTGAATCCCACTAAAAAATTATTATGAAAGGTGATTTCCAGCAAGGACGTCTGTTATTTTTCTGACCTGATACATGCACAGCGTTAGATTTTAAATACTGAAAGAGTTCTCCTGGGCAGATGAGATGGTGTAAGGACAGGTTCAGAGAGACATCAGGATTCAATACAGTAATTGCAGATTGTGCCTGATCCTGAATAGCCCAAATGATAGCTATTAAACAAACAAACCACAACAACAACAAAACTGAAGAAAACGCAGCAGCTCACATCTAATATACTGTTGTACTGGCAAGGGCTGTAAGAAAAAAAGAAGTCAGCTTATTTCTTCATTTAAAGTGTGTCTTACTGCTTGTCTGATATCTGGCGCCAGAGACAACTCGTTCTGGTATTGTTTCATTTGTTTCACTCAAGGCACTAAATGGGTTCTGAGATAAAACTGAGAAGTCGGACTGCTTGTTTTTGAGTGCATGTATTTCCCTGGGTTTTTTTTGCTTGTTTGTTTGTTTGGTTTTGGTGGATTAGAAATGAGGTGGGATGTACTGCAGCCATGCTGGAACCTGTCCCCAACCACGCTACACCTTGTCCTGTTGGCCATCAAGGGCAGTGCCAGATCAAAGAGGGTTAGTGAAGGCTGCCTCAGCCCCCAACCCAGACCAGCAGTGCCAAAACGTGAACACATTATTTTCTTCTGTTGTATGTCATTCATTACATACTTCCTTTAAAAGTAACCTAGAATTTAAGTCACTAATACTGATTTTTACCCATCTTTGCTTTCTGGGGGACAAAAATAGCTAAGTGGAGTCCAGCAGCCTCGCTTTTTTTCTTCTTTTTTTTTCACAAACTGCCTTAAAATGGGAGCTTATACCTAAAGACTGCTTAATGATCTATCAAAATCTTCTGAAAGCAGATGCGGGATTGGCAGCCAAGTGCATTAGTGATTTTGGGTTTGGATATAGGGAGATGAACAAGACAATTCATCTTGTCTGACACCTCCCTTCTGCCTCACTTACATATCGATTTCTGCCTGAGCTGCTTCTAAACTGAAGCAGCAACGATGTGTGCATTTGCACTCTGCATCACAGGGGTTGTCTTCACTTATTGTCAGATTTTCTAGAGACCACTCAGCTTGCGAATGCATTTCAGTTAAACCAGCCATTAATGCAGATGGAGTATGAACTTAAAACGGTATATGGCACGGTGGAAAACAGACTCTTTTTGTAAATGCATCTGGCACTTTAGACACTTTAGATTTCTCTGGGGCAACTGCAACATCAGTGATCACTGCATCATCAAACTGTGGATCATAGGTTAATTGGAAAGTTTGCTAACGCAAGTTTTACTGGGACTATGAAGAACATCACTGCTTCTTGGTATCATTTTACTTCAGACTCAAGAACACACCTTTTCATGAGGTAATAAAACCCATTAATATCTGAAAGTTGAAACAAAATATCATACTTGTTGATCTTTCCTAAGATCTGTGAGATATTGGTTTCCAGTACTGATTATAGACTTCAGAAGTCTTTTATCTGTTAAAAACACTGGACTAAAAGCTGCCTTCCTTATCCAGATTGATCAAACAGGTCAAATGCCCATCAAATTAAACAAGAGTTTCTCTTCAGCAAGGAATGCACAGATTGTAGAACTGGGCTCAACGGAAATTCAAATCACTGGCATAAGCTGAGATGTTTTCCTTAGGGGATTTTCCTCGTGTATGAAGCAGGCAAACTGTTTAACACGTTCTGACTTGTACGTTAGTGCCAGATACCTGCACAGCTGCCATACTTGCCAAACAATCAGATGTTTTTATTTTACTGGGCTCAGTGTGTAAGAAAAGAAACAAGCATACTTGAAGGCTTTAGTTTTTGAGACGTGAAGAAGCTGCAAGTTCTAATGGGGGGTTTCTACACTGTCCCACGTTGAGTGGCTTTCCTCTTGAAGTCCACTTCAGTCATTGATAAAAAGCACACGTTCCTTCAGTCAGCACAGCACTGCTGAATACTGTTTTCTAGCAAGTCTGAAGTGAAAGTCTTTTTTCTTGCCTGTTCCAACCATGTTCATCAATAACGAAGACTAAGTTCAAACAAATTAGAACAATATCCAAGAAAAGGAGAGTATGCGTGTGTATGACAGTAGCCTTGATATAGTTTCACCTCTACCACAGAAGTGATTAACCTGAGCAAGAAACTGATAATTTTCTGTGCTCTGCAAGGTACTGCAAATATTAAAGAAACTGGGAAATGAATGGCATATTGAATAAAATTAAATGAAAAGACCACACAACAGTAATTCAGTTTTCATTCTAATGTAAAAAAAAGTGTATGGAGGCAAAGGGCACGCATTTTAATATTTACTTGACTTGTTACTTCACTTGCAGCTGTGAATTCTTAAATGTCTTCTACGAAGGGCAAAAAAACAACAAACAAAAAAACCTGAAATGTCTTTAGGTAAAAAGAACTTTCGTAGGAAAGAATGATTCATCTTAAGATTGCCATGTCAAATGTGACTATGACATATCAAATAAGCACAGTGCATTTGCAAAGGAAAGAAAGAAAGAAGAAAAAGAAAGAAAAAGAAAAAGAAAAAGAAAAAGAAAAAGAAAAA
>JAPSGF010000002.1:37763034-37779814 GCA_035772895.1 Perdix hodgsoniae
CCTTCCTTCCTTCCTTCCTTCCTTCCTTCCTCCCTTCCTCCCTTCCTCCCTTCCTCCCTTCCTCCCTTCCTCCCTTCCTCCCTTCCTCCCTTCCTCCCTTCCTCCCTTCCTCCCTTCCTCCCTTCCTCCCTTCCTCCCTTCCTTCCTCCCTTCCTTCCTCCCTCCCTCCCTCCCTTCCTCCCTTCCTCCCTTCCTCCCTCCCTTCCTCCCTTCCTCCCTTCCTCCCTTCCTCCCTCCCTCCCTCCCTCCCTCCCTCCCTCCTTCCCCCTTTCCCTCCTTCGTCATTGTTTTGGGTTTTCTTTCTTTTTTTTTTTTCTTTCCTAATCATCTTTTCTTTTACTGCAGTCCCTCCTTCATCCCTATCTGCTATTTTGTTCTGGAAAAATAGCTTTCCATGGACATCTTAACTGAAGGGCAAGGATCTAAAGAAGTCCAGGGCCAAAACTCATTCAGGTCTCCTCTTGTCAGGGTCTTTTGCCTGGCAACAAAAATAACATCCCCCTGTGTTTGCAAGTTTAACTGCTGTCTCTTCCAGCAGTTTCTGGAGCATTTGTTTTTGGGTTGCTTGTCAACACCTGCTCATGCTGTTGATAGCACGGCAACCCCCAAGCCTTGCAGATGGGGGCACATCTTCAACATCATCTGCAAAACTTCGTGTAGGTAGGTAGGAATGCTCCTAAATTATCGCTGCAGTGGGTTCTCAGCAGCTCCAGGTAAAAAGCACGGGGAACTAACGACAGTGCAAACTGGCAATGGAGGTTGGATGTCTGAGAAAATAAACTTGAGATGGCAGTTAATAGAGGTCAAAAAATGGTTATAAGAGCAGAATCCCTTAACCACTCTGACAATTACATCTCTGTAAACAACAAACCAGAGTTATGCACAGCAGCCTTTAAGAGAGCAGATCAAAGCTGGGAGCAGGCTGAGAAGAGCAGAGGGTGACAAACTCTTCTGGTCTTGTGAAGTAGGATCTTCATACCAGTCAGGCTTACTCCTTTGCTGGAAGAATGCTGAAAGCAAAACACAAGGTTTCAGCACCTTGATCAAGAACTGCTGGTGCTACAACACATAAAGGAGATTAAGTTGCTACAAAGTAGCAAGAGAAAGCCCTTTTTTAAAATCCAGACTATATTATAACATATCTGAAAAGGAGGAAAAGGCTTAGCGGGTGTTAAAAACAGCTTGAGCACTGGATATTTAAGGGCAGCTCTAGGAAGAGCTCTCTGCCTCCTGTCTCTCGCTCTGCAGGCTGTAAGCCCTCATCTTTGAGGGGAACCATGCAGAAGTGCCAGAGGGATTTCAGGGAAAGCAGAAGAGTGGGATCCCTACTCGATTATCTGAGAAAGAAACACAAAGGAAAGGCTCTGAGCAGCAGGTAGCCATGAAATAGAATGGCCTGAGGTTTCAGCTGTCCTCTGCGGTGTTTCGGGTGGGATGAGAGACTGTTTCCTTATGGAGAGTCATAGCAGCAGCCTGGAGCTCTTCCTGACAGAATGAGGAGAATATGGGTTAAGTCTCCCCACAGGTATTCGGGCCAGTTGCAGCATGCGTAGCCATATTTCTAGCAGGCCAGCTCCATCCTGGAAACCACAGGCTGACGTTAAGGTGGCCAGGCCCAGGCCAGCATGCTGGTCTTCAGGGCAGCACTGAGTCCCTTGTGGTGGTAGGACCTGGACTCTGCAAAGCACCAGTTCCTCCCAGAACTGCTGTGTCTCAGCACACCCTTTGGCCTGCTGGTTTTCCTGAAGGAGTTGATTTCTCGCAGTAGAGAAGTGATTTCTGCCTCACGTTCGCTGTGGTAAATTGCTTCCTTTTGGTTAGATAGGCTTAGAGTTCAACACTTAAGGGGGAGAGAAAGACCTGTTTGATTAATGGGTGAGGAAAGAAAGAAAGCGGAAAGCAACATCAAAGATACCACAGCCTCCGACACTTCCAGAATATAATAAATACAGCAAATTCTGCCAATGTTCAGTTGGTTCGTGGCACATACAAAAAGCTATTAAATCTAAATGGTGCCTCTAAATACCCGCTTTGCCGTATCTAAAAAAGAGTCGAGCAATAGTGACCTGGAATTTTCCTTACCCTTTTTTTGCATGTAGACCATAACAAATGAAGCAGACCCTCACCTTTGCCATTCACCTAAGATTCATGATGCAATTCCAGACAATTTAAGTCCTCACAAATTTTGCATTTATTTTTTCATGTTCGCTAAAATTGTACAACTTGTGAAATAGAAACCTGCACTTGGCACATATATCTCCTCTTACAGTGTGCTCTGAAACAGGCTATTTCAGTTATTAACATGAAGAAGAAAAGATCATTTCTGCTTTGTGGCTGTTTGGCTTCGGATTAACTGGGCCAAATGTAGGTAGGTTGTTCCAAAAGTAATGCCTTCTGTTTATTTCCATGGAAACTGCAACAAATGCAAAGAGCAGAATAACACTGTTTGATAGAGCAAATTCTCAGCTACAAAACATTATTTTTTCGACACAGCCACCACCAGCAACTATGCATTTTTTCAAGAGGTAAACAAGAGCTGCTCTGATAAACATCTGCATTAGCAGAGGTGACACACAGTCAGTGTTGCCTGTGCTGAAACACACCCCTCATAGCCTCGCTGTTTGGTCTCCAGAAACATTCAGTAAGTGCTGATGAATGTCAGTGGGTGCCATTTCTTCTGCAGGGAGGAATTCAGTGGCACATCTTCGCTTCATACCCACTGCCATGTCAGACGCCATGTTGTCAGACTGCCCCTCTGTTGCCATCTGTCACACAGCAACAGCATGGAATGGAATATTGGTGGGAAGGTCCACTCTTTACTGCCATACCACCAGCATTTGCCTCTGACATTGTGAGCCAACATAATAAAATAGGAGGCATTACTTTCAGAGAAGTCCTTGTATAAACCCACCATAGAAAGTGAAATCAAGTCTGAAACAGGGTAACTCTCCTTGATTTCTGAGGATTTCTCTCCACAGTGAGAGGAGCGGTGAGCTGTTCAAAGGAAAATCTTACTCTTCAGCAAGGAAACAAAAACAAACAAACAAAGAAAAAACCCACCAACAACCCACTTCTCTGTCATTGCCAAATAACAAACACCTTAGGACAAAACTGCAGTACACCAAGATGCTATATATATATATAATCTTGACACGCTACTATTTATTCTCCTTTCTAAAATTAACTGCTAAGAAGGAGATTATGTTCTAGGTGCACGGCCAGTTGCAAGAGGAGAAATATTGTTGCCTGAGAGCCATAAAAGAAAGGAATTTTATGTTTTGCAGAGGTAAATGCTACTGACTTATGTACCAGCAGAGCAGAGTTAAATGAGTCAGCATGTTGGAGGGATGGAGCTCTGCTTCATTTCTGGCCTCTGTACAAGGGAGGCAGTCCCACGGCCCACTTAGGAGCAATTCCTAATTAAAGCACTGCTGCAAAATACTAAAGAATATTTGGTCATGGCAACCTATACTTGACATAATATAAGAATCAGTGTAGTACAGAAAGTTTTAAATAAAATGAGAAACCTAATTATAAATTCTACTTAGAATTCTTGTTTTGTTTGTTTGTTTGTTTGTTTGTTTGTTTATGGTGCTCAAAAATGGCCCTTACTGTTTACAAGATGCCTGAATTAATTGCCTTCCCTGTGAGCAATTAAAGCAGGAAGGGCAAGGATTCAGCAAACATTGTGACTGATCTGCCCTTCACAGTCTCCAGGGTGGTGACTGAGCACAAAGGCACTTGGAAAGAATTATCTAGGGGAAGTGACTATTGCCCCTGCGGGAAGGGAAGGGAAGGGAAGGGAAGGGAAGGGAAGGGAAGGGAAGGGAAGGGAAGGGAAGGGAAGAACATGTACATATTATGCTGGTGCTGTTGCCTAATGACATCATGTTCCAAAGTTTCGGTGTATGCCCTTCAGTGCCTACTGTTTTATCTCTTCTTAATTCAGCCAGCCATTGTAACATACTTACTGGTAGTCATTTAGAGTAATTTCAGGCAGTCCTAGTATTCTACTGCAGCCAAGAACATCACTGGGTACAGGGATGTTGCATGCCATTATAGTTTTAGCAATGCTGCCCTGCATCCAGCTGCACTCCAAAGTAATCCAGAGACAAAAGTGGAAGTAAGGTGGCGGGTGACTGTATTAACAGTTCTAGACTATGGAAAGGTCACTTCCTGTATAGATGAAAGCACTTAGAACAGGGTTTTTTTTCCCTATATCTAGAATCTAGCATGCAAATCTGGTAATGATTTTCACAGCTTTGTTTTAGTGAACCCAAATGGATTTACTTTTCACCTCATTCACCTCTCTTACATGTAACAGTGTCATTGTCTCAGTATTCACAGCATCAGCCACAACCAGAGATCTGTGAAGTGATGGAAATGAGTACAAAAAGCATTTGGCAATACTCATTTGCCATGTGCTTGGTTGTCTCCAGTCCTGCCCTGTTCAAAGCAGCACTGGTTGCATCCACTGTGGCAAGTGCTGACTGCCAGTCATCAGTGTCCTGCATGCCTGGGCTAAGCATCAGTGCTGTAACCCTGTTCTGCAAAGCAACACTGAAGGTTAGATGGATTACTAGCAGCAGAAAGACAGCCCAAAACTGTCTAACCGATGTCTGAGGAAGTCAGATGCCTTAAATTTGATTGCTAGTACTGATTCTGTGTCATTATGAATGGATAAACTGCTACAAGGTGGACAATGCAAGTTTGACCAAAATTGGTATGAGCCGTATTATGACCAGCTTGTAAGCACCCCTTGTGAACTACATTATCCATTTGTAAATGTTGGAGGCTTCCCTTGGATGTGCCAAGACAAATTCTTGTATGTTCTTTATCCAGTTTGTTTATGGAAGGCATTTACACCATCTGTTGAAGCAGATCACCCCTACTTCTGCTTTTAAAAAATAAGTAAATGCCAGTAGCAATTCAGTCAGTGTTCCTCACCAGGCCGTTATCCCTTAAAAGGGCACCTTGCTTTGTCATTTTACCCATAGCCTTTTCACAGTGAAAAAGAGCAGCAACTGACAACAGTCAAAGAGATGCTCTTTGTCACGTAGTTGGAACAGGAGAGAGACCCTGAAACTATTGACTTGACTTAGGCTGATACCCAGTGGCATTTTTTCACTAGATTTTTTTTTTCATCCAATTAGATGAAAATGGCATTGTATCCCAAATCCTCGTCCAGATAGTTCTCTATATCCAGAGCATTCCTTATTCGTCATATCTGCCTACCACATAAGAAGGCGACAGCTTCAAGCAGCAAGCTTTCCTTGCCTCATCCTTTGTTTATTTGTACTTGTACAAATAAATACGTGTATTGTATTAGTACACAAACTCTGAAACCTTGACACAGAAGAAAACTGGTGTCTTTCAGAATTAGGCAAAGAGAGCAAATGAAAAGCACATTTTACATAATGTAAATACACAGTGCTTAAAAGGCCCTTTTTAAATTTTCACTTCCTGATTACAGTGACCTCAGCAGTAACTTATATTCCAGTTCTTCCGATTTCAGCAGGAGCGAGAACCCTCAAAGGAAAACAAGGTTTCAGAAAGTGATTCAGAATTTGGTATTATCTCTTATGCCTGCTAAGACTTGTTCTTTTAGATGTGTGTTTTTGCAGTGTAAGTGCCTGCCAAGTGCCATTTCGCCCTACCACAAGGAAGGGAAGAGCAGTGGGCTACTAGTGCTGCATCTCTGAACAGTAATACAGAAATCATTTTGCACCAAATGTTTTCTGCAATGCGTGCACTGCCCATCTCAGAAAACACAATTCAGGTGATTGCCCTTTCATTTAAATAAAAAGCTCATAGATTTCCAAAAATACAGCCTTTTTCCTCCTTATTGTTTAAATCCTTTGTAAACCTCCTGGTTCTCTGGCTACCTTAGATGTTTGCCTGCCGCATGAGAATTCTCAACATGTATCTCTGGAATGACCTTTATCTTACACTAAATAAAAATATTCAGAGAGTAAACATAAGGTCTTCCTCATCACTTCCACATTTATTTTGTTGCAGGCTATATCTGATCACAAAGTTGACACCACCACCGCTTCACATGAACTTTTCCTATTTAGAAAAAGAAAGCAAATAAAACGGAGTATAGAAATCAAGTTACAACAGATACTGATTGCACACTGTCCTGTCTCCCAGTCAGTTATGAATCACTTCCTCAGTGCTATGAGAAGAGGGCATGGAGTTGATAGAGGTGCTCCATTTCAAAAGAAACCAGGAGATGTGGTGTCGTGCTGTATTTCCTGGAGAGAACCCAGGAAATCAAAAGATACAGGAATTTCTTTGGCTAGTGGTTACTTTCATTTTTTGCCCTACAGAAACTAGGCCATTTTGGAGGTTAAACATAAAACACAGTAAAAATGAGGGCAAATATTCAGCCTGCAGTATAATTCAGAAATCCTGCAGAGCTGTGAGCTATGGCTTTACTTTTACCCTCAGTACACAGTGCAGATGGGGAAACTCCTCCAGGTCAGTGAGGCTGGACTCATGTGAGTGTGTTCTCAGCTGATCCTCCTGGCCCTGATGTGTCAAACAGCAACCAGAGGAAGAGAAAACATCTGTCCCAAGGTCCTGAAACCAGCCACCATTCAGTATTATACAGAGCTTGTATTCAGTATGAACAGCCTAGCACGGGTATCCAGATGGATCTGTAGCTGTTTACCTTTTCCCTCTGAAGGCTGAAGTGGCTGTGATGCTCCTCACCTCTGTCTCAAGCCATTATGCAACGAGGCCATGAACTGTTGGATTTTGCAGCATTTCAAACAGGTGTGACTGCAGCTTAATGGGAGATTAACCATGCCATGCATATAGTTTGTACATCAGTTCTGCAAGCAGCCCGTTCTCGTGTTAGATAAAGTGATGACTCTTTCATCATGGATATCACCAGGAAAGAGATCAGACTGTATTTGTAACTTCCAGAGTCTTTGCTGAGATAGGCCACATACAGGCAGCATTGTCATTTTTTATTAATCACAGGTAGTACAATTCTGGTCACTGCTACAGGCTGTTTTGTCACTATATATAATCTCGCAACTTTCACACAATTTTTGCAGAGCAAAATGAGAATGAGGAACCAATCCCCCTCAAAATCTCATGGCTTTGAGGAGGAGAGCTGTAACCATGTGTCTAGAGGCTAATTGTTCAAGTCCCAGCTGTTCTGCCAACTGTGGTTAATATTTTTCTGCCCTTCACAACTCAAGACATTGCACTCAAGTGCACAGTAACTATTATTCCCCAGTTCTGCAAAAAGAAGGAAGCCAAACATGACCTAAAAGTGACTTGGATGGCACCAAGAGCAGGACAGACAGGCCAGTAGGGCCTTGCACAGACTGAAGGTAAATGAATTCAGACGCTTCTAGAATGATTTTCTTCCTCTATACTGAATCGACGCATGACTTTACAGTTTGTGTTAATGCATCTTTGACTGCTGTGTGTTTGTTCCTTCGACTAACAGTGCCTGCCCTGCAGGATGAGCATTGGCAGCCCCTGTGCTATGGCTATGAGGCTGTGAGGGGCTCACAGGCCGGCGCTGCTCAGCAGGACAGGGCTGCAGCCTCCAATACTGCACTGCTCGGGGTGTTTGCTGGCACTGTGGGCAGTGATGGCACCCAGTGAAAAGAAAGGAATATCATTGAGCATCCTTTGTCCTAGGTGGCTGTGCTCATATTCCCAGACACAAGGCAACTGGGTCTGAGCAAAATCCAAAAAGATTAGGACTTAATAAAATAAGCCTCTTCCCTGAAAACAAAGTGTGGCAAGTGAACGATACAGCCTGTCACCTCTTGATACCAAATGAAATCCTGCCCAGCTCAACGAGGAATTAAAATTTGTTCCCAGCTAATTGATGCTTGGAGTCACCATACCAGATTAATTAGTCTCAGCTCCAATTTCTGCTCCATATATCTACTACTGCAGCTTTGAGGTGCCTTTGTAGGTCAGGCAGTAACTCTCCCCATGTACTTGTGTGTGGCCAGGCACAAGGGGTGCCAAGATCCTAAGAAAACCCCTGCTGGTAAACCCACGGTGGTTTGGTCTGAATCTGTAAACACCACCAAAGCCATAATAATCTCCCAGGGCCAGGCTGGTGGGAGCGCACGGAGCAGGAGGCAGATGAAAAAGACAGGGATTATTATCGCTTAATATTGTGAGCTGTGGTCTAATTTTGTGATAGACAACATTTGGGGATTATAAATGCAAAATAGTGACTTGCCATGATCAACTATGTCCTTCATCCCAAGGTACAAGAAAAGCGACTGTAGCCCCAGTTGATGGAAGCTACAGAAAAGGAAATAAACTTAAGGGCTGGCAGGAAAAGGCAGATTATTATGATTTTTTTTCCATTTAATCAGATTGTTAGCAACATAAGCTCACAGTCAAAACACGTCAATAAATTATAAATGTTTCCATTCTGCTAATTTATGCAAAGACGTTTTAAAGATCAAAACCCAAGACACTTCATTCTGCAGCTGTTCAGACAGACATTGAAATGCTTTCCAAAATATTTCCTCTCACTTTAAGATAATTTGCCTTCAAAATAAAAGATATAGTGGGGAAGGGAGAAGAACTACCAGCCAGAAACTTGTTTATTCATAAAAACTGCTTTGATAAATTGTTTTTGATTAGCTTTTAGCACATGTGCTTCCTTAAAATTATCTGGAGAAAAAGAAAAAAAAAGATGGAAGTCAAAGGACTGAAAGATATTAGAATAAAACTCCAGTTAAAGGACGACAACCAGCAGTTCTTTCTGATTTAGAGCTAGGAGCACGTTAATACTATTTTTTCCTTTGGGGAACTGTTTACCCTCAACCAAAACAACCCTGTCTCAGTTTACGAGAAATTCAGGAAGAGCTGCTATAACAAACTGCCAATTGAGATTCAGTCGGGATTTCATCCTACTCCAAAAACCAGCCTTCATAAAATTTTTACATTAGAAAATACATCCTGTTACTGTACTTTAGGGTTTCATATTATTCCAGCTATTTCTTCCATTACTAGGCCTCAGTCCACCAATTCTGCTTCAGCAGCCTGCAAGCAACATCTCTCCCATATAGAATATAAGTGTTTCCAGAGCAAAAAAATATGCTGTTCTGGGGCCTGTATGGAACTGGTAAAGTGCTTCTTCTTGAATATTCCCACATCGTGGCTATTAGTCGTATCTGCTCCTGCTTTTCCTCTAACATGGTAAAAAAGACAACACAGGGGGCATGGTGAAAGGAACAACTGGTACCTTTTGAAGCTACCCTACCCACCTTCAGAAGACCAAGCAGTTATACCTGAACAGTGTCATCAGAGAGAGTTTTTGTATTCATGAAGATGATGTGCATCCATAAATGTTTCCTGAGTGAATGCTTACAGCTTTAGCTCACCGCAGAATGCCAAAAGATCGGACTGTAGGCATGCATCCGTACTGCCTGCACTGTAATCCTACAATCAGACATCACATGAAGGTGGTCACGTCGCAGCAAGAGCTGCAGCAACAGCAACAGCTGGTTTTGTGAACAAGGGTTAGTAGGGAGGTACAGAGTATGGTCTTTTTTGTCAGAAGTGGAAGCAGGAAAACGTGACTGTAAGCAACTGCAGATAAGCCTGACTGTAGAGGGCATAGGCTAAGAATGACTGATAGTCCACAAATAATAGATTTGAAATAGTAATACTCGAAGATTTACCAGATGCCTCACAAAACTTTAATTTTTAGAGCCGCTTCGCTATACTCAAAAAGCACAAAAAGGACAAGAAGAAAAAGTGCATTTTCACAGTATTCCCTCGTATCTTGAAATGTCTGGGTAAACTGTGCAAATATTCCTGTTTCTACTTTTCTGAGAAGGCCAGGAAAGGGAGAAAGGGCTATTTGTACAGAGGCTACGTTCTCGCTCCAGTACCAGCTAATACATAATACAAAGTTTATCCTGACAAGCCGTTTGAATATTGCTCTCTGAAAGCATGAAGTACTGCAGTCAAACCTCCAGCGCTGATAACATTGCCATGTGCAGTGGAGCCAATTCCTAGCTGCCAGGAGCTCTTCCACGAGGTGCCCCTTCAGAGCATTTGTAAACACCTACACACACGACCAAAGAGGATTATAGAGACTTGTGAAAGTCGGAAATAAAATGCCTATAAAAAGAAGCATTTTCTTATTATATATGTATTTTTCCTTTGGGGGTTTTCTCTTCCGGTTAGCTGAAATAGAAATAGAAATATGGTAAACATCGTTTCTTGATTAATTGACTTCTGCCCGCAGGCAAATAAACTCCACTTATTTTATCCATCTATTCAACAATGATTATCACTAGGGTTATGTTCTACGTGATTTAAGGAAATTTCTTTGTATTTCCTTCCACTGAATTCTTTTACTTCATCTTTTGCTGATAAGACAGCAACATAGGAAATAATTTAATTAATAAACATTGTATAACTGTCAGATACACTGAGTAAATGATCACACTTCTACTGCAGACTGTCATCAGACATAAAAATAGAAACAAGTGAAACTACCCATAACATTTCTAATAAAATAATCCAAATTAATACCATTCCAAATGTTTATATAGCACTAGAACAATGTGTGATCATGAGAGACGGGGAAAAATAAATCGGCACAAAATTAAGAAAAGAAGTCATAAAAATAGGAAAATAAAACTACACCACCAAAAAAAAAAAAAGAAAATAAAAAGATTGAGGTGATAAAACAAAATGCATCAGAGATTATTTGTTCCATCTGCATTTTATTTGCCACTAAGCACTGTATCAACACCATGTGGTAACATCAAACTGCTGCAGGATTATGACTTAACTCTGCAAGATGTTTACAGCTCTGCAAGATGTTTAGAACGAAAAGCAGTCTCTCTCATCACACAGTCTTGCTCCTTGGCCAGGGTTACTGGAAGCTTCTGATGTAGGGTCAGGATTTTCTTGTTAAAGGAGAGATTGCTGTGACCAAAGTATTTTCCAATTGTAATTAGGAATGTTGTGGCTGGATTTGATAAATAACAGGGCTACAGCCAGTATTTATTCTTATTAAAGACAGCAACAACTGAACCCTATGCTTAACAGGAAAATATACGTACATATTTAGATCTTTCTATTCCTATCTTGCGTCCTGTTACCTGAGAGCCTTGCTGTCATAAAGCAACAACTCAGGGCCCAAGTTACTATGAACCACTTGAAATAACACACTGAAAGTTAAACACATCAGCACAGAGCTACTCTGCAGTATAAAGCCCTCAAGACAGCTACAGCACAGTAATTATTCACAAGATCTTCTAAATCATGTGCAGCTCCAGCTAATTTTCATAGTAGCCTGAATGGATGTCTTCAGAAAAATCGTATCAGATGTGTCAGTTTGAAAATTAAAAATGGTTCCGCTCCTCTACCCCTCCTTCCTACCACCCAAATTACGGAGTCTTTGGACAGGACTATAAAGCTTTAGCTAAGTTTTCTTCCTACACACTATCTCCAGTTCAAGGGCTTCGAAGGGCAAACTACAGTTGATGGAAAGCTGGCCAAACTGAGGGAAACAGGTGGACAGCACTTTTTCTGCTGCAAGTCAAATAAGATGTGAATTGCACTCATAGAAACAAACGATGACATAAGCAGTGTTTTATCCGGTTTCCTTTTAATGGAAGATAAGATACCAGCTGATCCATGTATTTATAAAAGTGGACACATTTCTTTTTGATCATTCAGCGCTCTCTTGCAAGGATATGGTAAAGGGAATCCATTTTGTGATACCATGTTCAAAACAAGTATCTTTGAGCTTGTAACCACTGAGACCCACAGGAACATGAGCTCTCTCCTACCATAAAAATATGACTAACTTGCCAATGTTAAGTAGCTTGATTCTCTGAAAATGTGATTGGAGACACCTGCTGAATTTTAGTGCTGAATATGAGTTGTCTTCATGTCAGATTCTGGAGCTAAAATAGGTAGGAGCTCTGGAATCCAAGGACAGGACTCTGATATATTGCTAAATGAAATATTTACAAAAGACCAGAGCCCGTAGGGTGCCAAGCTAGGGTTTCCAGTTCATGTCAGACTGCTCAGCAGTGCAGGAATGACACTTTTTTTAGGCTTTACATCTCTGTCTGTAATCTGTTATCTAGAAGAGATGTATGCAGTAGAGACTTTGTTAATAAGGTATAAAGGCTACTTCTCCACACAGACTCAGGATGAAAGTATGCTTATTTATCTGATTTTTATTTGTTTATTTATTTATTTTGTGCCAGTCAGAGCTGTTAATTAAACGCAGCAGCTCTTGTAAATACAAAGATAGAGCGAGGGCTCCAGGGCTCCAGATGCAGGCATTTTACTAGCTTCTAAAAAGGCTGTATAAGAACTTCGCTGAGGAAGTGAGGAGGACTGCAGGGCCTTTCTGAAATGGTCCTGAGCCGTGAGCGAGGAGTGAGCCCTCCAGCAAGAGGGAACCACAGAGGGAGAGCAGTCATAGCAGCTCTTCATTTAACAGTTTCTTAGCCTCCCTGCCTCCTGAAATTCCCTTAATTAATAAACCCGGGGAAAATGTGAGCAAATTAGAGAGCCGCAGTCAATCTTCCCACCCCTAAGCTCTAACCCTTTTTCTCTTTGGTCAGCTGGTTAGTCAGGTGAGAGGAGATATTTGCCATTAGGTGTAAAATCTGAGTACTCAGCAGAATTCTCTCTTTGTTTGTTCAGATCAGGGTTAAGTCTTGACCAGAAATCTCAGTGTCTGACCCTGAGATGATCAGAAGCCAAACATTTTGCTTGTAAAAACAGCTATCAGAATAGCTCGTGACTTGCTTGTGTCGCCATGTGTCAGCCACCAACATCCTTAACTTAAAAGAAAAGAAAGCCCTCAGATCCTATGCAAAATAAATATTTCCACATGGCACTCAGGGCCTTTCCTGCAGCACAAGCCCAGCCCAGCCAGAAGCCCTGGCTGGAGAGGGCTCCCCTGGAGCATCCCTTAGGTCCCACAAGAAGATTCATGGCACAGTGATCTCAGCAAGCATTCCCCCGCCTTTCAGCAGCACTTCTGCTGATACTGAAAATCAAGAATCACTCCAAGGAGTAAAAAAGCCTCCATTTAACTGCCTCTACGGAGTTGGTGGTATTTACTCGTTTAAACACTAAGCTATAAAGATAGAGAACCATAAACATCTGCTGGAAATACTGCACTGGAGCTTCATTTTAAGTAACTGTTGTTTGGCTGTATTCAATTAAGAAGATTAAAATTGCTTCTTAGTAGTTATTTCCCATCATTTCCAATGCCTTTGTCCCTCATTCAGGACCAGAGAAGTAGCAACCGCAGTGACAGTAATGCTTTCACAGTTTGTATGGAACAGAATGCTTTCATATAAGGAAGAAAGGAGTTATGCATGAATAAGATAGTAAAGGCACAAGGGAAAGGAAGAGGAAAGCGAGTTAGCAGAGCATTTCAAGTGCATTAATAAATCATAAATTTACACTGAAATGTCACTGTAGCAAGTTTCCCTTATGCTGGTCACTGAATGACGATATAAACTTTGCATGTGAATATGTGCAAGGCTGTAATGTACTGCCATGTTTGCCCAGCATTTCTAAGGAAAATGCTGCTTGGAGCATATATTGTTATCAATTTTTAGTACTACGAGTCTTTTCACATGGCGTCTAACATAGCCTCTCTTAGTTCAGGGGAGTTCTGCAGAAAGGCAAGCAGAATATCACAAACGTACAGTATAAGCTACGGATCTCATTCAGAGTCCCTAAAATATAAAATCCAGAAAAAACCGGATTCCTATTATGTTGAAAATGGAACAACGTTATGCTCTACTGACTTCTTAATGCAGCAGATCTTGGGGAGAAGATGTAAGATGATGCCATGCAGAGATGTAAGGAAATATTTTTTGAAGTGGAAGAATCAGATAAACCATGAATCACCAGTGCTACTGCTAAATGTGCGCATGCTCTGCTTGCTATTTTTACATCACTGACCACCAGCAATACTGTCCTTGCCCAAGGATCTCAAGCACTACGTTCAAAGGCTTTTAAACAAAGAAGAGACAATCAAAAGAGAAATCAGTGTAATGGCTGCAGTACTTTCTGACTTTCTCTTCTACTCTGAGCTGCAACTTTCCATCTAAATCACTGCTCCATCCTCAAATTCCAAGTTTAAAGCCAAAAACTACCTTGATTGATGGATGAAAGTAAGAGTCAATATGAATGCACATGAATCATCAGAGATAAGCAAGCTACCAAAGACACTGAAAATCTCATCTAGTTTTGCTTCCACGGTAAAGATTCAACTATGCCAAAAGTAAATATTGTAATTTGATGTTGTTTTATAGATAACTCTCTTAGGAAGATAGATTTTAAATAGTGTATTTTCATGCATGCTGCTGCTACATTTCAAGATTGTATTGCTACAGATCTAGCTTGTGATGGTGCTAAATTCAACAAGATTAAAAAAATACATTCTAAGGAGAGCAAATACTTAAAACCTTTTTTTTTTTTTTGAAACGCGCTGCCATTTGTACTACAGAAAGCATTTGGATCTGAGTCATTTAGACATAGTTTTCTTGAACTTTCTGCAATAGCACAAGTCAAAATTTTAAAAAATAAGACAAAAAATTACAGTACGCAGCACAACTTCACCCTCTCAACTTCTCCTTTTTCACCTCAACTATCCTACCAGTTTTATAACCAGAGAATCAGAACAATTTATGTTACAAGTGGCTACCAGAGATCATCACCAGCTTCAAAGTTAGATTCAGCTTCAGAATTAGACCAAGTTACCCAAAGTCACATCCAATCCAGCATCCAGTTTCACTAAGGAGGGAAAGCTAGCCTCTCTGGGAAAACTGATTTAGTGACTGATTGATTCATCCTTTTTTTTAATTTTTCTTTTTTTAATTGTATTTTATCTGAAATTTCCCTTTCACTATAACTTGAGACAGTTATCTCTTTCCCTCCTTAGTCTTCTCACTAAGCCTTCTTCATAATGATCTATGGTTTAAAAAGGCTTTTAAAAAAATAGAATTCAAGTCTTTGTCCTCTGGAGTGTTACCTTCTTTGAGTGCACGTACTCTTTTGGCTCCCTTCTAGAGCTATTGAAGCAAAAATTGGATACTACACACCATCACTTCCATTGCTTTAGAAAACTGAGGTATTGCAATTAGTCCTTGCCACTTGCCTCCTAAATTTTGTCCAAAATGAGCATTCCAAGTGCATAATCTTTCATATAAAGACTTCATACTGACATCTTTGATCAGCCTGTTGCAAGACACGTACCTGGTTGGCAAGGAAACTAGTTTTCTTTTTTAATACTGAGATCTACGCCATTTATTACGTACGTTTTAGCAAAGACTTGAAAAGATATCTTTATCAGTCTGAAATCCCCAGAAAGAAGTTCTTGAAAGAAGTTAATGCCTCCTGCAGAAAATGAGGATAAAAACTACTGAGAGAAGTTATTTTCTACACAGACCTCACATAGCCCAAGGGAGAATGGCAGCAAAAAGGAAGAGCTGTTTTTAACAGAAAACATTACTGAAGCAGTATTACATATAAGTGACCTAACAGGTGAGTGTGGGTAATAACATCTCAGATGTTACTGTGTCAAAGAAGCTGTTAGATAAGTAAGGGAGAGTCTAGGAAAAGTCATAGTGGAAAGACATGTGGGACAAGCCTTGTGCTCCATAACTGACCTCTGATCTTTGTCAACTGCTTTGAACAGCAGTGACAGCCGAATGAGTGGTTTCCTCTACATTCTGAATTAATGTTCTTTATTTCTGTTGAATGTTTGGTTTGATTTTTCTACCAGTTAGAAAAAATGAATTAAAGGCGTTGACAGTTTGGCATGATAGTTGAGATTAGCCATTGCACTTTGTAAAATAATTAGCCTGGAAATAAAGAATCTAGCTCAAGAATGTGCTAAATGGAGCAATCATCCAGCACAGTGAGTAGGAAAAGGATTTTGCAGTTACAGTGAAAAAACACATTTGCAATAAGGAAGTGGGCAAATAGGATGCTATGTTTCTACATACTCTGCAGTGTGAACAGAATAAAAACGGGAGATGTCACAGGATTTACTGTACGAGTCCCTCTGCCTGTTGTACGGTACACCGTGACTTTTGAGAGCTATTAAAGCAATAAAAATAATACCAGGTCTTGACATTATAAGGCAACTGCTGTGGAGTCAGAGATGCAGCTGTATGAAAAAAAAAGATTTCAGTGTGGCCTACCAGAACTGAAAACTGTGAAATGGACTAGTAAAACTGACAGAAATAAAGTTTTAATGCTAGCAAGACATTTACAAGTTAGGGAAGATAGCTCCTGCTATCCTACTCTTCGTTTGACTAATGAATTCAGACAGCTATTTCATCCAAACACCAGCATTCGTACTGAATAAAAGACCAGAATTAAGTGAAACAAAGATAAAATGAATTAAATCAGTGCAAGTGATTGTCGGGAATAAACCCACTTGGCCAGGGTACCTGCTGATAAGCCTAGGGAAGCACACTAACCCAATGTGTAGGATCCGTTACCATGATTACAAACAACTCCATAAATCATATACCATGGATACAAAATCAAACAAGCAGAACAATGATCAGAAGCCATGGAACCCACTCCGCTAATCAAAGCAGTTCTAAACAGGAACAACAAGTCCTGGTGCTAGGATATGATTTATACTACACTCCAAACACAATGCCCCCCTGGCCCCTTAGTCACGTAGCATTAGTTTCGGGCTAGTTCGAGCACCTTCTAGAAACCCCAAGCAGAATAAACACCCTGCAGTTCCCCCCTTTTTATTTTA